>CM038676.1:640677494-641277494 GCA_021605205.1 Aegilops longissima | reverse complement strand
TTGCGCCATTGTGCGGGATCCAACGACTTTGCAGATCGGAACGTAATCGGGAGGCTGACATGGCTAGGCAAGTGCATGCACCTACGAATTTCTAGAATCATGTTGCAGACATGGAGATAAGTAGGCATTCAATATCCCTAAAACCATAACAGGATTGTAGAAGACAATGTTTAGGCCGTGCAGCACGATTGCATTGATCGGTGCACTGGGCACGTATATATGATGTACAAGCTGGGGCCCACAACCTCATCTATACAGGAAAACTAGGAGGTAGTCCTTGTTGGGGAACGTAGTAATTTCAAAATATTTCCTACGCACACGCAGGATCATGGTGATGCATAGCAACGAGAGGGGAGAGTGTTGTCCACGTACCCTCGTAGACCGAAAGCGGAAGCGTTATAACAACGCGGTTGATGTAGTCGTACGTCTTCACGGCCCGACCGATCAAGCACCGAAACTACGACACCTCCGAGTTCTAGCACACGTTCAGCTCGATGACGATCCCTGGACTCCGATCCAGTAGAATGTCGGGGAAGAGTTCCGTCAGCACGACGGCGTGGTGACGATCTTGATGTTCTACCATAGCAGGGCTTTGCCTAAGCACCGCTACAATATTATCGAGGAGAACTATGGTGGAGGGGGGCACCGCACACTTCTAAGAGATCTCAAGGATCAATTGTTGTGTCTCCAAGGGGTGCCCCTCTCCCCGTATATAAAGGAGTGGAGGAGGGGAAGGGCCGGCCCTCTCTATGGCGCGCCCTAGGGGAGTCCTACTCCCACCGGGAGTAGGATTCCCCTTTTCCTAGTAGAACTAGGAGACCTTCCAAGTAGTAGGAGTAGGAGAGAAGGAAAGGGAAGGGAGAAGGAGAAGGAAGGAAGGGGGCGCCCCCCTCCCTAGTCCAATTCGGACTAGTCCATTGGGAGGGGTGCGGCCACCCTTCGGGCCCTTTCTCTCCTTTCCCGTATGGCCCATTAAGGCCCAATACGAATTCCCATAACTCTCCGGTACTCCAAAAAATACCCGAATCACTCGGAACCTTTCCGATGTCCGAATATAGTCGTCCAATATATCGATCTTTACATCTCGACCATTTCGAGACTCCTCGTCATGTCCCGGATATCATCCGGGACTCCGAACTCCTTCGGTACATCAAAACTCATAAACTCATAATAAAACTGTCATCGAAACCTTGAGCGTGCGGATCCTACGGGTTCGAGAACTATGTAGACAACCGAAACACGTTTCCGGTAAATAACCAATAGCGGAACCTGGATGCTCATATTGGCTCCTACATATTCTACGAAGATCTTTATCGGTCAAACCGCATAACAACATACGTTGTTCCCTTTGTCATCGGTATGTTACTTGCCCGAGATTCGATCGTCGGTATCCAATACCTAGTTCAATCTCGTTACCGGCAAGTCTCTTTACTCGTTATGTAATGCATCCTTCCGTAACCAACTCATTAGCTACATTGCTTGCAAGGCTTATAGTGATGTGCATTACCGAGAGGGCCCAGAGATACCTCTCCTACAATCGGAGTGACAAATCCTAATCTCGAAATACGCCAACTCAACAAGTACCTTCGGAGACACCTGTAGAGCTCCTTTATAATCACGCAGTTATGTTGTGACGTTTGGTAGCACACAAAGTGTTCCTACGATAAACGGGAGTTGCATAATCTCATAGTCATAGGAACATGTGATAAGTTATGAAGAAAGCAATAGCAACATACTAAACGATCAAGTGCTAAGCTAACGGAATGGGTCAAGTCAATCACTTCATTCTCCTAATGATGTGACCCCGTTAATCAAATGACAACTCATGTCCATGGCTAGGAAACTTAACCATCTTTGATTCACAAGCTAGTCAAGTAGAGGCATACTAGTGACACTATGTTTGTCTATGTATTCACACATGTATCAAGTTTCCGGTTAATACAATTCTAGCATGAATAATAAACATTTATGATGAAATAAGGAAATAAATAATAACTTTATTATTGCCTCTAGGGCATATTTCCTTCAGTCCTAGGCACGTATATATGATGTACAAGCCGGGGGCCACAACCTTGTAGGACCTTGAAGTATGTCTATAGGGGGGTGATTAGACTACTTGACCAATAAAAACTTAACATTTTCCCAATTTTAGAGTTTGTTAGATTTTAGCTATTTTAGGACAAGTCAAGCAATCATCACACAATTCAAGCAAGCATGCAAAGAGTGTATCGGCAGCGGAAATTAAAGCATGCAACTTGCAAGAAAGTAAGGGGAAGGGTTTGGAGGATTCAAACGCAATTGGAGACACGGATGTTTTTGGCGTGGTTTCGATAGGTGGTGCTATCGTACATCCACGTTGATGGAGACTTCAACCCACGAAGGGTAACGGCTGCGCGAGTCCACGGAGGGCTCCACCCACGAAGGGTCCACGAAGAAGCAACCTTGTCTATCCCACCATGGCCGTCGCCCACGAAGGACTTGCCTCACTAGCGGTAGATCTTCACGAAGTAGGCGATCTCCTTGCCCTTACAAACTCCTTGGTTCAACTCCACAATCTTGTCGGAGGCTCCCAAGTGACACCTAGCCAATCTAGGAGACACCACTCTCCAAGAAGTAACAAATGGTGCATTGATGATGAACTCCTTGCTCTTGTGCTTCAAATGATAGTCTCCCCAACACTCAACTCTCACTCATAGGATTTGGATTTGGTGGAAAGAGGGTTTGAGTGGAAAGCAACTTGGGGAAGTCTAGAGATCAAGATTCATATGGTAGGAATGGAATATCTTGGCCTCAACACATGAGTAGGTGGTTCTCTCTCAGAAATCGTAAGTTGGAAGTGTAGGTTCGTTCTAATGTCTCTCTCTTAGAATGAAGAGGAGGTGGAGGGGTATATATAGCCTCCACACAAAATCTAACAGTTACACACAATTTACCAAACTCGGTGGGACCGAATCGTTAAACTCGGTCGGACCGATTTAGTAAACCTAGTGACCGTTAGTGATTTTCGGTGGGACTGACATGCATCTCGGTGAGGCCGATTCGGTTAGGGTTAGGGCATAACGTAATCTCGGTGAGACCGATCACACAAACTCGGTGAGACCGATTTGGTAATAAGCTTTCCAGAGAGTTGGTCAAGTAAACTCGGTGGGACCGATTTGCTCTTTTCGGTGAGACCGAAATGTTACAAAAAGGAAACAGAGAGTTTACATTGCAATCTCGGTGGGAACGATCACTCACTTCGGTTAGACTGAAACGTTACGAAGGGAAACAGAGAGATTGCAACCCCATCTCGGTGAGACCGAGATCCCTATCGGTAAGACCAATTTGCTTAGGGTTTGTGGCAGTGGCTATGACTTTTGGAATCGGTGGCTCCGAATTGAAAGAATCGGTGTGACCGATTTTGGCTTTAGGTTAGGTCATTTGTGGATGTGGGAAAGTAATTGAGGGTTTTGGAGCATATCACTAAGCACATGAGGCAAGAGGCTCATTAAGCAACACCTCATCCCTTCTTGATAGTATTGGCTTTTCCTATAGACTCAATGTGATCTTGGATCACTAAAATGTAAAATGAAGAGTCTTGAGCTTTTGAGCTTGAGCAAATCCTTTGTCCTTAGTATTTTGAGGGATCCACTTTCATCATCCATGCCATGCCATTCACTGAGCTTTCCTGAAATAATAGTCTTGGAATAGCATTAGCTCAATGAGCTATATGTTGTTATGAATTACCAAAACCACCTAGGGATAGTTGCACTTTCAAACCTCATATATACAGGAAAACTAGGAGGTGGTCCTATGACATAATATACATGCACAATATGTTCAACAGCCACCTGCAGTCGAAGCATCGCCAGAGACACAGAGACTAGAACGAAACTCCTCGAAGGTGGAAGTAGGTAGTCCCTTAGTCATCACATCGGCGAACTGTTGTGCTGTCGGAACATGGAGAACCCGAATACGTCCAAGGGCTACCTGTTCACGCACAAAGTGGATGTCCAACTCAATGTGCTTGGCCCAGCGATGATGAACGGGGTTGGCGGAAAGATACACCGCAGAGACGTTGTCACAGTAGACAACCGTGGCCTGGGAGACATCATGATGCAACTCCTGAAGTAGCTGTCGGAGCTCGGTGCACTCGGTGACTGCGTTAGCCACTGCTCGGTACTCAGCCTCCGCGATTGAGTGCCATACTGTGGGTTGTCGCTTGGACGACCATGAAATGAGGGAGGTGTTGGGAAACGTTGCATGGAAAACAGAAAAATTTATACGCACACGCAGTGATCTATCCATGGAGATGCATAGAAACGAGGGGGAGAGTGTGTCTACGTACCCTCGTAGACCGTAAACGGAAGCGTTTATTCAATGTGGTTGATGTAGTCGTAAACCTGCACGATCCGCCCGATCAAGTACTGAACGCACGACACCTCCGCGTTCTGCACACGTTTACCTCGGTGTCGTCCTTGCCATCTTAATCCAGCAAGTTGGGTGAGGTAGTAGATGAGTTCCGTTAGCATAACGGCATGGTGACGGTGCTGGTGTAGCAATCCCGCAGGGCTTCGCCTAAGCACTGCATGATCTAGAATGGAGGAGTAAACTAGGGGCAGAGGGGTGCCCACACACGTCCTAGAATAAGCTATGTATTGTGTGGCACCCCTCCCCACATATATATAGGTGTGGGAGGGGAGGAGGAAGCCCCTAGGGTGCCCCAAGTGGTGCGGCGGCAGCCCTAGGGCTCCTCCCTTTGGTGCGCCCCCTGCAAAAAATTGGCACAAGGGAGAAGGAAAGGGAAGAGGCGCCCCCTTCTTTCCTTCTTCCCCTCTCTGGGATATGGTAAGAGGAGGTGGCGCCTCCCCCTTCCTTCTAATTGGTTGTGGCTGCCATAGAGGGGGCGCACCAGCCCATGTGGGCTAGTGTCTGAAGAAAACCGGCGATACGCTGGTACCAGGCACGAGGTGCTTGCTTGAGACCGTAGAGAGACTGGGACAACAAGCACACATGGCCAGGATGAGAGGCGTCGACGAAACTGGTGGGCTGCTCGCAGTAAACCTCCTCCTCAAGATGACCATGAAGGAAGGCATTGGAGACATCCATCTGATGAACCGGCCAGCCACGGGAGACCGCCAGCTGAAGGACGATGCGGATCGTGCCCGGTTTGACAACCGGTGCAAATATCTCAGTGAAGTCAACGCCAGCAAGCTGCCGAAACCCACGGACCACTAGCGAGCCTTGTAGCACTCAAGTGTGCCATCCGAGCGGGTCTTATGACGAAAAACCCACATGCTGCTGATGAAGTTGGCGCGAGGAGGCCAGGGAACCAGTGTCCAGGTACGGTTCCGCTGAAGAGCGTCGAACTCTTCATGCATCGCGGCAAGCGAGTGAGGGTTACGTAGGGGAGCCCTGGTGGATGCAGGAAGCGAAGACAGCTCGGTGGTGGAGGCAGCGAGGAGATACTCATCACTGGAGTACCATAGGCTCGTGCGGTGAACACCGGCTCGGGCCCAAGTGAGGGGGCGAGATGACAGCTCCGGGACGGCCGAGGCGGCGGGCGAGGCAGCTGGCGAGGCGGCAGCCGAGGCGGCCGGTGAAGGGGCTGCGCCTGAGGCAGCCGGGGAGGGCGTCGAACCCGCCGGCGAGGGTGCCGGCAAGGCGGCCGTGGCGGCGCGAGGCGCAGCTCATCCCATGGCGTGAGGATCGCCAAAGCCCGGAGGCAGTCCAAGAGCCGAGCAGGGCCGTCCACCTGACGGGGTCGCCGAAGGGCCGCGGGTGGCTGGCGGCGACGAGGCGACGAGAGGTACCTTCTGCTGAAAGGGAAACACCTTCTCATCAAAGTAAACGTGTCGGGAGGTGAATACACGATGTGAGAATGGGTCGTAACAGCGGTAGCCTTTAGTGTTAGGTGGGTAGCCGAGGAAGATGCAAGCGACAGAGCGGGGTGCAAGCTTATGAGGCGCAGTGGCGATGATGCTAGGATAGCATAGACTGCCAAAAATGCGATGCTCGTCATAAGAGGGAGGTGCACCGAAGAGGAGATGATGGGGTGCAAAGTTCCCGCGAGTACGACAGGGGCGGATGTTAATGAGAAGTGATGCGGTGGCGAGAGCATCAGGCCAAAAGTGCAGAGGCACAATGGCATGAAAGAGAAGCATCCAAACACGGTCATTAAGAGTGCGAAGGACACACTCAGCGCGACCATTTTGTTGCGAAGTGTACGGGCATGTGAGACGAAAAGTCGTGCCATGTGGTGTGAGGAGAGTGTGAAGAGCTAAGTTGTATAACTCCTTCCTATTATCTATTTGAAACGCAAGAATTGGACAACCAAACTGCGTGAAAACATAGAAGTAGAATGCGGCGAGAGTGGAAATAACATCGGACTTACGCGCAACTGGAAGGTCCACACATAGTGCGAAAAATCATCAAGAATGACAAGATAATAAATGTAGACCGTATTCCTTGCAACTGGAGAGGTCCGAACATCACTATGAATTAACTCAAACGGGTAAAATGCAACATGAGAAGACGACCTAAATGGAATATGAGTATGTTTGCCGAGACGACAAGCATGACAAGAGTGATCGTCGATCTTATTACACGTGAAAGAAAAACTCTGAAGTGTATGACGAAGGATGGCCGCGTCCGGATGACCCAAGCAAGCGTGCCAAAGGTCCACACAGGTGGCGCGGGCAACAGGGGCGGCAGAGGTGGTGGAGGCGGTGGAGTGGACTGGGTAGAGCTCGTAGGGGCTGTCACAGCGGTGGAGTACCATCCGGGTGCAAGCGTCCTTAATAGAAAAATCACACTCGTAAAACTCAACGGTAACATGATTTTCACGTGTAAAAGAACGAACAGAGACAAGATTTTTAATAAGATCAGGAGAAACTAAGATGTTAGATAATGACAACGGAGTTGAAGTAGACGGAAAAGATGCATGTCCTATGTGAGTAATGGGAAGTGAGGAACCGTCACCCACGGTGATGCGATAGGAGGTGTGGACGGGATAGGCGGTGTGGAGGTTACCAGGATGAGCAACGATATGCGCGGTAGCTCCAGTGTCCATATACCAGTCACCACCGCCGATGTAGGTGGACGGAGAGGGAGTGGAGTGCAGGGCCGCCAAGAGAGCTGAGTCCCACGGTGTGGGTGGGAGTGTGGGCTACTTGGGCGGGGCCGTCAGGGGCGGCACCGACAACCCTCCTGGCTGCGGCGGCTGTCCGTAGGCAAAGGGCCCGTTGGGCGCCGCGTATGGCTGCGGCGCGGCGTAAAGCCGCGCGCCGAGGATACCCGTACCAGGGGCGCTGGGAACCGGCATGGAGTAGGCGTGAACAACACCAGTCCATGGGTTCTGGCCGGCGTATCACGGGGCTGGCTGGTACTGCTGCTGGGGCCGGGCTACTCCTCCCTGAGCCCTGGCGCCCTGCTGTTGCTGCTTGCTGCCATCGTGGCGGTCCCCGTTAGCGGGCAGCGGGGGCGGTGGAAAGAGGACGGCCGGCGCGTGGGGAAAGGCCGGCGGGAGCGGGATGGCCTCGCGGGACGCGACGGCTGCGGCGCCGAGCCCCCGCGAGTGCCGGCGACGAAGGCGGTGTGGGTCGCCCGAGCCCGGGTCATCTCCATCCGTTGCTCCTCCAGCTTGAGATACGCCACCACCTTGGCAAAGGTGGGCTCCGAGATGAGGGTAAGGTTGGAGGTGGCATTCCCAAAGTCCTCATTGAGATCGGTGGTGAGAGTACTGATGAGAAGATCGTCGCCGACCGTCTCGCCGAGATCGTAGAGCTCATCGGCAAGCTTTTCGAGGCGCATGCAAAAATCATCGATGGACGAGTCAAGCTGCTGGCACCAGTAAAACTCGCTGTGGAGGAGAACCTTGCGCTGCAGTTTGTTGTCGGTGAAGAGGCCATTGAGATTGGTCCAGACGGCGTAGGCGTTGTCATAGTCATCCGCCATTGTGTGGAAGAGGTCCTTGGAGATGGTGAGGTAGAACCAGTGGATGATGCTGGCGTCGAGGATCATCCACTCCTCAGCATGGATCATGAGACTGGACTCCACGGTGCCATCGACTTGGCCGTGGAGTAGGTACTCGCAAAACAGCAAGGAGAAGAACAACTTCCAAGCGGAGTAAGAGGCGGTGGATTCATCAAGAACCACCGGGACATGCTCATGGATGTTCAGATCGCGAACAAGGGTGACATCCGGATCGGCAAAGGGGTTGGAGATGGTCGAGGCGGAGGAACTCATGGCGGCGGGTAGGGTGGAGGGTGCGGCCGGTTAGGGTTTGGGCGGCGCGGGTGGGGTGGCAGCGCGGGTGGTGGCAGCGCAGGTGGGAATGGGGGTGTGGGCGGAGGTGGGGCGGCGCGGGTTGGTAAGGAGGAGGGTAGCGGAAGTGGGAGGTGGCGGCAGCGACCGGCGGCAGCGGCGCGAGGAGGGCGCGGCGACGGCGGCGGGTGGCGGCGGTGTTGGGAGATGGTCGCGCGGCGACCTGCGGCGGCGGGAGAGGAGCGGGCGGCGGCGGTGGCGGGAGGAGGTAGCGGCGGCGGCGGTGGCGCGAGGAGGGCGCGGAGGCGACGGCTTGGCTAGGGTTAGGACCGACTTGCGATAGATACCATGTGCAAGACAATGTTTAGGCTGTGCAACACGATTGCATTGATCGGTGCACTCGGCACGTATATATGATGTACAAGCTGGGAGCCACAACATCATCTATACAGGAAAACTAGGAGGTGAGCCTACGACACAATATGCATGCACAATATGTTCAACAAGGGCGTACCAATCAGAAATGTTGGTCTAACTAAAGAGTGAGGTCTAACCGGTTTATATTTGGTATATGAGAAAAATGCCCAATATGGTTTTACTGGTCTGAACTCTCAGACTTCCTTTTCATTTTTCTTAATATAAAAGAATACAACGAAATTTGCAATAGACTTTTTATTTGCAAAAAAATGTCTTCAAGAAAAAACTTGCCACATATTCTAACTAAAGAGTAGTGATCGAGTTTCTGAAAAGTTTCGAGCACCTGCACCAGCCATGTGAAAAGAACAGAAATCCAAAAGGTTTACTAATATCCTTGAAAAATCACGGAATAAATCAACCAAGCACTAACTGATCTGCAAGAATGAATTCAATACTATGTACCACAGTATGAGTACTCGGCAGGTATTTAATCTTGACAGGCCAGCCATTGGGACGAAAGGTTGGATGCTGTAGATCAAACTGAAAAAGGCCAAGGTCGTAGCAGCGAGTTTTTTACATTTCATTAAGTTTTAATTTCAGAAACTTGGCATGAGCAGCTGAAAAAAACATAAGTTTCAAAACCTACGGCCGACAAAATCGTAAGTTATAACTTTAAACTCTGAACCTTGGTACAATCGACCCACAAAATCGTAAGCTTCAGAGTTGCGACCGACAAAACGATTAATTTTGGAAACAAAAATTTAAAGCTTGTTGCACCCTTGTGCGGGATCCAAAGACTTTGCAGATCGGAACGTAATCAGGAGGCTGACATGGCTAGGAAAGTGCATGCACCTATGAATTTCTGGAATCATGTTGCAGACATGGACATAAGTAGGCATCCAACATCCCTACCACAATAATAGGACATACCAATCAGAAATGTTAGTCTAGCTAAAGAGTGAGGTGTAACCAGTTTATATTTGGTATATGGGAAAAATGCCCCATTTGGTTTTACTGGTCTGAACTCTCAAACTTCTACTTCATTTTTCTTAATATGAAGGAATACAACGAAAAGTGCAGTACACTTTTTTATTTGCGAAAAGAAGTGGAATACAAGATGTGTTAGGAATAACCCACGACACGATGGTGACCGCCCGTGCATTCGTTTGTGCTCGCGTCTGAGTCCACACTATTAAACAGGCCATTTGTCCCGGTTCCAGAGGCTCATTAGCCCCGGTTCTGGAACCGGGACTAAAGCCCAAAACATTTAGTCCCAGTTCGCTTATGAACCGGGACGGAAGGAGCTCCTCGTGGCCGCTGTGGGGTGCCCAGGCAGGAGCACCTTTAGTCCCGGTTGGTAACACCAACCGGGACCAAAAGGCATCCACGCGTCGGCAGCTGGCATGAGTAGGGGTTTTGTTTTTTTTAAAGAGGGGTTAGGGGATTTTGGAGGGTTAATTTAGGGGTTTCATATATTGTGTTATCTAGCTAATAGAGAGAAGTGACCTCTCTTATCTCCGTGCTTGGTCGACGCTAGCTACTATACGTATAGAGAGATCTCGACACGCTAGATAGTAAGCAAACGAAGGAACCATTAATTACACAAGATCATCATGAACATATACAGAGAGGAGTGCACCTCTCCTTCTCCGAGAGATTTGTCGAACAACAAGTTTTCGTATATCTATCCAACGCTACTAGCTACATATATACAATATAAGATCTCTTACAATCCATAACATCTAATGTCAATGTCCACATGGTATTCTCCGGCTTTATTGATGACGTGGTCAAGAAAGAATCCCGCCAATTCCTTTTGAATTGCTCGTATGCGATCTTGTGGTAGGAGTTCATCCCGCATCTGCCGGATCTAATTTGAAGAAGAGGGTCAATACATGTATATGAATGAAACTCAACACAAATGATGGTAATAAAATAAAATTGTGAATATTTTTGCTTACGCACTTCATATTATTTCAGAGTAGCCCCGCTTAAAGGCCGTCGCGTTGTAGATGAACTCGCAAACGTAGTATCCATAAAAATCGTTCCCGACTTCCTGTCACAAGCACTTTACGAGAAATAGAGGTTAATCAAACTGATAAGCAAGCATGCTAAATATTGATGAAACTAGCTAGAATCAATGGGAGATGCGCAGAACTAGGTAGTAGCACTTACTTTTGGTTGTGTAAATCGCAGCTCCCTCGACAGTCCCGGAACAATTATGGTGAACTCTTTCCCAACCCTGCGAGACAAAGAAAATAATTACTTGATATCAGGAAATGAATAAAGTTGCTGAAATGGTGCAATAATGATCGATTGAACTTACTTCTGGAGCAGTTCAGTCATATCCGCATAGTCCTCGGGATCTTTTCATCTCGAGTCTAAGATGGTTACTACTCTCCGCACAAGCTTAATCTCTAGGAGAATAAAGTGGAACCTGCGCATGCATGCATAACTCATCAATTACATTACTATAACCTTGAGTAATAAGGGAAGCTGAATATGCACAAGACAGTAACACTCACTTGAAGCTGTAAGGAAAGAGTATTTTATCTTTGTTTTGATTTTTGAGCAACGATTGTAGCAAGTTGTCCTCGGTTTCTGTGACATTCTTTTAAACCATCCATTCATGTATGACATTTGGGTTAATGAACCCAATGTCATATATTTGTGCTTTTCTACATTCGACATCTTCAATCTGCATAATATAGTGAGGATAATTATATATACACATGCAATGAAAGAGTGAGCTATATACAGAGACTTAATTACAGAAGTAGTACTTATAGACAGTAGAAAGTCACGAGTGTTTTGTCGAGGGCCTTTTGATTGTATAACTGGAAGAACTCGTCAAATTCAACAGACGACAGATCCATTCCAACGAGGTCGTGCTCCTCTTTAATTCTCAGCGGCAAAGTATCCTTCCCAGACTCCCTGCAGGTTTTCATGTACCATTCATGGAATCTTCGCATCATTGTTGTTAGAGGAGGATGACCAGGTTTGATGAGAGGCTTCCCTTAATGGTTTCTGAATTCGTCCACCTCCATTGTTTCAAACTCTACATCATCGCCGAGGTAATCACAAGGATTGGTACCGGGCACCATCGCCGGCAGATTAGCCACGATATCGCTAGACACCTTGAACGGGGGACGATTGGTTCGCCTGTTCGCCGAGCTGGGGAATTTTTTCCCACTTCTTCGTTCTGCTAACCTTTTATCACTGGAAGTAGTTCCCGACCATCGCGCATCTTCATATGTCTTTTTAAGACAGTGGACATAGTTGGAATCCGGCGGAGGCGATGGTGGTCGCTTCAGGGCATCGATAGTGCACTTCGCTTTCACCGGATCTATCATCTCCTTCGGAGGTGGAGGTTTCTTTGCAAAAAAGTCCCTCACTTCGGCTTCACAGATCTCCGCACTTTCCTTCTCGGTCCTCTCGTATGGTAACTTTTCTGGAGTCTTGAGAGATGGACCATATCTGAATTTCCTCCCGCCTCTACTTGTACTGCTAGCCGCCGGAGCGGCGGCATCTCTCTTCCATTGTTGCTTACAAGGCAGAGAAGGAAGCGAAGTGCTCCGACGCGCCGGAGGAGTCGGAGCGGCCGGCGGCGTCTCTCTTCCGCCATTAATGACGATGCGGAGGAGGAGGCGGACTGCTCCGATCCGCCGGAGGGGGCGGAGGAGGCAGAGTGCCCTCACGCGCCGGAGGAGCCGAAGAAGGAGGCGGAGTGCCCTTATCACTCACCGGAGGAGGAGGAGCAGGAGGCGGAGCGCCCTGACTCGCCGGAGGAGGAGGAGGCGGAGGCGTCCAGTTTGGAAGCTTGATGTACTCCTTCCGCCATAGACATGTAGTCCTCAGAGCATTAACCAGCTGATTCTCCCCTTCATCTGTAGGGTGGTCAAGCTCGAGCTCCTCAAATCCCGCCATTACTTCATACACCGTCACAACAGCATAGCCATGTGGAATCGAACGGCAGTGACAAGTTCCGTCGGGTTGAGGAGGTGCAATAGAGCCGACAGCCGGCTTCAAAGTGAGGTTCTGCCATTTCGTCATAAGCTGGCAATGTTGAGCCTCTGTGATAGTATCCACAAAGTAGCTAGGAGCCGTGAAGTCAGGCTGAACGAGCTCCGTGGAAGCCATGCTGTTTCTCCGCTAAGATGGCGGGGTAGCTTCAGAGGTAGCTTCGTGCCGCTGAGATGGTTGGCCGGTAGCTCGCTGGCTCTCTGCAAGTTCCTCTACCTTTTGTAGTCTCACATTGAGCTTCTGCATTTCGCTCAGCTTCGCTTTCCTCCTTCTCTCCCGGCTTCTGTAACCGCCTGCGCCGGGAAACCCAACCACCCATGAAACGGAGCCTGGTGTGCCTCGTGTTCGTCCAGGGTGCTCAGGATTCCCGAGGGCCTCAGTCAGCTCCTCCTTCTCTCTGTCGGGAATGAATGTCCCTTCTTGCGCTGCGGTGATATACTTCTGAAGCTTCTTGACAGGTATTGCAAGTTGCTCGTCCGTCCAACGGCACTTCCCTATTTCAGGGTCCAAAGTTCCCCCAACCCCAAAGAACCAAGTCCTTGAACGGTCTGGCTAGTTCAATGTCTCTGGTTCGACCCCTTTAGCAATCAGGTCATTCTCAGCTTTGTCCCACAACGGCCGGGCTTTATGGTAGCCACCTGACCCCGTGTGATGGTGATAGTGCTTCTTTCCAGCATTGTTCTTGTTTGTCTCTGACATTTTATTACTCTTGTCCGATGTCTTGTAGGCCAGAAATGCGGGCCAGTGATCTCTTAGCTTCTCAAATTGGGCCTTGAATTCCGGAGTCTTCCCTTTGTCGACAAACTTTGATTTCAACTCTTTCTTCCACCTCCCGAATAGATCTGCCATCTTCTTAAGTGCACACGACTTGACTTGTGGCTCTAACTGGCTTAGTCGGATCCTCCTCTGGCGATAGGGTGAAATTTGCCTTCAGCGAGGTCCAAAGATCATCTTTCTGTCTATCGATGACGTAAGAAACTTCAGGGTCGTCGTCCTTAGGCTTATACTATTGCTGGATGCTGATCGGGATGGTGTCCCTAACAATATCTCCGCACTGAGCAGAAAATGCGTCCTTGGTCCGCTTGGGTTCAATCGGTAGGCCGTCGTTCGTGATTGCTGTGATCGTGAACCTTTCATCCTGGCACAACCTTTTCTTCGGGCCTCGTCTTGTTACGAAAGTTTGGCTCGATCCGGAGGGCTATAAAAGAATAAGGAAGCGTTAATATATGTACATACCAAAACAATTAATGCATCAATTAGTCAGCACAGGCTTAATTAATATATATACCTCACCGAACTTTGCAATAGCTACCTCCTCCGTTCGGTCATTGGAGCCGTCATGATCATGTCCTTCCTCCTCTATTGTTCGACCACCGGAGTCGTCATCTTCTCCTTCCTGACCATCAGTGTCGTTGAGAAACGACAAGACATCACCTCCGCCGAAGATTATATCCCCCAACAACCATTCTTGTTCCAAGTCTCTTTGATCCATAGTTTCTACATATATTATAACATGACAATTAATATACAAACATGAGATATGGATATATTAGTGGCAAACATAGACCTAGCTAGCTAATCACAACAAGGAATCAAATTAGTGGTCTCGACGCTTCTACGGTTTGGGGTGGCCTCGAGAACGCTTCTAGAATTTGGGGTAGCCTCGACAACGCTCTTTTAACTTGGTAAATTTGGGTGGCCTCTTGACGCTTCTAGGGTTTGGGGTGGCCTCGGTAGGACAAGCTTGAGCTAGTAGCAGGTTACTTTGTGCATGCAGCTATTTGTTTCATACCGGCTATGGCGTGTGTTGTCGGATGCGTATAGGAAGCGGTCACAGCTGTTGGTGCTGGTAGTGGCCGAGAGCAGCACGTATAGCTAGCTTCGTGCATGGAGTTAGTGGCCCGTGTGGTGTCCGGGACGTGTGTGTGCGCCCATGTATAAATACCCCCTGTACCGATCGGCCGAGTGTGTGGTATGTGCCCACCGCAGTTTGAGCTGCAGAAAATAGAAGAGGTCGTGCGTGCGGCCAAGGTGCCCGTTCCTGAGGTGTGGCGTTTGTGCACCAGAAAAATTCCAGTGTTCTTCTCTCCTTCTTCCACCTTCGTCCGAGTGAGTGCGAGAGCGAGGGAGAGCGGGCTGGTACCGGGTTTGTCCCAACAAGAAGAGCTAAAACTTCCAAATACTAAACAATAGAGATATCTACTTGAAATGTAGAAGAGAAAACGCATACCTCTTGAGTGCAAAGCTCCCTGTACTCCTTTTGTTCCATTGCTGCAGCTAACTTAGTATTTATGCCATGAAAGGCTCCTTTTCGTTGTCATTTCAAATCCTGGACACCCTGGTCGAGATGTGATTTATTTTGACCTGACCTGCGTGATGGTTTGTCGTTAAAGGCATGCAACTCTCCTCCTTTTTGTTGTTGTGTAAAATACTCACCCTGGTCAAGGTGTGATTTCATTGGCTTTGACATTAACGATGGGCAGAACCAGACTCCTTTTGGTATACGAGCTAGTAGTGTATTCAAGCAGTAAGTATGGTATTCCGAGTCACATTTATCACACAAGAGAACATTACGATCGTTTCTATCAATGCCACATACTATGCAAATACCCTCCTCCCATGGAGCTTTAGGTAATTTCATTGCTGCAGTCAAAATATCATGTAGCTCCTCAAGGATTTCTGAGCCGGTATTATCATTTGACAAGTAGCGAACGAATTTCTGAAAAAGGTCGAGCACCTGCACCAGCCATATGAAAAGAACAGAAAGCCAAAAGGTTTACTAATATCCTTGAAAATTCACAGAATAAATCAATCAAGCACCAAGAGATCTGCAAGAATGAATTAAATAGCATGTACCACAGTACGAGTACTCAGCAAGCATTTAATCTTGACACGCCAGCCCTTGGGATGAAAGGCTGCAAGGTGCAGATAAAACCGAAAAAGGCTAGGGTGGTAGCAGCGAGTGTGGTGCTCTTGTCTCATGGAACCCTCTGAGATGATGCAACAGATGGAGATCTATGCCAGAGACATTAGCACGGGAAAGGAACTCGCTGCATGAGACTAAGATCTATAGATAGATTTCCCAGTAGACAAAACTGATTAAACAAAACATGGTGTGGCTCAAAGCTGTTTCACAAACCCTATTATATATTATGTGGGAGAGCTTTAAAAAAAATAAAATGTTAAAAAAATTTAAATGGTAATTTCTTATAGAAACTAAAAAATGTGTAAAATAGTTTATATAAATGTTCATCTCACATTTTTAAAAAATTACTTCGCATAATCACCACTTATTGAGATAAGATTCACTCTCTATTACAAAACATGTTCATCGCATTAAAATTGTACGTCGCATATTTGAGAAGTGTTTGGCGCATATTTGAAAACAATTTGCATGTCTTCAAGAAAAATGTTTATCATGTAGTTCCTGCATATTTACAAAATGTTCATCCCATATTAGAATTTTATTAATTATTATTAAAAGGTGTTTTTGACATATTCTAAAATATGTTCATCATGTATTGAAAAAATGTTTATCCTATATTATTAGAAATAGTATGTGCATATTGGAACACAGAAAGGAAAAAATAAATACTGAATAGAAAGAAAAAATAAATTTGAAAAAGCAAAAGGAAGAAACTAGACGGTGAAGTTGCACGCGGAAACAGTACTCAACACCCTACACATGGAATATGAATTACCATACTATCTACACGTCCAGTGCTACACATGGACTGTCGAATCATGTTGGGAAGGAATTTGTGGAACGCGGGTGATAGAACACACAACCTCCTTTTTCTTTTGGCTTTTGATTTTTAATCTTTCATATCGTTTGGACCAAAAGTCCAAATTAGGTTGTGATTTCATATCCTTGTTTCTGGTGATGAGGGCTTTCAAAGGAGATCCATTTTGAATATTTTTTCTGAGTTTCTAGCACTTCATTAATTTTCAATTTCAGAAACTTGGTATGAGCAACCGACAAAATCGTAAGTTCCAAAACCTACGACCAACAAAATCGGAAGTTATAAGTTTGAACTCTGAACCTTGGTACAATCACCAAAAATTGTAAGTTTCGGAGTTGCGACCGACAAAACCATTAGTTTCAGAAACCAAAACTTAAAGCTTCCTGCACCCTAAAAGATCAAAACGTAATCAGGAGGCTGACACGGCTAGGCAAGTGCATGCACCTACGAATTTCTAAAATCATGTTGCAGACATGGACATAAGTAGGCATCCAACATCCCTACCACCATAACAGGACATACCAATCATAAATGTTGGTCTAGCTAAAGAGTGAGGTCTAACCAGTTTATATTTGGTAAATAAAAAAATGGCCCATTTGGTTTTACTGGTCTGAACTCTCAAACTTCCACTTCATTTTTCTTAATATGAAGGAATACAACAAAACATGCAATACACCTTTTATTTGCAAAAGAAATGTGCAATACAAGAAGAACTAAAATTACCAAATACTAAACAATAGATATATCTACTTGAAACGTAGAAGAGAAAACACATACCTCTTGTGTGCTAACCTTCCTGTGCTCATTTTGTTCCTTTGCTGCAGCGAACTTAGTATTTATACCATGAAAGGCTCCTTTTTGTTGTCAATTCAAATCCTGAACACCCTGGTGGAGATGTGATTTCTTTTGACCTGACCCGCGTGATGGTTTGTCGTGAAAGCCTCGCGACTCTGCTCCTTTTCGTTGTCGTGTAAAATACTCAGCACCCTAGTCAAGGTGTGATTTCTTTGGCTTTGACATGCACGATGGGTAGAAATAGTCTCCTTTTAGTATACGAGCTTCTGGTGTATTCAAGCAGTAAGTATCATATTCTGAGTCGCATTTATCACACAAGAGAACATTGTGATCGTCTCTCTCTAGTCATTACTCTAACAACACGATCATTCATATTATTTTTTATTTCATTGAGTAACTCACTTTGAGATTTAGCAGCATATTCTAACTGAGTCTGAACCATAGAAGCATGTTTTCCTAGTCCTTTAACAACATTAGTGATTTTGAATAACAAGTCAGTCAAGCAAGCAATCATATATCAGAACTTTGCTTTAATTGTTTCATAACATAGGCATTGAAATGATCTTGCTTCATAATGTAATTATCGAATTCATACAAGCATTGACTAGGATGTTTATTATAAGGGATATTAGCTTCATCAATAGGTGGTAAATTTTTGAAGGAAAAAGTTTACCTCTACTACCTATGGTGGTGTGTCAAGACCATGTATTTCGTCAATAGGTGGTAAAATTTTGACATCTTCAGCTTTAATACCTTTTTCCTTCATACATTTCTTTGCCTCTTGCATATCTTCAGGGCTGAGAAATAATATACCACTTTTCTTAGGAGTGGGTTTGGGTGGTGGTTCAGGAAGTGTCCAATCATCATGATTCTTCAATATATTATTCAATAGTTCCTCGGCTTGTTCAATAGTTTGTTCCCTCAAAACACAACCAACACAACTACGTAGGTGGTTCCTAGAAGCATCGGTTAGTCCATTATAGAAGATATCTAGTAATTAATTTTTCTTAAGAGGATGATCAGGAAAAGCATTAAGTAATTGGAGAAGCCTCCCCCAAGCTTGTGTGAGACTCACTTCTTCATTTTGCACAAAGTTAAATATTTTCTGCAAGGCAGCTTGTTTCTTATGAGCAGAAAAACATTTTTCAGAGAAGAAATAAATCATATCCTGGGGATTATGCACACAACTAGGAGCAAGAGTATTATATCATAACTTAGCATCACCCTTTAATGAGAAAGGAAGTAACTTAAGGATATAGTAATAGTGAATTTTTTCCTCATGAGCAAATAGGGTGGCTATTTTATTTAATTTAGTAAGATGTGCCACAACTGTTTAAGTTTCATAGCCAAGAAAAGGATCAGATTCAATCAAAGTACTTAACTTTGGGTCGACAAAGAATTCATAATCCTTATCAATAATGAAGATAGGTGAAGTAGCAAACCTAGAATCATATTTCATTCTAGCATTCAAAGATTTTACTTTCAACTTGCATAGTAATTTCCTAAGATCATATCTATCCTTACAAGCAAGAAAGTCCCTAGCTACCTCTTCATCCATAAATAACCCTCATGGGCTCTAGCAAGTTGTTCATCAAGGAATTCACCTAGTCTTATCAAGCAGAGTACTAGCATCATCAATAACATCATTCAAAGCAGAAGTAGCATCATCAATTACTAGGACATATCAGGATTAATAGCATGTGGTGGTGTTGCAAGCTTACTCAAAACAGAAGGTGAATCAAGTGCAGTGCTAGACAACAATTCCTTACCTCCCCTCATCTTAGAGGGAACGATCTTGGTTCTTTCATCCTTAAGATTCTTCATAGTGATCAATAGAATAAATCCCAAGTGACTCAACAAATATATCTATGCTCCCCGGCAACGGCGGCAGAAAAAGGTCTTGATAACCCACAAGTATAGGGGACCGCAACAATTTTCAAGAGTAGAGTATTCAACCCACATTTACTGAGTTGACACAAGGGGAGCCAAAGAATATTTGTACTACCTCCGTCTCGGTGAATAAGTCATTCACGTAGTTCTAGGTCAATGATTTAACTATCTAAATATGTATTATATGTGACAAAAATATATATTTAGAAACTATATCCGTGTAGAAATCTAGTAATATACTTTTCATGACATATAACACATATTTAATTCCTCAAATCAATGACCTAGAACTACGTGAATGACTTATTCACCTAGACGGAGGTAGTAAGTATTAGCAGTTGAGTTGTCAATTCAACCACACCTAAATACTAAATATCTGCAGCAACGTGATCAGTAGCACAATAGTATGGTAATTTGATAGTAGTAGTAGTAACGATAGCAATAGTAACGGTAACAGAAGTAGTGGTAATTTTCTAGCAATTGTAAAAGTAGCAGCAATAGTAGTAACTTAGCAAGAACAATATGTGAATAGCTCATAGGCATTGGATCGGTGATAACGTTGGATAATATTCATCATATAACAGTCATAATCTAGGGCGACACAGAACTAGCTCCAATTCATCAATGTAATGTAGGCATGTATTCCATAAATAGTCATATGTGGTTAGGGAAAAGGACTTGCATGACATCTTTTGTCCTACCATCCCATGGCAGCAGGATCCATAAGGAAACTAAGGGATATTAGGGCATCATTTTAATAGAGAACCTGAATAAAGCATTAACACATAGTGAATACATGAACTCCTCAAACTACGGTCATCGCCGGAAAGAATCCCAATTATTGTCACCTTGGGGTATGAGGATCATAAAACGTAATAGGTGCATATAACTTGCAAGATCAGATCAACAACACAAACATATTGGTGAAACATAAACAGTTCAGATCTGAAATCATGGCACTCGGTTCCTAGTCATAAGCATTAAGCATAGCAATGTCATAGCAACATCAATCTCACAACATAGTGGATACTAGGGATCAAGCCCTAACAAAACTAACTCGATTACATGATGAATCTCATCCAACCCATCACCGTCCAGCAAGCCTATGAAGCGATTACTCACTCCCGGCGGTGAGCATCATGAAATTGGTGATGGAGGATGGTTGATGATGACGAAGACGGAAGATCCCCTCTCTGGAGCCCTGAACGGACTATAGATCTGGCCTCCCGATGAAGAACGGGAGGTGGCGGCGGCGGCTCCATATTGTAAAACGCGATGAAACTTCCTCCCTTATTTTTTCTTCAAAAATAGGAATTTATAGGATCGAGGTTATGGTCAGCAGAGCCTCATGGGCCCCACTATCCACCAGGGTGCGGTAGAGGGGGGTGGCGTGCCCTGGTGCCTAGTGGGCAACTGCCCCCCATCAAGTGAGTCTTGGTTTCAGCATTGTTCTTTTATTCCAAATTCTCCAAAAAGTTTCATCCAATTCCGAGAACTTTTATTTCTGCACAAAAACAACACCATGCTAGTTCTGCTGAAAATAGCGTCAATCCGGGTTAGTTTCGTTCTAATCATGCAAATTAGAGTAAAAATAAGAGCAAAAGAGTTTGAAAAAGTAGATACGACCAAGACGTATCACACACTGAAGCTGTCATTTGGAAATTATGTTGTCAACCATGAATATATTTGGTTGATGTTTAGCATGTTGTGCTTAACACGCCTTTCGATATACTTACACAGGAAAATATTGGGAGCGGCTGCTGTTTTTCATTGAGGTTAGTTTCATCTCATGGCTTACACATAGTCCCTCCGCCCCATAGTATAATATGTTAATTCATACAATATGTGAGTATATTGGATGTAATAAGATCTTATATAATAAGATGGAGGGAGTGGTGTACTACATCATTGTGTAATTATTGCATTTTAGCTTCTCATATTAACCTAGTGCTTATAGGTACATATGTCATTGGAGAGATTCACACTTCGACCCTTTTAGCGTATGGGGTAATGAGATATTCATGAACCAGCATCTACTGAGGAACCTGATAAGTATTGTTAGTAAAATGAGTCAAAAGTGAAGGAAATATGCCCTAGAGGCAATAATAAACTTGTTATTTATATTTCCTTATATCATGATAAATGTTTATTATTCATGCTAGAATTGTATTAACCGAAAACTTGATACATGCGTGAATACATAGACAAAACAAAGTGTCCCTAGTATGCCTCTACTTGACTAGCTCGTTAATCAAAGATGGTTAAGTTTCCTGACCATAGAAACGTGTTGTCATTTGATGTCATTTGATGAACGGGATCACATCATTAGGAGAATGATGTGATGGACAAGACCCATCCATTAGCTTAGCATAATGATCGTTAAGTTGTATTGCTATTGCTTTCTTCATGACTTATACATATTCCTTTGACTATGAGATTATGCAACTCCCGAATACCGAAGGAGCACCTTGTGTGCTATCAAATGTCACAACGTAGCTGGGTGATTATAAAGATGCTCTACAGGTGTCCCCGAAGGAGTTTGTTGGGTTGGCATAGATCGAGATTAGGATTTGTCACTCCGAGTATCAGAGAGGTATCTCTAGGCCCTCTCGGTAATGCACGTCATGATAAGCCTTCCAAGCAATGTTATTAATGAGTTAGTTACAGGATGATGCATTATGGAACGAGTAAAGAGACTTGCCGGTAACGGGATTGAACTAGGTATGAAGATACCAACGATCGAATCTCGGGCAAGTAACATACCGATGACAAAGGGAATAATGTATGTTGTCATTGCGGTTTGACCGATAAAGATCTTCGTAGAATATGTAGGAACCAATATGAGCATCCAGGTTCCAATATTGATTATTGACCGGAGATGTGTCTCGGTCATGTCTACATAGTTCTCGAACCCGCAGGGTCCGCACGCTTAATGTTCGATGACAATTTGTATTATGAGTTATGTGTTTTGGTGACCGAAGTTTGTTCGGAGTCTCGGATGAGATCACGGACATGACGAGGAGTCTCAAAATGGTCGAGAGGTAAAGATTCATACATTGGAAGATGGTATTCAGACACCGGAATTGTTTCAAGTGGTTCAGGTATTTTTCTGGAGTACCGAGGGGTTACCAGAACCCCCCGGGGGAAGTCATGGGCCTCATGGGCCATGGGAGAAGAGCGAACAGAACACAAGGGGTGCCCCCCATGGGAGTTCAAATTGGACTTGGGGAGGGGGGCGCCCTCCTTTCCCTCTCTTACTCCCTCTTCCTTTCCCCATTTTCCCACTCCGGAATAGGAAAGGGGAATCCTACTAGGACTGGGAGTCCTAGTAGGACTCCCCCCATGGCGTGCCCCTCTTGGACGACCGCCTCCTACCCTCCTCTTTTATATACGGGGGCAGGGGGTGCCCCCCTCCACAGTTTACTCCTCTGGTCATAGCATCGTAGTGCTTAGGCGAAGCCCTGCGCGGATCACATCACCATCATCGTCACCACGCCGTCGTGCTGACGAAAATCTCCCTCGACTCTCTGCCGGATCAAGAGTTCGAGGGACGTCATCGAGCTGAACGTGTGCTGAACTCGGAGGTGCCGTACGTCCGGTACTAGATCGGTTGGATCGTGAAGACGTTCAACTACATCAACCGCGTTAACCTAATGCTTCCGCTTTCGGTCTACGAGGGTACGTGGACACACTCTCCCCCTCTCGTTGCTATGCATCTCCTAGATAGATCTTGCGTGATCGTAGGAAATTTTTTGAAATTGCATGCTACGTTCCCCAACAGTGGCATCAGAGCCATGTCTATGCGTAGATGATATGCACGAGTAGAACACATAGAGTTGTGGGCAATGATAGTCATACTACTTACCACCAACATCTTATTTTGATTCGGCAGTATTGTTGGATGAAGCGGCCTGGAACAAATTTACATGACCACGTTCATGAGACCGGTTCCACCGACAGACATGCAACTAGTTTTGCATAAAGGTGGTTGGCCGGTGTTTGTTTCTCCAACTTTAGTTGAATCGAATTTGATTACGGCCAGTCCTTGTTGAAGGTTAAAACAACAAACTTGACGAAACATCATTGTGGTTTTGATGCGTAGGAAAAAACGGTTCTTACTAGAAGCCCGTAGCAGCCATGTAAAACTTGCAAAAAACAAAGTAGAGGACGTCTAACTTGTTTTTGCAGGGCATGTGGTGATGTGATATGGTCAAGACATGATATGATATATTTTCATGTATGAGATGATCATGTTTTGTAGAAGTTATCGGCACCTGGGAGGATCCTTATCACTACTAGGGAAAACCCTAGTAGTAGCACGGGTTTTGAGGCTATCAGCAGCGCGGGCACCTGCGCTACGAATAAGGCGCTACAGCTAACCGTTAGTAGTAGCGCTGCCTGTACCCGCGCTACTACTATTGACTATATCAGCAGCGCATTTCCCGAACGCGCTACTATTAGTTAGCTGTAGCGATTTCCTGCTCCCGCGCTACTATTATATCTTCCATCGTTTCCCCATTCCGTCTTCAGTAAACTGCAATTTTCAGATACCAGTTCTACTAGATATCAATTTCATAAAGCATTATAGGTACTAGGTAGTACTCCCTCGGTTCCAAATTACCCGTCGTGATTTTAGTTCAAATTTGAACTAAAACCACGACGAGTAATTTGGAACCGAGGAAGTACTAGATTACAATTTCATATATGCTCAACATGCATCCTCAAGAAGTACAAGGTGACATCGACTACGATCATCATATTTAGTTCTAGATGATATTGACGACGATCATCATATGTAGTTCTACATGATATCGACGACGATCATCATATGTAGTTCTACATGATATCGACGACGATCATCATATGTAGTTCTAGATGATATAGCCACACATATGTAGTTCTAGATGATATCGACGACGATCATCATCCTCAAGCCTGGGCGGTGGGTGTTCCTGATAGTAGTTAGGATGGCCTGTCCAACACGAAGATTCTTGCCAACGAGGAATCTCTTCCACCCAACCGAGTTTAAGTGTGTGCGACCGTCTGTGTCCATGCGGTAAGTACAGGTGGTGACGGAGCCCCTTGCGGTAAGGTGTAGTCCAGCTGAGCCTTCATCATCAGGCTCGATACCACAACTCACAGATAGGTTCTTTGGCAATTTCTGAATAAGAAAAACATATCAATTAATAAATAGCCTCACACATACTCTTGCAAATATATTTCTATTAAGTCTAGATTTCTACACTATCAAAAGACACAGTACTACGCATTTGTACTAATTAATCATGAATTCAAGCATATCATTGGACTCTACACTAAGCATTTCATCGGATTCACTAAGCATATCATCGGATAATTTGCATTTGTAAGTATAACAATAAAGCATATATATATCATCAAATTACTACAGTCAGTACGTATAACATACCATTTCATGCCGATCGACCATGGTACTTGTCAAGCGGGTCACGAATGGCACCCCGACAAAGTCATCACGTGGCGGAATTATGTCCCATAGGTTGCACACCTCGTCCTCGCTCAGCCTCATTCTTTGAGCTACGATGGTTTCATGAAGTGGGTCCTCATTATCTTCATCATCTTCGTCATCTGCATCATCTTCGTCATCTTCCTCATCTTCATCATCTTCGTCATCTTCATCATCTTCCACCAGGTTGAGATAAATGACAACCAGTTTGGGTCTTTCTGCTCTGAAGGAGAAGCTGATCAACTCACCACCAGTAAGACGCATGCGGGCGAGGAAACGGGCCCATCCATCTCCTCTAATCTGTGACATATTGCGTCCTTTCTCGACCTCCATAGTGTACAGCCCCCCAGGAGCCTCAAATGTCACAGTGTCTCCTGTTAGCTTGTTGAATTTCAACCTCACATTGCATGGGACGATCTGTGTAAGAAAAGCAAAATGACACAATGCAGTAATGCCAACACTAAAAATAAAATAGTTGTTACATTTCATCTAATTTCTTCACCGCATGACCAAAAACTCGGCTGGAAGTAGATGCCGAACAGCTTGCCAGTTGCAAGGCTGCTGGCGCACCTTGACTTGCACAGTCAACATAGTGGTGGTGGTGGTGGCGCCATTTTCCTAAAGCAATATGAGCAAAGGATTAACGATTAGATGACAAGGTACCACCTACCAAAGCATTTCAATGGCACCTATTGCCTAAGATAATTGATTAAAAAAACAAGTGGCAAATTTATCTAAATTGGAACCTACATTTTGCCAAAAAATAACTTATTACAAAAAAACAAAAGCATCTACCTATCCATGTACAGAAAAAATAACAATAAAATGGTGCATACTAAATCAACTAGCATACTAAATCAACTAAATGACACAATGTTCTAAATCAACTAAATCAACTAGCCTACTAAATCAACTAAATCAACTAGCCTACTAAATCAACTAAATGAAAATGTTCTAAATCAACTAGCCTACTAAATCAACTGAATCATATCAACTGAATCAAAATGTTGCATATAAACTAGCCTACTAAATCAAAATGTAGCAGGGAGGAGGGAGAAGGAGGGGCGACTCGAGGAGGAAGTAGAGAGTATGACGGAGGAGGAAGGCGGAACAAGGAGGGTCCGGCTGGCGGCGAGTGGAGGGAGGACGGAGGAGGAAGGCGGAGCGAGGAGGGGCCGGCCAGCGGCGAGTGGAGGGAGGACGGAGGAGGAGGCCGGTACCGAGTCCAGCGAGGAGGATGAGGTGACGGCAGTGCAGATCGGAGGAGGGGCGACGGGGGAGGACCAGCGGCGCGGGGGGTTGACGGGGAGATCGAGTGAGTGTGTGGATCTGTGGGTCTGGATTGCGACTTGTTAACTTAGCAGCAGCGGTTATTGCGTAAATGCGCAGCAGTAGCGCTCTTCGTATTAACGCGTTGCCGCTATAACTGGCCTTGCGGCGCCGTCGTGGGAATTTTAGCAGTAGCGCGTCTTTGAGTGTGCGCGCTACTGATAAACTTGTTTCAGCAGCGAGTTTTGTCCGCGCGCGCTACTGCTACTTAGCAGCAGCGCCTGATTTTAAAGCGCGCTGCTGGTAAGATTCTGTGTATATGCTTTTCCCTAGTAGTGTGGTTGTCGTTTTATTGTATGAAATGCAATCGTCATGTAATTGCTTTACTTTATCACTATGCGTTAGCGATAGTTGTAGAAGCAATAGTTGGCGAGACGACAACGACGCTACGATGGAGATCAAGGTGTCAAGCCGGTGACGATGGAGATCATGACGGTGCTTTGGAGATGTAGATCAAAGGCACAAGATGATGATGGCCATATCATGTCACATATTTTTGATTGCATGTGATGTTTATCTTTTATGCATCTTATTTTGCTTCGTACGGCGGTAGCATTATAAGATGATCCCTCATTAAAAATTCAAGGTATAAGTGTTCTCCCTGAGTATGCACCGTTGCGACAGTTCATTGTGCCGAGACACCACGTGATGATCGGGTGTGATAAGCTCTATGTCCACATACAACGAGTGCAAGACAGTTTTGCACATGCCGAATACTCGGGTTAAACTTGACGAGCCTAGCATGTACAAACATGGCCTCGGGACACTGGAGACCGAAAGGTCGAACATGAATCATATAGTAGATATGATCAATATAGAGATGTTCACCATTGGAAACTACTCCATCTCACGTGATGATCGGACATGGTTTAGTTGATATGGATCACGTGATCATTTAGATGACTCGAGGGATGTCTATCTAAGTGGGAGTTCTTAAGTAATATGATTAATTGAACTTAATTTATTATGAACGTAGTCCTGATAGTATTTTCATATCTACGTTGTAGTTCAATAGCTCGCGTATAGCTCCCCTGTTTTATTTTGATACGATCCTAGAGAAAACTAAGTTGAAAGATGATAGTAGCAATGATGCAGTCTAGGTCCGTGATCTGAGGATTATCCCCATTGCTGCATAGAAGAATTATGTCCTTGATGCACCGCTAAGTGACAGACCTATTGCATGAGTAGATGCAGATGTTATGAACGTTTGACAAGCTCGGTATGATGACTACTTGATAGTTTAGTGCACCATGCTTTACGGCTTAGAACCGGGACTTCAAAAACATTTTGAACGCCATGGAGCATATAAGATGTTCCAAGAGATGAAATTAGTATTTCAGACTCATGCCTGTGTCGAGAGGTATAGACTTCTGACAAGTATTTTGCCTACAAGATGGAGGAGAATTGCTCACCTAAGTTAGCATGTGCTCAGAATGTCTGGGTACTATAATCGCTTGAATCAAGTGGGAGTTAATCTTCCAGATAAGATAGTGATTGACAGAGTTCTCTAGACACTATCACCAATTAGAACTTTGTGATGAACTATAATATGGAAGGGATGACGAAAACGATTCCCAAGTTCTTCGCGATGCTGAAATGGACGAAGGTAAAAATCAAGAAATAGCATCAAGTGTTGATGGTTAACAAGACCACTAGTTTCAAGAAAAAGGGCAAGGGAAAGAAAGGGAACTTCAAGTAGAATGGCAAGTAAGTTGCCACTCCTATGAAGAAACCCAAAGCTAGACCCAAGCCCGAAACTGAGTGCTTCTACTCCAAAGGAAATGGTAGCTGGAAGTGGAACTGCCCTAGATACTTGGCGGATAAGAAGGATGGCAAAGTGAACAAAGGTATATTTGATATACATGTTATTGATGTGTACTTTACTAGTGTTTATAGCAATCCCTCGGTATTTGATATTGGTTCAGTTGCTAAGAGTAGTAACTCGAAACGGGAGTTGCAAGATAAACAGAGACTAGTTAAGGACGAGGTGACGATGTGTGTTGGAAGTAATTCCAAGGTTGATACGATCACCATCGCACACTCCCACTACCTTCCGGATTAGTGTTGAATCTAAATAAATGTAATTTGGTGTTTGCGTTGAGCATGAATATGATTAGATCATATTTATTGCAATATGGTTATTCATTTAAATCGGATTGGTTCCTACATATTCTCTGAAGATCTTTATCGGTCAAACCGCATAACGATATCGTTGTTCCCTTTGTCATCGGTATGTTACTTACCGAGATTCGATCGTCGGTATCAATACCTAGTTCAATCTAGTTACAGGTGAATCTCTTTACTCGTTCCGTAATACATCATTTCACAACTAACTCATTAGTTGCAATGCTTGCAAGGCTTATGTGATGTGTATTACCGAGAAGGCCCAGAGATACCTCTCCGACAATCGGAGTGACAAAACCTAATCTCGATTCATGCCAACTCAACATATACTTTTGGAGACACCTGTAGAGTACCTTTATAATCACCCGATTCGTTGTGACGTTTGGTAGCACACAAAGTGTTCCTCCGATGGCAGGAGTTGCATAATCTCATAGTTGCAGGAACTTTGTATAAGTCATGAAGAAAGCATAAGCAACATACTAAGCGATCAAGTGCTAAGCTAAGGAAATGGGTCATGTCAATCACATCATTCTCCTAATGATGTGATCCCATTAATCAAATGACAACACATGTCTATGGTTAGGAAACATAACCATCTTGATTAATGAGCTAGTCTTGTAGAGGCATACTAGTGACTATCTGTTTGTCTATGTATTCACACATGTATTATGTTTCCGGTTAATACAATTCTAGCATGAATAATAAACATTTATCATGATATAAGGAAATAAATAATAACTTTATTATTGCCTCTAGGGCATATTTCCTTGAGTCTCCCACTTGCACTAGAGTCAATAATCTAGATTACAGTAATGATTCTAACACCCATGGAGTCTTGGTGCTGATCATGTTTTGCTCGTGGAAGAGGCTTAGTCAGCGGGTCGCAACATTCAGATCCGTATGTATTTTGCAAATCTCTATGTCTCCCACTTGGACTTGGTCCCGAATGGAATTGAGGCGTCTCTTGATATGCTTGGTCCTCTTGTGAAATCTGGATTCCTTTGCTAAGGCAATTGCACCGGTATTGTCACGAGAAGATCTTCATTGGTTCGATGCACTAGGTATAACACCTAGATCGAAATGAACTCTTTCATCCAGACTCCTTCATTTGCTGCTTCGAAGCAGCTATGTACTCCGCTTCACATGTAGATCCATACGGCGCTTTGTTTAGAACTGCACCAAGCGGCAGCTCCACCGTTTAATAAAAATACGTATCCGGTTTGCGATTTAGAATCGTCCGGATCGGTGAATTCTGGTAAAAACCTTTCTTTGCACGACGATGTGTGTTGGAAGTAATTCCAAGGTTGATACGATCACCATCGCACACTCCCTGATTTCATTTACATGAATAAAACCTTCTATGGTCATACACCCAATGTGAATGGTTTATTGAATCTGTTGAATCTAAGAGTTCGAAATCGACTTTGGTTTCTTGCTAAACCATAACTGTTGTTATTCATTTAAATCGGAGAATAACTGTTGTTCTGTTTACATGAATAAAACCTTCTATGGTCATACACGCAATGTGAATGGTTTATTGAATCTCGATCATAGTGATACACATATTCATAATTGTTGTTCTGCTGGATCAAGAGTTCGAGGGACGTCATCGAGCTGAACATGTGCTGAACTCGGAGGTGTCGTACGTTCGGTACTAGATCGGTTGGCTCGTGAAGACGTTCGACTACATCAACCGCGTTAACCTAACGCTTCCGCTTTCGGTCTACGAGGGTACGTGGACACATTCTCCCCCTCTCGTTGCTCTGCATCTTCTAGATAGATCTTACGTGATCATAGGAATTTTTTTGAAATTGCTACGTTCCCCAACAAAAAGATGGTAAATAAACTATTTGTTTACACTTTATCCAAGACAACAGTGAACTGCAGATTGATAAATAATAATTATGTAGCCTTCTTTTTATTGCCCATAATGAGTGTTAGATGATAATGTCTGAATCTTCTTCCTTTGCAGTCATTCCCGGAGCAGTTTACTCAAGATTACCTCTCAAACTACATGCTTGGTGGACAAGAAAAGTTTAAAGTATTTCTACCAGACTACAATGACTATCTAGAAGTCCTCATGAAGACAATGAAGGATAGGCAGTCGGCCATCACAAGGGGTTGAACTAGAGTCCTGCGTGCATTTGGGATGAAGGAGGACACAATATGGCCAGTCTGCTTCATCATGTTCAGCAATCAAAATGTATTTCGTCTCTTTGTTTACCATCTTCAATACAAGTATACAACCCTATTTTATCATTCTTTATTTGGTGCTTATGTAATTCTTTTTATGTAATTGTTGAACATATGTACCTGTCAATTGAATAGTACATTGGTTGTTGAACCGGATGTTTATGAATAAAGTTATTGCCTACTTTCAAATTCAAATTTTATACAATTTTCAATTGCAGCGATTAAAATAAGGAGAAATTACGCTCTGCAGGTCATTACGGCGCACACGGTCTGTAAAGCACAACATGTGTGATATACATCATAATCTGACACGGTTCACAGAGAGGAAACATGTACGACCATGTGCGTAGTTGCCGTTTACAAAGCATGTGTGAGACGAGACAATATATCACAAACGGTGCGAGCAAACTCAATGTTTGTGATAGTCGCATTATCGTACATGCTTTACAATCATGAATTATTTTTGACGTCGTACGCATCATTAATGTTGCACCACAGGATAGAATATGCGATAATTATCCTATACGACACTGGTACGACAGATGGAGATCTATGCCAAAGACATTAGCATGGGAAAGGAGCTCGCCGCATGAGATTAAGATCTATAGATAGATTTCACACTGGACAAAACTGATTAAACAAAACTTGGTGTAGCTTAAAGCTGTGTCACGGATCTTATTATATAGTATGTGGGAGAGCTTAAAAAAATGTTAAAACACATTTTTCAAATGGTAATTTTCTATAGAAAGTAAAAAATGTCTACAATCATTTGTATAAATGTTCATCCCACATTTTGAAAAAAAAAATTTACTTCGCGTAATCACTACTTATTGAGATAACATTCACTTTCTATTAGAAAACATGTTCATCGCATTAAAAATGTTTGGCGCATATTTGAATAATATTTGGTATGTCTTCAAGAAAGATGTTTATCACATACAAAAAGTCCCTACATATTTACAAAATGTTCATCCCATATTAAAATTTTTCAATCATTATTAAAAAGTGTTTTTCACATATTCTAAAATGTGGTCATCGTTTATTAAAAAAATGTTTATCACATATTATTAGAAATAGTATGTGCATACTGGAACACACAAAGTAAAAGTTTAATAGTGAACAGAAAGTTAAAAATAAATTTGAAAAGCAAAAGGTAGAAACCAGATTTAATAAAATACCGAAAAATGTGAAGAAAAAGAAAAAATGGAAAATAAAAAGGAAACCGGTGCCCTGAACTGGGTGGACCCATGAGCGCAGGTGAAGTTGCACATGGAAACAGTAGTCTTTGCATAGGTGCAGAAAATGTTTATTCCTACTCAACAATGTACGTGACATTTAAAAAAAATATTCGCCTGTTTTGAAAATATGTTCATGAGATGGATGCATGGAGCCGTCTTTGGAAGAGGTTCAAATTTTGGAGGAATGGAGGGGGGTCGGAATGGAATGGATACGCGCGCGCAGAATCTATTTTGGTTTAATGTAATCATTATCAATTCATTAATGTCACCGCGCTGGGATAAACTGGAGACAGCCAGAGCAGACAGTTACTGAGTACGCCCGGAATGTGAAGTCATAAGTTTGGGGCCCACCTGCCCGCGAGACCACGCGGTTACGACCGTGTTGACGAACCCAATGACCAAATGAGGCAATTATAACCTGCAGATTCGGATGAGTGTGGTCCGCGCGTCACCCGCACCCTGTCTCTCGTCTCCTCCCGTCGCGAGTCTCCCGTCGCCGGTCCAGAGAGGAGAGAGGAGGCGGCCAGTCGTTGTAGGGATTCATCTGACTACAACCCCGCGTGCTCTGGTAAGCAAGCAGCCGTGATTGCTCCGTGTAGTCGTGCCGTTGCCTATCTCCTGTGCGCAGTCATCCTGTTGTGCGCGGGCGACGGGTGGGTTTGGATTGGAACCTGGGCTCGCCGCTACAGGCTCCGGCGGTTCTCCGTTCCTAGCCATTCTTCTTCCTCTGCTAGGGTATAGGCTTTTCTAGCGTTTCCATTCGTGCTTGTTTTGGGGGCGTAGTTGTTGAACGGGGGCTTAGATGGATCATGGGAACCGGAATCGTCTTCTTCGTCCCGTCTGCAGTTGGGCGGTGTTTTTCTTCTTTGTTTCCTTTTTGGACATGGGGAAGCGTGCGGATTCGAACGAGATCCTGGGGTTTTCCTCGCCTGATGGTGGGCGGTGAGGGTTTCTCCCGTAGCGCGCGCGATTTGTTTGCTGGTTCGCGTTATGCACTACGTAAGGAGGCAAGATTTTCTGATTATCTTACGATTTGCATCAGATCTCATAGATCATCCGTTCAAAGGAGCGGAAAATCTCAGTTTTCAGGTGATGATCAGTTCGTACTTCGTACTTCGTAGTCGAGGCCGCCCCCACACGACCTTGTTGAGAAGCGAGTCACCAAAGAGAGAACTGCACATCAGCCGCGACCTCAATGAGGCTATTTCAAAGGATGCTTCTCTATAATTCTCTTTGTTTTGATATTTCTTTGAGAAATATTTGAATATTTTTAATGAGCCCATATTCTCATTCGCCCCAGGCCCTGAAAATTCCAGGGTCAGGTGTCGAACTTAATTGTTCCGCTGTGTATTATCGTGCCTTCATGCTAAAGTCTGCAGTTAGCCATGCATGCTGTTGTGCCATCTAGATCTGTTCTCATGGGGTTATGTAAACTTCCCGGGCAGTGTCCAAGTTGGTTCATGTATTTACCTATCTCTGCTGGTTCATGTATTTCGTCTGTGTAAAGTTGAAGAATTATCGATTTTACCATTCTGGGTGATGTTATGCTCAGATGAACTCGATTAGTATTTAGTACAAGATTTACCCAGGCGTGCTCTTGTTGTATGAACGAGTGTGATTGATGAAGACTACCATATTGTTGCCATGTTTGTAATCTGCTATCCTTTAACCTTTTCAGAAGCATATATGACGAACCAGGTAGCATCTGAGGTTATTGAGATCATGGAAGACGACGATTCTGTAGGTGAATGCTGGGAATTGCTTGAGGTACGTGTTGTTATATACTCTAGTATTTTTTTTTGGTTGTGGTATTGGTAAAAAAAATATCTACTGGTATATCTTCTGTTATTGCAATTTATATATTCTGCGCTCTGATCATATGTCTTGATTTTAAGGTCGTGTTCTCTTGTTTTCATAGTTTTTAGGGTTTTTATTAGCATAGGTTATTCGTTCTTTTGCTTTTAAAGTTAATTTACCCATGTAAACTTTTGTGCTATATTGGACTTCTTGCAATACAAAAAAAATTGTTCTGGCACATGTCCATGGAATTTTTGTACATGCGCTAGGTGCTCATTATATTCTAATGTATTGATTAAAAATATATGTTGTGGTTAATGCTTCATAAGAGCAAGTACAATAGTGGCCTTATAGCCTGCTTACATGGCAATTTTGCCTATGTGAAGGAGAGAGACATGAAAAAGTAAGAGGAGTGGGCTCTCATGCAAGAGCCTGGCTATATGCGTGCTCCAAGGCAGGTGCAGTAAATGTGAGGAAAGAGATAGAGAGAATATGTGAAAAAGTACTAATCTTATAGCCAACCTTATAACTAACCTTATTATATGAATGACTATATGTGTTGGCTATAGATGATATGGCGACACCTTATAGCCAATAGTTGGCTGTATTATTAACCATGCTCTAAGCATTCCAATCATTGAAGTATGTGTAATTCTATTACGTACAGCACACAGCATACAACTATATAGACTAGTACACCCATTTTATCCGAATGAAAAGAGTAACGGTACTGTTTTTTGTTGTTGGCTTGTCCATTAGATTTCAGTTTATGCCACACAGTTCCTAGATAGGTATTTAATGCAAAGGCTGTATAAAAAATTCCTATCATTACTGGATCAATTTTGGTATTAAGTAGTCATCGTCCTTTAGCAAGACACTGTTTTCTAGGTTTGCTCCCTAAAATTATATTACACACCAGCATCTTAATTATACCTTAATAAACTTTTTTGTTAAAACAAAACACCTTTGTCCTGCCACAATTAGGCTGACACCAACTATCATATGTTATACCTGTTAGATTTGCCTGTGAAGTTAGAGGCTGCTTATACCTTAAAGGGTCATCAATTAGTATTATTTTATTTCTGTATGTTGGAGGAACTCTTGATGCTTTCCTATGCTAAATTTGAGTAATTTTTACAGGATTTAACTCCCGCGTCCGCTTCCTCGCCACATTTTCAGGCCAGTTCCGAGTTTAATATAGAACATTATCTCAATGAAGGTAAAAGGGTTGAGTTACAACTTCCTGCACCATGAATTCATGATATCATGTGCGATCTACTTGAATTAGCAGAATGTGCTCATGAAAATAAATTTCGAAAGAAAGCTCGTGAACTACATCATGAAAGTGATCATTTTGATGTATCTGTTGCTGTGTTACATCAATGCAAAAATATTAAGGTTGTCAGTTTAAAATTTATGTTTTCCTTCATCCATGATTAGCCTGTTTCTATAGGCTATGTCCGGGGACATGCTCACTTTTGTTTATAACTTAGCAAAATTTTCCCTCGTCACGCAACCTAATGAGTGTTTTGTAGTAACTGCCAAATGTTTTCAAATAAGCCTTAACTAACTCTGGAAAAACTCAAATTTGTGCATATATATTAACAGTGAATCTAATGAATTTTGATTTGTTTATTAAACTTTGCTCTGTCTTTCAACGTCATTAAGGGAGATGTGTGTGGACCATGAGTGTCTCCTACTTCTGTTAGAAAGGTAGACATGGTCAATAAATTTGATCATCAAACCATCTAACCATTTTTTCAAAAATGTACTGACCATTTTTTGAATGGTACAAAAAAATGTACTAGGTAGCTGTTTGAGGCGAGTGGTTCGACCGTCTGGCACAAGGCGTAACGTAGACGGTCCCACTACAGAAGACCTGAATAAAGTGGCGTCTGGCCGTGTCCGCTTGGCAATAACCCCCTTTTCTTCGAACATAAGTATACACGGTGTTACTGATATTTTGGCACGGTAAATAAGTGCAGCAGGGCGCCTATATTGGCTGCTTGGAAGAAAAAGAATGTCTTTTTCTTTGAGGTTGAAAAAAAAGAAATGTTGTTAACTCCTTGTCATCGAAAGAAAAAGAATAATGCCCATATCATACACAAGGAGCCAAACTTCAGCCGGTTGTTTGGAAAAAAGCATTACATAAGGAGCATGGTTTGCAAAGTGTTCAAACTCTGATGTAGGGAGGGACAAGATTCTGGAACGGATACACGCGCTGCGGATCTATTTTGGTTAAATGTACTGCTCGTCTATTCATTAATGTCACCGCGCTGGGATAAAAGCATCTCCAACAGGTGCACAAAAATTTTGCACCTTAAAATAGTTTTAGCGCGTCATTGTAGCACTTTTAGTACGCCGGATCCAACATTGCTTTAGCAGATGTCAAAAACGCGCGCCTAAAAAAACACGCAGTGTAAATTATGAAGCGGGTGCAATCTGGCACCTCAAATTTGCAGCTTTTGATATTTTTTCAGCGCGCGTCCAACCTTTTTTTGCGCGCACTGTTCTACAGCATTTACTGGAGCTGTCCGGTATAAAAAACCGGATTTTAGCGCGCGGCCTAATTTTTAGGCGCCTGTTGAAGATGCTTTAAGATGGAGAGAGAAGTTTGGCGTCCCACCTGCCCTTGAGAGCACACGGTTCTGACCGTGTCTCCTCCCGTGTAGGTTGGAACCTTGGGCTCGTCGCTTCGTGCTCCGCGGTGCTCGGTAACTAGCCATTGGTCTGCCTCTGCTAGGCTGTTCTAGCCGCGAATGTTTCCTTTCGTGCTCGTTTTGGGGCATAGCTGATTGGATGGGGGCTTCCGTGGAGCGTGGGATCACGGATTCATCTTCTTTCTCCCGTCTGCAGTTCGGCAGCCCTTTTATTCTTTCTTTCCTTTTTTGACCGGGGACGCGTGTGAATTATCGAAAAAGGCTTTCATCCCGTTTTATATATAAAGTAAAGATCAACATCTTCTGATACAAACGCACGTCAACACCACACACACCCAAAGTTAGGATACAAAAGCGCTGAGTGCAGCAACACCACCCCTAGCACACTACCACGAAGAGATGAAGCCGCATACAACGAACCGTGGACTTCAAGGCGGTATCTTCAGAAAGGATACGACACCGGAGCGCCGCCACCGCCCGATCCGAGGATTAGAGTTTCCCCCGGAGCCGCACGACGAGCGGTGAGAGCCGCGACGGGACGCGTGCGAATTTGAACGAGATCCCAAGGTTTCCTTGTCTGATCTTGGGTGGGGGTTTCTCCCCAGATATTCTGATTATCTTACGATTTGCTCCAGTTTATTAGCGACCTAGCTAGGCGTTGGTTTCTTTCTTTAGCATTGGATGCTTTTTAATTGATGGTGTTTGGTGTTGGGCTACTTCAGGCTGGGCGGGAAGCCCAACGGTTCAGCAGGAAATAAAGCCTCTCTCAATACTTTTCCCTCGTGACGCAAGGTATTGAGTGTTTTGTAATCTCCGGAAAAACTCAATTATCTACATATATATATTAACTGTGAATTTCTCCCGCAAAAAAAACTGTGAATTTAATGAGTTTCAATTTGTTTATTAAACTTTGCTCTGTCTTTCAACGTCATTAGGGGAGAGGTGTATGGGTCATGAGTATCTCTTACTTCTGTTAGAAAGTTAGACATGGATTGATCATAAAACCATCTAAGCATATCTATGCCATGCTTGATGTGGTTGATTTGTCAAACCGTTAAATCTGTCTAGGGAAAAATAACTAACTGGTAAAGTAGCACTTGATGCACTTCATGGGAACTTAATATTAAGCAGACTGATCGAGCAGAAGTATGATATTGTTATATACTCCCTCCGTGCGCCGGGGTATATCGCCTGTCCAGCCCTTGTTCTGACCGACGGTGACGGCTTCCATGGACGTTGTATCCTTCCTGAAGTCTCCATCGCGGCGTTCCCACTCCTTCCGTCTTGCTTCGGGTGAATACTTGATCTACGGGATCGGGCGATGGCGGCTATATGTGGTCGTACCCTTCTGAGAGGCACCGGTTTGGAGTCCTGGCTTCATTGTGGTCCGCCTCACTTCTCCATTGTGGATGCTCATAGTGGAGGTCCCCGTCGGCTCCAAGCGGTCTCCTTCGCACATTTGTAGTTTGGTTGGTTGTCGGTGGGGTGGTGTCTTTTTTGCTGATGGAGTTGGAATTTTAGCAGCACCAAATCATACTATCGTCAATAGTAATGAAAAGACTCAAGACTCGGGTCAGAGTTGCAGCCTGCTGTCCAGTTTCCCAACTGAGGATTCTCCTCTTTATATGCTTATTAATACTTCAGATAGGGTTCTAAGTAATAACTATGCTATGGATAACTTGACAACCAAGAGCGGCAGTCATGGAGTACTCCCTTCCATTCAGGAAAATGTAGGGGTCAGCAGTATTGCCTTTCCTGGTACAACTGCAGACATGTGCTTTGATAATAACCAGCAGTCTCAATTCCTTTGTCGGCCTTCAACTTGCTCTTCGCCTAAAATAATTGATCTTACTGTGATGAATGGCATGGATGAAACTGACGTACGAATGGAATTAGCATCTATACCTGAATTAGTTGATCCTACTGACATGGATCTGAGTGATGACGTACCAATGTTACTGGCACCTAGGAAGAATATCACTCTTGCACTTGATCTTGATGGTAAGTTGTTAATGATTTTTTTGTCATGTAAGTTTCTTTTCTTCAACTTAAGATTATTGACATGCTAATTTTCTGTTGCATAGGCACCCTTATCCATTCAGCAAGGTACAACCATGGCGCGGACTTTTCATTCCCTATGCGCCATGGAGAACAATAGTACACTATGTACGTGAAGAAGAGACCACACGTGGACGCCTTCCTTGAAGAGGCGGCTCATATGTTTGAGCTTGTTGTCTTCATGGTTAGCATAAGTTCTTATGCAAACCAACTGATTAATGCACTGGATCCCAAGATCAGACTTATATCACGGCATTTTTTTTCGTGAATCATACGTCTTGGTAGATTGAGATATCACAAGGATCTCACCATTACTAAAACTGGTCTTGCAAAGGTGTGATTATTGACAATACCCCAGAGGTGACTTACTCTGAAACTCAAGTCCGGACGTCATTATAATAGTTACGATTATAGTGTTATTGACTACCATATTATTGAGATGAATTTGGAAACTTACAATTTATGATTTTGAGAAATTGCTATGACTGACAAATGACTGAAACCCTTGTCTTCACACATGTCGCGGGTTTTCCAGCAACAGGTGAATAATGAGATACCATAAAGAGCTGGTCAAGTGACCCGTCTGGCATTTATAAATGTGCATCCCATATTTTTGAAAATTTTCATATTATAAACAGCACGTATTGAGAAACTATTCACTTTCTATTAGAAAAAAATATTCATCACATTAAACAATGTAGGTCGATATTTGAAAAATATTTGTCACGTCTCTAGGAAGAATGTTTATCTCACACAAAAAGTCCTTGCATATTTATAAAATGTTCATCCCATATTAAAAAAAAGGTAATCGTTATTTAAAAAGTGTTTGTCGCATATTCTAAAATATGTTCATCGTGTATTGCAAAAAAATTATCACATATTATTAGAAATAGTATGTGCATATAGAAACACAGAAAGGAAAAAACACTGAATAGACAGTTTAAAGTACAAGGCAAAAAGGCACAAACCAGATTTTTTATTTTTGAAAAAAGGGAAACTGGTTCCCTAAATTGGGCTGACCCATGAGCATTAGTGAAGTTGCCCGTGAAAACACTACTCCACACCCTATGCAAGGAATAGGAATTGCCATACTATGTACATATCGAGTGCTACACATAGGATGATTGAATCATGTTGGGTGTGAATTTGTAGCACCCATGTGTAGAGACATGCAGCCCCCTTTTTCTTTTGGCTTTCGACTTCCAATCTTTCATATCTTCTAACCAAAAGTCCAAATAAAGTTGTGTTTTCATATTCATGTTTCTGGTGATGAGGGATTTGAAATGAGATCCATATTGACTATTTTGTGATGACTATTTAAAATTTGGTTAAGCTTAAACTTCTGAAACTTGATATGAGCAACTGAGAAAATCGGAGCTTTTAGAACCTGCAACTGAAAAAACGTAAGTTTTAAGTTTCACCTCTGAAACCTGGTACGAGCGACCGACAAAATCATGAGTTTCAGAGCTGCGATTGACAAAACCATAAGTTTCAGAAACTAATACTTAAAGCTTGATGTTGCCCTTGTGCGGGATCACTTTGTATGAAAGCAAGCATGTTGTCTTATTTTATCAATTGGATGGGACTAAAGTAAATTTTATGAAAGCATTTTATTAATTTAATAAGATTGTAACTATATGTCTCAAAGCAAACCAACACATTATCAAAACGGAAAAACTACAATCATGCGTGTTGAGGCGGTACTTGGCGATCCAAAGGCACGGTCCAAGGTGGTGTTCGGTGCGGCAACTACAACAAGGAGCAGTGGTAGTGGCGCATCTGTGGTGTGCTGGTGGAGGTCGGGGCAGCATCGCCGACCCTTGCATAGCCACAACCGAGGCGGAGGTGACGGTGTCGTGGTGCTTGCCAGAGTAGAGGCTAGGGCACCGAGTAGTAGCACGTGGTCGGTGTTGTTGGTGGTGGAAGGGACGGTGCGGCTTGTCGTAGGCATCTAGTAGAGGAGCTCGACTAGATAAAGAGGCAGGGGGGATGCCAGCGCGATCATGCAGCTGATAGCTGTAACTATAGAAGCAGTGGCGCAGGTGGCGTGCTCAGTAGCTGGCGGACGAGGGAGATGCAACTGGCAATGAAGAGCTACAGTGTCTCGCGGCCATAGGTAGGAGGATGCATGGGACGCGGACGGAGCAGGAGCTCGACACCCCTAGGTAGCATGGTGGAGTCGCCAGGCAGGGCGACGAAGCTCGACGTGTCATTCGCGACGGCGGCATCCCAGGGTGCAGCGGTCGATCAGGGAACCGAGAGGAGGCACAATAGGGGAGGAGCAAGGTCCCAGGCGATGGCGGCCAGCTCACCGATAATGGGTGGAGCGGCTTGAGGCAGTGGTACGGCGCACAACACAAGTTGGCCGGTTCGGCACAAGGTCAAAGCGAGCAGGCGCTCGTCTCCTACGCTGGTAGGGGTGGGTGGGAGATGAGGGGTGAGAGAGAGTGTGTGAGTGAGGATCGGGGCTATTGGTGATTGACTATGGTTCACAACACAACTTCAAACAATTAACTAAAATTTAGCAACATGTGAGTGCCTAGATGTTATGATTGCACGGGTAGGTGACTAGATGACTAGCTTACGACCTCCTTCACATATGATCTCTTATCATAAGTCTAATAGACATAAATGTAGTATGATGCTTAGTCGCTTGCTCCAGCTTCATCTCTTAACCTCTTCCTCACCTATAAGTGTTGTTAGTTCTGGTACCTTTGATAACGAGACTTCATGAGTACCAAAAGTACTCACCCTTGCCTAAACAACAACGGATGTAGGTTACAACTTCAAGTGGGATGTTGAGCCACCACGTTGCTATTTGGAGTTTCTCGATGAAGATGAGTAGATTATAGGGTCTCGGCCGGCAGAACCGATGGGATGGGATAGTTGCTTTATGTTTCCACCACTTAATTAATCTAGGATTTCTCATGCACCTAGACTACTGATGACTTCCGTTGTCTTAATGTAATGTTGGACCAAGTGATCTATGTGTAATAAATTCGGATCTTGGCACTGGTATGCCATATTCGTATATATCTATATTGCCTCTTTGGTAGTGGAAATGTTGTGATATTCAACTTGTAAAATCCCCGACATATGACAGTGCGTGTATGACATGAAGTCATATGTTTCAGTGGTATTATATGCACTTCTATTCTAGAAATGAATCGAAGGGTCCATATTTAGAATAGTAACGCATATGGGGCCTTACAGATATTAACAGAGTAGTGTAGTTGGATGAGCTGATTTACCCTTTTTTTTCCTCCACTGCACATCATCTTATGGAAAGCTTATCTATTGTAGATTTTTTTTATACCCTCTATGAACTGTAAGTGAAAATAAACATTTGTGTTTATGATTAGACGAAGTATCTCAACCTGGAATAAACAAAGTTTTTCTTGATTATTCCTTGTTTGCATGTATATATATAACAATAGTGAAAACAGAGACTGAAGTAGGCATACAAAGAGTTATGCTTTACTTGACTATCTAAGAAATAATGACAACTTTAAGATCTATGCATAGAATCTTAGATCTTTGATTCCTAGAATAACCTTCTCCTTGCATATAATATGACAAAGGAATGAAAATTGGTTCATATCAAAGACCAAGGAAATGCAGTATGTTGACAAACAATGATGGAAAGAGAGAATCAAGTAGAAATTGAAATTTGTTGAGAAGTGCTTCTAGAATATACTCAAGGTTATAGTTAGCTCTCAACATCCAATGTTAGATACTAAGACATCATGCTTTGATAGAGTTACCTGTTAAGACAGATGCTTATAACCAACAATGCAATTTCAAAATATAGGGTAAGCTAATTGGAGTAGGTATGTCACCGTTGTGCTTGTTCAACATATAGAGGTCACCAATAACTCTAAATTCCTAATGTGAGCGCATGATTCCCATCTCCCATTTGCTCCATTGTGACCGCCCTTATTTAGAATTGCTAGTAGTTGTTGTAACTTCACACAAATTTTGCAGAATAAATTTGAGCATCATACGGAAATTTCATAAGGCCAAACAGTTATGACATACAACTGAAATTAGTGTAAGAGATAACATAATCAATTAAACCAGAACCAACTGCACAAAATGGAATACTGAAATTATAGACCGGGGTGGAAAGAAGGAGAAATTTTGAATAATTTATAACTATAGGAAGCAACAACAAAATGCAAATTGTGTTCCATATTTCATATACTAACTATACTTAAAGTGAGGATGACATAAAAGGTGGAGTTCAGAAAAAATAAGTAAAGAGGGACAAGAAACATCAAGTGAGTATTTCTTTCATTAAATTGTAGTCGCATCCATAACACTGTGTAAACCACAAGATATTATATTTTTCTTTGTCATATATATTCATATAAAGCATAAAATTGTGTACATTAGGAGACTGATCCCATGAAACGCCAATATTTCAGAATCTGAACAAAAACACCATCATGTATCTGTAAGATTGACTGACCACATGAAAAGTGAAGGAGCTCCTATCAAAATAGTATATGTAAAATTTTCTCTCCCCAGATCAATACTAAAATAAGTTTCAACTCTCAAACATTTTGTCAGCGTAGATAAAACAAAAGGTTAGAGAAGTTAGAAAACCAAAGCACACATAGTAAGCCAATTTTGCATTGATTAAAAATATATATGATAAAATGGCAATCAAATAAGATACATGTTTGAAATAACTAAATGTATGTGATATTATTAGGCGCGGAGAACTTACACAAATCTCACTATAATTGATTGTATCTCATATATAGTCGTACATGATAATCTGTAATTCAGTAGATGATCAAGTAAACAAATTCTTCCCTTATATGAATTGTGTCAATGTTATGTTGTCACATAGGTCAGCTACTATGCTGAATTTTAGAAAAATAGATCAACCGGAGTGACTTGTATTGTTCATATAGGTATGATTATTCTGCACCACGAGAGAGCATGAGAGTAATTTATGGTATTAGAGCTTTATATGCCCATAGAATATTTTAGTAAATTAGAATACTGAACTTCCACATGAAGGATCAACCATAATTGCAATAAAAGGAACTATATAATCACGGCATCTCTTACGAGATGGGACTGCAACAATATCTTATTTATCAATTGGATGGGACTACAAATATTTTTTTATGAAAGCAAGCATGATGTCTTCTTTTATTAATTTAATAACATTGCATCTATATGTCTCAAACCAAACCAACACATTATTAGAATGGAAAATTGCATTCATTCCTGTTGAGGCGATGGTCCAGTGTGGTGTTCAGCGCGGCAATGACAACAAGGAGCAACGGTAGTGGGGTAGCTGTGGTGTGTGCTAGATGTCGGGGCAGCGTCTCCGACACTTGGATAACCACGATCGAGGTAGAGGTGATGGTGTCGTGTTGCTGGCCAAAGTAGCGACTAGAGCGCTGAGCAACAGCAGGTGGTCGGTGTTGTAGGAGGAATGTACGGCTTGCCGCCGTGGGAGCAGAGGAGCTCAACCAGGGAAAGGAAGGAGGTGCCTACGACATCAGGGGTAGGGGTGGTGCGGGTGTGATCGTGCAGTCAATGGTTGTAGCTGCAGAAGGGGTGGCGCAAATGGCGTGGTGACACTACTAGAGAAATGCTTATATACAGGAGCTTAGTAGTAGCATTTTTATAAAAAAAGTGCTGCTGCTAAAGAATGGTATCGCTTGTGTCTGAAAAACGCTGCTACTATTCATGTAGTAGTAGCGCTTTTGTTATAAAAAACGCTACTACTATAGTTGCCAAACGGTTGCAAGCAGTGTAGGTATACTAGTAGCACTCGTAATTAAAAAGTGCTACTGCTATTGTACATAGCAATAGCGCTATCCTCTAACGAGTGCTAAACAGCGCTACTACTACGCTTACCTTATCCACACCCCGCGCGCGTCCCTCACTCTCCCTCACACACTCTCACTCGCCGCATGTCGCCTGCCGTCGCCGCCATCGCCCGTCGTCGCCGCCGACGCCCCCAAGGTATCTGCCTCCCTCTCTCCCTCCTCCTCTCGCCGCCCTCCTCCTCCTCCTCCTCCTCTCGCCGCCCTCCTCTCTCCCTTCTCCCACGGCCCTCCTCTCTCCTCCCTCGCACCGGCAGCCCTTGCTCCTCCTCCTCTCCCTCGTCCGACCGCCGCCCTGCTCCCTGCTCCCTCCTCTCTCCGCCCTTCCCCAGCCGCCCGAAGCCCTCACTCCTCCCTCCTCCTCCTCCTCCTCCCACTGCCCTTCTCTCTTTGTATAAAAGTTTAGGTATAATTTTTTTGGTACAAGAATTTAGTAATAGAAATTGTTAGGTAGTGAAAAAGATGAGGATAATAATGTTCTTAGGGTTTATGAAACAAATTGCAGACAATTGAAAATTTTATTTGGAATCAAAATGGATATTTACTTGATAGCTTATGGATTTTCACTAAGTCCTAAGATGACGATAATAATATTTTTGTTTATATTTTGTTTTTGCAGAAATAAAGGAGGCCCTGCATCATCCCCGCCGTCGTCCCCATTAACGACCCCCTCCGACCTCGAGGTGAGACCAGCCACCCCATGTTGTTAATTTAATTTAGGTATTTTAGGTGTTTAACATTAGAATAATGTAGTATGAACCCTAGTTATGATCGAATCATTTTCAAAATGTAGGTTTTTAACTAGGTGTGGTTAATAGAATTTAGGTGTTTTAGGTGTATTTAACTAGGTGTAGTTAATAGAACTTATTTTTAGTAAGAACTAGTTTATTTTTATTTATAGTAAGTGCTTAGTTGAACTAGTTGAATTAATACAACTATTTTATTTTAGTATGAAAATTAATAGAACTAGTTTACTTTTTTAGTTAAAGAAATTATTCCCGCATCGACATCGACGATGCCTATCCCGCATCCTCGTCGTCGACTCGGCGGAGGAGGCCTGCTTGATCAGAGGGGCCATGTCCGGGAATGGGTTCCGCCGGGCTGGTACTGGGATGTGCTACCTTTCGGGAGGCGCAGCTTGGTGAGGAGCCAGCCCGTCGTCGACCCGAACCTTCTTTAGTGGCGGTCGCGTGGCCAGTGACAATGCGAAGGCTTGAGGACCCCGTGGAGGTGGTACGTCACCGTGTCAGCGAGGAGGACGAGCACATCCGTCGCTACATGGTTGCGTTGGAGGGCAGGTTCTCCAATACCTGGCAGGTTCTCCAATACCTAGCAGGTTCTTCCGGGATCTCACTAGAGCCATGATCATGTGATGGTTCCTTCTCTTTGGGTGTCCACCGCCCGGGCTAATACCCGTCGTTCGCGAGGGTTTTAGCTGTATTAGTGAGTTTATATGTATGAGACTATTCGAGATGTATTGGTGATAATATTCGACGATGTACGGACACAAGAGATGATTTAGTTTGCTAGGGTTCATATTTTCAACCATTTAAATGCAATGACCATCAAGTTTGAATGCAATGACCATCAAGTTTGAATACAAATAGGATATGTGCTTGCCCAAGTGGCCATGTTTGCAGGTAACACCTCTGAGTGGCCTATGTTTTGCCGGAGTGTTGATTAATTTCCGTTCCGGCAAATTTCAGGCGCTCGGTATGTCCTTTTTTAGCAAAGGTCATGCCGGATTTTTCTGTGAATTTTGGCATGACTTGTGCTAGAATATGTAGGAAATATCGAGTGGCCTGGATTTTCTAGAAAGATAATTAAACGAAATTTCAGGTTGACTTTAAGACTATCGAGGCTTCATACATGACAATCAAAAAATGAGTGAGAGAGAAAGTCTGCACCATATATGAGAGAGGAAGAAACCTGACTATTGTCGTGGGGGTCGTTTCTCCTTCTTCTCCTTGTGCTAGACCTTTGTTAGGCACTACGGGAAGGAGGAGTAACGACCATTACCGACGGTCGAAAAATCAGTGAGGGAGTGTGTCCACCATATATGAGAGAAAGAAGAATGCCGACTGTTGTCGTGGGGGTCGCTTATCCTTCGTTCTCGTGTGCTAGACATTTTGGTTTAATTTAGTTTTTGTAGTACATATATTGAATTTTAGAAGTTTAATCTTTGAATTATGAACATAGGAAATGTCGTCGGACGAAAGTCTCGCGGAGTGCTCCTGGTGCGGCGACAACCAGGGTTTCTGCGACAGGCCTCACTTGGTAGAAGGTCGGCGCTTCAACATTAAGCTCTAGGAGGCCTTCGATGTTGAAACGATATGCTACGACGCAAAGTGTTTTTTTTCGTAATTAAGCTCGACTTCTACTACTTCAACGTGTAATTTTTGTTTTTTACAATTCGACTAGCTTATCCCATGCCATGCAAGACGCTATGTCTTGGAGAGGATGGATTTTGAAGATCATGAGAGTATGGAAACAAAGAAAATTCACCTAAGGACCCATCATGGTATGGATTTTGAGGTAAATCTATAAAATTCTGAGAGTGTGTCCCATTTTGGTTGGGTGAATTGGGAAGCACTTTGCAAGATGTATGATTTTCATGAAGGTATGCTTGTCACCATGGATCTTGGTGATCCTGACATCGAGGAAGACAATTTGGACATTTGGGTCCTTGTTGATACGCTTCTAATTCTACCGCTATGTGAGTTTCTCAAACATAATTATTAACTATTTTATATTATTTATTTCAAAATAGTTGACAGCTTATTTTCATTCTTCAAACAATGTGCGGAATATGGTAGACAGAACCTATTACACTGATGTCTCTGAGTTAACTTATCAGGAGAAAAATGATCTGGTCGCATTTTGTACTGATCTTGAGAATTACAATATCTATTATCGAACTCCTCCACATTATGGTCAATACGTGTGCACGTGTTGAACTACGGTAACATCCATGGAGATGCCATGGTAAGATTTTTTACTATTACGACATCGATCCGTGCATCTTTCGCATAAATTCTTCTAAAACTGAACTACATTGCTAACTATGAAGTTATTACTATGTTTTTCAACAGAAAATCCCCAATGATCGTGTGTCTCATCTGATGTATTAGAATGGTCGCCTTGATGTTTTGAACATACAGGTAGGTCATCCTACGAATCATACATGTCCATATCGGATTTCTAAAACCAGTGAAGACATGATAATCAAAGAATGAAAAAAATATATGGTCAGTCGTAGGGAGGTTCTTGGAAGCAACATTGTGCGAAAGGTAAGAATTGGAGACAGGATAATCTCCATTCTCCATAATGGAGAGTCAGGGTCTATCTTGTTTTATGCTATTTTACCTAAGAGAAGGTAGTAGGTCCTAGCTAATACTCATGATCATGTGCTAAGAACAACTAAGTAGGATTGGTTAGATGACTATGATGATGATGATGTGGTATCAAGTAGAAGTTGTATGATCGATGATGATGAGTAGGACTTGTTATTATGGTACCAATGATGAGTTATTTATTATTATGATCGATGATGCATGATGCTAAGTTTTTATATGAGTAGGTGAAATGAACATGGAATAGATTTAAGTGGAGCCAACATGTGGTGCACATTGAAAGTACTACTAATCCAAACTAGATCAAGTTTGGATTAGTAGTACTTTAGACATGCACCACATGTTGCCTCCACTTGAATCTACTCCATATTCATTTCACCCACTATTATATATAATAACTAATCATGGTCATAAATCATATGATGAAAATATTGTATATAAAACTACAATGAAAATAAACTGTATTTTTAAAAATACATGAAAAGTTAGCAGCAGCGCTTTTCTAAAGAAACGCTACTGCTACTTTCTATTATTTGTAGAGCTTTCCCAAAGAAAGCGCTACTGTTAACTAGGTATAGCATTAGCACTGGCATTCCTGTGCTACTGCTAACAGTTAGCTGTAGCGCCTTAGTGATAGCACTTGTACAAGCGCTACTCCTAGCTACAAAACAAGCACTACTACTAGGGTTTTCCCTAGTAGTGTCAGCAGCCAAGGAACGAGGGTGACGTAGGTGACACTGAAGAGCTATGGTGGCTCACGGCCGGAGGTAGGAGGGTGTGTGGGAGGCGGCCGAGCAGGAGTGCATTAGCCCCTGGGCTGCACGATTGTGAGAACGCGAAATTAACTTCCAAACCCTCCTGTGTATATTTGTCAATCTAGGATCAACTTGACAACACATCGAAATAGTATCATCTCACAATACATAAATGTATTACAGTTTTAATAAATCTTGCCACATAACATATATACATAGAGAAATGTCCCATGACATTTATTACATTCAGAAAATAGCGGAAAGTAAAAAATGATAGCGACTCCATTTTAGCCACAGGTAGTCGGTGTAGTCCACATGACCTCACTCCTATGGATCGCCATAGTAGTCATGGTCATCACCTTCATCTTCACGGGACTATGTTGTCAACAAAAGTACTGCATGAGTACATTATGTACTCAACATGCCTCCTTTTGAGAAGGACCTAATAGCTACTTGTGGTTTCAAAGGAAGGCTATATGGCTCATTTGCATAAAAGCTATTTTTTCAAATAACATATTACTTGGATAAAGCGGTTTTAGATGAAAACAAGTTTTATCTTCAGCATAACTTTTTTCAAAGTGAGGGCCCTCGGTCAACTCACGCTCTTCATAGGTTCCTTGAAAGATTCATGTGTCGTCCATGACCGTGGACATGAATATTCAAATAGTTTTACACTCTGTAGCGGTCGTACACTTTACCCACACGACATAATCCCACCTTATTGCCACCAGTGGCCCTTGGTATACCACACCATTTGTATACCGGCAGGGAGATTGTGATGAGGTCTTTGGACTATATCCCCAAAGATGTGACATGTCCATCGGTCTGGCGCGGCAAACCGAGCATATGTCCTCAAACAGGCCCCCCATCTATTCTGAGGATACTCCCCACAGGATAGCTATCCCATTTGAGGTACGGCGACATCGACACCTAGAGCTGACTAGCTTACTTGTCCAATCCAGTGCCCATATAGCAGTGGTTCTGCTCTTATTAGGATCTTCAAATCCAAGACTTATTAGGCCTCATGCGGCACGGAAGACACGGATTGCCGCCTTCAACTTGTGAAGGGTGGCGAGTCGTTCCTTCAATCCTTGATTGAGATGTCGCCGCGCCAGTACTTAGATGGTAAGTTTCACCCAGAGTAGAAGAGAATAGAGGAATTCAAAATGGCCGACTGTCCTAGATCAGCGATAAGTTTCAAATGTCAATGACCCAAAGGTCATTCTACAAAGCACCTATAGGGTAATAAGCATGGCTAAGCATTTCTGATCTACCGGAATATTGGATAATTCTACTCAGATGTCAAGTAAATAGGTGACAACCGGATCAAGGTAATGTGTCAATAGACATGCTAACTACGAGATAAAATAGCATGCATGTAGTTACTCGCAATGCAATTTTGTAAAATATAGGATAAGCAAGACCAAATAAGTAGGCATGCCTTCGTTGTTGAATCCGTCTTCAGTAACCTGGGTATGTCCATGTCCAACATAGTCACTCCCTGCTCATCGTAATGATAGCAAGTGAACAAATAAATACAAAGCAATAAATTTTAAATAACATCTAAAACAAAAATAAGAGTGGATGGATAGCAAGATATTGATCAGAGAAGATTTCAAAATGAGGTAGTACAATACAGCGGTAAGGAAGAGGATTCGACGAAGTGACACAGTTTAGGTTGATGATGGCCAAGCAAGGCTTGCTAGCAAGACTAACGTTCTGATATCAACTATGTTAATAACCACTAGTAGTGCCCACTACACGTCTTAGCTAACCATATAAGAAACTACTCCCTGTGCACTATAATATAAGATCGTTTTGCAAGCTACAGCTTGCAAAACAATCTTAGCTTGCAAAACGATCTTATATTATGGGATGGAGGGACTACTATATAATAAATGCAATGGCATCAACACACGTGGAATGGAACCATCCTATGCATTTTAACTACACAATCACAACAAGGCATGTAAAGGTAAAAGTTATTCACAAATAAATACTTACATAGAATCTAAATATTCATAATGGTCAGTAACAACCAAACATGTGCATCAACTATAATAATTCAAAACATGTATTCCTAATATAACCAAACCATCATTACAAACCATATAGGTTAGACAATGCAACATCATACAACAACATGCATTGAGTTGAATCTATGTTCAGTCCTTTAGCAATAATACTGAACCATGTAGATCAAATATCACTAACCACAACATATATATCAAAAATATAAATAAATTAAACAACACATCGGTAAATAACAATGGTCCTAGACATGATATGGTAATACATGCTAATGTAACTATCCTACCACAAGCAAAACATGGCATGATGACAAGTAACAATTAACCATAAATAAATATTTAGATACTTCTAAATATCTAAATATTTAGAATGGTTTACATCAATCATAACAACTATTAGAAACACTTCTATAACAAGAGCAAAGTCAATGCTATGACGAAAGCTAATTAAACAACTAAATATATAAGAGACATATCGTACAAGCATGCGAATAAAGAATCATGGAGAAGTCTTAACTAATAGCACAAATATCAAACATATGAGTGATAATGGCACGATTGTACACTAGGACATGCTCGTTATAATAAGAAAACAAATTGCCAGTAACATCTAGCAACAAGATTACCATCCACATACTTGAAGTAATATACCAATCTATGCACACTAAGCGGACGAGGAAGGCACAACCCAACCAACATGAAAGTTACATTATTCTAAGCATGTGGATGAACTATTGCAACACACATGAAACGCTCATAATACTTACATGATATAAGTTACGCATGTATAAGCAATAGAAGCACAACTATAACACATGGAATAGGACAAGACATGAAACATCACTTGCATGAATTGATGTCTAGACTTAGTATAAAACAAATGCAATAGTAAGATGAACAAGATATGATGCTAACCATGGAGATGATCATCACATGATTTACCACATGATTCCACCAATACAATACAACTCATATCTATAACATAAATTAGTTCATATGGGACAACATAAATTTCAAGCATGGCAATAGAACACAACCCTAGGAGACTAGTTATAACATGTAGGAACATGGAAGCATGACATCAAGCACACAACACCAGCATGCTAGTGTTGACATATAAACACATGAACGTAGCATACTAAGCATCTAGGCAATTTAACAACTAGATCATGGCATCAACCCAATCAACATGTATTATGAAAGTATGAATAACATGATGACATGCATTTCTATCTAGTACAAGCTACACTTTGAAAGGACATAAGATACACAATTTGGCATACAATATGCAAATTGGTACACCCACACTATGCATTTTACTTATAGAATCATACAGCATCATGGCATGATAATAACCAAGCAAAAGTAAGCCAACTTATATAAACATGAGGTCGGTAAGCTACTAACATATATATCTACCAAGGAAGTCTAACCATATCCATGTACTTGTAATACTGACTAGCAATTTGTAACACAAAAGAAGATACAATCAGAACATGAATTTAACTTTGAGAAAATGCTAACATGGCATAAATATAAACTAAGATAAACATACATGATAAATATCAAGATGTAATAAACTAAGTTCTATGCCACAAGCATAAATTGTATGTGGCAATATAAATCTAAATATGACATAAAACCCATGTGATTTTGTATGACACGCATCTACAAAATAGGGTTAACAACTAGACAAAAGGTAGAGTGGAATCACAAATAACTATCATAGGCATGGCATAATTTCAAACATATAAAACACACATGCAACATGGATGAAAATGAATGTGTATAGAATATCTAAGATATCTTCATGCTAAAAAATGAAATAAATCAAACTTGAAGTATTTCATAATTGGATAAACAAATCAAAGCTTTGAATAATTCTATGGAATTAAGCATGGCGAACAGTCACCAAATTTTGTATGCACGCATAAAACATGATTACAAAAAGTACCAAATAATTAACATGGAACAACATGAAAGATTATAAACAAGCATAGAAATAAATCTAGTAATTTTCATGACACTCCTAACATTAAGAAACAATTAGGAGTGACTTATAGACATATCACGGGCATATGAACAATAACATATTAATAGAAAAGTTTGTCACACTCGAAACAAATCAGATATTAGGCTAAAACAACTATATTTTATTGTGAACCAAACCAGATGCACCAAAAAGTATATAACTCTGCCACATATGTACTACAATCATGAGAAGCATTTCATATGTTGAACACAAGATCGTTTGATGGATAAAAATATCACCATGAAACATCACAAAAAATTATATTTAACAATTTAAACAATCCTACAAATGAATCTAATAAATCACATGTCACTCGATTTATGAAATTAAATATAGTGATTCCAATACATACTAGAGTCATATGAAAAACAAGAAGCATACTATTACATGCAAAGATCAAAGCCCGTTGAATTACAAGTCCTAAATGACTATGATTAAATCAACTCTACATTCTACCTATTAAAAAAGCATTCTAATTCTACCGCTGAGTTCAAATGGCCTAGACTTTGAGAGAGGGAAAACAATTGATTTTCCTCTTAGAAAAATCTAGAAACAGAACAGAAGCTCAAACAAATATCAAACGGATTTCAGAAAAACCAAAGAAAACTCCATAGGCGCATATTATAATATGCCAAAGAAGAGGGGGAATACCCGACTAAAAGAAAAGAAGTAACTCAAATTTTAATTTGGGTACGCATTTGTTCAATTAAATCATGTGAATTTAAAAACTCAACTTAAGCTTTTGTTAACATATAAAAACAAACAAAATTTTCTGGCCCTACTTTTTGGAAAACTTTTTCCTAAACATTCCACGAATCGGAATGTTACAACGGTGGAGTTACCGGGCAGGGCGACAGAGCTCGCGTGTCGTTCTTGCTGGCGGCCTCCTCATGTCCACTGGTCGAGCAGGGAAGCGAGGAGGAAGCGTAACAGGGGAGAAGGAAGGGTGCAGGTGGTGGTGGTATGCTCGCCAGCAATGGGCCGAGCGTCTTGAGGCGGCGGTAGCCGCCGACAAGGTCAGCGGACGGCGCGAGCTGGCTGAGTTGGGCATGTAGCCGATGTAAGCGGGAGCCCGTCTCCTTCATTGGCGGCGCTGCAATCGGGACAACTGGAGATGTGAGTTCCTATTCCCCGACCCACACGGTGGAAAGCAGGTGTGGCTATGTGTCGCCTACTACGAGACAGTAGCTCATGTCGCTTGAAGGGAGCACGTGGTGGGCCGCCCTAGTAGTGAATGGGCCGTTATGCTGATACTTTGAAACTTAAATTAACTTTAGAAAATTAAAACCATTAATGTGGACAGATGATAACATAGTATAAATATTTGTTAGCACGTTTTTAAAAATGTGTGTGACAATGAAAAAATGTTCCTGTGTTCCAAAAAATTGTAGGCAAAATTTAGAAAAAAAACACACACTGTAAAATAATGATACTTACCAGTACAAAAAATGTACGTGGCAATTTATGAAAATATTCTTGAATTTCAAAAATAATGTCCGGACCATTTTATAAAAATGTTATACACAATTTTAAAAATGCTTGCAAAGTTTAAAAATATATTTGTTTCCCTTCAAAAAATGTACACGACATTTCAAAGAAGTAATCAGCTATTTCAAAAAATTGTCCATCAAATTTTCTAAAATGCTTATACAATTTTAAAATCATATATTTAAATAAAGTTTATTGCCATTAAAAATGTATAACATATATATGGAAAATATTACCGTGTATCAAAATAAATATTCAAACCATGTATTTTAAAAATGTAATTCATGTATAAAAATGTACAACGTATATCAGAAATAGGTTTTATGTGTGCTCTAAAAATGTACACTGTGTACAGAGAGAAAGTAGACATCTGTTAAAAAAATAAAACCAACAAAAATGGCAAATAAAGAAAACAAAAGGCAAAGAAAATGAAGAAAAAAACAAAAAGGAAGAGTAGAAAACCAAAGTATAGTGAAGAAAGAAAGTAAAAATGTGAAAACAAAGTAAAATGCAAAAAAATAAAAACAAAGGAAATGTTTCTTTGGAATCGGTACAGGTGACACAGAGCTGTTGCGGTGTAGAGGGAGATAAAGCAGCAAGCTCCTAGTCAGCGCTACAGGCGCCCGTTAACGAGCTGGGGCGCGCACCGTCGCTGGCATGGGCTGGCCCACGAGCGCGCTCGCTCGCTGGCAAAACAAAAATGGTCGCTCGTTCGCTGGATCGGCCGCTCGCTAGTAGGCCAGTCTTTTTTGTTCTGTTTTTTGCTCTTGATCCGGTAGGAACAAACTACCCAGTTTCTCTATATCTTATGAAATAAAAATGTGAAAGCAAAAAAGGTTTACAGATTTAAAGAAAAAGGTTCATCAATTTTAAAAAAGTTCGTCTTTTAAATAAGGTTCATTAATTTTGAAAAAATTTCACATATTTTGAAAAAAGTTCATCGATTTTAAAAAATCATAAAATTTGAAAAAAGTTCACTGATTCTGAAAAAAGTTTGTCTATTTGAATAAAGTTCATCAATTTGGAAAAAATTATCGAAATAGAAACAAAATCATCCAATTTGAAAGAAGTACATTAAATATAGAAAAAGTTCATTGATTTTGGAAAAAAGTTCAGGAAATTGAAAAAATGTTCATCGAATTCAGAAAAATTCATCGGGTTTGAAATAAAGTTCTCATATGTGCGTACAATTCATCGGGCAAGGGAATAGAAGAAAAAAAGAAAAAAAGAAAAAAGGTATATGATAAAAAAGAAAAAGGAGAAAAGGAACGAATAAAAGACAAATAGGTTCAAAGGTTAGCACAACCGCGCTTGTTGGTGGGCTAGTTACATCGACCAACTTTAGATGAGGAGGTCACATGGTCGAATCCTTCATGCGCGCTTTTTTCTGTTTTAATATAAAAGGAGGAAACTAAATAGGCCGAGCCCAACTAGCCGCTCCCTTTAGACACTCGTTTGTGAACGGGTGCTTAAGTGCCAAATAGGATCCACCAATAAAGCACACCCCTCGGACGCCCACGTGCCTTTCAGCCTGCCCATGTGGGGGAGCGGTCCCCTTGTGTTTCCTTTCCTTTTGTTCTTTTCTGCTTCCTTTTATTCTTCATTAAAAAAATGTCCATTATTTCAAATAAATTTCAATTTCAAAATCTTCATCAATTTGAATAATTTTGTCAACCTCAAAAAATAGTCTGTAGTCCTAAAAAATGATCTCAAATCTAAGAAATATCCATGAATTCACAAAAAGTTTGCATAATTGGAAAAATATTCATGAGCATTAAAAATGTTCATGAATTCAAAAAAAATCATGGTTTTAAAATTGTTCATGATTTCAGAAAATGTTCACAACCTGTAATTTTTTTTGCAAATTCGGAAAAATTCATGATTTCAAAAATCATTCATTATTTCAAAACTGTGCATGTTTGGTCGACAACTGTTGACCTACAAGGGGGTAGATTTCAGGCTGGGGATCGACTAGGATTATTGGCTCTCGCGCGGGGGTGGGCTTAATGGGCCTATTGCCTCCTGGAGCTGGTTGTTGCATGCTTTGTCCATTTTTTCAGAAAGAAAATAGAAAGGGAGAGAAGAGAAAAAAATTGGGGGTCTAAATATTTTCTACTTGAGTTGTTTACATCTGGCCACTCTAACATAATTCAAAGCTCCACTAATTTTTCCAGCAGGTTTGCCAAAGGTTTTATTTGGATTTGGATTTAAAAGAAGAAACAAGCAAGAAGAGGGATTGACGAGAGGAAGGACGTAGAGGTGTCCAAAATTTAGTGCAGCATGGAAATGTGATAAGACAATTATGGGCAAAGTTTGGAACTCTAAATGTGATAAGAAAAGGAAAAGCAATTAAATAAATAACAAAAGGCTCAAATTGGAGTTCTGAAAATGGTCATATTGATAAATTTGAGTGTAATATTTTACGACATGAAAATAAAAAATAAAAATTACTAAAGTTATGCAAAATATGTTATTTAAAACTCCGGGCTCTTAGAGCATCTCCAGCCGCGCCCCCAACAAGGCCCCCCACGCAACTTGGGAACTGTAAGATCACCTTAGAGCATCTCCAGCCGCGCCCCCAACTCTCCCTCTTACAAGAATCTCGTCCTGAGATTTAGGAAGAAAAGGGGTTGGGGTCCTCATATATAAGGTGATCTTACAGTTCCCAAGTTGCATCTTTGTTATAATGATGAGACCGTTGGACCTTGAAGAGTTCGACAGACTTGTTGGGGAGTGTGACGTTCAGCTTCATTGAGAATGTGAATGGGTCACTCTGGATATGAAAGATCATATTGGAGTTCAATAGTCTCATAGTCCACAACAGGTTATGAATCCTTGAAACACTGCTTCAGCCAAGAGACATGGAACACATCGTGCAAGAGTGCAACCTGTCGAAAGTGCATGAGGTGTAAAGAAACAATTCTGAAGGCACACAACTATGCCAACTAGCTGCCAATATGGTCTTTAATCGGAAGAAGTGAACAACTTTGGAGAGGCAATTGATAACAACGAGGATTAAATCACTCCCCTTCTTGGACTTTGGAAAACCTGCAATGAAGTTCATTTCAATTTCATCACACTCCCATTCAGGAATCTTGCGAGGCTGAAGAGCACCATATTAACGTTGATGTTCCGCCTTGACCCAGTGACAAGCATCACACTCGGAAACGAAGCGAGCAATCTCACGCTTCATCCTAGTCCACCAATATGTTGCTTCAAATCTTGATATATTTTTGGTGCTACCAAGGTAGGTAGAAAGAAGTGTGTCATGAGCTTCTTGCATTACGATTTTCCTCAAATCGCTATGTTTAAGAACAACAAGGCGAGCATCAAAGAACAGGATACCTTGATCATCAATGGAAAAGCATTTGTACTTAGAAATGCCAGCTTCAATGCCTTCTTTCACATTCTTGATCATACCATTACGTTGTTGAGCTTTGCGGATTTGATCTTCGAGAGTAGGGGCGACTTCAAGGTTTGCAAGACTACCTTAAGGAACAATTTCAAGGTTTAGCTTTTGGAATTCTTCGGAAAGAGAAGGCTGACTTGGTGGAAGCATGAGGTTGTTACAATAGGCTTTTTGGCTAAGAGAGTAAGCCATAACATTTTCCTTGCCCAGAGTGTAAGCAATGCTAAGATCAAAATATGTGATAGTCTCCATCCATCGCCTTTGACGGAGGTTAATAAAGATTTGGCTGGTCGAAGAGGTACTTGAGGGCGGTCTGTGAAGATTCCACAACGTCAGCCAGAAGAAGGTGTTGCCAAGTAATGAGAGCTTGGATGACAACTGGCAACTCTAGATCATGAGTGGGATAGTTGGTTAATAACAAATTGATTGCTAATTTCTTCTGTTACTATCCTGAAGGAAAAATAGTTTTTGCTAAACAATGTGTATTTTTGAAGAAAATGTCTCTTGCAAAAGAGTGAGCTAGAGGACAGTCTGACTGGACGAGATTATATAATCTTCGTCATCAGGTCAAAAGAAACAAACGCTGGAAATAGTTCCAAGTTCCCTACTGCGACTAATATTGAAGCATGTACATGTGATGTAGAGACTTTGTCCGAACTAATAATTGAATCAAGAAGGTTAGGCGAAACTCGTGCAGACCTTTGACGTGTCTGGATGAGACATTTTTGTTTGATAACAATAAACCTACGACATGCAAAGAAGCACTAGGGGAGCCTAACTCTGCGAATTGGCTAAATGACAAGTAATCTGAGATAGTATCCATATATGTAAATCAAATTTAGAACTTGGTAGACTCTCCGAAGGGCTTAGAATCTATCTGATATGCTGGATTATAAAATGAAGAAAATAAAGATATTTGATCCATAGATCTTGACTTACTGCAAAGAGTTTTTGACAAGTTCAAAGAGTTGAGTACAACAAGATCTTTTCACTGTAGCCATGCTAAAGTTAGTTTGGGTTATAATTGTGATTTGCATATCTCAACTACGAGATATATTAGATGTATAAAAAAGGATTTCCTTAAAAGGAAATACAACCAAGGACATTCATGTGATATATGTTGGAAATATGCCCTAGAGGCAATAATAAAAGGATTATTATTATATTTCCTTGTTCATGATAATTGTCTTTTATTCATGCTATAATTGTATTATCCGGAAATCGTAATACACGTGTGAATACATAGAACACAATACGTCCCTAGTAAGCCTCTAGTTAACTAGCTCGTTGGTCAACAGATAGTCATGGTTTCCTGACTATGGGCATTAGATGTCGTTGACAACGGGATCACATCATTAGGAGAATGATGTGATGGACAAGACCCAATCCTAAGCATAGCACAAGATCGTGTAGTTCGTTTTGCTAGAGCTTTTCCAATGTCAAGTATCTCTTCCTTAGACCATGAGATCGTGTAACTCCCGGATACCGTAGGAGTGCTTTGGGTGTACCAAACGTCACAACGTAACTGGGTGACTATAAAGGTGCACTACAGGTATCTCCGAAAGTGTCTGTTGGGTTGACACGGATCGAGACTGGGATTTGTCACTCCGTATTACGGAGAGGTATCACTGGGCCCACTCGGTAGTGCATCATCATAATGAGCTCAATGTGACCAAGTGTCTGGTCACGGGATCATGCATTACGGTACGAGTAAAGTGACTTGCCGGTAATGAGATTGAACGAGGTATTGGGATACCGACGATTGAATCTCGGGCAAGTAACATACCGTCTGACAAAGGGAATAGTATACAGGGTTGCTTGAAATCCTCGACATTGTGGTTCATCCGATGAAATCATCGAGGAGTATGTGGGAGCCAACATGGGTATCCAGATCCCGCTGTTGGTTATTGACCGGAGAGCCGTCTCGGTCATGTCTGCATATCTCCCGAACCCGTAGGGTCTACACACTTAAGGTTCGGTGACGCTAGGGTTATTAGGAAGACTTGTATGTGATTACCGAATGTTGTTCGGAGTCCCGGATAAGATCCCGGACGTCACGAAGAGTTCCGAAATGGTCCGGAGTTGAAGATTTATATATGGGAAGTTGTCATACGGTCACCGGAAAGTTTCGGGGGCATATCGGTATTGTACCGGGGCCACCTGAAGGGTTCCGGAGGTCCACCGGGAGGCCACCCTCTCGGAGGGCCTCATGGGCCGCAAGGGCAGGGAACCAGCCTGGAGGGCTGGGCGCCCCTTGGGCCCATGCGCCTAGGGTTGGAGGGGAACCCTAGTGGGGGCCCCTTTGCTTGGGGGCAAGCCCCTCCTGCCCCCCCTCTAGATCTCATCTAGAGGGGCCGCCCCTTCCCCTTCCCTATAAATAGAGGGGCGAGGGAGGCTGAACACCTGATCCAAGGCGCAGCCCTCCCTCCCAACACCTCTCCTCCTCCGCTGAGTGCTTGGCGAAGCCTGCCGAGATCTCGCTCTCCACCATCATCACGCCGTCGTGCTGCTGCTGGAGCCTTCTTCCTCAACCTCTCCTTCCCCCTTGCTGGATCAAGAAGGAGGAGATGTCGTCCGTTCCGTACGTGTGTTGAACACGGAGGTGCTGTCCGTTCGGCACTTGGTCATCGATGATTTGAATCACGGCGAGTACGACTCCATCATCACCGTTCCCTTGAACGCTTCTGCACGCGATCTACAAGTGGTATGTAGATGCAATCTCTCTCCCATGACTCGTTGCTTAGATAAACTCGTAGATGGATCTTGGTGAAACCGTAGGAAAATTTTTAATTTTCTGCAACGTTCCCCAACAGTGGCATCATGAGCTAGGTCTATGCGTAGTTCTCTATTGCACGAGTAGAACATAATTTTGTTGTGGGCGTGGATCTTGTCAACTTGCTTGCCGCTACTAGTCTTTTCTTGCTTCAGCGGTATTGTGGGATGAAGCGGCCGGACCGACCTTACACGTACGCTTACGTGAGACAGGTTCCACCGACTGACATGTACTAGTTGCATAAGGTGGCTAGCGGGTGTCTGTCTCTCCCACTTTAGTTGGAGCGGATTCGACGAAAAGGGTCCTTATGAAGGGTAAATAGAAGTTAACAAATCACGTTGTGGTTATTCGTAGGTAAGAAAACGTTCTTGCTAGAACCCAATTGCAGCCACGTAAAAGATGCAACAACAATTAGAGGACGTCTAACTTGTTTTTGCAGCAATTGTCATGTGATGTGATATGGCCAGAAGTTGTGATGAATGATGAATGATATATTGTGATGTATGAGATCATGTTCTTGTAATAGGAATCACGACTTGCATGTCGATGAGTATGACAACCGGCAGGAGCCATAGGAGTTGTCTTGATTATTGTATGACCTGCGCGTCATTGATTCAACGCCATGTAAATTACTTTACTTTATTGCTAAACGTGTTAGCCATAGTAGTAGAAGTAATAGTTGGCGAGCAACTTCATGGAGACATGATGATGGAGATCATGGTGTCATGCCGGTGACAAGATGATCATGGAGCCCCGAAGATGAAGATCAAAGGAGCTATATGATATTGTCCATATCATGTCACTACTTTATATAATTGCATGTGATGTTTATTATGTTTTATGCATCTTGTTTACTTAGAACGGCGGTAGTAAATAAGATGATCCCTTATAATAATTTCAAGAAAGTGTTCCCCCTAACTGTGCACCGTTGCTAAAGTTCGTCGTTTCGAAGCACCACATGATGATCGGGTGTGATAGATCCTTACGTTCACATACAACGGGTGTAAGACAGTTTTACACATGCAAAACACTTAGGGTCAACTTGACGAGCCTAGCATGTACAGACATGGCCTCGGAACACAAGAGACCGAAAGGTCGAACATGAGTCGTATGGAAGATATGATCAACATGGAGATGTTCACCGACGATGACTAGTCCGTCTCACGTGATGATCGGACACGGCCTAGTCGACTCGGATCATGTAACACTTAGATGACTAGAGGGATGTCAAATCTGAGTGGGAGTTCATTAAATAATTTGATTAGATGAACTTAATTATCATGAACATTAGTCTAAATTCTTTGCAAAATATGTCTTGTAGATCAAATGGCCAACGCTCATGTCAACATGAACTTCAACGCGTTCCTAGAGAAAACCAAGCTGAAAGATGATGGCAGCAACTATTCGGACTGGGTCCGGAACCTGAGGATCATCCTCATAGCAGCCAAGAAAGATTATGTCCTAGAAGCACCGCTAGGTGAAGCACCCATCCCAGAGAACCAAGACATTATGAACGCTTGGCAATCACGTGCTGATGATTACTCCCTCGTTCAGTGCGGCATGCTTTACAGCTTAGAACCGGGGCTCCAAAAGCGTTTTGAGCGACACGGAGCATATGAGATGTTCAAGGAGCTGAAAAATGGTTTTTCAAGCTCATGCCCGGGTCGAGAGATATGAAGTCTCTGACAAGTTCTATAGTTGTAAGATGGAGGAAAACAGTTCTGTCAGTCAGCACATACTCAAAATGTCTGGGTTGCACAACCGCCTGTCCCAGCTGGAGATCAACCTCCCGGACGAGGCGGTCATTGACAGAATCCTTCAGTCGCTCCCACCGAGCTACAAGAGCTTTGTGTTGAACTACAATATGCAGGGAATGGTGAAGACCATTCCTGAAGTATTCTCAATGCTGAAGTCAGCAGAGGTTGAAATCAAGAAAGAACATCAAGTGTTGATGGTCAATAAGACCACTAAGTTCAAGAAGGGCAAGGGTAAGAAGAACTTCAAGAAGGACGGCAAAGATGTTGCCGCGCCCGGTAAGCCAGTTGCCGGGAAGAAGTCAAAGAATGGACCCAAGCCTGAGACGGAGTGCTTTTATTGCAAAGGAAAGGGTCACTGAAAGCGGAACTGCCCCAAATACTTAGCGGACAAGAAGGCCGGCAACACTAAAGGTATATGTGATATACATGTAATAGATGTGTACCTTACCAGTACTCGTAGTAACTCCTGGGTATTTGATACCGGTGCCGTTGCTCACATTTGTAACTCACAGCAGGAGCTGCGGAATAAGCGGAGACTGGCGAAGGACGAGGTGACGATGCGCGTCGGGAATGGTTCCAAAGTCGATGTGATCGCCGTCGGCACGCTACCTCTACATTTACCTACGGGATTAGTTTTAAACCTCAATAATTGTTATTTAGTGCCAAGTTTGAGCATGAACATTGTATCCGGATCTCGTTTGATGCGAGATGGCTACTCATTTAAATCCGAGAATAATGGTTGTTCTATTTATATGAGAGATATGTTTTATGGTCATGCCCCGATGGTCAATGGTTTATTCTTAATGAATCTCGAACGTAATGTTACACATATCCATAGTGTGAATACCAAAAGATGTAAAGTTGATAACGATAGTCCCACATACTTGTGGCACTGCCGCCTTGGTCACATTGGTGTCAAGCGCATGAAGAAGCTCCATGCTGATGGACTTTTAGAGTCTCTCGATTATGAATCATTTGACACATGAGAACCATGCCTCATGGGCAAAATGACCAAGACTCCGTTCTCCGGAACAATGGAGCGAGCAACCAACTTATTGGAAATCATACATACTGATGTGTGTGGTCCAATGAGCTTTGAGGCTCGTGGAGGATATCGTTATGTTCTCACTCTCACTGATGACTTGAGTAGATATGGGTATGTCTACTTGATGAAACACAAGTCTGAGACCTTTGAAAAGTTCAAGGAATTTCAGAATGAGGTAGAGAATCAACGTGACCGAAAAATAAAGTTCTTACGATCAGATCATGGAGGAGAATATATAAGTCACGAATTTGGTATACACTTAAGGAAATGTGGAATCGTTTCACAACTCACTACCTGGAACACCTCAGCGTAATGGTGTGTCCGAACGTCGTAATCGCACTCTATTGGATATGGTGCGATCTATGATGTCTCTTACCGATTTACCGCTATCATTTTGGGGATACGCTCTAGAGACAGCTACATTCACTTTAAATAGGACACCGCCTAAATCCGTTGAGATGACACCGTATGAATTATGGTTTGGGAAGAAACCTAAGCTGTCGTTTCTAAAAGTTTGGGGATGCGATGCTTATGTCAAGAAACTTCAACCTGAAAAGCTCGAACCCAAGTCGGAAAAATGCGTCTTCATAGGATACCCTAAGGAAACCATTGGGTATACCTTCTACCTTAGATCCGAAGGCAAGATCTTTGTTGCCAAGAACGGATCCTTTCTGGAAAAAGAGTTTCTCTCGAAAGGAGTAAGTGGGAGGAAAGTAGAACTCGATGAAGTACTACCTCTTGAACCGGAAAGTAGTGCAGCTCAGGAAAATGTTCCTGTGATGCCTACACCTACTGGAGAGGAAATTAATAATGATGATCAAGGTACTTCGGATCAAGTTGCTACTGAACTTCGTAGGTCCACAAGGACACGTTCCACACCAGAGTGGTATGGCAACCCTGTCTTGGAAATCATGTTGTTAGACAACGGTGAACCTTCGAACTATGAAGAAGCGATGGCGGGCCCGGATTCCAACAAATGGCTTGAAGCCATGCAATCCGAGATAGGATCCATGTATGAAAACAAAGTATGGACTTTGACAGACTTGCCCGATGATCGGCGAGCGATAGAAAACAAATGGATCTTTAAGAAGAAGACGGACGCGGATGGTAATGTTACCATCTATAAAGCTCGACTTGTCGCTAAAGGTTATCGGCAAGTTCAAGGGATTGACTACGATGAGACTTTCTCTCCCGTAGCGAAGCTGAAGTCTGTCCGAATCATGTTAGCAATTGACGCATACTATGATTATGAGATATGGCAAATGGACGTCAAAACGGCATTCCTTAACGGCTATCTTAAGGAAGAACTGCATATGATGCAGCCGGAAGGTTTTGTCGACCCTAAGAATGCTAACAAGGTATGCAAGCTCCAGCGATCCATTTATGGGCGGTGCAAGCATCTCGAGTTGGAACATTCGCTTTGATGAGATGATCAAAGCGTTTGGGTTTATGCGACTTATGGAGAAGCTGCGTTTACAAGAAAGTGAGTGGGAGCTCAGAGCATTTCTCATATTATATGTGGATGACATACTTTTGATGGGAAATGATATAGAACTCTTGGACAGCATTAAGGCCTACTTGAATAAGAGTTTTTCAACGAAGGACCTTGGAGAAGCTGCTTATATATTAGGCATCAAGATCTATAGAGATAGATCGAGACGCCTCATAGGTCTTTCACAAAGAACATACCTTGATAAGATATTGAAGAAGTTCAAATGGATCAATCCAAGAAAGGGTTCTTGCTCAGATTACAAGGTGTGAAATTGAGCTCGGCTCAATGTCCGACCACGGCAGAAGATATAGAAGAGATGAGTGTCATCCCCTATGCATCAGCCATAGGTTCTATTATGTATGCCATGCTGTGTACCAGACCTGATGTAAACCTTGCTGTAAGTTTGGTAGGAAGGTACCAAAGTAATCCCGGCAAGGAACACTGGACAGCGGTCAAGAATATCCTGAAGTACCGAAAAGGACTAAGGACATGTTTCGTTTATGGAGGTGACGAAGAGCTCGTCAGAAGGGTTACGCCGACGCTTAGCTTCGACACAGATCTGGATGACTCTAAGTCACAAACCGGATACGTGTATATGTTGAATGGTGGAGCAGAAGCTGGTGCAGCTGCAAGCGAGCGTCGTGGCGGGATCTACATGTGAAGCGGAGTACATGGCAGCCTCGGAGGCAGCGCATGAAGCAATTTGGGTGAAGGAGTTCATCACCGACCTAGGAGTCATACCCAATGCGTCGGGGCCGATCAAACTCTTCTGTGACAACACTCGAGCTATTGCCCTTGCCAAGGAGCCCAGGTTTCACAAGAAGACCAGGCACATCAAGCGTCGTTTCAACTCCATCCGTGAAAATGTTCAAGATGGAGACATAGATATTTGCAAAGTACATATGGATCTGAATGTCGCAGATCCGTTGACTAAACCTCTTTCGCGAGCAAAACATGATCAACACCAGAACTCTATGGGTGTTCGATTCATCACAATGTAACTAGATTATTGACTCTAGTGCAAGTGGGAGATTGTTGGAAATATGCCCTAGAGGTAATAATAAAAGGATTATTATTATATTTCCTTGTTCATGATAATTTTCTTTTATTCATGCTATAATTGTATTATCCGGAAATCGTAATACACGTGTGAATACATAGAACACAATACGTCCCTAGTAAGCCTCTAGTTAACTAGCTCGTTGGTCAACAGATAGTCATGGTTTCCTGACTATGGACATTAGATGTCGTTGACAACGGGATCACATCATTAGGAGAATGATGTGATGGACAAGACCCAATCCTAAGCATAGCACAAGATCGTGTAGTTCGTTTTGCTAGAGCTTTTCCAATGTCAAGTATCTCTTCCTTAGACCATGAGATCGTGTAACTCCCGGATACCGTAGGAGTGCTTTGGTGTACCAAACGTCACAACGTAATCGGGTGACTATAAAGGTGCACTACAGGTATCTCCGAAAGTGTCATTGGGTTGACACGGATCGAGACCGGATTTGTCACTCAGACACGGAGAGGTATCACTGGGCCCACTCGGTAGTGCATCATCATAATGAGCTCAATGTGACCAAGTGTCCGTCACGGATCATGCATTATGGTACGAGTAAAGTGACTTGCCAGTAACGAGATTGAACGAGGTATTGGGATACCGACGATCGTATCTCGGGCAAGTAACATACCGTCTGACAAAGCAGTATACGGGGTTGCTTGAAATCCTCGACATCATGGTTCATCCGATGAAATCATCGAGGAGTATGTGGGAGCCAACATGGGTATCCAGATCCCGCTGTTGGTTATTGACCGAAGATCCGTCTCGGTCATGTCTGCATATCTCCCGAACCCGTAGGGTCTACACACTTAAGGTTCGGTGACGCTAGGGTTATTAGGAAGACTTGTATGTGATTACCGAATGTTGTTCAGAGTCCCGGATGAGATCTCGGACGTCACGAGGAGTTCCGGAATGGTCCGGAGGTGAAGATTTATATATGGGAAGTTGTCATACGATCACCGGAAAGTTTCGGGGGCATATCGGTATTGTACCGGGGCCACCGGAAGGGTTCCGGGGGTCCACTGGGAGGGGCCACCCCTCTCGGAGGGCCTCATGGGCCGCAAGGGGCAGGGAACCAGCCCCTGGAGGGCTGGGCGCCCCTTGGGCCCATGCGCCTAGGGTTGGGGGAACCTAGTGGGGCGCCTTTGCTTGGGGGCAAGCCCCTCCTCAGCAGCCGCCCGCCCCTCTAGATCTCATCTAGAGGGGCCGCCCCTTCCCCTTCCCTATAAATAGAGGGGCGAGGGAGGCTGAACACCTGATCCAAGGCGCAGCCCTCCCTCCCAACACCTCTCCTCCTCTGTTGAGTGCTTGGCGAAGCCCTGCCGAGATCGCCTCTCCACCATCATCACGCCGTCGTCTGCTGCTGGAGCCTTCTTCCTCAACCTCTCCTTCCCCCTTGCTGGATCAAGAAGGAGGAGACGTCGTCCATTCCGTACGTGTGTTGAACACGGAGGTGCTGTCCTTTCGGCACTTGGTCATCGGTGATTTGAATCACGGCGAGTACGACTCCATCATCACCGTTCCCTTGAACGCTTCCGCACGCGATCTACAAGTGGTATGTAGATGAAATCTCTCTCCCATGACTCGTTGCTTAGATGAACTCATAGATGGATCTTGGTGAAACCGTAGGAAAAATTTAAATTTTCTGCAACGTTCCCCAACAATATAGTCCAAGGGTTTTTGTCATTCCAAAGGATGCTGGAAGGTGTGCCAACTTCAAAGATCCTGTAATGGATTGAAGCAAGCATAATGGAGTTGCAATCTTTGTTTCGATGAAATAGCCAATGAGTTTGATTTCACCAGGAATAAAGAAGACGTTTGTGTCTATAAGAAAGTAAGTGGGAGCTTAATATCCTTTCAAGTACTATATGTAGGCGACATATTGTTAATTGGGAATGTTGTAAATTTCTTGACATGAATATGGATTTCACTAAAAATAGCTTCTCGATGAAGGACTTGGCCTAGGCAGCCAATATATTGGGCATAAAATCTATGGAGATAGAAATTCCTAATGAGGCTAACCTAAAATACATATTGACAAGATGCTAAAGTAGTTTTACTATGAAAAATGCCAAGAAGAGGTTCTTGTTGAGGTTACGTGGAAAGGGTTTTAGCAAGACTCGGTGACTAGAACACCGATGTTAAAGTACATGAATAGAATTCCATACATATTTGTGTTTGGATTAATCATGTACTCTATGGTATGTAAAGAACTGGATATGTCCAACGCTCCAAATAGTTGCTAGCAAGATAACAACGTGAACAAGATGTTGATTGTAGGACAACATAGAAAATTTCCTTATGTAGACTAAGGAAATGCTTCTCACATATGGAGATGGTGAAGAGATGATTGTAAAGTGTTACACTGATGCAAGCTCATTGTAAGTAGTTACATCGATGCAATCTCCATCATTACTCCTAGTGATGTTTGACTTCAATAAGGGTTTTATGTGCTATACACAAAACGGTGGCACATTAAGTTAAAATTGTTCCGGGTAGGTTACTGTGGTGGATTCTATAACAGAGACTACGCATATTGCTGCTTCAGAAGCAACAATGGATGGTGATTGGATCAAAGAATTCATTTCAGAATTTGGTATGGTTTCAAGATGGCTGAATCCAGTGGAATACCATTGAGGATAGTAGCTCCATAGTTCGGTCTGAGGAACCAAGGTCCTACAAGTGATTTAAATATATACAACACCAAGTCCATAAAAGATATGAATTTTGTGAAATCGTTGACACATGGGGATATGCAATATACACACGAACCTGAATTTGTCAGATTCGTTTGACGAAGTCTATACCATAAAGAACGCATATTTAACACCGGTATGCCATAGGTGCAAAGTGCATTAGCATTAACTTGATGATTGACTCTAGTGCAAGTGGGAGACTATTGGAAATATGCCCTAGAGGCAATAATAAATGTTATTATTTCTTTCCTCGTTTGTAATTAATGTTTATTTTCTGTGCTAGAGTTGTAATTGGTTCTTTTGAGTCTACATATTAATGAGATCCAGAAGAAAGCCATTTGCCTGTGTGGAATAATAAACACCAAATAGGTTCCTAGTCTAGCCTATAGACTAGCTCATGTGTTGCATGATGATCTTGTTTTCCTGATCATGGGCATAGTTGAAGTAACATGGATGCCGGCAACAATAAGAGCACATTGTTATCAAAACAATGGTGTTGAACAAACCCCTAGATAGAGGTGCACCCCTTGGGGGCAGCCGGCCCCTTCTCCAAGTTGGCCCTCCCCTGGCCTCTCAAAAATAGAGGGGAGGGGTGGCCTCCAAACACATCTTTCTTCATGTGTTGGTGACTATGCCCATCTCTCTCTCTCTCTCTCTCTCTCTCTCTCTCTCTCTCTCTCTCTCTCTCTCTCTCTCTCTCTCTCTCTCTCTCTCTCTCTCTCTCTCCCTCCTGTAATTCTATACCATGCCGCAAGGATGCTCCTCCGTTCTAGTTCTTCGACAACACTCTTGTTCTGGATGGCGAAGTCCTAGCGGATCGGTGGTTCCATACGCGTGGATACCGGTAGAGAGATCATGTGTTTGATCTTTGTTCGAGGGAAAATTTCTCGTGGTTGGGAGGTTGTAAATCCTAACTGCGGGAATCTGCAACAACACATCTTTAGCTACACTCAGGTTGGTAACAATCAGATCGAATCTTGCTTGCATATTCATAATGATTTGTGAGTTTGATTCATAGGATGAAAAACTGTTTTCCCCTATATTTCCCAACATAGGCAGCACCGTCGCCGCGGGCCATCATCTGCACCTCGACCGCCTTCCATGCCACCTGGTCGCCCGATCTAGTCGTGCAATGCCTACAGCCGCTCACCACCGACCACCACAACGAGCCCTGGGAGCACACCACACCCAGCATATATGCATGGATTCCATGCCACGACACTCAAGAATGCAGAGCTCCAGGCGAGGTCGGCTCCCATGTTGGGTGCTCCTTTAAACAGCGGAGGCGCCAGTGACCTCGCCCGACGAGCTAACCAACGAATTCCACCTTTACCACCTTGGTTCCTCCATCGCCGGTGAGGCTCCGGTCATCCTCGGACCTCAGGCGACTCCGGCCCCACGGACCAGCTCGCCTCCCTCCCTAGGTTACAACACGGTCGTCGCAGCTCCAAGAACTGCAGGCGAGAGCCGCCGGTGTGCAGAGAACTCAAAATGTTTGATAAAATGCCCAAAAGAAAATTGGTCAAAAGGGAGGAGGGTTCACTCTGATGGTTGGGCCCCATGTTCAACTTAACGGTCAAACAACTTAGTGCCATGTTAGTGCTTACATGCGGGCCAGGCCTGTCATAATCAGGATTAATTTTGCCGAATCAGTAACTAGTGCGAAGTGGTAGTATTTTTGCAAAAAAAATAGACTAAGTGATACAGTTTTTTGTAACCCTAAAAAAGTGATAGATTTTTACCTAACGCAATTATGGTAGTTTTTTTCTATTTAACTCTTAAAAAAGAAGAACACTGATAAGATTGGCTGAACAGTGGCCCGATGATCTGAGCTAAATATCCCCAAATGGGGGCTGCAGACACAATTCATGTATGCGCACACTATCATTGAGATTGATTGCTTGAAAGAAGGAACAAATTTTGTATTCAAAAGACATGGTTAAGGTTAGACCTTCCTCGATAGCCAGTTGATTCTCTAAAACAAAAGAATGATCCTAGCTATAGACCTGTACAGCAAAGAAGCAAAAGTAAACAGAGCCTCGCATCTTTACATCTTGTAACCGAAGAAAAACTGTGAGGAGGTGATTGCATGGTGTTGCTTGATCAATTAGCTAGCAGCAGTGCGTGGGAGGGCTGGACCCTGATTTGAGGTCGCCGAGCATCTGCACCACCATCCCGATGCCGTCGTTGAGCCAGGAGGCGTCGCCCTTCAACGCCCTCGCCGAGGCAGGCGCCATAACGCTGAACATGTGCACCAAGAAGACGGCCAGCAGCACCATCCTCGCCAACGCCGCCATCGCTGCTGTTGCGCTGCTGCAGACGGGAGACGTACAGCAGATTTTGATCTGGGAGGGAAAAGATTGCCTTGCTTCCTTCGTGCTCAGTAGCTTCAGGTTCCGAGCTTCAGCAGGGCTTGTTGCTGCTTCGTTTCTGCTAAAATGGAGATGGGTAGATTTGCATGATGGGTCTCCGTTTATATAGAGATGAGAGGAGCTCGGACGTGTAGAATGGGTCACTGCTTCCGATCTCCCCACCTCCTACTTTTCGCGTTCCAACCCTTTGACCACTGGACGGAGACCTAAGCACCGTTGATTTGCCTACAACAACTGACCAGTAGTCTAGATGACGTAGTCCACACTGCACGGTCAATCTTTCTCATGGACATCGGTTAACAAGGACGATCCGTGGCGAGAGCTAGCGACCTCTGGTATATGTATTCTGATTCGAATTCTATACACAGGATACATTTGGTCCAGTTCAGAGGAGCTATTTCTTGACTAAGTAGTACGGCAAGTGATGGATGAAATGTTCCCGTTCGCTACATTAACAAGGACGCTACGACCAGGACCAGCACATGTTTCCTGTTGAACAAACAACATTCGTACGTGTTGTTGAGTTTGACCTGAATTCAGGGTTCAAAAGCATGCATTCCTTTACGTTAGTGCAGGTTTCTGCGACTCTTCCTCTGATGCTTGCTACGTGTCCAACAAGCTGGAACGATTCAAGAGCTGGATCGGAGGTCCGCTGCATGGTCCGCTGATCGATTCAGACCGAAACACCCACGTGTGGATCGGAGGTCGGAGACCAAATTAAAGGCCAAGTGTTGGAGATCTGACGACACATAAACATGAACGAGTCTAGCACAAATTCTCCGTACTTCTCCACGTACGTCTGTCGTTTGAATCGTTTACCAAGGCCACTGGACACAGAGAATAGCCGCACGCCACGTCGCTCTGCATCCATCGATATATACCAGGTGTTAGGGCATCTCCAACGCCGCCTCTTAAACTGCCCACACCCGTCCGGACCGACCTATCGGGACTAATTCTGTTATCCAATGTGATACCCTATCAATCCACGGAGCGGCCCATACGTCATTTTTCCACAAAGAAGCAAACTGTGGGGGGTTGCGGATTTCAGGTCACCACAACGTAGGACTCTGACACCCCGGCCCACTTAAATCCCCCCTCCCGATCTTATTCTCTTCCACCCCGCCTTTTCTTTTCCTTACTTTGCATCCGCACCCTTCTCGTCTGACGCCGCGGCTGTACTCTCCAGCCACCGCCTAGGCATTACCGGACGTCCGCAACTCCCACCCGCCCGCTCGCCTTCTACTACGGCGCCGTCCACAGTCAGGTACCCTCCGGCCCCCTGTCGATGTCGTCCATGGCGGACACCATGCCTAGCAGGTGTTCGGTCAAATGTCATCGAACTTATTTTCAAACTTCATGTCATTTTCTAAAGTAAGAAGGATGACGGGGTACTCGGTGAAGGAGGATGAATTGTTGTGTGACGTATGGTTGGCCGTATCTGTGGACTTCGTAGGCAGAAGTAGAGGGGGGTCTTATGGCAGCACGTGCACTGGACGCACATAATAGCGGCACGCCACGTCGCTCTGCATGCATCTATACAAACTACCCCATATATTTATGATGCCGACACAACAATATAACTTTATTTGTCATGTCACAAAATGACAAAAATTGATTCCTACACTACACCAATGGTACAAAACATCTCGTGCCTTCCCTACACCACCCACATGTAAGAAGATGTCTCGCCCCCGCAAAGAAAAAGGATGTCTCACCATAAACTAACCAACAAAGAATGGAAGTTCATTAAAGATCGATATGAGAAGCTTGGTTGTTGGAAGGGCAAGCTTATATCTTATGGGGGTCGGCTGATTCTAATAAATTCCATGGTTACAAGCAAGCCGATGTTCCTATTATCCTTCTTTGAAGTACCCGTGTGGGTACGGAAAATGTTGGATTTCTATTGATCATATTTTTTGGCAAAGTGATGAGAACATATCAAGTATAGACTAGCTAAGTGGGACATACTTTGCAGGCCAAAAGACCAATGGGGTTTATGTATCGAAAACCTTGAAGTAAAGAATAGGTGCTTGCTCAGTAAATGGTTATATAGGCTACCTGTATAGGGGGTGATGTGTGGATACAGTTATTGCGTAACAAGTATTTACAGTCCAAAGCCCTGGCACAAGTCAGGGCGCAGCCGAATGACTCTTTTTGAAAGGGGTTGATGAGGACAAAGGTCGCCTTCTTCAATAGAAGTAAATTCATTGTAGAGAACGAAAATACTACTAGATTCTCCAAAATACCCGGCTAGGGAAAACGCCATTAGCCTTGTAGTGTCCAACACTAACATTATACATGGTAGAGAGCTTTCATAAGCATAATACTAGTATATGTCTTTTTTTAATATTCAGTTCAGGAGTGTACTGGGGAATGATGGGATAGCTACATCTTGTGCTCGTAGGTTGAGGGAGGGCAACCTTTTTCTGATGAGTCATATACTCTGCACTACTGAAAACTATCAGTCTGGGACATATTTGCAGTAAAATTTATGTATATAGATTCGAATCATAAAGTCCTACACACCATTGATGGGGACAGGAGCAAACGCCGCTCGGTTCAGGTCGATTTTTTCCACGCATAGTAGATTTTTACTATTCTAAAGAAATTCCCATCATTGGCTGGATCCTTTTGGCAGCTAAATGTATGGGACAATACCAAATCACTCTGGCCTACATCTAACGGTCAAAACACGAGGGCTGAGAAAGCTCCTTTTCAAGGGAGCTTAGTATCGAAAATTTATGTATATAGATTCAAATCATAAAGTCCTACACGCTATTGATGGGACAGGTGCAAACGCCGCTCGGTCCAGGTCGATTTTTTCCACGCATAGTAGATTTTTACTATTCTAGAGAAATTCTCATCATCAGGTGGATCCTTTTGGCAGCTAAATGTATGGGACAATAGGCATTACGCATGAAGGGTTTTGATGAAGCTTGGCGACGCCAGACAGAATCTTCCACGCAGAAAGGGAGTGTTGGAATTAAAGTAAATGACGACATAGGTCATTATTTTCAGACACACATGGGCCTGAGACAAGGTGATCCAATGTCTCCTGTTTTGTTCAACATTATGGTTGACATGTTGGCAATCCTCATAGGTAGGGCAAAGGAGGCCGGTCAGGTGGGTGGCTTGGTGCATCATCTAGTTGATGGTAGTGTGTCCATCCTGCAGTACGATGATGATACAATCATCTTTATGGAGTATGACTTGGCAAAAGCGAGAAATATGAAGCTGGTGTTATGCTTATTTGAACAATTGACCGGACTGAAAATTAACTTTCATAAAAAGCGAGTTGTTCTGTTTTGGTAGAGCCAATGAGGAACGAGAGGCTTATAGGCAATTGTTTGGGTGTGAATTGGGGGCATTATCTTTCACGTACCTAGGGATACCCATTCATCATCGTAAGCTGACAAACAGAGAATGGAAGTGCATCGAGGATCGGTTTGAGAAGAAACTGAGTTGCTGGAAGGGCAAACTCATGCCATATGGAGGCCGACTGATTCTTATCAATTCGGTGCTCACGAGTATGCCCATGTTTCTCTTATCTTTCTTTGAAGTCCCAGTTGGGGTTAGAAAAAGGCTGGACTTCTTCGACCCCGATTCTTCTGGCAGAGTGATGAGCTAAAGAGAAAGTACCGACTCGCCAAATGGGATATCATCTGTCGACCTAAGGACCAGGGGGCCTTGGTATTGAGAATCTTGAAGTCAAGAACAGATGTCTCCTCAGTAAGTGGCTGTATAAGTTGTCAGTTGAGACCGAGGCAACGTGGGCGCAGATTCTCTGTAGTAAGTATCTGCAGTCCAAGACTTTGTCCCAGGTGACAGTGAGACCGACTGACTCGCCGTTTTGGAAGGGGCTTATGAGAGTCAAAGCTGCCTTCTTTAATAGAACAAAGTTTACTGTCGATAATGGCAACACTACTCGCTTCTGGGAGGATACTTGGCTTGGTGAAACGATGTTGGCGCTTCAGTATCCTTCCCTGTATCGTATTGTTCAGCGACGTGATGCTCTTGTTGCAACGATTATGCAGTACATTCCCCTTAATATTCAGTTTAGGAGGGTGCTTGTTGGCGAACGGTGGGAAGCATGGCTTCATTTGGTGAGTCGAATGATGGAGGTTCAGCTAACTCATCAGCCCGATCAGTTGTGTTGGAAGCTCACTAGGTCTGGAGAGTTCACAGTCAAGTCGATGTATATCGACGTTATTACTCTAGTGTTATTCCTAGTTCCAAACATGTTTGAAAAGTCAAAGTTCTTTTGAAAATTAAAATATTTATGTGGTTTGTACATAAACAAGTAATTTTAACAAAGGATAATTTGGTTAAGCGCAATTGGGCAGAATCTATTAGGTGTAGTTTTTGTCATCGGGACAAAACACGAGGGCTGAGAAAACTCCTTTTCAAGGGAGCTTAGTATCGATAGAGATAGAGATACGTGCATAAACACTGTAGAGGGCATGCATCACACTGGGTAAGAATGATTTGCTGGTATAGATTATTTCTTTGTCTTTTGCGGGGGAGTGTGCATAAACAATGTGTAGAGGGCATGCATCACAGTAGGACAGTAGGTAAGAACAATTAGCTGTTAGATTCTTTCTTCTTTTTTGCGGGAAGATCAGCTGGTAGATTCTCGTGCACCGTGTGGGCAAGTTGTTAAAAGGAAGCTTGAGCAATCTCTATCTCTACTACATTAAAGAAAAGTAAGGTTCCTGTTTCACTCACTCCTTCGTTCAACCTCTCTATAGATGGCTCCCTCCCCCTCATGTTTGATTTTTTCCTCCCATCTCCTATTTTCTCTCAAATAATAATTTTCTTTGGTAAGTCAATAAATTTTTACCAAATAAGTGTTTAATAATAATATGGCATTTTCTCTGATCTTTCTCTTAAATAATGTTTTTTGTAAGTCAATAAATTCTTACCAAATAAATGCTTAACAATAAGATGGCAGGTAAATCACGGCAATTGCATACAAAAACTTGCTAAGATGTAACAATAAATATGCAATCATGGGCTAATTTATTATATTGTTTATACTCTCATTGCAACGCACGGGCAATTATCTAGTCAATTTTAAAAGAATTCAATCACATCACTTATGCAAGAAGACATTTCAAATGTACTATACAAACATGATGCACACACACGCTAGTAGAGTTAGAACATCTACGGTCGGACTCCTCAAACTCCCCTTATATGTCCGGGTGGACAGTCCGGTAACTGACCGATCGCAAAATCTCGACCAGCCGTAGACACTCGTCAAAACCCAACGGTCCGGTGAGAATGCTGCTCCGACACGCCGACCGAGCAGCCAAATTTGGTTATTTAAGCCGGGTGGCGACCCCAAAACCCTAGCCACGGTCCCATTTGCCTCCTCTCTGCGCCACCACTCCCCATCCGCTCGCAGCTCGGAGCTTGCCGTCCACCTATGGCCATAGCCCGGCATCATATCACCACTTACGCAATGCTCATCTGGAGCTCCAGTTAGAGCTCTTTGAGGAGATCCGTGCCCGGCGCAAAGCTCATATTGCGGCTGGCCTGCCTTCGGACTCGTTGAGGAGGAGGGGGAGGAGGAGGTGGAGGAGAACGTGGAGCAGCAGTCGCCGGATGCGGAGACGGTGGAGGAGGAGGAAGAGGAGGAATGCAAGGCAGATCTGGTGCCTCCGACTGCCGGATTCGGCATGGCCGACGCACTGGGCGAGTTTGAGATCGCCTAAGCGAAGGAAGCAGCGCAGCAGTAGGCCATCCTCCACTCTATCTGCTCGGAGGCAAAGGTGGAGGCCAATCACTGCTTCCTCCACAAGGCGAAGTCGAAGGGCGACACACTCTTCACCGACATGGAGTCCGATGAGGAGTCATAGCTGCGGGCGGCGGCCAATGACCAAGATTCCAATCTGTCCGGTACTGCCGGCACGGAGGTCGTCTACATGTCCGACGACAAGTAGTTTAGGCTAGGTTTATCTATGTAGTACATATTTTTTTGTGTTGCATGGTGTAGTATAGATTTGAGGTACGCAGCTGCACCGGAAGCCAAATGAGAAATGGCCGAGCCCTCTCCATCGACGCGTTCGTAGACATATGAGGGGTGATATTTGTCATATGCGCCTACAGATGCTCTTAGAAAGGTCAAGCTATGGCGAGTGACAGAGATAAACTATTCATCCAAATTTCGGTTGAGTTCTTGGTCAAAAACTTCTCAAATGATAAAAATGAAGCATCAGATTTGATGGTTTTGTCTTGGTGTCTAATTTTGTATACGTATGAAGCATAGATGAGAGATGCGATAGAGGAGGATATTTTAGCATTCTTGTGCAATGTAGTATCACTTTTATACTACTAGAAATATATGGTCAAAATGTTTTCCCTAAAAAAAAAAGAGCTAGTGTTTGCTCAAAAAAGAGAAGGGGATGATCATAATGTGGCAAAGTTGGCCAATATTGGGTTGTGGGCTAGTGCAGAAGGCGGCAACGTAACTGCAATGCAATGTTGTACACCCATCGGCGGCCATCGCCAATATCCATGAATTTTGAAAAAACTAAAAACAAAACCCTGAAAAAACTAGTTGTTGGTTTTTTTATTTTGCAGATATAGAATATGTATTATTGCAAAAAAAGATGAACAACTCAAAATGTTCATGGATTTAAATTTTTCATCAAATTAGAAATAAAATGTTTGTGAATATAAAAATATTCATGAATTTAACAAATGTTCATATATCAAAATTTACATGTGTTTTACAGGTGGTCATGTAATAGAAAATAAAAAAGTGCTAAATGAAATTAAAACCAGAAACATAAAAGAAGAACAAAAAACAAAAAAACAATTACAAGGGCCGGCCCAGATAGCAGCGTTGTGATCGAGACAACGAGCAACATATAGAAAGGCTAATCCTATTCCGGGCGTAGGTCGTGGAATAGCAATCAAAAGTTTACCCTGATTCTAAAGAAAACGTACCCCTCGCACGACTCGTCCTCTTTATCGGACAGCCCATTCCAGGTTTTCTTCACATTCCCTGAATTTTTTTAATTTTTTATTATACCGGGTTTTCTTTCGTTATTTGGTTTATTACTACTATTGTTTTCTTGTTTTATTTATTTTTAGTTTTAGGTTCTTTTTATTTATTCAAAAAATCAAGAACAATTTTTGAATTCAAGAGATTTTTCAAAACCCTGATTTCTCTTGAGATTTTTGAACAATTGTCTTAAAGTTGTGACCATTATTGAATTTGAGAATATTTTAAATTCTTGAGCATTTCTTAAAAATTCCTGGAAGTCATAAAGATTTTTTAAAACTGCCAAATATGTTTCTGGAATTCGTGAATATTTTTTGAATTCTTGAACATTTTTTGCAATCATGATCATTATTTTTAAATTCGTGAATAATTTTGAAACTTGCAAAGATTTTTTGAAATTAGTGGACATTTTTAAACTACGAACCATCGTTTGAACTTCACGAAGATTTTTTGAATTAGCACCATTTTTTGGAAGTCATGAACATTTTTCGAACTCACAAGCATGTTTAGAATGTTGAACAGTTTTTGAATGGCAAAAAAAGTAGAATTCATGGTCATTTTCTAAAAAAAATCAATATTTTTAAAATTTATGAACATTTTGTTTTGCAGATAAGGAAAGAAAAAATACCAAATTCAGAACTTTTGAAAAAAAAAAGTTATGAAAAAACAGGGGCGGATGGGTTTGTGTTTGCTGGTTCTCCTCGCATGGGTCGGGGAATAGGAGCACTGACATAGAAAATATTGATTCTTCTTCCGCTCGAACCTAACCAGCATTATATTTGCTTAAGTTGCCTCTGTTTCGGAAAAAAACAAGTAAATTATTTCAAACACTCTAGGTATTAGCAGCAGGCACTATTTTTAATTGTATGCATTTTCAAACCTTTTATTCTGTGTTTGGGCTGTAATTTGTAAGTTTGTTTCCTTTGTAAAGAACTACGGTAAGCTTTGCTGCCTGCACACTGTTTTCTTGGCTTTTCTCCGAGAAGATTGTATTCATTAGCTGGTGAGCTGATATATTTGTGGTATGCACCTCAGTTGACCAGATATCTTGTGTCTGAACCATGCCTCGTCGCCATTTGTGGCTTGAGGTTCGACTAGGCGAGCTGTTTGTGTCGTTGTAGTCGTGGTGTGTGAACTGTATGCCGGAAAGCATTATATCACCCGCTTGGCTCTTCATTTTTGCTACTGATACACCTCTCCATTGTGTATCCATGAAAGCCAAGGGGCATAGGATTATCTGGGAAGACTTAACTCTGCAATGAAAAGGGGTTCAGGTCTTGTGATGATGATCCACTGCTTGAGGCGATAATTTTAGTTTGGCCAATCCTCGCTATTGTTATGATCCTTTGTAAAAATAAGTTTTCTCATCGTCCTTCATAGATTGTAAGTGCATTGTGATGAATTATTTTTGGTTCAGTCCCAATTTTTTGTATGACGCCGTGCTTGCTAGAAGGACTGCGAGCCTTAGTTTGCAGCCTAATCTATTAACATGTTTTGATACACTGGCAGATTAATTGGAAGCTAATAGGCTAACAAATTATGTAGCAATTACAGCGACTTGCGCCAGTAGCTTGTTTGCTCTGCGAGTGAGTTCTTCAGAGCTTCTATTCAGTCCTGTTCACCTATTCAATGGAGCTACTATGTTTATCTGTTGGTCTATAAATACATGTAAGAACATTTAAGCTGGTCTACTGGCACTTCATGTGTTAGCTTACTTTTGTTTCGGTGGGTTTCACTAAGCACATAAGTTTTGGTTATTATTGTCGATGCCATCGGCGCAACAAGTCATCTAGTGACCAATTGTTCGACCAGATGGCCAGATGCGGACAACAAAGCACACAATACAGCTCAGCTTCAAAGTAAAAAAGGGGATCTTATTCTGCATCCAATCAAAAGTTTGGTATCCCAGGAATTCGTTGACACAAAGATAATAATTAATTGGGGCGACGATGAATAGGAGCACTTGAATCTGCTGAAATCGTGCATGGGGTAGGTAGGGCAGGCTGTGCTATTCTCTGAATCTTTCTCGCAAGGAAGGATCCGTTCGATGGGCAGTGGCATAGTAGATCTCGCGTTGATCTGCATAGTTTACTCCTTCCCGTCAGCCGCGCGGAGGGAGCCCAGCTGCACCGGCGCCTGTGTGGACACCACCTTGGACGATCCATACAGGGCGACGTCCTTCCCCTCGGTCCTCTCCTTCTCGATCTGCTCCTTGATCCAGAAGTAGGTGAACCTTAGGCCATCCTGCAAAGATTTCATAGGTATTGTTATTAATTATCTTTGACTTTGCAAGGATTTTACTGAAGGCAACATAACAGGACCAGCCTGCATCTGTGCTGATGTAAAGAGCTTTAAGTGTTAAACTTATTATCTTGTGGGGTTGGAATTGTCAGTGTCTGACAATTATGCTACATTACCTTGAGCCTCATTGTGGGGGCCCAGCCAAGCTTCTCCTTGATGAGGGTGTTGTCAGAGTTGCGGCCGCGGACACCCTCTGGGCCAGGGATGTGGTGGATGGGCAGCTTCTTGTCCTCGAAGCCGAGAACAATCTCAGCCATCTCGTTCATGCTCACCATTTCATCGCTTCCAATGTTCACAGGCTCGCAGAAGTCCGACTTTGTCAATCTACAAAGTACAGTATGTGTCAATATGTTGGTTTATCATTTCTGCCAAGGCAGTAGTTTTTAATTGGTATCTTCTTGATATTAATATGTTCCCTTTATCAGGTAAAAGAATGTAGTTCTGTCTGGTATAATGTGGATAATGTGGCAAGTAGCTGTATACCTCAGAACACCCTCGACACACTCGTCGATAAAAGTGAACGATCGAGTCTGGAGACCATCACCCCACATCTCGAACTGTTCGGTGGAGGTCTGAGCCTTTCTACAGAAGGCAGCTGGTGCCTTCTCGCGACCGCCTAACAAATTGCACAGTTGAATTATTTTGCCTCAGGGTGACATTATGATCGAGCTTGTGGATTTACCTTTCCATGTTCCAAAGGGACCGTAAATGTTGTGAAAACGGCCAATACGGCACTCGATGTCAAAGTCCTTGGTGTAGTGCTTGCACAGCTCCTCGGTCGCGAGCTTCTCCAAGCCATAGGCATCTTGGGGCTGAACATTAGGTAGCACATTGATAAAGGAAGTTAAAATCTGGATGTTTTAACACATCTGAGTATAATATAAAATGGCATCAATTTCCTATGAACTCACCTCAGCAGGCCAGGCATCAGCTTCCTTCAAGCTCACATTTGTCTCAAGCTGTTTGAATTCAGGGTAGATGCATGCGCTCGAGGCATAGAAGAACCTGCAGGACCAAAGAAAAACAAAATTGAATCAATATAGGATACGTAAGTTATGTGGATTTGAGGCAATGTACTTGCAAAGTAGACATGTTCTTGAAACAATTCGAAAGGAAAACAGAGTTAATTCTGATATCGTAGCAGCACTACTGTTTTCTCAAGTTCAGTTTGGTAGTGACAAATATCAACTCGACAAGAAACAGATCTGGATATGCCACTAATGAATATATTTGTCAAATACAAGCAACTTTAACAAAGCTTCTAAAGACCACCATGCACATTAAATGTCTACTCCAGGTTTTATCACTCTTGCCTGAGGAAGCTTTTCAAGTAATTTCTGAATTCCAAATAAACCCTTTCCAATAGACTTAGTTAAAAAAATGGATTTATCTCTGGACGAGCTCATAGCACACTTCAGCTAGATAGGTAAATGAAGTTACAAACCTCTTCACACCGTTGATACGCCCGGCCTCAAGCATGTTGAAACTGATCATGGTGTTGTTGTACATGATAACAGAGTGGTTGGACTGAATGAACCCCATGCCTCCCATATCAGCAGCGAGATTGAAGACATGGTCGACGTTGGTGGTGACCTTGAGGCAGTTGTCCATGACCCTGAGGTCAGCAAGGTGGAACTCATGGCAGAACATGTCCTCGGTCATATGCTCGTTCTTCTTCCAGTCGGAGGCAATGATGTAGTGCCCCTCACTCTTCAGGCGGCGAGCAATATGGGATCCAATGAAACCACCAGCTCCAGTAACCGAGATCCTCAGCTTCTCGGATGGCCAGTACAGCTCCCTCTCCAGCTCAGCATAGGTGTACTCGCCATAGGGAGTCCCAGTCTCGTCGGTGCTCCCCATTCTGTTGTTCAAAGAATTTGAAATAAAAATGAGTATAATAGAAGTCAAATTGATATGAAGTAGCGAATTTCTCTTCAGACAGACACTCAATTAGATATAGGACACAAAAAATATCATGGAATTAAGGAAAAAAACTGCTAAGATTGAACAGAGTACATCAGTACACATCCATTGCTTAGAGGGCTGCTCATTAATTCCTTGTCATGTGTCTGAAATATTTCAATCAAACGAAAATGTTCTTTGGAGCCATGGTCCAGCCGAATCTATGTTCAGCATACACATCTCCTGACAGCTTTTACAGGGATCTGTGCCTTGCAGGCATAGTAAAGCATGGGGGGAATCATCGACTGAAGGTTGGAACGCCTACAGCTGCTAAATAAACATTACTGCAGGCCAACACCGTAGGGAATAAAATATCCAACTTGCTTCAAACAACACTAATGCTGTGTCCCATGCACCAGCACTGTCCAGATTAGTGTATTGCCTCGTTTTGTATGTCAGCTGTGGCCATATAATTGGACAGTACTGATAATAAGCTGAATTAGCATGATTTACCAGTAAACTGTCAAGGTCACTAGTCGCACCGTATTGTCGATGCGGCATAATTTCTTTCCCTAGCATTGCAAATCTTTCTATACCGCCATGTATGGTTATACAAAAAGTTCTGAAGTGTGTTCAGTTTGACAGCATCAAATATCCTTGAAAAAAGTCACTTGTCTCATGACCGATGCGTTGGTGTTCTTTTTCTTTTTTCATTGCAAATCATTCAGGACTGCCATACAAAAAGTTGTGCAGTGTGTTGGTTCAGATTTTCATCATCAGTTATCCTTGGGAAAACAGTTGTTTTTCATCAGCTTGAGTCGGATCAGCTTTCCATTAAGAAATGCAGGGCAAAACTGAATTTTCAGTCAACACCAGCTTGGTTTTCAATGTATAACTCTTTTTATGCCAGGACTGTCGCCTCTAACAAACATGATATCCTCCTTCGATCGACAAAGTCAACAAAACAATAGTTATACAGATGGGACGACTAGGAGGTACTCGCATATTCCCACACCACAAGTGAACAAGCTAAACCTGGAATTTTCTGGGTGTATCCTCCTTTTCATAAAAAAATAACCCTGGAATTTTCTGTATGGTGGCCAGGCACCTGGGGCCTGGAAAACTTGGTGAGGGAAGACGAACAGAACAGTGCCGATCGACAGGCCTGACCAGAACATTATTATGTTTAATCGTGGCAGGACATCAGGTTAAATCAAAAAAGGAGCCCGGGAAGGCCTACGAGCAAGAGCAACCTGACGGAGAGGATGGATTCAGGCAAACGGTGCAAGATCAAGGGAGTTTGGAAAATGCTGATAATGACAGGGGCCGATCCACATGATAGCAGCACTAGATCCAACGGTGAGTTGGGGTCAAAGCAGAATACTGGCCGCACATGGTTTAGCTTTAACCAAGCACCCCTTGAGAGAATCTTGGGAGCTAATGGCGATACTGGCAGACATGAACAGCAAAGCAAGCACCCGCCTGCTGCCTGTCCAAGTCAACCACCGAACTTGCTGCGATTCATGGCTCCTAATTGTACACACGCCTATTCCCAGTACCAATCCACAACAGCAGCAGTCGTGCACCAAGCGATACATACATACATATAAAAACTACAAGGCAGTTCATACTACATACTGTACATAACAGAGTCCAAGCAGGCTGAGGGAGCGATCTTGGAGAAGGGCAGGAGGAGCTCACCTTGCGGGAGTTGTCGGGACAGTCGGCGGCGAGAAGGAGGCGGAGCCGGCGATGACAGCGGCGGCGGCGGCGGCGGCGGCGTGGTCTCCCTTTTTCCTCGTGGGGCTGGCGGGAGGGGTTCAAAGGAGGTGAGGCGGCGGTGTGCGGCCCTGGGTGGATGGACTTCCCGCGATCTAGATCGGGTTATGTAGGGGAAGTCGCCTCGCCACGCCGTGGGATGATGGGTAGGTAGGTGGAGACCGAGGAGGGAACGAGACAAGACAAATACAGGAGGAGGGAACGTGCGTCCGGCTCGGCTGCACGTTGCCTCCGGCTGCGCCAATGGCAGCCAGGGGTCGTGGCTTGGTGCACGTTACCCTCCGTGCCAGCGAGGGGTCACGGTTTGGTCTGCGTTTCGTCCCGGTCTTCGCGGTGGGTTGCGACCAGCGGTATCGTCAAGTACTACCACAGAAGCGAATCAACCTGTGGTTGAGTTGGTTAGGTGACACCCAGATCCCAACCCACCGTAGTTCAAATCGCGGTCTTTGCAATATTTTGGATTTATTTCGCGATTTCGCGATGTACTTTTAGTGGGAGGAGACGTTAAAATCGACAACGGCGCCTACGGTGACTTCAGAATCTTATAGGGGTAGGGTATGCGTGTGTGCGTTAAATACGGGTGAGTCTATCTTGGCGTGTATATAAATGTCATTATTCTGACTGACGCTAAAAAAAGTACTACCATAGAAGTTGGTGCCTGTGATGGTACGATGCGGTCTAGGCTATGATTGCCCTTTGACGCGGCTGTCACGTCGAGGCCGACGCAACCATGTCAAGATGTTTTTTCCAACATAGTACATATGCAAGCGCGCTCATGTATACACGCATATATTTACCCCCTGAACGTACGCACACACCTTATCCTTATGAGCACATTTAGAAAACTAAGCCGGCAATATCATCTTGAGACTTTACAAAGTCGCCGTAGACGTCTCGTAGTCAACGAAAACGTCTCCTCCCACTAAACGCGCAGCAAAGAAAATTTTGAAATAAAATCAAGATAAATGCAAGCAACAAGACTTGAGTTAGGGTAAGGCCCGGCACCGAGGAGGGTGTGAGCGAGAGCGGCGGCTGTCCCCGGGCCCCCAAAATGCCAAAGTATCACGTAATATCCCATGTTATTTTCTTCATTAATCAAAGATTTCCTTCTTTGATCTACTATCCCTGAAATAGGCGTCCCCTTCTCATTTACCCTGATTTGCTTCCTACTACGGATAAACTTCAGAGCCCACGCGCAGGTACGATTGATAACATACCAATTACTATTGTGTGCAATTAATTAGGGATAGTTATTTCCCTAAAAATAATAGAGGTAGTTATGAAAACATATCTCTCATGATTTTCTTCCTTAATCTATGAGAGTACTTTTTTTTTTAAAAGCAGTGCAGACGCAAGCGCTCATACATACGCTCATACACTCACCCCTATGAACGCACACACGCACACCCTACCCCTATGACCACCTTCGAGAGACTGAGCCGGCATATCATTTTGAGATTTACAAAGTCACCTGTTTCTCGTCGTCGACGGGAACGTCTCCTCCCATTGAAAGCGCATCGCCGTAAATCCTGAAATAAATAAATCCAGGAATAATGCAAGCACCAGGATTTGAACCCTCGTCGGCTGGGGATATCACTGTCCCTCTAACTATCCAACCACAGGTTGGTTCGCAATCTACGAGAGTACTAACGACCAAATCACGCGCGGGGCTAAAAGAGAGAGAATGCCCCCGCCGCGCTTCTTTTCATGTGCGTCCATGGCGCTACTTCAAGTCAGAGGAGGACTGGACTGTCGGAGGTAACCACGGCGTTGCCTCCTATTCGACCAACCTGACTTTCCGAGAGAGGCGATTACAAGTATGTATATGATCTTTATTTATGTAGGTAGGCTATATGCCCTGTGAGATTTTACCATGACAATTGATTAATAAAAATGATAACTGATCATCACCATTGCCAGTTCATTGTTGCAACTAGCCACTGATAAACGGTTTATTAGATATTGTTTATGCATAGATATTATTAGGGTTATCATATTTTTTTTAGTTTGGCAACATGTTGATAGTTGCTATGCAGGATTAAACTAATGTTAATACATAAGATGAGGACTTCGCATAATTGATATGCGAACATCAACATTGATGATAACAAAGTGAGTGATCATGTGCATTTAAATCATCTGCTAGTCCTTGACGATGTACCCGTTTTTATTACTGATGATTAGGATCCAAGGAATTTAAAATAATCAACATATTTCTCGTACTTTTTACGTTTATGTTAAGGGCCCTAGAATCTAGTTTCATCCCGGGCCCCCGAAATCTCAAGACCGGCCCTATTGGGATACCACTGTCCATCTAACCATCCTACCATAGGTCGGCTCGCTGCGACTAGTGGTATCGTCAAGTACTGAAGTTGATGCATGTGATGGTACGGTCTAGGCTATGATTGCCTTTTGACGGTGTTTTTGTGCTGTCATAGTCGGCGCAACGGTGTCAAGATGTTGTTGTATCTCTATCACTATCACATGTCTGTTCTGCTTCACTTGCCTATCTTGTAAGGCGTTGAAAGACTTCATAGGCAAGATGAATGGAAAATATTCAGGTTGGGGGTTCACTATCCCCGGTGACCATCATTATTAAAAAAATATAGGAAAGATTTATAGAGAATGGCATTTTGGCTTTCGGCCTCCATAAAGGCTGACTTTTTGAAAATTTCAAATTTTTGGTTTGAAAAAAAAATCTGAAATCATTGTACAAGTAAACAATAATGTGAGGGGTGTGTGTGTGGGAAATTTCAGGACGAAATACGTTGAAATGCGACATGTACAAAAAAGACAAATTCATGGTCTGGAATTCATGGTCTGGAAGGATGGATAGTATCATCTATATACCAATATAAAAAAACCAAAGGGGCGGATCCAATTAATCTCGGTCATCAAATCATGTCAATCCAACGACCTAGACTGCTTCAATGTTTAGCGTTCAACACGTTTAGCGTGCAGTTAATTTCATGCCAAATATAGTGATCACATAATAACACGTAAATAATATCCTACTTAATATCTGCATGCACTTAATATACTTCCAGATTACGTGCATTGCAAGTACACATTGACTAGTGTGGTAAAAAGCTCCAGGTTTGTCTTTTTGGCACCACCCTTTTTTCAGCGTATTTCGTTCTGAAAATTTACATAATTGTGTACTATGCCTTCACCTGTATCTATTTTTTTTTTCAAATTTTCTGAAATGTAAATATATGAATGTTCCTGAATTTTGAATTTCTATCAACTATCATGATCTAGGCTATGAATGGTCTAGGCTATGATTACCTTTTGACATTGTTTTTGTGTTGTCACGTCGACGCAACGGTGTCAATATGTTGTTGTATCTCTATCACTGTCATGTGTCTGCTTTGCTTCACTTGCCTATCTTGTAAGGTTGAAAGACTTCATAGGCAAGATGAATGGAAAATATTCAGGTTGGGGGTTCGCTATCCCCGGTAACCATCATTACTAAAAAATATAGGAAAGATTTACAGAGAACGGCATTTTGGCTCTCGGCCTCCATAAAGGCTGACTTACTGAATAATTTAAAATTGAAAAATTCGGTTTAAAAAACTGAAAAATTTGTACAAGTAAACAATGATGTGATGGATATGTGTGTAAAATTTTAGGATGAAATACGTTGAAATGCGAAATTCATGGTCTAAAAGGATGAATAATATCATGTGTTAAAAAGCTCCAGGCGTTTTTGCACAGCCCTTCTTTCAACGTATTTCGTCCTGAAAAATTACATACTTGTGCACTATGCCTTCATCTATCTCTATTTTTTTCAATTTTTTTAATGTAAATATATGAATGTCCATGAATTTTGAATTTTGCATTTGAAGGCCTCCATGAAGCTCGGCCTCAAAAAGCAATTTCCGAGATTTACACATTTACTTGCTCATTGGATTATCATCTGAGTACCATCTAATCGGCATGCGGAGCATACTCATCGATGCTCCGGGAACCAATTGCTTTTTCTGATGTGTGGTGTCACCCGCACCTTGTTGGTCATCTGTCAACACTCGCGACCCAGTCAAAGATGGGGACACGACACTCCTTTGGCCTTGAGATTGAGCTTCTTCCCACATAGCCGCCGTCGGAAAATGAGAGTGCAAGACGTACTAGTCTTCCCATGTGGCATGCTTAGACTAACTACAGTGAAGAGTAACATACACATATCCCTAAACTGTATTACTATCTTCATAATGAGTAGTAACATAAGTGTGGTAACATGTAAAACTTTATTTATTAGGTTATAGACTCATATTATATTGGAACATGTGATGTTATACTCCATCCTTTTCGGTTTATAGGGTTTATCTCAAAATTTTAGTTTTTTCATTTTATAAGGCTCAATTTGGTTGTTCCCCATCACATGTTCAGATTCCAAGGTGCATTAAATCATTGCATGCAAGTATTAAGAGAAAATTGACCAATGCATGTACTTTATGCATGCATGCATTGCAATTAATGCATTGATAAACATAATTTTTTAAGGAAAACAAGAGCATTAAATAGGTGCTTTTGCAAACTACAAAAAATATTCAACCACTCACCATCTACCTAGGTTGGTGAGATTTTTGAATTAAGGCCTACTCAAACTATCGGAAAGGAGGGAGTAGTAACTAGCTAATTTACTCAAACTATCTCTCTCCTCATTAACTCATTGTCACATAAGCAAATTTGTTGAGTTGGACTTGATGTTACTGCTGAAGTTACTCCCACTATGGCTAGTCTTAGCCGGGACTTCGCTCTGTTCCACCTTGATTTGAGGAATAATGTCGTTGCCCATTTTCACCTTGCGGTTGATGAGGGAAGAATTAGCGTACTACGGTCGGTGCTCGAGGAGGACCTCGTCGTGGATGGCGAGCTCCGGCTATCTGCGCCGCTTGTCTGCTTGGGCCTTTGATGTCCGGCATGTCGGAGGTGCACCCGTAGCAACGCCAGCAAATCTTTATGATGTGTGGCATGTTTTGCAAGTGATGTAGGTAGGTCACGAGCGATCATTTGGCATCGTACCAAAGTAGGGGTCGACATTGTACATGGCAACCCATCTATAAAATCTATTGTGATACCCTTTTAGGGACGCATGGGTCGAAGAAGACCAACGGGTACTGTGTTTTCCTGCTTTTTTTGTTGACAAACTAGACATTGCTTCACTCGATCCTCCACTTGGTGTTTCATCCCTGACCAATGACACAACTTTGGCACACGATGATAGGTTAGGCGCGCACCGGAATGCCCATCAACCGCACTCAGATGCAGAGTGATGATCAACTTGGTCTGCAACGCTTTGCCAATCCAGATTCCCGAGCTTGCCACTCAAACGAATCAAAGATTTTTATTTTATTACAACTATACTCCCACCAATTTTATTTTATTTTTTGTCAGAGGTGAGCTGTTGATCCTGCAAGTGGCAAGGCATTTTGAAACTACAACGAACCTCCCTACGTACCTACTTGAGCAACTACCTAGCGTGAACGTCCCACTACCATGCATGGGCTTGTCACCATGGAAAGAACATGGGCTGCTTGCGGTTTATATATATATAAACTGAAGCACAGGAGCTCGATCGGGGTGATGGCGGCAACGTGAGATTCTGGGAAAGGTGAAAAGCTGGAGTTCACATGATACCTTGTATTATTATGTATAGATTGATGGATCCAAGAAACTGCTTAGATCCATTGACTTGACGCGCATCTGAGTAATAATTAACAAGTGTATGTTTGTTTCACATAAACATGCATGTGCAGGCCCAGTTTAAAAGTCGTTCCTTTTCACCTTAATTAGAGAACAATCTATTATCTAGTACTCCCTTCGTCCCAAAATGTTAAGACGCTTTTGGTGTCAAAAAAGGTCTTACATTATGAAACAGAGGAAGTACCATGCTGGAAAAGGCACTTACGGTGAAAAGGCAAATTTTGACGTGATTTATACCCGATATAGCAGTATCTATGCATGGATGGAGATCTGAACTACCCGTTCTTAGCCAATACTCTGTTGGAGGCGTGAATCATCACCCCCATCATCAACATCGATCATTGTCGATGTGTGGGCAGTCCACCACTGGACTACGTGTTTTCAGTACCTATATACCTTTTTTTTTCTGTTCTTCAATACGACGATCATATGAACTGCCTAACATTATTATATATTCGCAAAAGAATTATTATGATTCATTAATTGTTGCAGTAAATTTTGCTATGCGGTGAATTATTACTTTATGATTAGATTATACTCCCTCCGTTCCCAAATAATTGTCTTTCTAGCATCTCAAATGGACTACAACATACGGATGTATGTGGACATGTTTTAGAGTGTAGATTCACTCATTTTGCTCCGTATGTAGTCACTTGTTGAAATCTCCAGAAAGACAATTATTTAGGAACGGAGGGAGTATATGGTGCTTTGCATGGGTTATAGATGTATATATTTTATCTTTGATTCATTAGTCTAATCATTGAGTTTCATGTTGGCATGGATATATAACCTGATGTATGTGTGGTGATCAGGATATGATATGAGTTGAATTGTTGTGGAATTTTAAATAATAGTTCTTGAATAAATATTTTTAAAGAAAATTATGGCATGCCCCCGTATCACACGGGTGATGGGCGGCTAGGGAAGCACATAATTGGTGTGATGATTACCGGAGACGAACAGCTAGGGCGCACATCATTGGTATGATGGTTACCGATGATGAGTGGCTAGGGGCTCATGTCACAGGTATGCACTTACCAGTGACGAGGAGGGGCGCCTCGTCACTGATGGGGCTATAGGGACAATCACTTGTGACCCTTTCTGCATAGTGAAAATTGTGAATGATTGCCTCGTTATATATAACGATGGCACTTTTAGCTAAATAATGCATAGTGGGATGTGCGGGAAGTTGGTCTGCAAGTACTTTTCGCTACAACATGCAAAGCGCTTCTCTAAACCCTTTTTACGAAATTTATTTACTTCTGTGCTTGTGCATCTAGGAGCCTAAAGGGGGCTAGTTGCATCAAAAATATTGAGGGAAGCCCGATGCATCAGACAGACTGAATAATACATAGGGTGTTGCTACTGGGCCGCCCTAGTTCGGCGTTTCCCAGTGAGTGTTCCTCTAGTTTGAACGATACATCTTTTTTGTGTGTTTCTTAAGTTTTGGGGTCTTCATGGTTTTCTCTTTTTTCATTTTTTTCTTATATTTTTATGATTCTCAGGTATTTCCTAAGTCTATTTTATTTTCAATTTTCCCTCTTCTTTTCCCATTATTTTGCACATTCTTGGAAATACACTATAATTATGTTTTTAAATACATAATGCTCATATTATTGAAAGTGTGTTCATGCAATTTTCAAAACTTGATGAGTTCATGCAGTTTAGAAAACATCCATTTCAGCAAATATGCATTTTGAAAAACAAATCCATGCATTTTTTTAAAAATATCACACATTTTGAAAAAAGTTCAGCCTTTCTAAAAATAAATTCCTGTAATTAATTTTCCCCATTTTTATAAAAAAATAAATGGAAAATAGAAGAACACACATAAACCAAAACACACGAAGTATAGCAAATAAAAGACTGTGTGAAATACCCGATGACCGCTTAGCGCCAGGGCCGAACTAGGCTGAACTAGGCTGACCAACCACGCCTTTGGTCAAGAAACCATTACATTGAGCGAAGAATAGATGGCCAAAACCTATTTGGCACTTTAAGGACCAGATATAGGCCATTTAGCAACTGCCGCACACCTTAGATATATTCTAATGAGCCAACCCAACTAAGACAAGTGGGAAGCTCCCTCCGCTTCTAGTTTTGTGAAGCTTCCAGAAGCTTTTTTGACCTTGTTTTGGAAAGCTTCTAGAAGCTTTCGACTAGACCGGTTTTTTCTGTTCCTTTTTCCCAATTTTTTCAAAAGTATACTTAAATTCTTGAAGATTTTTTCCTGAAATTCATGAACTTTTTTTTTCTTAAATTTCTTAGAATTTCCCAAATTCAAGGACAGTTTTTCAGATTTTTTTGAACTTTTCCTCAAATTCGTGATTTTTTAAAGTTTTATGAACTTTCTCCGTCTAACTCAGGAACTTTTTTTAACCTGAGAACTCTTTTAAAATTCATTAACTTCTTTTCCAATTCATGAACCTTTTTCAGGTTTTGTGAACCTTTTCCCTTCAAATTCATGATTTTTTGTGGATAGCGAGCTATTTTTGAATTCCTGAACTTTTTAACCATGGACGCTTTTAATAAGTCAACGTTCAACGTTAGGTTAAAGGTTAACACATCTAGTTAATTGCAACCTGGTCAAGTCAGCGGACAACTAGGAAAAAAGTAAACCGAAGTGACCTGATCTGGCCACCAACTCGCGTTCATGGACTGTCCCACAAGAGGCAGCATGCGAGCACCGGTTGATCCTACCGGCGCACAAGGCATTGAAGAGGAGGTTGTGAATAGGTGGCCTTGCCATGAAGCGGGATAGAACCTTCTGAAAATATCGGAACCCATACAAAATAGTTTGATGGGCTTCAACAGTACAGTGTCAATGAGCATCCAATATACTTGATGAAGAATTAGCATACCACAAGCACTCGCCTCTGGAGATTTCTTATATGGCAGCAGCCAAATAAGTGGAAGACCGCACAAGCGCTATCGGTTTCTGAAACCTTTTGTGTGGTTTATGTAAGTTTCCAGCCGGTTCAATTCCTTTATTAGTTTATTCACTAGTTTATTGATTTTGTTTCTCCGTATTTTTTACAAGTCTTTTTGCCTTTATTTTTTTGTTCAAATAACTATTGTATTTTTACACAAGGAATGTTAGTTTACATAGGTTGAACATTTTTTTATACACATTGAACATTTTTTAAATGCACGATGGAACATTATCCGAATACATGTTGAACACTAGTAAAATGCATATTAAAAAATTCAAATATTAACTGAACATTTTTAAATATCACAAACATTTTTTTCAAATGTCTCAATATTTCTTAAGAGTTTATGAAGACTTTCTAGATGGTAGAAAAATTATAAAAAAATTGTGCAAAAGATGTTTACAAATCAGGAATTTTATATAACTTTCATGAACATATTTCTAAATACGCAAACAATTTTTACATTTCCATTAACATACGTCAAAATAAAATCATGAACGTATTTTTAATCATGTCAACATTTTCTAAATGTAATGAACAATGCTTTGAATGGTACGATTTTTTTCAGAAATTACGAGATTTGTTTTTTTACATTTCAGGAGATGATATTTTACCTGTTCGTAAAAAAATGCCACAATCAATTTTGTGGTTGGAAAACCTTTTAAAATTGCTTGGACCTAGTTTTAAATTTATGATTTTGTATATATCATGAACATATATTTAAAATTGTTAACATTTTTAATGTTACAAGTATTTGTTTGAATGGTATAAATAGTTTTAAAATAGCATCAGAATTTGTTTAAATTTCATTAACAGTACTATTTTCTCAAATGTTGAACATTTTTTATGTGGTAAAAATAAAAATTACATGAAATAATTTTATATTACATGAACATGTATAACGTGTTGTGTACTGTTTTTTAATGTAATCAAAATACTCTGTTAATATAGATAATCATATAATACTTTGAAATATAAATAAATAACAAAAAAGGATGAAATATATAAAAACGATCGAAGCAAACCAACAGCTTCCAACTGGTCCGCCCTTGAGGCAAGCGGTTCCTCGGTCCCGCGAGAGGCGAGAGACGCGCCGGCCTAAAAGCACGAAAATAGCCGTCCGACCATGGGCTGGATTTGTAGATGGCCGGCTACACGTCCGGGTCGGACGGGGCTTGCCTGCTCCCCGCATATACTCCCATCCGTGCTCCCATCTGGTTCAATGGACGTGATTGTTTTAAGCGAAGGCCCACATGTGCACCTTCCCTTTCCTTGCCCTCGTTCTCTTTTCTTTCGACAAAAGTATAACGGCTAAAATCGAGGGAATACTTTGAGACCCCGGCGACGAGAACACCCGATGGTGCGGCAAAAGATTCATCGAGTTACTGAAGTCGTGCATCCTTGCCGCGGCCGTGAAAACGCGCCGGTAGAATTACCGGCCCAGTCAGTCCTTCGCTTGCCGGGGACATCTGTTGCATACTCGCATCGCATGTCTGTATCCCCTACCCACACTGCACAATGCATGGTGCCCTCCGGCCGGCCATCGCGTACGCATATCGTGATATAAGTCTTTATTCATGTCAGTTTTCATCAATAGCTCCGGCGAGTGTTTCATGTACGCACCAGTTGATTCCAGTGATCAATTGATCGATTTTTCTTATCCCAAGTCTGACCAGAATGGTAGGGATATTGCTTAGGCAGCGAGCATATGTGAACTAGCGGCTGGGGCTCTAGCGGCTCGTCGCCGCTGGTGGCGCCGACGAGGCGGCCGAGCAGATATGACGTTCGAGCCGTCCTTGGTGGCGCATTTGCCCTCGGCTCATGCTGCGCCGTCACAGCGGCGTCCACATGCTGGCGTTCCTTACTTCCACAGCCGCTTCGCAAGATCGACCTGAGTCCATGCGCCGCTCTACCATGCCAGGCCTACGGCATACGTCTCCGAGATGGACATAGACATCACTACAAATCTAGCTTAGCCGTGCATCTCGGGTTTTAAATTTCTATGTCTAATTGTTTTGTGGCGGATTGTATGTCCATGGGTTGCGAAATTGCAAGAAGTAGTTCGGAGATTTTTGGTGCTGAGGCGGACGCCATGATCGATACAAAACACAGAGAAAGAGGAAAAGGAAGGAAAGATAGAAGTGGGCCATCAGACTAAACAATCACGTCCGTTGAATCAGATGGGAGCACGGATGGGAGTATATACGGGGAGCAGGCAAGCCCCGTCCGTCCGGGTCACCCAAGGCTCGGCTCGACTGCGCAACCGTACGTGTGTATGCTCCAGACTTGTCGCGCGATGTGCCCAGTTTATCCACCACTCTGGCCACCGCGCGCACGTTTCTTTCTCACCGCACTGATCATTTGACATGACATATACCGCTCATACGACCGGCCACCTAGCTAGTAGCTACTACTAGTGCTCTTTGACCACACTGTATGCTGATCGATCCGCATGATTAGTCGGTGCTGATGATGCATGTACACGTCGCCCCCGTACCGCATGGGAAATTCCAGAGTCCCACGTACCGGCGGGCATCTGCATGCGGGCGCTGCTCCAGATCGAAGCCGGGCATGCAATCATGCGCTACAGGGTTTGTACGTACTTGAGTGTGGAGTCTATATGTGGAGGTGCGTTTCGATGGACCATGGGCTGACATGACACCCACAGCCATCGCGGAGTCCATCTGGTGTGCCCGGAAATGGAAATCGGCAGATGGGAATGGCGATGGCCGGCCGTCGTCGGAGAGAGGCGACTGCTGGAGTGATTCTGTGGGTGCGCCATGGTGAGAGAATACATAGATAGGTAGGTGAGGTAATTAAGTGATAGCAGGTGCCCGACGAGGAGAGGTGTCGTCGAGGAAAAGGCAGAGGCACCGGCTAGGCCACTGCCGCGTGAGAGCGAGAGGCCCGCCCGCCCCGTCCATGCGTCGGCGTCGGAAAAATAATTTGGATCCGAGTGCCCAACCAGCAGCGACTGCACAAAGATGACCCGGCCTGATTGAGAGCAACGCATGATCTTCTCTAGTATCAACAGACAGACATAGACGCATGCATGGCGCCAAGGGCCGGCGTAACTCCAATAATGTCGGGCCCGGCGTGGGTCATGTGCCGAATCTGTCTGTGGAGTGTAGCACGGCATGGAGGCTTCCCTGTCCCGGCCCGAAACGTGCCCATCCGACGACACTACTGCTCTCCTCAACGAATGATACGCACTGCAACGCAATCACGCACGCTACAATGCATGCTAGCAAGTGGGATGCTGTCTCGATCGCGGGCTCTGGTGGTGGGGGGACACGACATGGCCCGCGCCGCTGCGGTCGAGCGGCTGTGGCTACGCCTTCGGATATCGTTGGAGCAGATTTTTCACTGCTGCGCGTACTACTACACAGGTGGCAACACTAGCTATGCATGAGTAATGCTACACAGACTGTGAATAGGTGGCAGTTTTTGATTGGAAATTATCGAGCTATGCATGCTAGCTAGGACGCCTGCTGGCCGTTCGTTTCGGTGGTCTCTCCTCTACTGCCCGATCCAGTAATGCAGAGCACACAGGATTTGGTACCCAAAGTTTGTTAATCTTTCTTCGTTCGAATTCGCATTTAAAATGGATGCGATCTGTAACTAAAATACGTCAAGATACATCCATTTCTGCGACAAGTAATTCCGAACGGAGGAAGTATAGTCGTACGGCAATAGGAACACAGGCCGTTCATCCCTTATATTAATCTGGAGAGACAAAATTAAAGCTGGTAGCAGCGGAGTACAAAGAAAGGCTGAAAGAAATTAGTTGTCCACGTACTCCCTCCGTTCGGAATTACTACTTGTCGCACGTATGGATGTATCTAGATGTATTTTAGTTCTAGATACATCCATTTCAGCGACGAGTAAATTTGGAACGGAGGGAGTAGAAAGCAACAAGCAGCAAGTTGGACAAATTTAACCAGTAATGGCCGGCGGTTGTGTGTACACAAACTTCACAATAGCTCGCTCGTTGTTGACAGTGATCGGCCAGTACAGTACTGCGGAAAAAAGAAAACATACACGCGTGGATCTCATTGATCCGCGCTCGCTGACAGTGATTCGGCTCGTTGACAGTGATTTGGTACGTTTCCCGTTATTTCTTTAAGAGGAAAGTTGCGATTCTGCTCCGATCCTCTACGATTAACAAAGCGAGCTAAACAGATCCTCTCCGTCTATTCATGCAGCCCACTACTCATGCAAGCTAGAAAGTTGCCATGCAATTGTACCACCATTGCCTGCTCTGATCGATTATTAGAGCATCTAATCTACAGCCGGCACCCTAAACCGGCCTTAAGCGCACGGACGGTCAAAAATCAGACTCAGACGGGCACCTCAAACGGGTTTTAAACGGCTGGGCTAACTTACACTCCTCATATATGGCTAAATATAGGGCGGATATGGGGCGCCGGGGCGCGCCCGCCACGTTGGACTGACGGCGGCGTCCCATGCAGAAACGTCCAGAAACTCGGCGATCCGAAACTCATCTTCTCCGTCGGACCAATGTCGCCGCGTGGCGCCGCTCCGATGGGCCGCATTGTGCCTAGCCAGACTATTTAAGTCGACGGACGGCACCGAAACCCTACCATCCACATTTTTCTCCGTCCGTCGGCTGCCACTTTTCATTCCCCCTGTCCGCCTAGTAGTCATGGCCCCATGCCGCCGGGTGAGGAGCCACACATTTCTAACATCGGAGCGCCGACACGAGCTCCTTGAGCAGATCCGGGCAAGGCGCGAAGCCCAGATCGCTGCAGGGCTACTTAGGGATGCAGTGGATCCGGAGGAGGAGGAGGATGTGGGGGACAATAGCGACGCGGATCTGCAGGCGAAGCAACAGGCGATCCTCGATTCCCTCCGCTCGGAGGCGGCTGCGGAGGACAGACGCCATTGCCGGCAGGAGATAAAGGCCACAGAGGAGACGGGGAGGCGGAGATACTCGCCTACATGGAGGTCGAGCAGGAGGAGGATGAGCCGGAACCCTCGTACCCGTCCGTCCAGCCAGCGCCGGGCACCGTCGTCATGAACATCTCCGAACACGAAGATTAGCTAGGGTATTATGGAGTAGTATGTAGTACATATAATTCCTTTTGCATGCTTTGTATAGATTTAGGGGTTGAAATATGAGAGATTCAGATAAAGAGTAGCTAATTTGAGGCGTGATCGGTCACTGTCCGCGGATGCATTCGTGGGAAGATCGGATTTGTAAAGTCATGCTATAGCAGATGCTTTTAGGTACCTCTCTCGATCAGCAGTGCTATGGTAATTCTGGACGTACGTACGAGGCTGATTTAATGGAGCTCACGGGAGGCGTGTCCATACATGGCATGCGAGTTGGATAGCCAAGTTGACGCGGGCATGTGGATGGCGGTTACGCGCGCCGTACGTGCCAACCTGCCAGGCCACCACCGCATGCATGCATGCACGTCCGGCCGTAGCGAGTTGGATCGCCAGCCTCATGCGGCTGGGAGAGGAAGAGGCCCCATGAATGTGTGGATGTCCCAAGGTACGAGAGCCCGTATCTATGGCGGGGGCCGGGGCTGCACCGACGGCCCGTCCGAGGCTTCCGGAAGCAGCAGGGTGGTGGTGGATACCTTGGACGGCCAGGTTGGCGTTGGTGACTGACTCCGGTCTCCGGTACGGCATGCATGCATGTGCAGCAGGTTGCCTCGTATGACAGTCCACAGGCCGAGAGCCCGTCATGCGTCATGTACAGCCGGCCAACCGCGATCCGGACCTAGCGAGCTGAGTTGGATGGATCGATTGCCCAGCTTCGTGCGGCTGGGAAGTGATCGGGCCGTACGTATGCATGTGCATGCGATGATCGCGCCTCACGCGCGCGTACGGCCGGTGGTGCGCCCAAGCTTCTGGAAACGGCATGGGATCTGTGGTGGTCATGCATGCATGGTCACTGCGGCCGCGCGGCGGCCCGGTCGTGACTCCGCCGATCGAACGACGTCGTCCGTCCCCATGCCAAAAAAGTCGCAGCCTCTTTCAGCCCCCAGCTAGGCTAGCTAGCTGCCGCTGAACCAGACCAGGGATCCGACGCGGTTCATCATTCATTGATCATCACAACGTCTCGTGCGGTGGAGCCATCCGTTGCACCTGAGCACGATCGAGACAACAAACGTGCACGTCATGCGTGTTCCTAGACGAGTATATTTTGGTCCTCGCGAGCACGCAGTCAGTAGTCAGCTGTCAAATCATTGTCAATGAAATCAGTTTTTTACGAAAATTCCAAGTAAATAATTCAACCTCTCGCGCATGATAATAACCTAAGGGCCTGTTTAGGACACATCTAAACTGATGTCCACTCCGTTTGTGGTCTATTTTTTTATTTTATTTTTTTATGTTTCTTGTTGTTGCATTGGGAGGTTAGATGTGACATTTTTTTAAAACATCTAGACGTGAATTAGACAAGCTGATAACCTAATGAACTAGGTCTAGGAAGATCTGCGTATGCGTATATACATATACATTGCTTTTTCATCGTCGGCCCATACACAAAGTAATTTGGTTATCCACACATGCATGTCAACACCAAATAAGATTAGCTTATCACCACACGAAAGATCGCCCAAAGAGATCAGGTGAGTTGACGTGTGAACGGTGATCGAATGTGCCACATATGTAACGTGTGGGGCGTACCAGGTCACCAAGATCAGCACGCGCGCAGGCCCAGCTCGCTGCTTATGCGTGGTCGTTGACCCCGTTTCACTGGCGATGGAGCCCACACCGAGCCGATCCGATCCGCGGTAATTGTTAATTAACCTAGCACGTGAATGCTTTGTCAAGGGAACGCCGGAACGGAAGCACATGCAAAACGAAATGTGAAAAGAAGAAGGAAGATAATGTGCTTTTGGCTCGTTGGACACATAGAACAACCGCAATGTTTCTATTGTTTTTTACACCCCAACCTCCTCATCCCTTTGGATGTTACACCCAGCCTCCACACACAGACAGAAGAAAACAGGGAGGCACAAAGTTGAGCGATAGTGACAGAAATGTCGGTCACTCGTGCTATTCAATTCGTGCAAGTACGTTGCTTAATCAAGCAACTAACGTGCACTGCTACGAAATAATGAAAGAAACTGCAGCCTAGTCTAGTCCAGTCTAGAAAAGAATGGAAAACAAGCAAGTTGACCTGATTAATAATGGCCGACCCGACATTCGTGTTGTGCGTACACATACACATACACAATAGATGGATGGATCGATCGTTGACAGCGACCAGGCAGTAGTGCGGTGCGCCTGCCCGCGTGGATTCCTTCTCTCGTGCAAAAACAAGAAAAGTATACGTGTGGATGGATCTCGTGATTCTCGTTGATTGCCGCTGTGCGTGTTTCTTTAAGATATAAGAGGATTAAAAAGCAGATCTAAGCACTCCTACTCGTGCAAGTATCCACGCACCGCACCGCCAAAATCGCCGTAGCCGCGCGCCCGCTCTGCTCGGTTGCCGTCGCGCACGCACGGTAACCGATCGGCGGTAACTCGGCGCGTAGTACGTACGGCGCGCGTGCCCCGCGTGTACCACGAGAGCGCATCCCTGGCATGAAGAGTTCGCCTTGGATATATACATCACCACACGCGCTGCCGTATGCGGCAGGGAGGCCGCCGGAAGGAGGGGCCGCGGCCGCATGTGCAGTCTGTCTGCGCCGCACGTACTACCACGGTGGTGCTGCTGGTTACCGCGACTGACTCCGGTATCGGGGGAAAAGCAGTTGTCTTCCTGCGGCTGACTCCGGGCATCTTTCTCTTTCGCCACCCAGCGAAAGACGGCCCCATGCAGCGTCTCCTCTCTGCCTTTTTACCCACCTGCTTGGACCTGGTGCCGCTGAACGAACCCGGAAAGCCGACGCTGTTCACTCATCGTCGTCATGCGCATGAGACAACCAACTACTACGTGCGTGTCATGGGTGTTCCTGCTCCCTGGCCCTGCGCGTCATGGACTTTTTCCTATCTATTTTAGCCCTCGATCTATCGCACGCGGTAGGCGGCAGCGACCGGCTAGCTGTGGCTGGTCAGCGCTACGTCCAAACGAGTCGATTTTCACGCATGCGCTGCTGCAAATTGTAGCCAAGTGAAGGACCCAGCAACACCATATCAGATTAGGTTATCGACACATGAAAGGATCGTACGTGCATAGAGATCAGGTGAGTTGACATGAAAGGAGTAGTTTTATTTGGTGACAACATCGGCACGCGCGGGCCAGATTGCTGCTGCCTGTGTGTGCTCGTTGAACCCTGTGTCATTGGACGATAGAGACCACACCGACCCTGTAATTGTTAATAGATTTCCTAACCGCGAGGTTCATGCATGCTTTCTACTCCAGTTAATACAGTGTCAAAGAAAAAGAAGTATGCACAATGCCAAAAGGAAAAGAGGACAAAACTAAATTGAGAAAAGAGAGAGAACTGGAAAATAGGTATGCCTAGCGACACCCCCCATGCATTATAAGGAGGATTTCTAGCCAACACTAAGTGCATCTCCAAGACGATCCGTAAACCTCCCGCATCCGTCCGGAGAAGACTGTCCGGACCGCGGAAGCCATCCAACGCCGACCTGTATCGGTCCGCAGAGCGGTCTGGACGTGATTTCTCTTGTAAATCGGAGACAAAAGCGAGGGAGGTTTGCGGAAGTCCGAATAGCTCCCAAACCCGCTTTCTGACCGCCCTGACCCACCAAAAACCTGTCACGTGCCCCTTCCGCGCTTTCCTTCGGATGCACGCGCCGCATCCATACCAGCCCAGAGAATGCTGATGCCGGCATCGATGTCGCGATGTGACCGGAGGGAGGGTGGGCGGCGCTGACTGACGCAACCTCTCGGCAGCAGTCACTTCAATGCGGACGCGGGTTCCCGAGGAACCAACTCCGGCCGCTGCGCCGCATTGAAGCGGCTGACCGGCCCTTCGCATGGCCTAGCCGCGGCTATTTAAGACGTGTTCCGATGCCGTCCACGTCGCATCCTCCTCCTTCCTCCTCCTCGCCGCACACCCCCTCCACATCTCCGATGATGGGCAAGTCCTAGGCTTCGGCGCCGGTAGGCGGTTCTGGGGCGGGATCTGGTGGCTCGTGGAGATGCCGCCTTCAGACTCCGGGGCCGTCGTCCATGTCGGCTGGCGGCGAGTCGAAGCGGGCGGAGATCGTCATCTCCTCCGGCGGCGAGGAGGACCAGCAGCAGCCGCTGCCGTAGTCCGTGCAAGCGGTGCTGGGCCAGGTCTAGCTGGCACCGACGTAGAGTTTGAGGAGAAGATGGAGCCGATGCTCCGTCGCTCCATCGTCCACACCAACAGCTCGGCTACGCCACCGGGGGCGCTCCTACCCATGAAGTTGGAGTCGGCATCCCCTCCACGCTCTCCGCCGTCGCGCAGCAGCGGCGTCCAAATCGGACGCCACGTCAAGGAAGGGCGGCTCTCCCCGCCGCCCCAGCGCGCGGTGAAGGAAGAGCAGCTCTCGACGCCACACCGGCGCGCTTGTGAAGGTGGAGCGCCGCTCGCCGCCGCCTCGCCGCGTCCTGAAGGAGGAGCGCCGCTCGCCGCCACCCCCTGCCCAAGGCGCGCGGGCGCATTCTGCACTACCTCCGTGATGGCTCCTCCTCGTCCCAGAGCGCCATGACGATGGAGGAGTACGCCAACCGGGAGGAACACCGGCAAGACAGGCGCAACGCCGCAGCCGATCCCCGTTCGCGGACTCCGCCGTCCGGCCGCCACACATCACGGCGAACACATACCTGACATACGCCTGGGCAATGATGGCCCACTTCAACCCCATAAATATTCGTCCCTATCCGTACCCCGGACAAAACCCTAGCCACTACACTCCGCCCCAAGCTTCATTTTGGCAATCTCCCGCATGGTGGGAAGCACATGCAACTCTGAGATCTTTCAATCTGCCGACTGGGACCTCATCCCATGTAGGGACAAGGTGGAGATAGCCATCCACATGGTTCTCTCCCGCTCCCCGAAGGAGTGCAACCGACCGTGGCCGGCCTCAATTCGACAAGAATCCATTGCGTCCGTGAAAATAGCGCTTGGATCCATTTGTGCCGGTGGTTCAAGCCGCGTGACCGTGGCCTTGCTAGACGCAGTGACCACCAGCTGGTGCCACAACTCTGGGATGCTGGCGCAACCCCTTCGATAGTGCCTCATTTCCGTGATATCGGGCTACGAGTCGGCCAACTTTTGGTAGTCCAATGGCATGCATGATGAAGTAGCCTGACACTATGTATGGGATCGAGATGCATTATGTGAGTTAGTTTGTGTTGCATTTGATCGTATGGAGTTAAGGATTTGCTAATGAGGTATCCGATTGTGGGACGCGGACATTTGATGGATGGTCAGTGCCCGGCGTGTCCATGAATGATTAGGGGCCCTGATTAGCTAGGTAGGGTTGTACATCATCTAACTATAGCCATTACCATTGTGTAATGACTAGAAACACACAGCAATGAATGGGACATTATACTTAGCTTTAACACCACATAGTCGTTGTGGCTCCAGTGAATGTCACATTATGTAAGCCATGGCTGGGCACCGAGCCGAGGGTTCACAATAATCTTTAATCATCCTATACACACGTTAGCAAAACCACCAACTAGAAGTAGGGTATTACCTCCAACGTCGAGGTCCTGAACCTGTATACATTCTTCTGTGTACACTATACCCGGCCATCCCTTGGGCCAGGCTAGGCCTAACCAAGCCCGATGCAAAAAACCCAGGTCTGGGCCTGGCCCGGCCCGGGCGACGAGCCTAAAATTTAGGCCCAAGCTCGGCTCACCAGTGTAAAAGCTCGTCGGGCCTCGGGCCGTGCCTCTTTGTTAAATCGCTAATATGATGGGCCCGGCCCGGCCTTCGGGCTCAAAATCTATGCCCAGACCCGCCCGTGGACAAGGTCGGGTCGGGCCAGGCTGCCCATGGCGAGGTATAGTGTACACCCTTCTGCACCTCGGTACCTATTCCTCAACATTCATACCCCTATACTCATTCTCAGGTTTGTATCCACGACAATCACTATCAATAATGTTCCACCCTTAGGGAATTTCCTGATCGGATATTCTTTTATAGAAAAGGATGAAATGGCTCCGGTTTGTAAAGAAAGCAGCGGTCTTGACTGGACACACTAGTCTAGCGTTAAAGCAATTGCAGTCCCAAAACCATATGATCTTCGAATCAACCAACCAAACACCTCAAAAGATCGCTCAACCAAAGTACTACCCCTAATCCAAATTAACGACATTTAATATGATAGGAGGGAGTGGTTGTTTAAATGGACGGACTTGGCTGCTCCCCCCAGTAGGTTGTCCGCAATGGGAGTATCATAACTAGTACTCCCTTCATTATACAATGTAGTGCACCCGTGTTTTCGAGATCTAAGTTTGATTATAAATTTAACCAACGAGACCGACTGCGACGGGAGCAAAAATTATACCACTGAGTTCGTAACGAAATACATTGTGGAATGAAGAGAGTACCATGAATGCAAACTAGTCAATTTTGATAAGGTGTCATATAATTTAATGAATCTATGATACTAACTTGGCAAATGTGTTCCCATTCATGAACCCTTAAACATGGCGCTCATGTATTCATCTTCACACTTTTTTTTTTGATTAGAGGTACCTATTGCAACAAAAGAACAATCATGCTATAGATGTTATGCAGCCGAGCAGTGGAAACTTTACATTTGAAAACCAGGTCAGTCTTTGATGTCCAAGCAAAATTTTTTCTGTTTTTTACTTTGAGGAGAAATTAGACCAATTAATCGGGGCATTCGAAATGCTAGTTCACACGTCATCTCGTCCCAACCCATTTTTCTGACCACGCATATCATCGATCGATCCATCATGTCATGAACGATGATGGAAGAAATGTCGGTCACGCATGCTATTCAATTCATGCAAGTACATTGCTTAATTAAGCAACAAACATGCAAAATAATGGTAACCGAAGCCATCCTATATTCGGGCAAAGTGCCCCACCGACTCCTGCAGCTCCAAGCCAAGTTGATTAACCAGTTCCATACAACTAGCAGCAAAGTTGCCCTGCTAATAATAACCATGAGCAAACAATGCCAGATGACTTAAAGAATCACTCGGTCTGAAAAGGCCACTGGAACGTGACACACGCATTGGAATGAGTGATTGGCTCATATGCAGTCCAAGGCCGCGATCATCAAACTTACCGCATATTCTGTTGAAACGGATGGATGTACTAGTGCTAGTCCACGAGGATATTCCATGGCCATTGTTAGCCAAAACAGAGGCCAGAGTCGTGACAAATTCAGAGCTCTCATGTTCATAAGTCTTCTTATTATTAGTCGTACGTATATACTTTCTTCATTCCATAATATAAAAACGTTTTTGACACTTGTGTAGTGCTAAAAACGTTTTTATATTTTGGCAGAGGGAGTAGCTCTCACGCATCTTGCCCGGACCAACAAAACAAGCTGGACACGCGCACCAATCTGTTACACTGTCGTGATGAACGTTGTGTGCAAATGAAATAAATGAATACCGTCGCCATCCACAGACGGACGCGCACGGGTACGCGTCTGTCACCAAGGACCTGACTCAAACTCATTTCGATTGAAACCACCGTACATGTGTATGCTGCAGATTTGGTACCCCTGTACCACATGCAGCGCCCGCGAAATCAATACCAGCGCTCGAGTGTGACTCCGTGATGCAGCTGAGTCTACGTACCGGCCGACATCTGCAGGCCGGTGCGGTGCAGATCGTAGCCACAGATGCAAGGTTTATCATTCATGCGTCTGAGTACGTGGCGTACGCTGAAAGGGTTGTGATGGCTCGAGTTTATGCACGTACGTACCTAACGCATCAATCGATCATGGCCGGCCCGACGTACAAGTCACCACAGTATTCCCGGAGTATATTAAACCCGGGAAGAACAGAACAGCCATGGTATTACTAAAGACCGTAAAAAAATCAATCGCGCCTTATATTTTAGGAAGTGGGGAGCAGGAGGCATCTGACTAGGAGAGGTGCCATCGCGAGAAAGGCACGATCGAGCACCGGCTAGCTAGTGGTACTGCCGCGTGAGAGCGAGCGGGGCGCCCGTCCCGTCCGCACGTCGTCGTCGGAAAATAATTTGGATTCGAGTGCTCAACCAGCAGCGACCGCATGAAGGTGACCCGGGCGGCCCCATTGAGAGCAACGTAGCGTTGGATCCTCTGTACTACCAAGAGACATAGACTCGTCAACAGAAGAAGAAGAAGAAGAGTTGCTTGGAGTCAAGCCCGGAGCAGGAACCCGCGGAACTCCCCGTACGTCTCCCTTTCTCCACCGTCGACGAGTCACCAGCGGCGGCCCGATCGCCCTCACCGCGTCGTCCCCGGTGAACGCCGCCGTGTGGTCACCTACACACGTAGCTAGCGTGGGTCATGTCTCATGTGCGGGCATGGGCGTCGCTTTGTCCCGGCGCCAAACATGCCCATCGGACAACTGCTCACCGAATGAAACGCCGGGCACGTGCTGCAATCATGCCAATATAAAATGCCGTCGCTGTCGATGTGGGGGCGGTGGGGTCGCCCGCGCCGCTGCGATCGAGCGGCCCAGGACGCGCCTCCGGATAGATATCGTTGGGCCGGGAGATATTTCTGGTGTGCACACAGCAGCGGGACGTACTAGTACTGCTTGTGCTGTCCGGCGGCTGGCACTTCAGTTTGGTGGTCTCTCCCCTACTGCGTGATGCTGATGAAGAGCACAAGAGCACACAGGAATCCATAGGCGTGCTGAGAAACTATTGTTTTTGTAGGACAATGGGGCATTCATAGAGCGGCGATAGCGTGCTCGGGCGCGCGCGCTCCTCGTATGAGAGCGAATGGAGCAAGGTCACGTGGCTGGTGGCAGTTATGACTGATGAAAATGCAGATTCGTATTAGCGCAATAAATGACGGATACACCATAGTGGCACCGTATACTCGACTTGACGGAACGATGCACTGCCGTGAAGGAATTCCACCATGATGTACGGGTGGACTGGTGGTACAGGTCCTACAGAACGAGGTGTCCAATAAGGAGTGGGGCCATTTAATACGATACCTCAGGTTGACTGGACTTTTTTCTGTATACGCTCCCTCTGATGCTTATTGAAGAATCAATTACATTTTTATAGCTTGCCTCCTGGTCGTTAATTACATTCGGTGTAGATTCATACATAAATTTTGAAAAAATGATACCAGCCGGCCTTACAATTTGTATTTCGGGTACGTTTGACTACATTTCCGGTGTATTCATTAACTCTATGTTAATTCAGCTGGCACACGCGAAATACCTACGTGTGAGTCCCACCTGTCAGTAGCAAGGAAAGAAAGGAAAACCATTATACAAAAATAAAGTGATAGCCGCTGCACCACCTGGTAGTTTCTGTCAATAGTGGAGAAAGACGTTACTTATACTCTTTAGAAGAATAATTGATTTGGAACCAAAACGCTGCATCAAGGTTTGAACAAGTGTTTTTTTCTTCTTGATTTTGGTATTTTTCATTAGATTGAAAAAATTGAAGTGATATTTTATTTTGGATTCGAACTCAAGAGTGTCGCACGTGTCCGACAGTAGCCACTGCACCACATGCTATTTCTGGTTAATGTTATGTAATGCTATATATATTTAATTCGGAAAATTGTCTTCAATCTAAAATGTGTGTTGCACGGGTTTACTGTGTGAGTGCTTCTCTCATCACCATTTTTCCTGGTCAATCGGTTATGGAAAATTCTGTGAGCCCATTTTCCAGAAGATGCTCATATGCAGATGTTTTCACATAACAACTTTTGTCCAAGTGATAGGGTGTGAACCATAACGGCTCATATGCAAAAAGTATTGATGGAGAGTTAACGACAATGACATAAATGTACTCAAAAGTACCTGAAACACAAGTTGTAGGATCGATTTTTGTCAATTTCAAGTTTATGTATATACTTCCTCCTTTCCGGTTTATAAGGCTCAAATCTCAAATCTCATCAACCAAGGCATTTTATGAGTGGAGGAATGTATCTCGTACTTTATAAAACTACCCTAATTAAACGCATGCATTAATTTGGATTAATTGCAGTGCATGCATGCTTGGCCACTAGATGAGTGGGAACATTACATGACTTGGTGTGTTCCTCTTTAATTCTTGCATGCAAAGATTTAATGCGCATTGGAAACTAAAAATGAGATGAAGATGAGCCCTCTAAATTGGAAACACAAAAAATTTAAAATAAGCCTTATAAACCGGAAAGGAGGTAGTATGTGTACATCCAGTGCAAGTTTATGTATTAAAGTTCAACCTAACGAGAGTGGCGTTTTGGCACATGGGACCATATGCTCCTGGATTTTAAAACATGTTTAAACATATTTTGAAATGTCGCAAAATTCTGACAAAATGATTCTCGTGTACATCTTGACATTCTACGTGCATACAAACTCGTTTCGTAGAAAACCGACAATTTTTGTGCCACATGCAAAAGACAAAATTTAGTATTAAAAAGGATTTTCATGAGACTTTTTTTGTCTTTTTTACACAAGGCGTATAAAATGTCGGTTTTTCATGAAACTTGGCGTGCGCACATACAATGTTGAGATGTGCGTGTCAAATTTGTGTTCGGAATTTTTTGACATTTTGAAATATATTTTTTGATGGCACGAACATATACTCCCATGTGCCAAAGTGAATTTCTACCTAACTAACTCCTTATTGAACAGCAGGTGAAGCTTCATTTTTGGGGCTCATGGCCAGCCGGAGTTGGGAAATGGGCCCCAACAGTCATTTTATTGTAGGTTTAGAGTATGGTCTAATAGAAAAATGTCTAAATGTAAATAATTTGCTCCGGTTTAGATGAAAAAGCATTCGGTTTTATGTAAAAGAATCTGATTTGTTTGAGTTTGAATCAAACATGTTAATTTTCTTTGGATTTTATTTGAAATATAACCGGACATATATGGCTAGGTTTGGATGGCCGGCTCACACATCCGTATCAATGGACTGGTCCTATGTCCATGGACGGCTGTCGAGACAAATTTGCGGGTTTGCAGATGCCCTTACTACCCAAAATTTTATGTGTGTAATCTCGTGATCTGTAGTTGGTGTGCCAAGTTGCATTGCATGTGCTGTATTGGGCGGGGACACGATGTTGTGTTTCCATGTACCTGCTAATTTGCATTTGCATGTGCGTTTTACACTATTATTTTTCTTTGATCGGTGTACGGGAATTTGACCAGCAGCGTGCTCTCCGGAATATATTGTTTGATGGGTTAGCTGAGAAGAGTACTTTCTGACAGTGTTCCTATCCGTTACGTGCCGTGTGGGATGCCAGGTGTGAACCGTGTACATTTTGATATTTTGACTTTAATAAAAAATTCTACAATATCAACCATGTACATTTTGAAAATAAAACTCACGATGTATCTAATGATGTGCATTTGATATTTTAGATGCATCTACTATTTTTTATAAATATGGTCAAAGTTTGTAATGTTTGACTTTTATAAAAAATTTGTAGGCATTACATTATGAAACTGAGGGATCAGTACTTACGTACGGCCGGGCCGGGGGTGCACCCCCGAAGCTTCCGGAAAGGGGCAGCAAAAACTGGTAGTGGTGGTGGTTACCACAAGGCAACGGCCGGGTGGGTGACTGACTCCGGTGGCTCTTTCCCGGCGTGCGGCGGCGAAGAGAAGAGGGTCCGCATGTGCAGATCGCGCCGCTCGTGACGCGCCGGGGCTGCTCGGAATCTTCCGGAATCGGCCAAAAGCATCTACTAGCAGCGGTGGTGCGTAGTTACCGCGACGGCCGGGTTGGTGACTCCAATCGTCTTTCTTTCGCCGCCCGCAGCTACTCGGCCTTTTTTCCCCATATAAAAGGAAACGCCGCAGCCACCAGGCTGCCACTGACTGAACGAGCCCGGGAAGCCGACGCGGTTCATTCACCGTCGTCCCAATAGTTCGATGCGGTAGTTGGACCCAAAAAAAAAAATTTAGTTCGGTGCGGTAGAGCCATCCATCACCTGCGTGCGTGTTCGCTGCCGCTCACTAGATTTTAGTCGCCGCACGCGGGAGGCGGCAGCGAGCGGCGTCGGTATAGTCAGCGCTACGTCCAAACAAATCCATTTCACGCACACCTACTGCTGCCTGCCTATAATGAGCTAGCTTTGGGGGTGCAAGAAGCAAAGTAGCTTCCCACCTCCAGCTAGGGAAGCTAGGCATGTGTACTGCTGTTTCTGCATCGTCGGCGTATATATGGATATTAATTAGGTTATCCAAGTCTTTATGTTTTCTTGCGCTGAATTAGGTTATCCAACTACTAAAACAAGCAAAATTAGGTTATCATTACAGAAAAGGATCGTGCAAAGAGATCACGTTAGTTGAAGTGTGTCATTGGGACGGAAATCCTGGTATCTTGGCTCTGCCTAGTATAGGGTTAAGAGAGGCAATGCTCGGACGGATGGCAATGTTTTTTCCGAGTCATTCTTCGGGATTTGATCCTCTTCAAGTTCTTTTATCGGGGCGGATTAGATGGAGCTCCACGCGAAGATTCTAGTCAGTTCTTTAGGGCGGCGAGATTAGGGTTTCTCGTTATCATCAGAGTTTTTGATGTGAATTTTTTTGGATCAATTTGAAGGTTCAACAACGATGACTGCAACTCCAGGGCTTTGGTCTTTGGACCACGTGCACGAAGACTTCCCGGTTATCGTCGATAAGAGTCAGGATGACTTTGGTATAGGAGCGGTGACAACAGTGGTGCTCCGCGGAGGAACATATGTGAGGTTTGTGTTCCGCTCCTCCATATGGCCGGAGTTGGTATTATCGTGTGGCGCTCCTTGTTGCTACCTTTTCCGAGACACAGATCGTTTTGGATCGCGGTTGCCGACGCCTTCTGGACTCAATGATGACTTCTTGGTCGTTGCTTCTACGAGCTCATGGGTTTCAAACTACATTTCAATAAATAAGACAAATTACATGTAAATCAGATGATTATCTACATAAACCAGTCAAGAACATTTATATTTCGAACATATTTCAACTAAAATATAGCGGACTAGGCTAGGCTATTCTAACGTAGGCTATTTTCGGCCGCAGCGAAGCCCCAATTCCATGGCATGTCATTCCCATCTCCGGCAGCAAGCTCACTGGACTGCCATCAGCCCCGGAGGTATATGCTTCAACGGAAGGGGAAGAGTAACCTCCGCTTCCGTGAAGCACGGATCAATGTTGGTTTTTGGAGGGGGGGAGACGGTCACCATGGCCTACGCCCCCGCGAAGCGGGCAAGCCACCGGTGTGTAGGCCGGCAAGACGGTGGCGGCAGCGGCGGCGGGCATGGCCGACTAAGAATTGGCGACGTCGTCATTGGTGTGTCGGTCAAATTCCTCTGCGCCGTCATGTCAACCTCCGCGAACAAGGCTTCTTTCACCGCCCGTCGGACGCGTTGCCTTCATCGATCGTGGCGGATTTGCAGCCAGACGGCGTTGGGCAGCCTTGACAAGCGAGGGTGGCGGTGAGGGAGTCCTGGATTAGGGAGTATCCGGACAGCCGGACTATATACTTTGGCCGGACTGTGTGACCATGAAGACTCAAGACTCCGTCCCGTGTCCGGATGGGACTCTCCTTTGCGTGGAAGACAAGCTTGGCGATCCGGATATTATATTTCCTTCTTTGTAACCGACTCCATGTAAACCCTAGCCCTCTCCGGTGTCTATATAAACCGGAGAGTTTAGTCCTTAGAGGGACGATCAGAATCATAATCATCATAGGCTAGCTTCTAGGGTTTAGCCTCTACGATCTCGTGGTAGATCAACTCTTGTAATACCCATATCATCAATATCAATCAAGCAGGAAGTAGGGTTTTACCTCCATCGAGAGGGCCCGAACCTGGGTAAACATTGTGTCCCTTGCCTCCTGTTACCATCAGCCTTAGACGCACAGATCGGGACCCCCTACCCGAGATCCGCCGGTTTTGACACCGACATTGGTGTTTTCATTGAGAGTTCCTCTGTGTCGTCGCTACAAGGCTTGATGGCTCCTTCAATCGTCAACAACACGGTCCAGGGTGAGACTTTTCTCCCCGGACAGATCCTCGTGTTCGGCGCTTCGCACTACGGGCCAATTCGCTTGGCCAACTGGAGCAGATCGACAGCTACGCCCCTGGCCACCAGGTCTGGTTCGGAAACCTGAACTACACGGCCAATATCCACGGAGACTTGATCTTCAATGGGTTCGGGCCTGCGCCAGGAGCGTCGGACAATCACGATGAGCACGACTTAGACCTGCTGTCGGACAATGCTCGGGATATCGCCCCTGCAGGAGCCCCGGACCTAAATCCGGAGCAGATTGCGTCACCCAAGGACGGGTGGATGGACCCCGCCCCGCAAGCCGCACACTCATCGGCGGTAGAGCCGAACACAGACCTCACCCCCAAGGAAGCATGTGACTCCAAACCCCCGGACTCGTATCCGGCTATAGGTTCCGGTCCGCGGACCTCCGAGCCCGCCGAATCTGGTTGGGCTCCGGTAATGGAGTTCACCGCTGCGGATATCTTCCAGCACTCGCCCTTTGGCGACGTGCTGAACTCGTTAAAGTCTCTCTCTTTGTCAGGAGACTCTTGGCCGAACTATGGCTGGCTCGAGTGGGAAGCAGGCGACGAAGGAATTCGTTGCCCACCCACCACCCACTTCATTGCCACGGTCGATGATTTAACCGACGTGCTTGACTTCGACTCCGAAGACATCGACGGTATGGACAACGATGCAGGAGAAGAACAGGAACCACCGCTCATGGGGCGGTGGACAGCCACCTCCTCATATGATATATATATGGTGGACACTCTAAAGGAAACCAATGGCGATGAGGCAATGGAGGATAACCCCTTAGGGAAGAAAGCTAAGCATGGGCGTCGTCAACGCCGCTCCAAGCCCCGCCACAACAATACCGACACAGGAGACGAAAACAATCCGGACGGTGCCGAAGATGAGTACAATCCTGATCAGCCTGCCTTCAAGCAGGCCGGACTGGCCACGGTCGGATACTTGGAGAGGGACAACTATATGCCCCCCTCCGAAGACAAGGTGAGCCTCGGCGATGATGAATTCGGCGTGCCTGAGGATCCCGCGGAACAAGTTCGCTTCAAGCGACGGCTTATGGACACTGCAAGGAGCCTGCAAAGGAAGCAACAGCAGCTCAAAGCTGATCAAGATTTGCTCGCTGACAGATGGACCAAGGTCCTGGCCATCGAGGAATACGGACTCGACCGCCCCGACAAAGGGCACACACGGCATAATTATCTACCTCAACCTAACAAGGAGAACCTAAGGCACATACCCCGACGCCAACATACCACCACGGTCCAAGACAATATGCAGGAAACACGAGGTGGCATCCTCAAGCCTCGGCGCAATCGTCATAAACGTCAAGTTAGGGAAGTTGGTGCCGAATTCAGCGGCCCCCAGTCCGGTCAGCGGAAAAAGAACAACTCAGGCCCATCCGGCCCAGGCAGCATACTCGATCAACCATGTGAAATTCATGGTACCCCCAGAAGGGCGGCCAAGCATACCAATAGAGAATGCCGGATCTTCCAAACAAAATGGCCGATCGCGCGCCGGATCTTCCAAACAAAACGGCCAATAGCGCGCCGGAAACAATGAAGGAAGGTCTCAAACAACGAAAGACCAGTCAAACATGGTGAGGAAGATCCCCTCACAGTACAAAAATACGACCGATTGTCTCTAATCACATCGACCGTCCGGACAACATCAGCCATAGCAATTTTAATGCACTCACTATCTACCCAGTAGCTTGGGGGCTCCATTTTACACGAGCCCCCACAGGCATAAAACTATCAATAACATCTCCTCAAAGATGCAAGGTGCAAAGGCCAAGTTTTAACTGGCCCACCATACTAATGGTTGTCTTCGGATCACCAAACAAATACCACGCCAAAAAATAAGTCTTCGGCATTGTCCCCTTATACAGTAATTACCACATACTACCGGGACAAACCACGTTGGCTAGACTCAACGGGGTAAAACATCAGGCCAGTCCCGCGTGACATAGCCACAATTATGGGCAAGGTCGAACCCCACCCTTAGAGTGGAAATCATACTACTGCTGGAATAGCGAGTCGTGCCTGTTTATCAAATTTTGATTCGGCAGCCAACTACCCGGACACCAGTTGAGGAGTCCGGGCTACTTTAGGGCATGATAGCCTGGTCCAGCCAGGCTCCAATCAAGCACATGTGGTTCAACCACAACAGTATATGCAGCCGCCTTCAAGCATTTGTCTTTACAGACTAACTTTGGTGCAGAACAGGACTGGCAACGCGGAATCAGCTCGGACGCACAAGGCAGGAACAAATAAGGCAGTCCGGATACACCTCAGATCCACATACAGCCTCCTCCAGTCCGGCCATGACAGGTTTCGCCAAAAACACTCCTTTTCATAAGCATAAACCGCACTCATATGCATAGACATGTCATTCTACTACAATGCGTAGACTTAAATAACACTTACCGGCCGTTGTTTTTCATTGACGTCTTTTTGTCACAAACAACACCCACGCCTTGTGTTATGCCCGATTATGCCAGGGGCTTCATAGTACGGCAATAAAGTCCGACCACCTTTTCGGTCGCTCGGCACCCCGAACTTATAGCACTATATGCATCAGCTCCGAATCATGTCTTGGGTCATTAGTTGGGTTTGCCCGGCTCCCATGTTTTGGTACCTTACGTCCCGCTCCATCGGCTAAGGTAGCGCTGGGAGAACTACTGCGATTGTGTCCCGATTCTTCCGGACGAGCACCTCAGTAGAGAAAGCCGAAAACTGACTGTCATGATACAGCGAGAGCTGGTCAGCTGTTCGAGAGGTTGTAAAATCTTTAAAGATTTATTCCGCATAATGCCATTATAAATGCAAAGTGCGACGGATCGGTCTTCCGATCAGGCGCCGATAGAGCCCCTAGTTCGGCCTTCCGAACACCAGGGGCTGCGCCCACCATACTCGAATTCCTATGGCTAAGTGAGTGTGATAAAGCCCTATAGTCTGATTGCCTGGTTCGTGGTGAGGAACACCTCCTTAAAAGGACCCAACAATGGGATAAATAGTTTTCAGGTATGTCCCGAACACCCCCGTACTTTTTACGTGCGGGCAGAAGCCGACGACTGGCCAACTCTCAGGATTTATATACACTAAACAGCCGCACAAGAAGAACAAACGTTCAAATCAACAGGTAATAAATAATAAAAGTGCCATTATCCCGCATTACAAAGAATAGCACAACTGCCTTCAGGGAAATATAGTGTCTTTGGCACACTTATCCGCCACAAGGCGGGCTCCTTTCAGTACACCTTCATAGTATAACTCGGGCTTGCGATGCTCCTTACCCTCCGGCGGTCCCTCAGTCATCAGCTTCTCAGCATCAAGCTTCCCCCAATGCACCTTCGCACGGGCAAACGCCATGCGTGCACCCTCTATGCAGACCGATCGCTTAATGACATCAAGCCGAGGGCAAGCGCCAACAATCCGCTTCACGAATACGAAGTAAATGCTTGGAATTGGCTCCGCGGGCCACAGCCGGACAACCAAGTCCTTCATGGCTAGTTCGGCCGCCTGGTGCAGTTCGACCAGCTGCTTTAGTTGATCGATAAAGGGCACCGGATAATTCGGCGCCAAATACTGCGACCAGAAATCCCTCTCCGCAAACTTCTTCTCCTCGGTCCGGTAGAATTGGGCAGCATCTGATATGCTGCGAGGCAGATCCGCAAACGCCCCTGGAGAAACAAGAATTCAGCTTATCGCTTAGAGTTCCTCCCATTATCATGTAAAAATGGCCTTGAGTACAAAAGGCCTTACCAGCCGCAACCTTCCGGGCCTCCTGAATGTCCCTCAGAGCACCTCGGGCTTCTTCCCGAGCATCCTCTGCGGCTTGGAGAGCTTGGGCGAGTTCGGGTTCTTTCCCTATTAGACTCTGCTCCAAGCCCTCGCTTTTCTTCACGGCCTCCAGGAGCTCTCGCTCAGCTTCAATGACCCTGGCCTCGTGCTTCTCACGAAGAGCTGCTACATCTTGAGCTTGCGTTGGTTTTCATCAAAGAGGAGAGGGTGATGCAGCAAGTGTAGCGTAAGTATTTCCCTCAGTTTTTGAGAACCAAGGTATCAATCCAGTAGGAGGCTCCTCAAAAGTCCCACGCACCTACACAAACAAACTGAGAACTCGCAACCAACGCAATAAAGGGGTTGTCAATCCCTTCACGGCCACTTGCGAAAGTGAGATCTAATAAAGGTAGTATGATAAGATAAATATATTTTTGGTATTTTATAATATAGATGCAAAAAGTAAAGATGCAAATAAAAGTAGATTGGAAACAAATATGATAAGAGATAGACCCGGGGGCCATAGGTTTCACTAGTGGCTTCTCTCAAAATAGCATAAGTATTACGGTGGGTGAACAAATTACTGACGAGCAATTGATAGAAAAGCGCATAGTTATGAGATTATCTAGGCATGATCATGTATATAGGAATCACGTCTGTAACAAGTAGACCGACTCCTGCCTGCATCTACTACTATTACTCCACACATCGACCGTTATCCAGCATGCATCTAGAGTATTAAGTTCATAAGAACAGAGTAACACATTAAGCAAGATGACATGATGTAGAGGGATAAACTCATGCAATATGATATAAACCCCATCTTGTTATCCGCGATGGCAACAATACAATCGTGCCTTGCAACCCTTTACATCCTTTGGGTAAGGACACGCAAGATTGAACCCAAAGCTAAGCACTTCTCCCATGGCAAGAAAGACCAATCTAGTAGGCCAAACTAAACTGATAATTGAAGAGACTTGCAAAGATAACTTAATCATACATAAAAGAATTCAGAGAAGATTCAAATATTATTCATAGATAAACTTGATCATAAACCCACAATTCATCGGATCTCGACAAACACACCGCAAAAAGAGTTTACATCGAATAGATCTCCACAAGAGAGGGGAAGAACATTGTATTGAGATCCAAAAAGAGAGAAGAAGCCATCTAGCTAATAACTATGGACCCGTAGGTCTGTGGTAAACTACTCACAACTCATCGGAGGGGCAAAGATGTTGATGTAGAGGCCCTCCGTGGTTGATTGCCCCTCCGGCAGAGTGTCGGCGAAGGCTCCAAGATGAGATCCCGCGGATACAGAAGGTTACGGCGGTGGAAATTGTGTTTCGTGGTGCTCCTGGATGTTTTTGGGGTACGTAGGTATATATAGGAGGAAGAAGTACGTCGGTGGCCGCCCGAGGGGCCCACGAGACAGGGGGGCGCGCCCTATGGGGGGGCACCCTCCTATCTCGTGGAGGCCTCGGCTGCTTCTTGACTTGCACTCCAAGTCCTCTGTATCACGTTTGTTCCAAAAATCACGCTCCCGAAGGTTTCATTCCGTTTGGACTCCGTTTGATATTCCTTTTCTTTGAAATACTGAAATAGGCAAAAAAAACAGCAATATGGGCTCGGCCTCCGGTTAGTAGGTTAGTCCCAAAAATGATATAAATGTGTAAAATAAAGCCCATAAACATCCAAAAGAGGTAATATAATAGCATGGAACAATCAAAAATTATAGATACGTTGGAGACGTATCAAGAGCCTGTTCAGCGGCGGCCTTACTATCGGCTTCGGCCGCAGCCTTCTTTAGTGCCTCAATTTCGGCACTCGCCCCTAGAGCATACAATGCAAATATCTTAATCAGGCACAACTTCTAATTCGTGCTCAACTTAGCACAAGGTTCCGACATACCTTGCTTGTCCTCAAACTGCTTCTTCACGCGGCCAAGTTCCCCTTCGGCCCGTTCCAGATGCTGCTTTAGTTCGGACACCTCCACACTATGAGCGGCGGTCATCCCTGCAAACGCCTGTTTTCAAACAAAGGGATACACGTCATTAACTGAGTCTCCTGCAAAACGGAAAAATTTGATAACCTGTTCGGCTTTCTTTCGCCGGGGCTACTACTCATATTATGATAATCTCCCGAAGGTTTCTTACAAAACATACCTCAAAGCCCTTTATAAGACTAAGGCAGGATTTGTTCAGTCCACTCTCAGCGGACTGAGTCTTTTCAATCACCGCGCCCATGAGGGCACGATGTTCATCGACGATAGACGCGCTTCTTAGCGCCGTCGATAGGCCGCCCGGCAGCTCTGCTTGGACAGAGGCCGCTGGCGGAGCAGGCAAGCCCCCCAAAGGCGGCTTCTTACCCGATCTCGGAGCTTTAAAGGTCTCCAGGACCGTGTCCGGCTGGGTTCCGGACCTAAGATCACCCCCGCCATCGACATGCATGGGAGCCGCTGCTCCCGTGTGTCCGGCCCCAGGGATATGCCCCCCTGGTCCAGGTCTCGCTAAGACGACACGTCGGTGTCGCGCCTAGGCTTCGGGGAAGGGGCCTCTGGAGGCGTCTCGCTCGCCAGGGCATCTGAGCTCAGCGAATCCTCCGATGAGGACTGTTCGGCGTGGGACTTCGCCGGGCTGTACGAAATATGGCGACAGTTAAAACTACTACATCCTAACAACCCCGGGCGCGTATGCGTGTTCGGATTTCATATACTTACGACTTTTCCAGGGGCTGGACTTGGGATCCCATTCCGGGCTGCTGTCAGCAGCCGTGGTGGACGCCTCTGGGAGGGAACCTTTCCCCCTCTTTGGCGATTTGGCATCCAGGGATGAGGAAGCCGTCCTTTTCTTCCCACCCCTGCGGGGGACTTGTCTTCCTCCTCCTCCTCTTCATCTTCGGAGGAGGGATGGTCGCTGGAGTCTTTGGATTTTGCATTCGAAGCATCGCAACGGCGGAGGCCACTCCGGGTCTTCTTGACCTTCTTGGAAGCCTCTTCCTTCGGCGCCTCGTAAGGCGCTGGGACCAGCATCTTCGTAAGAAGAGGTCCGGCCGGTTCCTCCGGCAGCGGGGCAGGACAGTGTATCCACTCCACCTTTTTTATCCATCCCTGGGGTCATGGTAAATCATGATAAAAGCGTCCCCCTCGGGACATACCAACTGAAGCGTGGATGGACATAGCACAACAATGACTTACTGGACTTGCGGAGTGGGATAGTTGATACCCACGGTCCTCGGCAGAGCCCGGCCATGATTTGCCGACTTAAAGAGCACCTTCCAGATATCCTTGTGGGAGGAACCATAGAGCTCTCGTAGGGTCTGGTGCTCGGTTGGGTCGTATTCCAACAAATTGCAGGCTCGACGCTGGCAAGGGAGAACCAGACGAACTAACATCACCTGGACTACATCGACGAGTTTGACATCCTTGTCGACCACACTCTGGAGACGCGTCTGGAGCAGTGACATCTCATCGGACGAGGACCAGTCCAGGCCCTTCTCGGGCCAGGACGTAAGCCGCAGTGGGGCTCCGGATCTGAACTCAGGAGCCGCAACCCAGTTTTTGCCGCGCGGTTCGGTGATATAGAACCACTGCTGCTGCCACTCCTTGACGGAGTCATTGAAGGCACCCGTGGGCCATACAACCTTGGGCATCTTGCTCACCATGGTGCCGCCGCACTCGGCGTGGTCGCCACTCACCACCTTGGGCTTCACATTGAAAATCTTCAGCCATAGGCCGAAGTGAGGCGAAATTCGAAGAAAAGCCTCACACACGACGATGAACGTCGAGATATTAAGAAAGAATTGGGTGACAAATCATGAAAGTCAATCCCGTAATAATACATGATACTACGAACAAATGGGTGAAGGGGAAACCCGAGCCCGCGGACGAAATGAGGAAGAAACACGACCCTCTCGTGGGGCTCCGGAGTGGGGATGATCTGTCCCGACGGTGGAAGACGGTGGCCGATTTTCTTGGCCAGGTACCCGGCCTCGGAGCCTTTTGATATCCTTCTCCTGGACGGTAGAGGCCATCCATTTGCCTCCCGCTCCAGATCCGGACATCTTTGGAGAACCTCTCTTCGGTGGAGAAGAAGAGTGCTTGGGCGCTAGGGCTCGAACAGAGGGGAATGGACTAGCGGAAGGAAAAGGTGTGGGTAAAAAGGAAGAGACCTTATCTCTTTATAGAGGCGGTAAAAGCTTTTGCGCCTCCCCACTCGCCTGGTGGAACCCGCTCGTTCTGCACTCGCCGCAATTAGCGGTGCGTTTGGGTTACCCGTACCCGTATTAATGAGAATCCCGCAATAAGGGGACACGATCTCTGCTTCGGCAAGACATGCAGAGGGAACCGTCTCGCGATATGCGCTATGGCTGGTTGTGGAAAAATGGTTCGAATAATGACCCGACCGTAGTGTCATATCACTTTGTCTAAAGTTGTCAGCAGATTACATTTGTGAAATATTATTCTCTCTACGGTGGTATGTGAAGATCATCTTGCAGATCCGGCCACGGTTTAGGTGTTCGATAATTACTTTGGAGAATTCGAAGATGGAACCCACCTTGCAATGCTAAAGACCGAACTGCGCGCCGGACTTATCGTCATTGAAGCCTGGTTCAGGGGCTACTGAGGGAGTTCTGGATTAGGGGGTATCCGGACAGCCGGACTATATACATTGGCCGGACTGTGGGACCGTGAAGACTCAAGACTCCGTCCCGTGTCCGAATGGGACTCTCCTTTGCATGGAAGACAAGCTTGGCGATCCGGATATTATATTTCTTTCTTTGTAACCGACTCCATGTAAATCCTAGCCCTCTCCGGTGTCTATATAAACCGGAGAGTTTAGTCCTTAGAGGGACGATCAGAATCATAATCACCATAGGCTAGCTTCTAGGGTTTAGCCTCTACGATCTCGTGGTAAATCAACTCTTGTAATACCCATATCATCAATATCAATCAAGAAGGAAGTAGGGTTTTACCTCCATCGAGAGGGCCCGAACCTGGGTAAACATTGTGTCCCTTGCCTCCTGTTACCATCAGCCTTAGACGCACAGATCGGGACCCCCTACCCGAGATCCGCCGGTTTTGACACCGACAGGCGGCGCTGGCTCTTGAGAGCTTGTTGGCAAGCCAGCCTGAAACCAGCTGGCTCGCGGGGCTATCCACCCGGTTGCAATTTCTTTTGCTTGCCGGCGAGGCCATCCCCCATGGATTTGGAGCCAGAGGCCATGGCTGGTTTGGTGCAAGGAGAAAATTGAAAGCGAAGGTGTGGTATGTTTTTTGCCCGACGACTTGCCACATTTAAGTAGCGGGAGGATACGGGGTGCTAATCAAAGAGGTGTTTAATGCCAGTCGGCACATGGATGAAGTGTGGCGCATGAGGCGTCGAGTTCCTCGGCACACGGGCAGGTTTAATGGAGGTAGGCAGGTAGATGGATGTCGTTTCAATGCGAAGAGAGGCGTGCACAGTGCAATCGGCCTGCGCGCCGCTTCTATACTGGCTCCAGTAAGTCGGGCCGGCATGAATGAGACGCTGACACATGCATCCATATGCTACATCGTCGTGATGAATCGTTGGGTGCAAATGAAATTAATGAAGACCGTCGTCATCCACGGACGAGTAAAGTCTATTTTAAACTCTGAAATTGTAGAGCACGACGCTAATGAACCCTCATCTCTAAATCCCTGAAATTGATACCCCAAACTCACTGATCTCAGTCAATATGAACCCTGCATCCGTTTGGTAGACCGAGAAAACAACGATCCTGGCCGGGACTAAACACTACTCTCACCAACCATGTTGGCCCACCTGTAATATCCCTCCTCTATCCCAATCCTCCCCTTCTGTACTTTGGTCCACCTGTTCGGCTTCTTTCCCGCCGGCCGCCGCACGGCCACGACGCGAGCGCAATATCCCTTCCGGTCTGTCTGCGGTTGCTTTCCGCATCTGGCGTCGTCGGGCATGGCGGACGGCCACCCGAACCAGCAACCGCCGCGGTAGTGGTTCCTGTACTGAAGCGAGGCGCGCAGGCGCCGCCGCCCCTGCGTCGTGGCCACCAGCGGCCCCGCAGCTGTCCAGAAGGCCCCGCCCGCAACGTCGTCTTCACTGCGCCGTCCCTCCCCGTCCCGGACGTCGGACCTCGTCGGAGGAGCCCCAAGGATGCTGGGGCCTTCTGGAGTCATGTGCCCATGACTGGTACGCCGTGTGCTCCTGGCACCACGCGCTCCCGTGCTGCGCCATGGCCTCCAGCAGCGCCTTCGCCGAACTGGGTCTGCCGTACGGATGCTACGGCAACGCGCGTTCACTATCGACGTGCTCGTTCTGCTCGGCTGGCCTTGATGCCGCAGAACCTGTTCGCTGTGTTGGACAACCAGCATGCCGGGTTGTATCGCTTGGTAGTGGTAGCCAGAGGCCAGAGCCAGGTTCACGTACGTACGTCTACGCGCTAGACGCGCACATACTGCTCCTAGAGAAATCAATCAAACTACTTACCTGCGTCCGCAGAATCTGTTGATGGCTTGATGCCTTGGCGGACGGGCGCTACAACAACGAAGCCGGAACGCAGCATGATGAGACTCCTCACAGCGCGGCCTCGGAGCAGGGCTGTAGAGCGAGGTCGCCACAGACGATGTATGGCACGGCTGTAGTGCGACAAGACATGCGAAATAGTGGTAAAAGAAAGTAGTGGTAGGAGAAGAAAAGATGAATATGACAGATGGACCCATGTAGTCAGTGAGAGTAGAGAGTGATCCTGGCCAGGATTGTTACTTTCCCGACGCATCAAACACGTATGAACTGATCCAAGGTTGAGATAAGACCGGGATTAGTGAGTACAGGGTGTAGATTTCAGGGATTGAGAGGTTGGAGTTCATTCTCGACGGGCAGTATGAATTCAGGGTTTAAAACAAACTTCACCCTCCACGGACGGACGCGCGCGGCTACACGTCCGCGTCACCCGGGGCTCGACCCAACTCAGCTCGATTGAAACCACCGTACATGTGTATGCTCCAGACTTGGTACGGGACGTGGAAGGATTATCCACTGCACGCTTCACTCTCACTGCACCGATCATTTGGCATGACACGTAGCTCTCATACGAGCGGCCACCTGGCCAGCTACTCTTTGACCACCCTGCGGGCCGATTTAATCCGTGCTGATGATCGGTGTGTACCGTGTACGTCCCCGTACCACACGCAGCGCCCGCGAAATCAAGACCAGCGCTCGAGTGTGACTCCGTGACGTCGAAACGTGGTATCTTTGTATTTATTTCTGATTGATTCTCTTATTATCTTTAGTTTTGTATAGGTTGATCTCTAGAGATATTGTAGGATTAGTTGGCTTGTCACGTAAGACACCTCTTGGATATATTGTAACCGACTCCGATGAAACACAATTGAGTTGCATCCTATAGTCTTCTACGACATGGTATCAGTTTTCTACCGATCTCTCTCGCTTCCGCTCTAGGCCGCCGCCCCGTCTCACGCCGCCGCCGCCCCTCTCTACCTGCCGCCGCCGCACCCAACCCTAACCCTTCCACTCTGTCACCGCCGCTGCTCCCTTTCTCCCAGGAGCCACCGCCACCGCATAAACCCTAAACCCTATCTCGCCGACGCCCCTACCTACCACTTTCCAGCCGCCGCCACCCTCCTCCCAATCACCACCATGTCTCGCTCCAAAGCCAAACCCTCCAACGACGTTTCTTTCACCGGTGCCGCCTTCACCTCCGATTGCCTCAACGAGCTCCACATCAAAGACCACGTTTCCGTCGTCCTCGACCTCGACTCACCATCCTACAACGCATGGCGCACCTACTTCGCGCTTCTCTTCCGCTCCTTCCGCCACATCGAGCATGTTGATGGCAGCATCGACATCCGCGACATGAAGGACGACGACGAGTGGCTTGCTGCGGACGCCTGCATCGTCAAGTGGCTTTTTCTCACCATCTCTCCAGGTCTCTTCAACATGGTGAACTCCCGTGACCCATCGGCGTACGCCATGTGGACACGGCTGTGCGACCTCTTCCTCGACAATCAACTCCAGCGCCGTGTCTTCCTCCAAGGGGTTTTCTTCACCATGCAACAAAACGATCTCTTGATCGACGAGTACTGCACGCGGATGAAGGTTCTCGCGGACGAGCTACGCGACGTCAGCATGACCATTGACGACTCCGTCCTCCTCACCAACCTCCTTCGCGGCCTCCACCCCGACCTCGGCCAATCCGCCGCCGACCTCTCCCTCTTCACGCCGACGTACGTCAAGGCGGTCACGTATCTTCGCATGGAGGAGAAGCGTCTTCGTCACACGGCCCGGCAAGCGCCTCTCGCCGCGCTCCACGCCGGCACCGTGAAGGGTCCCGCCGCCCTCCCGCAACCTCCCCGCGCGCCGGCTCCACAGCCGTCCGCCACCCCTGACCAGGGCCGTCAGAAGAGGCGGGAAGGTCGCGACGACCGCGGACGCAACGGCGGCTCTCAGCCCAGCCAAGCGGCTCCACCCGCTCCTGCTCAGGCTGCGGCGCCCCCGCCCTGGCTCACGGGGTATCACCCCTAGACGGGGGTGGTGCACGCCTACTCGATGCCTCTCCCATGGGCGCCTGCTCCAGGCCTACTTGGCCCTCGCCCGGCTCTCCATCAGGCCCTTCAGGCCGAGCAGGGTGGCTCCGAACCCGGCGGTTCTTCGGCGTACAGCGGGACCGTGGCTCACGGCGCCGCCTGATAACCCACAAGTATAGGGGATCGCAACAGCTTTCGAGGGTAGAGTATTCAACCCAAATTTATTGATTCGACACAAGGGGAGCCAAAGAATATTCTTGAGTATTAGCAGTTGAGTTGTCAATTCAACCACACCTGGATAACTTAGTATCTGCAGCAAAGTGTTTAGTGGCAAAAGTGGTATGATATTAAAGGTAACGGTAGCAAAAGTAAATATAAATGTTTTTGGGTTTTTGTAGTAGTTGTAATAGTAGCAACGGAAAAGTAAATAAGCGAAGAACAATATGTGAAAAGCTCATAGGCAATAGATCAGTGATGGATAATTATGCCGGATGCGATTCCTCATGCAATAGTTATAACACAGGGTGATATAGAACTAGCTCCAATTCATCAATGTAATGCAGGCATGTATTCCGTAAATAGTCGTACGTGCTTATGGAAAAGAACTTGTATGACATCTTTTGTCCTACCCTCCCGTTGCAGCAGGGTCCTTACGGAAACTAAGAGATATTAAGGCCTCCTTTAGAGAACCGGAACAAAGCATTAGCACATAGTGAATACATGGACTCCTCAAACTACGGTCATCACCGAGAAGTATCCCGATTATTGTCACTTCGGGGTTGTCGGATCATAACACATAATAGGTGACTATAGACTTGCAAGATAGGATCAAGAACACACATATATTCATGAAAACATAATAGGTTCAAATCTGAAATCATGGCACTCGGGCCCTAGTGACAAGCATTAAGCATAGCAAAGTCATAGCAACATCAATCTCAGAACACAGTGGATACTAGGGATCAAACCCTAACAAAACTAACTTGATTACATGGTAAATCTCATCCAACCCATCACCGTCCAGCAAGCCTACGAGGGAATTACTCACGCACGGCGCTGAGCATCATGAAATTGGTGATGGGGGATGGTTTATGATGACGACAGCGACGAATCCCCCTCTCGGAGCCCCGAACGGACTCCAGATCAGCCCTCCCGAGAGAGATTAGGGCTTCGCGGCGGCTCCGTGTCGTGAAACGCGGTGAAACTTTCTCTCTGATTTTTTTCTCCCCGAGGCGGAATATATGGAGTTGAAGTTGAGGTCGCAGGAGGTCCAGGGGGCCCACGAGATAGGGGGGCGCGCCCCCCTGTCTCGTGGACAGGCCCTGGGCCCCCTGGTGTATTTCTTTCGCCCAATAATTTTTATAAATTCCAATAAGTGCCTCAGTGGATTTCCAGGACATTCCGAGAACTTTTCTTTTCTACACATAAAACAACATCATGGTAGTTCTGCTGAAAACAGCGTCAGTCCGGGTTAGTCTCATTCAAATCATGCAAGTTAGAGTCCAAAACAAGGGCAAAAGTGTTTGGAAAAGTAGAAACGTTGGAGACGTATCAACTCCCCCAAGCTTAAACCTTTGCTTGTCCTCAAGCAATTCAGTTGATAAACTGAAAGTGATAAAGAAAAACTTTTACAAAACCCGTTTGCTCTTGTTGTTGTAAACATGAAAAGCCAGCATTCAAGTTTCAGCAGTTATTATGAACTAACCATACTCACAATAACACATAGGTCTCACAATTACTCATATCAATAACATAATCAGCTAGCGTGCCATAATAATAAAACTCGGATGACAACACTTTCTCAAAATAATTATAACATGATATAACAAAATGGTATCTCGCTAGCCCTTTCTGAGACCGTGAAACATAAATGCAGAGCACCTTTAAATATCAAGGACTGACTAAACATTGTAATTCATGGTAAAAGAGATCCAGTCAAGTCATACCTAATATAAACCAATAATAATGAATGCAAATGACAGTGTGCTCTCCAGCGGGTGCTTTTAATAAGAAGGGATGATGACTCAACATAAAAGTAAATAGATAGGCCCTTCGCAGAGGGAAGCAGGGATTTGTAGAGGTGCCAGAGCTCGATTTTAAAATAGAGATTGAATAACATTTTGAGCGGCATACTTTTGCTGTCAACGCAACAACTATGAGATGGCTGTATCTTCCATACTACATGCATTATAGGCAGTTTCCAAACAGAATGGTAAAGGTTTATACTCCCCCAACCACCAACAAGCATCAATCCATGGCTTGCTCGAAACAACGAGTGCCTCCAACATACAACAGCCCTGGGGGAGTTTTGTTTAATTATTTTGATTTGCTTTGATCTTTTGGATCATGGGACTGGGCATCCCGGTTACCGGCCCTTTCTCGTGAATGAGGAGCGGAGTCCACTCCTCTTGAGAATAACCCACCTAGCATGGAAGATATAGGCAGCCCTAGTTGTAACATGAGCTGCTCGAGTATACAAAACAGAATTTCATTTGAAGGTTTGGAGTTTGGCACATACAAATTTGCGTGGAACGGCAGGTAGATACCGTATATAGGAAGGTATAGTGGACTCATATGAAACAACTTTGGGGTTTAAGGAGTTTGGATGCACAAGCAGTATTCCCACTTAGTACAGGTGAAGGCTAGCAAAAGACTGGGAAGCGACCAACTGAGAGAGCGACAATAGTCATAAACATGCATCAAAATTAATTCACACCGAGAACAAGCATGAGTAGGATATAATCTACCATGAACATAAATATCATGAAGGCCATGTTGATTTGATTCAACTACATGTGTGAACATGTGCCAAGTCGAGTCACTCAATCCATTCAAAGGAGGATACCATCCCATCATACCACATCATAATCATTCTAAAAGCATGTTGGCACGCAAGGTAAACCATTATAACTCATAGCTAATCAAGCATGGCACAAGTAACTATAATCTATAAATGTCATTGCAAATATGTTTACTTCATAATAGCTGACTTAGGAACGATGAACTCATCATATTTACAAAAACAAAAGAGGTCGAGTTCATACCAGCTTTTGTCATCCCAATAAGTCCATCATATATCGTCATTATTGTCTTTCACTCGCACGGCCGAACGATGTGTATAATAATAAGAATGCACGTGCATTGGACTAAGCTGGAATCTGCAAGCATTCAACTCAAGAGAGAAGACAAGTAATATGGGCTCTAAATTAAATAAACAATCATGCATATGAGAGCCACTAAGCATTTTTAATATGGTCTTCTCGACCCCCAAAAGAAAGAAAAGAAAATAAAACTATTTACACGGGAAAGCTACCAACAAGTAAGAAGAAGAACTAGAAATCTTTTTGGATTTTCATTTTTAATTTCTACTACAGGCATGGAAATTAAACTAATCAATTTTTTTTGGTTTTTCTTAAGGTTTATCAAACACACAAGAAGAAAACTGGAAAAAGAAAATTAAACTAGCATGGATAATACAATGAAAGAGTATGAGCACCGACGACTAGTGTGTGAACATGAATGTAAAGTCGGTGAGAAATACGTACTCCCCTAAGCTTAGGCTTTTGGCCTAAGTTGGTCTAGTACCAAAGACCGCTTGGCTGATATCCATAAGTGAAACTGGGGTAGTACTGAGATGCAGAGGCGACCGCCTCCTGAGCAGCAGCGTGTTGGCGAGCTGCCTCCATTCCCCTCTCATATTCAGCTGCTTCTTCCCTGGTGACACCATATCTTTCTTTTGCCTGATAATCAAAAAGGTAGGGAGCAGGAAGAGTAACAGGGACAACGTTGTGTCTGTCATAGATTAGTCGATAATGGAGGAATTGTTCATTCTTCTCAAGAAAATGATGATTGAACATAGCTTCTTTATACAAATAAACAGGGGGTAAAATCATATCCCCCTCTCGTGGAGTTATATTAAGAAAGTTAGCCACACGGGTTGCATAAATTCCTCCAAATAAATCTCCCTTTCTACTATTATTCTACAACCTACGTGCAACTATTGCCCCCAAGTTATAACCTTTATAACCTGACATAGCACTTTTGAGGACACAAAGATCAGGAGCACACATGTGACATACTTCGTCCTTACCGTTAATGCATCTACCAATAAAGAGAGCAAAGTAATGTATAGCAGGAAAATGAATGCTCCCTATGGTAGCTTGTGCTACGTCCCTAGATTCTCCCACAGTAATACTAGCAAGAAAATCTCTAAATTCAGATTTGGGAGGATCATTAATATTACCCCACTGCGGGAGTTTGCAAGCAGTTGTGAAATCCTCTAAATCCATGGTATAAGATGTATCATAAATATCAAACATGACACTAGAAGAATTACGTGCACAGTTATATTTAAACCTCCGCATAAAAGAATCAGTCAACTGATAGTACTGCGGACACTTATCTTGTAAGAAGTCCTCCAGCTCGGCATTACGCACATATGCGTCAAATTCCTCCTTGAAGCCTGCTTCGACCATAAAATCATCGGATGGCCACTCACAAGCCCGTACATTTGCGTCCCTCGGTAATTCAACATCTTGCTCACGTATAGCAATCCTTGGCCCTTTCTTTGTCGAGGAACCTCCTTGGTACATTCTTCTAAGCATATTTCTTTTTCTGAAAAATTCTAAAATTTTAGTAACTTCAAAATAAAAGTGAATAAAACTAAACAAGATTGATAGCAACTACTCCTACAAGTGTCTAGAGCCTATATCATGCATTGGAATTGCTTGGGACCTCAAAAATTTAACATGCAAGCTCAAGAACATGGTCACCTATGCAGCAAAAATTTGCAATGAATAAAACACTAGAACAAAAAATAATTGGACCAATGGAGGAGTCACATACCAAGCAACAATCTCCCAAAGCAGTTTTGCGAATGGAGCTTTGAGCAAGGAGATCGAAAATCGCAGCAAAATGGGCTAGAACTCGTGCTTGAGCTGGATGGGGATTTTTTTGGGTAGAAGATAAAGTGTGTGGGTGCTGGCATAAGTGGAGGGGAGCCACCAGGGCCCACGAGACAGGGGGCGCGCCCTAAGGGGGGGGGGCGCCCTCCTCTCTCGTGGGCTGGTGCTTGTCCCTCCTGCAGTGTTTTCAGTGCCTAAAATCCTCAAATATTCGAGAAAAAAATCATACTAGATTTGCAGGGCATTTGGAGCACTTTTGTTTTCGGACTATTTTTTAATGCACGAATAATTCAGAAAACAAACGGATAATACTATTTTTTGCTTTATTTATTCTAAATAACAGAAAGCAAAAGGAGGGTACAGAAGGTTGTGCCTTCTAATTTCATCCATCTCGTGATCATCAAAATGAACCCACTAACAAGGTTGATCAAGTCTTGTTAACAAACTCATTTCGAGTAACACGGAACCGGAGAAATTTCGAATAACACTAAGTTACCTCAACGGGGATATGAAAATCCCCAACAATAAGAATATCATACTTTTTCTTGACAGTAGGGAGAGGAAATTCTAAACCTCCAAAAAATAATAGTTGGAACTTTTTCAATAGAATTGATGCTATGGACTTGAGATTGTTTCCTCGAAAAATGTACCGTATGCTCATTACCATTAACATGAAAAGTGACATTGCCTTTGTTGCAATCAATAACAGCCCCTGCAGTATTAAGAAAAGGTCTACCAAGGATAATAGACATACTATCGTCATCAGGAATATCAAGAATAACAAAGTCCGTTAAAATAGTGACATTTGCAACCACAACAGGCACATCCTCACAAATATCGACAGGTATAGTAGTTGATTTATCAACCATTTGCAAAGATATTTCAGTAGGTGTCAACTTATTCGATTCAAGTCTACGATATAAAGAGAGAGGCATAACACTAACACCGGCTCCAAGATCACTTAAAGCAGTTCTAACATAATTTCTTTTAATAGAGCATGGTATAGTTAGAACACCCGGATCTCCAAGTTTCTTTGGTATTCCACCTTTAAAAGTGTAATTAGCAAGCATGGTGGAAATTTCAGCTTCCGGTATCTTTCTTTTATTTGTGATGATATCCTTCATATACTTAGCATAAGGATTTACTTTAAGCATATCAGTTAAGCGCATACGTAAGAAAATAGGTCTAATCATTTCAGCAAAGCGCTAAAAATCCTCATCATCCTTTGACTTGGATGGTTTAGGAGGAAAGGGCATGGGTTTCTGAACCCATGGTTCTCTTTCTTTAGCGTGCTTCCTAGCAACAAAATCTCTCTTATCATAACGTTGATTCTTTGATTGTGGGTTATCAAGATCAACAGCAGGTTCAATCTCTACATCATTGTCTTTGCTAGGTTGAGCATCAACATGAACATTATCATTAACATTATCACTAGGTTCATGTTCATCACCTGATTGTGTTTCAGCATCAGAAATAGAAATATCATTGGGATTCTCAGGTGTGTCTACAGTAGGTTCACTAGAAGCATGCAAAGTTCTATCGTTTTTCTTTTTCTTCTTTTTAGAAGAACTAGGTGTTCTAAATTATTTCTCTGAGAATCTTGTTCGATTCTCTTAGGGTGGCCTTCAGGATACAAAGGTTCCTGAGTCATTCTACCAGTTCTAGTAGCCACTCTAACAGCAAAGTCATTTTTATTATTTAATTCATCAAGCAAATCATTTTGAGCTTTGAGTACTTGCTCAGCTTGAGTAGCAACCATAGAAGCATATTTGCTAACGCGGTGAAATTCATCTTTAACTCTAGCCAGATTATCACCTACGCACCCTATCTCGAAAGCATTATTCTTTAACTCTCTACCAACATAAGCATTAAAACTTTCTTGCCTAGCCATAAAGTCATCAAATTCATCTAAGCATGGGCTATGAAATTTAGTAGAGGGTATTTCAACTTTATCATATCTATAGAGAGAATTTACCTTTACTACCTGTGTCGGGTTATCAAGACAATGTGGTTCTTCAGGCGGTAAATTAAGACCATGTATTTCTTCAATGGGTGGTAAATTCTTACATCTTCAGCTTTAATACCTTTTTCTTTCATTGATTTCTTTGCCTCTTGCATATCTTCAAGATTGAGAAATAAAACACCTCTCTTCTTTAAGAATAGGCTCAGGAATTGGCTCAATTGGTTCAGGAATTACTTCAGGAATTGGCTCGGGATGAGTCCAATTATTTTCATTAGTCAACATATTATTCAATAGTATTTCAGCTTCGTCGACTATTCTTTCCTTGAAAACACAACCAACACAACTATCCAAGTAGTCCTTGAAAGCGTCGGTTAGTCCATTATAAAAGATATCAAGTATTTCATTTTTCTTAAGAGGATGATCAGGCAAAGCATTAAGTAACCGGAGAAGCCTCCCCCAAGCTTGTGGGAGACTCTCTTCTTTGATTTGCACAAAATTATATATTTCCATAAGGCAGCTTGTTTCTTATGAGCAGGGAAATATTTAGCAGAGAAGTAATAAATCATATCCCGGGACTACGACACAACCAGGAGCAAGAGAATTATACCAAGTCTTAGCATCACCCTTTAATGAGAACGGAAATATCTTAAGGATATATAAATAGCGAGACTTCTCATCATTAGTAAACAAGGTGGCTATATCATTCAACTTGGTAAGATGTGCCACAGCAGTTTCAGATTCAAGGCCATAAAAAGGATCAGATTCAACGAAAGTAATAATATCAGGATCAACAGAGAATTCATAATCCTTATCAAGAATACGATAGGTGAAGTAGCAAAAGCAGGATCGGGTTTCATTCTAGCATTAAGAGACTGCTGCTTCCATTTAGCTAATAATTTCTTAAGATCATTTCTATCATTGCAAGAAAGAATTTCCATAGCAGCTGTTTCATTCATAACATAACCCTTAGGAACAATAGGTAATACATAATCATTGGGGGAACCTTCATCATCACTATCATCAATAATAGGTTCTTCAATATTTTCATTCCCCCTAACTCTAGCAAGTTGTTCATCAAGAAATTCACCTAATGGCAAAGTAGTATCACGCACAGAAGTAGTTTCATCATGCATAGCAGAAGTGGCATCATCAATAACATGCGACATATCAGAATTCATAGCAGTAGCAGGTTTAGGTGTCGCAAGCTTACTAATAACGGAAGGAGAATCTAGTGCAGAGCTAGATGGCAGTTCCTTACCTCCCCTCGTAGTTGAGGGCAAAATCTTGGTCTTAGCGTCCTTCAAGTTCTTTATAGTGACCAACAGATATAAATCCCAAGTGACTCAGAGAATAGAGCTATGCTCCCCGGCAACGGCATCAGAAATTAGTCTTGATAACCACAAGTATAGGGGATCGCAATAGCTTTCGAGGGTAGAGTATTCAACCCAAATTTATTGATTCGACACAAGGGGAGCCAAAGAATATTCTTGAGTATTAGCAGTTGAGTTGTCAATTCAACCACACCTGGATAACTTAGTATCTGCAGCAAAGTGTTTAGTAGCAAAAGTGGTATGATAATAAAGGTAACGGTAGCATAAAGATAAATATTTTTGGGTTTTTATAGTAGTTGTAATAGTAGCAACGGAAAAGTAAATAAGCGAAGAACAATATGTGAAAAGCTCGTAGGCAATTGATCAGTGATGGATAATTATGCCGGATGTGATTCCTCATGCAATAGTTATAACATAGGGTGATATAGAACTAGCTCCAATTCATCAATGTAATGCAGGCATGTATTCCGTAAATAGTCATATGTGCTTATGGAAAAGAACTTGTATGACATCTTTTGTCCTACCCTCCGTTGCAGCGGGTCCTTACGAAACTAAGAGATATTAAGGCCTCCTTTAGAGAACCGGAACAAAGCATTAGCACACAGTGAATACATGGACTCCTCAAACTACGGTCATCACCGAGAAGTATCCCGATTATTGTCACTTCGGGGTTGTCGGATCATAACACATAATAGGTGACTATAGACTTGCAAGATAGGATCAAGAACACACATATATTCATGAAAACATAATAGGTTCAAATCTGAAATCATGGCACTCGGGCCCTAGTGACAAGCATTAAGCATAGCAAAGTCATAGCAACATCAATCTCAGAACACAGTGGATACTAGGGATCAAACCCTAACAAAACTAACTTGATTACATGGTAAATCTCATCCAACCCATCACCGTCCAGCAAGCCTACGAGGGAATTACTCACGCACGGCGCTGAGCATCATGAAATTGGTGATGGGGGATGGTTTATGATGACGACAGCGACGAATCCCCCTCTCCGGAGCCCCGAACGGACTCCAGATCAGCCCTGCCGAGAGAGATTAGGGCTTCGCGGCGGCTCCCTGTCGTGAAACGCGGTGAAACTTTCTCTCTGATTTTTTTCTCCCCGAGACGGAATATATGGAGTTGAAGTTGAGGTCGCAGGAGGTCCAGGGGGCCCACGAGATAGGGGGGCGCGCCCCCCTGTCTCGTGGACAGGCCCTGGGCCCCCTGGTGTATTTCTTTCGCCCAATAATTTTATAAATTCCAATAAGTGCCTCGGTGGATTTCGGGACATTCCGAGAACTTTTCTTTTCTACACATAAAACAACATCATGGTAGTTCTGCTGAAAACAGCGTCAGTCCGGGTTAGTCTCATTCAAATCATGCAAGTTAGAGTCCAAAACAAGGGCAAAAGTGTTTGGAAAAGTAGATACGTCGGAGACGTATCACCGCCATGTCGCCCCCCTACGACGCTACACCCACCGGCTACAACTAAGACCCGACGCTCCTCGCCGCCCTCCACGCTGCCCCTACCCCAAGCAACTACTCCGGCGGCGGGGACTGGTACATGGACACAGGCGCCGCTGCTCATATGGCATCACACCCGGGTATCCTCTCTCGTGCCTCTCTGTACCCCCTTCTCTCTCGCATCGTTGTCGGTGATGGCTCTATGCTTCCCATCACCCACCAAGGCGCATCCTCCCTCCCTCTCTCATCATCTTCCTTACCTCTCAACAATGTTCTTGTGTCTCCGTCCTTAATTAAAAACTTATGTTCTATTCGTACTCTTACTCGTGAACATCCCCGTTACCATTGAGTTTGACGAACATGGTTTTTCTGTCAAGGATGCCCACTCCCGGAAGGTTCTGCATCGATGTGATTCCCCTAGCGATCTTTATCCGTGTGGCCCAACGACAAGCCGTGGTCCCGTCGCTCTCCACGTCGACGTCTCTCTCTGGCATGCTCGTCTTGGCCATCCCGGCGCCGACGCTCTTCATAAAGTTTTGCAGACTTTTCCTTTTTCATGTAATAAATCGGAGGCACACACTTGTCATGCCTACCGCATAGGGAAACATGTTCGTTTGCCGTTTTCTTCTTCATCATCAATTGCCACATTTCCCTTTGATGTTATTCACTGTGATGTTTGGACATCTCCCGTGCCCAGCAACTCGGGTTTATCATATTACCTTTGTGATTTTGGATGATTTTTCTCATTTCACTTGGACCTTTCCGTTGCACCGCAAATCCGACGTCGCTTCCTCCCTTCATGCCTTTTACGCTTATGTTGCCACCCATTTTCACCGCACCATCACCCATCTTCAAACCGACAACGGAAAGGAATTTGAGAGCCTCGCTATCCACTCACGGCACCATTTTCATCTCACATGTCCATACACATCTCAGCAAAACGGTCGTGCCGAACGTGTTCTTCGCACTCTCAATGAGAGTGTTCGCCTATTGCTTTTCCACGCACACATGCCTTCCCGGTTTTGGCCCGATGCTCTCGCCACAGCTACCCTTCTTCTTAACATCCGGCCTTGTAAACCCCGATGGAACTACACCCCTCATCATCTCTTATTCGGGTCACCTCCGTCATATGATGATCTCCATGTCTTCGGTGGCCTTTGTTATCCTAATATCACCGCCACGACACCGCATAAGCTGGCGCCTCGCTCCATTGCTTGTGTTTTTCTTGGCTACCAATCAAACACAAAAGGCTTCCGTTGCTATGACCCGGAGTCCCATCGTGTGATCGTGTCTAGGCACGTTTGTTTTGATGAGGTTGTTTTTCCGTTTCAGCATGCAGTGTCGCATCCCTCGCCATCTCTGGACGCCTCTCCTCGACGAACTCGTGGAGCCCTTGCGCTCCCCCCACCCCGTCGGTCGGGCGCGGTTGCGGCCTCGTCGTCCGCTGTCTCGCCGCCCTCGGCGTTTCCTTCGCTGACTCAGGAGGAGTCGGCCTCCCAGGCCACGCCGGGCCCCCGTCTCTTGGCTCTGGAGGATCCTGCCTCCCAGGCCTCGACGGGCCGCCGCCTCTCGGCTCTGGCGGAGCCGGGCGCATCTCCCGCTGATCCCTCGGGCGCCTCGTCAGCTCAGGAGGAGCTGGCCCCGTCGGCCTTGTCTGCTCCCTCATCGCCGTCTACGACCGGGCCCTCTGGCTCCTCATCGGCTCCGGAGGAGCCGGCCCTCTCGGCCCCGTCGGCCGGGTTTTCTCGCGCCTCGACGCCGCCCTCGCCACCAACACCCGTGGCCTCGCCCGCGTCTTCATCATCATCCGAGCTGGCTATCATGGCCCGTCGCTGCGGTCCACGCCCGCCTCCCCCGCCGCCTCACCACCACATGGTGACGCGCGCCAAGGCCGGGGTGCACCAGCCGAATCCGCGCTACCACAACCTCAGCGTCACGACCCTCTCTCCGGTTCCGCGATCGGTGCGTTCTGCGTTGAGTGATCCGCATTGGACCGCCGTTATGTGCGCTGAGTACGATGCTCTTGTCGCCAACCGGACTTGGACCCATGTTCCTCGTCCCCCTGGCGCGAACATCATCTCCGGTAAGTGCGTTTTTTGTCACAAACTCCTCCCGGACGGTTCTCTCGACGGGTACAAGGCTCGCTGGGTTGTCCGAGGATTTGCACAACGTGCCGGTGTCGACTTCTCTGAGACTTTCTCTCCGGTAGTCAAACCCGCCACGATTCGTGTGGTTCTTCAGCTGGCCGCTTCTCGCCACTGGCCCGTACATCAGCTCGACATCAACAATGCTTTTTTGTACGGCCATCTTCAGGAGCGAGTTCTCTGTCAGCAGCCGACTGGGTTCGTTGACCCTCAGCAACCGGATGATGTCTGCCTGTTGTCACGGTCATTATATGGCCACAAACAGGCTCCGCGCGCCTGGTACCAGCGCATTGCCGCGTTCCTTGGTCTTCTCGGGTTTCGCAGCACCACCTTTGACAAGTCGCTGTCCGTGCTGCATCGCGCTGATCATGTGGCTATGCTTCTGCTCTATGTTGATGATATTGTCATCACTGCCTCCCGGGACGATCTTCTTCGCGACATCATTGGTCGTATCGGTTTCGAGTTTCGGCTGAAGGATCTCGGCGCGTTGCACTTCTTCCTCGGCATTAATGTGCGACGCGATGCCACTGGGTTTTTTCTGCATCAGGGCCAGTGCACTCTTGATCTTCTGGACCATGCCGACATGACTGACTGCAAGCCAGCTGCTACACCTGCTGAGGCCAAGCCGAAGCTCTCCGCACTCGCTGGCCAGTCAGCCACTGACGCCGCTCTTTACCGCAGCATTGTGGGCGCCCTTCAGTACCTTACGCTCACTAGACCAGACATTCAGTTCGCCGTGCAGCAAGTTTGCTTGTATATGCACTCGCTCCGTGATGTTCACTGATCTTTGGTCAAGCGCATTCTTCGGTACATTCGTGGCACCCCGACCTACGGTCTTCGTCTCCGTCCATCCGCCTCGACTGAGCTTCTTGCTTATACTGACGTGGATTGGGCTGGCTGTCCTGACACTCGACGTTCCACGTCTGGCTATCGTGTCTTCTTCGGTGACTCTCTTGTCTCCTAGTCCTCTAAACGGCAGTCTACTGTCCCCCGTTTGAGTGCTGAGGCCGAGTACCGAGCTGTCGCCAACGTCGTTGCGGAGACTTGTTGGCTTCGTCACCTTCTTGGTGAGCTTCGGATTTCTCTTCCGAAAGCTACCATGGTCTTCTATGACAACGTGTCGGCCACCTATCTCGCTGCTAATCCGGTGTAGCACAAGCACACCAAACACATTGAGCTCGATGTTCACTTTGTGCGCCAGAAGGTTCAGTTGGGTCAGCTTCGTGTTCTTCATGTACCGACCACCCAACAGTTTGCCGACATCATGACTAAGGGATTGCCTACCATTGCGTCCTGTAGTTTTGTACACAGATGATCGAGTCTACGTACCAGCCGACATCTGCATGCCGGTGTGATGCAGATTGTAGACGGAGAAACAATCATGCATGCATTTGAGCATGTGGCGTACGGTGCTAGCTCGAGTTTTTGCACGTGCGTACAAATGACCACAGTACTCACGGAGAGTACTCGGAGTAGTAAACCCTGGAAGAACAGACCAGCCATGCATGCATGCGTCTCGCGTGCCCCGAAATGGAAAGCAGCCGCTGGAAATGGCGACGTCCGCTGGGAAGCAACTGCCGGAGTAATTTCTGCTAGTGGCCAGCGGCCCAGAGTGAGAGAGGCGTCTGACGAGGAGAGGTGCCATCGCGAGAAAGGCACGATCGATCGAGCACCGGCTACGATACTGCCGCGTGAGAGCGAGCGGCCCGGCCGTCCCGTCCGCACGTCGTCGTCGGAAAATAATTTGGATTCGAGTGCTCAACCAGCAGCGACCGCATGAAGGTGACCCGGGCGGCCCCATTGAGAGCAGCGTAGCGTTGGATCCTCTGTATCGACAGACATGGACTCATCAACAGAAGAAGAAGAAGAAGAGTCGCTTGGAGTCATGCCGGAGCAGGAGCCCGTGGGATGCCCTGTACGTCTCCCTTTTTCCGTCGTCGACGAGTCACCGGCGGCAGCCCGATCGCCCTCACCGTGTCATCGCGGTGCACGCCGCCGTCGTGGGCTCGAAGGTACGTACACGGTAGACAGGGCTAGCGTGGGTCATGTGCGGGCTGGCATGGGCGTCGCTTTGTCCCGGCACGAAACGTGCCCATCGGACAACTGCTCACCGAATGAAATGCCGGGCACGTGCTGCAATCATGCCACTATAATAAAAATGATGTCGCCGTCGCCGTCGCTGTGGGGGCAGGCGGTGGGCACGGTTTGGTCGCCTGCGCAGCTGCGATCGAGCGGCCATGGCTGAGCCTCGGGGTAGATATCGTTGGGCCAGTAGATATTTCTGGTGCACACACCAGTGGGACTCGGACGTACCAGTGGCGGCATACTAGCTCTATACAGAAAGTCTACTATGTACTGCTGCTACTTGTGCTGTCCGGCGGCTGCCAGTTGATTTCGGCGGTCTCTCCCCTACTGCGTGATGCTGATGAAGAGCACACAGGAAGCCATAGGCATGTCGGAAATTTGTGTCTTATTATTTGGAGATACTATTATTGTCCTAGGACAAGGGGACGTAGGCTGTTCATCCCTTGATCTGGCCAGACAAGATATAGCACTACTGGTACAAATTCAAGGCATGACGCTAAAAAGAAAGAAAAAGAAAAGGAAAGGAAAGGAAAGCAACAAGTTGACCAAATTAATTAGTGATGGCCGACAGTTGTGTGCACACAATACATCCATCCGTCGTTGACAGTGAACCAGCACACTGAACAGTGAGTAGTTGAAAGAAAAAAGTAGCACGCGTGGATCTCGTTGATTGAGGCAAGGAGTGTGTTTCTTTTAAGAGGAACCCGCGATTCTGCTCTGATTCTATACGATTAACAAACAGAACTCAACGTGTCCTCTGTCTGCTTCCTCAAGTCTGCAGATTTGTACAACTCCCGCGCGGGCTCGATGGGCACGAGGAGGAAAGGAGTCCAAGCCCGCCCGCGCGCGTGTTCCGCGTGCAATGCGCCACGGTTGATTTACTTACGTGGGCGTACGCGTACGTAGCCGGCCGCACATGCCGCGCGCCCCTACTGTCCGCGTACTGATTGGCGGGCGCGCATGTGCGGGTTGCCTCCGCCGTAGTAGTTACGTACGGCCGGGCCCGGGGCGGGGGGTGCACCCCGGAAGCTTCCGGAAACAGCAGCAAGAACCGGTAGTGGCGGTGGTCACCGCGACGCAACGGCCGGGTGGGTGACCAACACTCCGGTGGCTCTTTCTTGCGCGGCGTGCGGCGGAGAAGAGAAGAGGGTCCGCATGTATGCGCAGGTCGCGCCGGTGCTGCGTGGAATCTTCCGGAATCGGCGAAAAGCATCTAGCGGCGGCGGTACGTAGTTACCGCGACGGCCGGGTTGGTGACTCCGATCGTCTTTCTTTCGCCGCCGAACAGAGACGGCCCCATGACCGCAGCCGCTCTGCCTTCTTTTCGCTAGCTAGCTGCCACTGACCGAACGAGCCCGGAAAGCCGACGCGGTTCATTCTTCATCGCCCGTACTCAGTGGTTCGTATAGTGAGCGGCGACTAAAATAGTAGGAGTACAACTTAGTGAGCGGGCAGTAGTTGGGTGCGGTCGACAACCTGCGTGCGTCTTCGCTGCAGCTCACTATATTTTAGTCGCCGCACGCGGCAGGCTAGTCAGCGCTACGTCCAAACAAATCCATTTCACGCACGCCTACTGCTGCCTGCCTATAATGAGCTAGCTTTGGGGTGCAGGAAGCCAAGTGCCTTCCCACCTCCACCCAGGGAAGCTAGGCATGTGTACTGTTTTCGCATCGTCTGCGTGCATGAGTACTCCCTCCGTAAATACATTCTTTTATCTATTTTAATGATAAGTATTTCCGGAGAAAGGGAATATTAATTAGGTTACCCATGTCTTTTTTGTTTACTTGCGGTGAATGATAGGTTATTCATGTACTACTAAAACAAGCAAATTTAGCTTGTAATCATTACAGGAAAGGATCGTCCAAAGAGATCAGGTGAGTTTGACGTGTGTGATTGGACGGAAATCCCTTGTGTCTTGGCTCTGCCTAGCGGATATTTTCGGGTTTTGATTCTTGGATGGGCGGTGCTCGAACGGATGGCAACGCTTTTTATTCGAGTCAGTATTTAGACTTTGGCCCTTCTCAAGTTCGTGTATCGGGATGGATTAGATGGAGCTCCATGCATAGATTCTTGCCAATTTCCCAGGGCAGCGAGATTAGGGTTTCTTGTCGTGCCCGACGACGAAATTTGATGTCAGCTTCTTCGGATCGATTCAAAGGTTCAATGACAATGACCACAGTTCCAGGACGTTGGTCTTTGAGGACACATGCACGGAGACTTTTCGCTTATCGTCAACAAGGTTAAGACGGCTCCGATATGGGAGCGATGATAGTGTGGTTGCTCCATGGAGGAACACGTGAGGTTTGTATCTCCTTCCATATTGCCGGAGTTGGGATTACCATGTGGCGCTCCTCGGTGCTACCTTCTTCGAGGCGGCGATCTTTTTTGGATCGCAGTCGCCGGCGTCTTCTAGACTCATCGACGACTTCTTGGCCGTTATTCCACATGCCCTTGGGTTTCAGTAAGGTTGCTCGGATAAAACAGAGAGCCCTGGTATGTCAATGAGCTTCGCTCATGGCATCGTCATGTATCCCCCTAATTAAGACACAATCAAGCAATATTTATTTTTCGCTTCAAGGGGAGCCAGACCTAATTAATTAATTAATTAATTAATCGGAATATTCGAAAGGCGTGGCCATACGTCATCGTCGCAACCATTTTCCGACCACGCGTAGTCGCTGATCAATCCATCGTGCAATGAAAATGTCGGTCATGCGTGCTACTCAATTCATGCAAGCACATTATTGCTTAACAAAGCAACAACACATGCGGCAACACCCTAAAACAAAGTCAACCGCTCATCACCAGGGCGAAGTCCCCCACCGACTTCGGCAGCTTCAAGCCAAATTAACTAACCATTTCCACGCAAACGGCAGCAAAGTCGCTCTAATAATAACCATTGAGCAAATAATGGCGGGTTAACTACTACTCCCTCAGGAAAAGGCCACTGAAACGTGACACACGCGTTGGCGCGATTATTTATAAATTAGCTGGGCCGTCGGCGTCGCGGCGACTTGGGGTACCAACGGTAGCGCGCCACCTACGTAGGCACAGCGCCCCACCGACCCTACCGATGAAGCCGTCGCTAGCACACGATGGTAATGGTACCACCAAAATGCTTCGCTATATAGTGCAGCTACACTACTCTCTGTTGGGCGATCTCGTGTCGTGTAGATATGTTCATTAGGAAAGATTCTTGGCCACTCACACGCAATCCCAGGCTAGCTAGCTACGATCATCAACGGTTCCACCGCATTCTCGGCTCAAAAAATGGGAAAACGGCACCGCATTTTCTGATGGAGATGTGGTGCCGGCTTGCTTGTCGATCTACGGCATATTCGATGGCCATGTTAGCCAGAGCAGGGGGCCTCAGCCGTGACAAAATCAGAGGGATGCATAAAATAATGTACTACTACCACTATCATTATTCATAAGTTTTCTTGGTTCACACCTGGCCGGGAGTGCTGGATCAAAAAACAAAAGTAAACGATGTGAAATTGTCGGTGAGAATGAGATGCGCTAGCTTATATATAAGTACTCATCGATCGACTTTATTTTATTTCAAACATTGGTTCCCGAGTTTTTATTTCTTACGCCGATCTTGCACATCAATTTTCTTATTATTCTAACGGGCATCACCGCTAGCGCAAAGTGGCGTCCCGGGAACTAACACACTATAACTCTTCTATAACTGTATTTTCTAGCTGTATACTCCCTTCATTTCAATGAATAATCCAATGAATAAGAGGCGCACGCATCTAATCATTTTTTATCAAAAATTAGACCAACACTAAATATGAATTATATATGATACAATTATACCATTGAGTAGGGAGCTGGGTGGTTCGGGTGCTCCTTTTGCATCTATAATCACTACATCGTGGTGATCGCCAGTGGGCTTACGGTGTCAACGTAGCATTCTTCCTCCCGCGTACCCCCCTCCCCTCCCCCCTTCTACCTCATATCTTTCCTAACATGCACCCTTGATGTATTTGACCTCTCCTCCTTCATACCGCCACAGTCCGCTTCCCGCTCTTCCCTAGCACTCACAGTGGGGGAGCTTGAAGCCCATTGTTGGGCGGGCTTAGCGGGTAAAAGAGGAGGAAATAGCCTGTTGGACGGTGTTCCAAGGTCCACGAGTAAATGTATAGTGTACAAATTCTCAAATGGTGGTGGGCCATGGCCCGGCCCGGCCCGGCATAGCTTCGCCACAGAAGACTAGATGTGAGAGTGTTTGTTCCCAATACTATTTTACGTGTTCGATGCAATTTAGTATCGTCCACACAATCATCTAGGTACTATCTGCAGGCGGTGCGCTCTAGCTCATCGCGACGCATTGCACTTCTTTCCGAATACAGTTCATCCTTTCTAGATATAGTTCCAGCTCACAGACTCCAGTCCTTACTGGATGCTCTTATACTTTGTCGAGAGCGTGTATAAGTGGCATCGTGTACTCTTCCTCTACACACGTTCGACATTCACGGACACCTTCAGTCGCTTTGTCGTAGTGTGTGCAACCGTATCGTGTAATGGGCAGGCCCATTCCACTCTTTTCACTTCCTTTTTGTAGTTTTAGTTATACATTAATTTCCTTTTCTTCTCTCTATCATTGTCGTCGACAATAAATTATCGCTCTTCTCCCTAAGGCTGGTCATAGTGGGGAGTAACTTAGACTAAGAACGTCGATATGTTTCTTAGTCTATGCATCTACCTCCATAGTGGGTAATGTCATAGATGTGGTAACATAGAACACTTCATTTATTACTTTGTAGATTCATTTTACATTGGGAACCGCAATGTGATGGTAACATATAATGTTACTCCATTTGCATCTCTCCTCATTAATTACTTGCCACATCATATTTCTTGCCTATATGGCATGCATGTTACTATCTATGTTACTCCCATTACGAGCAATCTAAGACTCAATATGGAGGGGTTCATTACCAACCTTATTGTTGAGATTGGAATTTACGGGTACCGTGTAAGCAGACGTATAGGAAGCATCTATGGGCGGTGTGTGCTAGCTCATGGCGACGCGTCACTCCTTTTCCAAATACAGTTCTCCCTGACGGGCTTTGGTTCTCGCTAGACACCGTCGAGAGTGGTGTCTATGCGGCATCGTGTATTCCTCTGCGGGCGTGCGACATTTGCGTGGATTACACCAATGATTTTTGTGCTAAAGAGAAACATCCACATATATATTGACGGTCCGGGTCATTTTGTTGCAGTGTGCACTATTGACGGTCCGCGCACCCCTACCATATATTTCCTCCGTTCCTAAATATAATAAGTCTTTTTAGAGATTCCAATATAGACTACATATGAAGCAAAATGAGTGAATCTACACTTTAAAATATGTCTATATACATCCGTATGTTTTCCATATTGAAATTTTTAAAAAGACTTATATTTAGGAACAGAGGGAGTAATGGGTGGATCCGGCTTGCCTGCTTCCTCCCCATGCTCCCATCCGTGCTCCCACTTCATCCTACGGTTGTTTTTTTTTTCTTTTTCCTTTCTAATCTAATCATCTCCCCCCTGATTTTAAGGGGGTGGGGCCGGGCCTTATTTTGTTCCAATCAAATCAAGCCACGTATGCGGGAGCACGGATGGGCACACGCGGGGGACGCAGGCAAGTCTCGTCCATAATGGATAGGCCTATTTGGACCTTTTCACTTCCTTTTTATCTCCTTTCCTTCTCTCTATCCCCCGCCGACGACAGTAAATGATCGCTTTTCACCCGAACACTTGATATGGAACGTTCATTTCCAATACCGCTTTACGTTCTCAATACACCGCCAGCTCACACATTGTCGAGATTGGAGTTCATGCGTACCGTGTAAGCACACGTCTAGGAAGCATCCGTGGGCGGCGCGCGCTAGCTCGGCGCGGCGCAGCGCTCCTTTCCAAATTCAGTTCTAGCTCATGGATTCCGCTCCTCGGCAGCCGCTGTCGAGAGTGGCATGTGGGCGGTATCGTGTACTCCTCTATGGGCGTGCGGCGTCCGCGTGAATTACAACCACCGATGTTTTTTGCGAAGGAGAAACACACACGTATTGTCCTCACTCACACGCAAAGGGACACTAGCTCAAGCCCACCAACCCGCACAGATAAGAAAAATACCGTAAACACCCTCGCTCCTGCCCGAGAACTACAACAATACCAGACCTCACTCCCCAGGCCGCTCGAGGGGCAGGACCGTCCTCCCGCACCCAAATGTTTTACTAATACCCCCTCGCCTCGCCTCTTCGCCGCTCAGTTCACCTACCCGCCCCTGCCTGCTTGGGCTTGTTTAACACTCGGCACCGCACCACCGCTTCCTCCTCTCCCTTCTTCAGGTGACGTCGCCGCGGACCGGACCGGCGGCGAGGCGCAGCCTTTTGTGCTCCTCACGATGCTCGAGGCAAATGAGGGTGCCCATGGCGATGGCGAGCAGCGTGACAAGGTTCAAGTCATTTTGTTTTAGTTTGCGCTATTTACGGTCCGCACACCCCTACCATGCAGGGGGTGGGCCTATTCAGAACTTTTCACTTTTTTTATAGCTTCAGTTATTCGTTTCTTCTCTCCATCACCGCTGGTGACAAGAACTGACCACTTTTCTCTCCGGAACTTGGTATGGAAAGTTCATCACTGGTACCAGATTGCGTTGTTGATACACCTCCAGCTCACAGATTGTCGAGATTGGAGTTCATGCATACCGTGTTCGCACGCGTCTAGGAAGCATCCGTGGGCGGCACGCGTTAGCTCGTCGTCGTGCATCGCTTCTTTCCAAAAACAGTTCTAGCTCGCAGGCTCTAGTCCTCAGTAGATGCAATCAAGAGCGGCGTGTAGGTGGTATCAGTGGTGACTCTAGAATGTAAACGGAGGACATGCTCGAACGAGCGAGGAGGTGCTTAGATGGGCCAAGAAGCCGCCGATTTGCTAGGCCGGGCCGGGCCGCGCCGTCATCACTAGTAGCAAAGACAAAATCCATCTGGTTGAAGGGCAGGCTCAAGCCTGTTAAAGCCTTCACAGTAGATCCGCGGGTGTGCGGCATCCGCGTGAATTACAACTGCTGATGTTTTTTTTTTTGCACGAAAGAGAAACACACACGCATACATAAGCGGGTTAGCGGGTCGCACCGTGCTGTTCTCACACACAAGCAAAGGGACACTGCCCCAAGCCCACAAACCCGCACCGATAAGGAAAATACCGAAAACACCCTCGCTCCTGCCCGAGAACTACGGCAGAGCCAGACCTCACTCCCCCCTGCCACTCAAGGGGCAAAACCGTCCGCCGAAGCCCAAACATTTTTATTAATACCACCTCGCGTCGCCCTTGTGCTGCTCAGCTCACCTCGCCGCGCCTGCCTGCTTGGACTTGTTTAACACCCACCACCGCTCCCTCCTCCCTGCCCTCCTCCGGGTGACGTCGCCGCGGACCGGACCGCACCGGCGGCGAGGCGAGGCGCGGCGCTGCCTTCTATCTCCCCCGGCGGCCGGCCGTGCTCCCAAGGATGCCGGAGGCAAATGCGGGTGCCCGCGGCGGCGGCGAGCAGCGCAGCAAGGTGGGCGGAACGGACGGACAGAGTCGCTTTCTGGCAGAAATACTTCTTCTTCCTCCTCTTCTTTTTATTTTCCGCCTTGTCGGCGCCGGCCATGGGTTCGTTCGCCGGTGCTCTGCTTCCGCGGGCTGGCTCGTGCTGGGACAGAAGGGGCGCTCTCCCTCCTGGATTTGGGGCGGATAAAGATGTGGATTTCGGGGAGGATTCGGACGGATTCGGTTTCCCCAAACAAGAAGAGTCTGCTTCCTGCCCGCGAGGACGGACGGATTGGCTTCGCTCCCGCCGCGATTTCTTGCCTTGTTAGCTGCCGGGAGGCCCCCGGGTCCAAATCCCCGGGCAGGCGGCGGCATATCTGCGGCATATCCGCTCGCTATTTCCTATTAAATTCCTGGGAAATCTCTCGCTTCAGCGCCGCGGAGACCCCTCTTTTGGCAGATGTTGATGAGGGGTCGGTCGGTCGGTCGGCGTGGTTGGTAAATGGGGCAGTATTCGATTCGGTGACCGGGCAAGTTTATCCAAATCTGCAGTTACTTTCCTTCTAGCCAGAGATGGATAACGCCGGCGCCGCGCATATATTCAGTCCAGCCCGGCGAATCCATGCCTACCCAGGAGTTGCTTAGAAGTTTCCCGATAATCTTTTTCAGCCAAAGGGATATATATAGCCTTTTTCAGGAGGGGTCGTTCATCAGCCTCCTGACATTTGTTCTTTGAATTGGTTGCTGTCAGTTTTCTGATTTTGGGTGGGTGAGTGCAGGCCAAGGAGGTTCTGATTGTGGCGCATCAGTAGTAGTTACACCTATTATTAGGATTTCAGATTGCGAATATATGTTGCATCACTCCGTAAAGAAATATAAAAGCGTTTAGATCACTACTTTAGTAATCTATAAACGCTCTTATATTTCTTTACGGAGGGAGTACTATTTGTTTATCTCAAGTATTAGAAGCTCGGTTGGATTTGTGGCTGTTTTTTCAAGCCAACGCGATCTGGATGTCTTTTTCTTTTGCAAAAGAGAATTAATTTGCCATGTGCACCGTGCTAACTTTCTCCACGAATTTTCAGGTTCAGAGTTCGGATGTGATGAGTTTCTTCAGTGAATATGGAGATGCAAGCAGATACAAGATTGAGGAGATAATCGGCAAAGGGAGTTATGGAGTCGTGTGTTCAGCAATCGACCGGCAGACCGGCGACAGGGTGGCCATAAAGAAGGTATCCAACATCTTCGAGCATATAACCGACGCCGCTCGGATGCTCCGCGAGATCAAGCTTCTTCGGCTTCTCAGGCACCCCGACATCGTCCAGATCAAGCACATAATGCTGCCTCCCTCCAGGAGGGACTACAAGGACATATTTGTTGTGTTTGAGCTCATGGACACGGACCTCCACCAGGTTATCAAGGCCAATGATGACTTGACAAAGGAGCACTACCAGTTCTTTCTCTATCAGATGCTCCGCGCGCTCAAATATATCCATACTGGTAAGAGATTATAGAAGGATCTTATTTCGAGATTGATTCCGCCCCTTTTTTCCCCATGAAACTGAAAGAAGAAAGGTCTTCTAGTTCTATGTATCATCTTTTGTTATGTATTGCCTGCTTGCTCTGTTCTGATGACGTATCCTTGTGGCTGCAGCTAACGTTTATCATCGTGATTTGAAGCCAAAAAACATATTGGCAAATGCAAACTGCAAGCTCAAGATATGTGATTTTGGACTAGCAAGAGTTGCATTCAACGACACCCCTACAACTGTTTTCTGGACGGTATGTTACTTCTTCTACAGCTTACTAGATTTGATCCACAATACTCTAGTTTTGTCAATTCTGCTTGACGAATTCGATAGAATGCTACATTCCACACCAAAGAACCCTACTTGAAACTTGAAGCTCACCGTCTTCTCCGACATGGTTTGCAGGACTATGTTGCGACTAGGTGGTACAGAGCTCCGGAGCTCTGTGGTTCTTTCTTTACCAAGGTAATTAATAATTTCCTCTTCGTGTGGTTTTGTTCATTTTAGTACTGTTTGTGGCATTCCGCTACTTCCTCATTCTATAGGGTTGTATAGCCTAACATTCTAGGTGATTAGTAGTAGCTTTTGATCCTTATTCTGTAATCTTTGGATACATCACTGTGTTTTAGAGGAGTACAGTCTCGTAGTTATAACAAGGTGTTTGTTCAAGCACTAAAGTTGTGTACAAATTGATATACATTACATTTGCCATCATTTGTCTATACCTTTTCAGTTTCTATATATTAACTTGCTGACACTAAGTGGACTCCTTCAATGCAGTATTCACCGGCTATTGATACCTGGAGCATTGGTTGCATTTTTGCGGAGATCTTGACAGGAAAGCCTTTGTTCCCTGGTAAAAATGTGGTTCAGCAGTTGGATATGATGACTGATTTCTTAGGCTCACCGTCGCCTGAGATTATTTCTCGGGTATGATTTACTGTCTGCAGAAATGTCGTCAATCAACTACTCTAGCATAAGGTCCAATTCTCTAATATTTTTTTAATTACCGCAGATTCGAAATGAAAAGGCAAGGAGGTATCTGAGCAGCATGAGGAAGAAACTGCCAGTACCTTTTGCAGAAAAGTTCCCCAAGGCAGATCCTGCAGCAGTCAAGCTCTTGCAAAAGCTTCTAGCATTTGATCCAAAGGACCGACCGACCGCTGAAGAGGTAGGCGTGTCTTAGTGAAACGACATGATTTTCATTTTACTAGTATTTTGTGCTGTCATTTGTTTTACTTTTTAAAAAACCACATAGCCAAGGTCGTCTATATGTTATTCTAACGAGTGTTCTATGCATAATCAGGCGTTGGCTGATCCCTATTTCAATGGCCTTGCGAAAGTGGAGAGAGAACCATCATGCCAACCGATTTCAAAAATGGAGTTTGAGTTTGAACGCAGAAAGTTTACCAGAGAGGACATCAAGGAACTTATATTTAGGGAGATACTGGAGTACCACCCTCAGCTTCTCAAGGACTACGCCAACGGCTCTGAAAAAACAAACTTTCTATATCCTAGGTATCTACCTTGACATAGTATATTTAAGCTCTTTTCTCTTTGTTATTATTCTGTCTATCTATATGTAGCAATACTCATCATGGCTCTTGAATTTTCTGTTATGCAGTGCCGTCGACAACTTCCGGAGGCAATTTGCAAACTTGGAGGAAGATGGAGGAAAAGGCGGGGCACCCGAGAGGAAGCATGTTTCTCTGCCGAGGTAACTTACACTAATACAGTTCTTTTGAATGTGATCAAATATATCTGGTTCTCAATTATTATCCGTGGTACTTTATGGATTTTGAAAATCTAGAAGTGTGGAGCCCTAGAATACAGAAGGTCTGTTGGAGTTTCACTGTTATTAACCCTTGATTGGCTTGCAGGACTACAACAGTTCACTCCACCCCAGTTCCTACAACAAATGGTCCGGCCTACCAAGCTCCTCAAAGGATTCCAACAGGTAACCGGTCCTGTTTGCTTTGATCCGGTACCTCTTCATTTGAACTTGAGAGAGAGCACCAGTCTTAAACACATTTCATCTCTGGCACCGTTGCAGCTAGACCAGGCAGAGTGATTGCGTCAGCGACACCGACCGAGAACGCGGCCTTCGCCGACCGACAAACGGGCCGAAGGATGGCGAGGGACCCCGCGGCTCCCCCAGCAGCAGCGGCTGCCGGCTACCACCAGAGGCCAGACTGCTCCGACAGGCAACAGGAGGTGGAGAAGGACCGCGCGCACTACAGGCCGGCGCACCATTTCAGGGACGCCAGGGTGGCGCCCGAGGCGGAGGCGCGACCTTCGGCCTACCACATTCCCCCGTTCAATGGCATTGCCGCGGTCGCCGGCGGGTACAGCAAGGTCGGCGCGGCGGGAAGGATGTACTAGCGCAATTGCTCGGCGAGTTTGCCGGGAGCTGGAGGACGGCCGCGGTGGATCGGCGTTGTGGGGTGGGGAATGCAGGGGCTGGGAGGGAGGGAGGGAGGGTGAAGTTGTCTCAAGTTTAGGAGGTAGGAGACAGCCGGACAAGGTGGTGCTTTGTGTACATATTACAGGCAGCCAAATTGGTTGGTTCTGTGGTCTGTTTTCTCTGGGTTGATAGATAGGTTGATGAAAGTTGGAACAGTGTGCTCTGCTCTGAGAGGTGAAAGGGCCTCTGTTGAGGAGGGGGTTGGGGGCTGTAGAGTTTTTTGTTTTTGTTTTTTTGTTTCCGGATGGTGTTAATAGGATGGATGAATAAATGGAGGATGATGGAGGGTCTGATGGGCTTCTCCGTGGGTCAACTCAACTCTTGTGTCTGCTGGCTGCTGAAATGTGGTGTGTGTTTTTCTCCGTTTGCATCACCCGGTCGCCGGCGTTTAGCCGGACGGAGCCGTTAATTAGCGGCAAATTAACAAGGGATGAACCTACGTCCCCCTGTCCTAGGACAAGAGCGATTTGTGAAGTTTGGCGTGCCTGCGTTGCACATTCGTGTGTGGTCTGCGTCTGGCTTGTGCGCGCACCAGGCAGCAGCCAGCAGGGGAGGAGAGGAGAGGAGAGGTGTCTCATCCAAAAGAGATATCGTGTCCCCCACCCGTGGAGCCCGCGCGATCGGGACAGCATCTCCGAGTAGTAGTATTCTAGAATTTCCGATTGCAGCGCAGCACGTGCGTGCCCCGATCGATCAACGAGCGGCGACGGCGGAGCAGTGTCGGGTGAAGAGCAGTGGCACGACATGACCCACGCCGGTCGCTGCTGCTGCTGGTTGAGCACTCGAATCCTTTTTTTTTTTAGAACAAGCCCAAACTCTTTTCAGACGCCCGCCGATGGACGTAGGCCTAATTAGCCCCTTGAAGCCCACCAACGGTCCATGTCTCTGATATCTCTCTCTCAATAGAGAGATAGCAATCTGTTCGGCCCAGTAGCCCACCACACCACACAAGACGGACAAAGCGCCAGGTCTCTCCTCGTATATATATATGGAGGCTCAGCAGGGGATCCATCGATATCTATCCGTCGTTTCCGACTTTCGGCGCCGACGCACGCACGCACGCACGCTCGCATATCTCCCTGCCGCGACTACCAGCCTAGCTAGGGCAGTTCGCACAACCGATCAGCCGCGGCCAGCGAGCAAGGAAATTCGCCAGTGCGTGAGTCTTCTTTAATTCCTGCTATGTACTCCCTCTGTAAACTAATATAAGAGCGTTTAGATCATTATTTTAGTATTCTAAAGGCTTTTATATTAGTTTACGGAGGGAGTACCTAGTAATTTATACGGCCAACTGGTCCGTACTACAATACTAGTAAGCTGCAGAAATTCTTGAATTAGATGGAGTTAATCAGTGCAGTAATTTCTTGTTTATCCTCACAAATATGTACCGTAAATTAGGCATGACACACGGATTCAGTTTGTCCCTTGTCAGCGTCAACGCTCTGTATTTTTGTGTTTGCGTAGTCCTGTTTGATCTCCTTGGGTTATAGCGTCAAAGTTTAGTTCTGACACACGGATTCTAGCGTCAAATATGTACTGTAAATCAGTTCTGATGAACATATTTGATTTTCTTGGTAATCACGAGCCCAATTTAAACTAATTAAAATGCAACTTCTTTGCATTGTTGATTGACCATATGGTATGTTCTGAACCATCAGAAATATTGTCATGTTTGCAAATTGCAATGCTAGTTTTTTTTTTTTTTTTTTGCTTGTTGTGTCGCCGTCGCTCCAAGGCCCCTGCCGCTGCTCTCCTCGACAGCGTCGTGTACGCAGTTGAGGGAACAGAGATTAGCTGCTGTTGTCTCTTCTATTTTTGTCTCTCAACTTGCAGGAACTGCTGTAAATTTTAGGAAAAAGTTGATGCTTATTAAGTTGCTCCTTTAATCTGTATTTCCTGTAACCGTGACGAGAGTTGAAGAAAAATGTTCCTGCTGTGAAATCTTTCTGGAGTTGAAGAAAAATTCTAGATTTTCGCGACCCAAGTTGTGTGTGTGTACATATATAGTTCTAGTTTCTATTGCTATGAGTTCAAGTGATAACTCAACTTATTGTTGTCACTTCTTACTGCGGTCACTACTGATAACTCAACTAATTATTGTCACGTCTAGTACAGAGGTACTAAATGTTAACTTCAGTCTCGATGATCCTCGGAAATGGTGTTCCTGATGCCCCAGCCCCTCCACCACCCCGTGCACTGGCCCTCGACTCAAGGCCTGTGCTAGGTCCTAGGGATTTCCAGAATAAATGGAGCCAACTAGCATTATCTTTTTCTCAGGTATGTTGCTTTTAAGTTTTAGTCCCTCCTACATTTCACGATTATCGGGCGCGCAGCAAACTCTTCTGTCTTTTTGTCGTTGCCTGGTCAAGTATCTTATGATTTTAGCAAAGTGATCGCCTGAAGTCCTATGTTCCGCCGTCGTCTAATTTGTCTTCCCATGAAGCTCATCTCACCTGAGTTTGAAATTAGCCGTTCTGATGTAGTGCTGTTCTATGTTAATTCCTCTAAATGGTTTCACTTGGTTTGAGATTATTATGATTTTATTTTGGTATCGAGATGAGTTTGACATTTGTAATTGACAAGCATTCTTCTCTTGTACTATGGTTTGTTCTGTTGTAGGAATGCTCTCTAACTCCACAGGGGGCGGCTTCTTTGATGAATCACCAATCGCTCATTCGTCATATGCAAAGCAACTACATCCAATGCGTTGCTTCAGGCGGCCAGCCTCCAAACCACAAGTTCTTCTTTTATGGTCAGAAAGCTGGGGCTGCTGATTTCTACCTTGTAGAGTGCACTGTGAACCCAGCATCACCGAAGGCCCAGCTCAAAATTAAGGCCGACGATGGGGCCACTGCTGAGGCCTTTTCTACTTTGTTTCAATCAGTGTTGTCTGAATTTGAGCTTTCTTGATCATGAGGACTAGTTTTCTTCAGGGTTATGGTGGTTTAGATGGTGTGTAACCTTGTTACTGGAGTGGACATGAATATCACCTCCGTTGATGTGGAGAGAATAGATGTACATCTGTAGTAGTAATTTATTTGCGGGGAGCAATAAAGCAAGAGTATAGTCGACTTGTTCACATGCACAAGTTTTTGGAATTCAAAGTAGTACATAACTACATATACAAAAACACAAGTGTGATGATCATCAACAAGTTAAAGCTAAGCGTCTGTCCACTTCCACACACATCTTCTCCCTTTGCTGCCGCACACGTGACAAACCCTAACAAGCGCCGCCGCTTGTCGCCCCCCGGCCACAGTGGTGTGGAAGTGGATCCCGGGGAAGCATGACCGGGAGGCCGGGTAGTTGTCTGACTCGTTGCCCAATTTCTCAATCTTGACACCTGCTCCGCCACGGCAGCGGCCCTACATCGGTGTGGAGATATGCCAGCGGTACTAGAACACGGGCACCCCACTCCCATGGGGCGACGTGGACCTGTCGACTGGGTGGCACCCCAGCCTGGATCGGGTGACAAGCGAGCGGCCGCGCTTGCCTTTTGGAGATCGACGTTTTTTGGATTTTAGTTTTTATTCTCACTTAACTTTCGTATGTACTATGGTCGGATGACCTGTGGAACATTATGGGGCTGACATGAATCACACCATACTAATGGCATCTAGTGACATCGAATGAAATTTCAAAAAAAAAAAGTGACATCGAATGAAAAAAATTGAATTTTCCTTTTTACATTTTACTTTGAGTTTCTTCACCCCTAGCATGTTAAATCTGAAAATCCAACTCAGAGTTGTAGATCTGTTGCTCAAACTATCCACAATCATCCTTTTGAATTGCCGGTTAACAACCTCTCTTGGAATGAAGCGCGGGTTGATGAACTGCAACATTGGACAGAGAGGGGTGAAGCAGCTCGCAGCACCCGGGCCAACAAGAGCCCACAGGAGCTGGCGATCGGTGATAGCTATCGGATGGAGTCGATCGATCTCAGCCGTCGAGCGAGGGACCCAAGGGAAGGGGCAAGGATCGCCGTCCGTTAACTGAACCCGACCCTGACTCGACTTTTTATCTGAAGAATTCGACACTTGGTCAGGGGATAGCGTCCTGCGGCCTGAGAGAGGTCAGGTCGCGCCTCCGCCGCCGCTCGCCGCGCGCCGCTGGTCCGCCCGCTCGACGGGGGAGCTCGTCCGGCCTCCTTCGCCGCGCGTTGCCGAACGCCGCTCGCTCGGTCCCCGATTCGGGCCGCGCGCCCCGGGTTTCCCCCGCTCTCCCTCCCTTTTCCAGGACTCCGCCGCCGCCTCGCCTCGCTCCTCCCCTGACCCGGACGCCCCCGAGCCGCATCGCATCGCGTTGCCTCGCCCCTCCTCCTGGCCAGGACGCCGCCGCCTGGCGCCACCCCTCCTCGCGAAGGTTGGATTTTCTTTTGACGGTAGACAGTTCTTGGCTTCTTGCGGATGAATGTTGATTGCTGATCTGTGAGATGCCCTAGGCAGAGACCCCTCGCCGGCGATGGCCGCCCCTCCGCTCCGGCCGGAGGCGGAAGAGGGCGGCAAGGGCGCCGAGGTCTGCCTGTTCGACCAGTCGCAGGAGGGTTTCTCCAGGGCGGTACGCGCCATCTCGGAGCTCGCCACGGGCGACCCCCAGCCGGGGTTCCCCAACGCCGAAGTAGAAAGGCTCGCCTCCTCAGTGACGTTCCTCAGGTGAAAACCGCTCTCCTTTGCTCCCGCAATGCCGCCATTAAATTGGCCAGTTTCAGTTTTGGGCTCGTCGGCAGAATGGACTTGCAGTAATCCAAGAAACATTAAAATGCGGAAATAGGAAAGTATAGAGTACTCCCTCCGTAAAGAAATATAAGAGTGTTTAGATCACTAAAGTAGTGATCTAAACACTCTTATATTTCTTTACAGAGGGAGTAATAAACTAGTAATAAGAAGAAAAGGAGAAGATATCTTGTGTTCTCCAATTAGGTATGCTGCGAATGTAACTGCAATGTGCTAAGATTATGGTTAAACAGAGTCATCAAATGTTTTTTGGATTCCATTCTGCCAGACATTTGATCTATTGATAATGATAAATTCGTTATCTTCCCAGAGAATGGAGGCATTTCTCTTATGAGCCAAAAGGTGTAAGTTTTGCTTACGGCGCTGGATCAGCTTCATCCGCAGATGACACACCTGAGATAACCTTACCACAGTTCTCATCTGCATCTTTTCCTCAGGTTTGTAAAACTAGAACTGATTGCCGGCGCTAATTTGTGAGTCTAAATTCCCTGTTACAACATCGGAGGGCTTAGGCTTTTAGCTGATTTCTTGGATCATATAAGTGTGAATCCATGCAGGTCACACACTTGGAAGATGGGAGGGATAAGAATTCAGACAGGTATTAGTTCTATATATAATCTAGACTTCCTCAACTTTCTAGAATCTACTTATGTTGTTCCATGATTTTCCCTAACTAGTTACTCAAGGTAGTATTGTTGTGGAGAGATACATTATGATTTAAGTTCCTCTGGTTGTGTTATTTGAAGTATTGAAGTCATGACCTAATGTATTCCGCAGACCAGTACCTATTCTCATCTTGTTGGTGGTGAAGGATTTCTACAGAAGTACAATAATTTCCTTGTTGTTTCACATGCAACATAACTTGATTTCAAATACACCTTTGACCCAAAAGGACTCTTTCACACTCGCTCGCTGGAATGAGCGATCCATCCGAAACTAGTCCTTCGGCCGACAGGCTGAACCCCTTGGGCCCCACCACGTCAATGAGGTTTGCGCGCATGATACAGCTACCTGATTAAGGCATGCATTGCTGCCGGGGGCACTCTTATTTATCCAAATCCCCCACCTAATGCTCTAACGCCACTTTTCCAAATCGGGAGAAAACTACATGTCTGAAAGTGAGCGCTGCAGCGCGCGCGCGAATTAGCATCTCCCCCTTAGACGAGTACCTTTTCTAGTCATATACTAGTAAAGTTATTGGATAAAAATAATTAGTGATATGTACTTCCATTAACCCATATACAAATACCATTTTGTGCTATTGCATATATTAGATTATTAGTGATCAAAGCTTTAAATCTTTGACTGCACACTCTAAAAAGTACAGTTACTTGAGAATGCAAGCAGTATTCTCTTGGTCCAGGAGTGAGTTGGGTTATCAACTGCTGTCAACCCATGCAAGGTTCTGCTGCTTTTGGGAGATTTATTAATAAAAAAAGAGATGTAGGCAATCCGCACAATAGCTTGTGTTGTTTCATTAATTAAAGATCAGTGGTGTCATAAATTAATGAGATGTGGATACATTACTAAATTTGACCTCCGTATTTCTACCCTCTTTCACTTTTTTCTGTTACACTATCCATATTGTGGTGAACCATCTTGAGTGAAATGTGATTAAATATCTTAATTGTTGCAGTTCTGATTTCATTTTGTTCGCTGGGGGAAGTGTTTGGTCGCTGGACTGGTGCCCAAAGTTGTGCGACAAGCCTTGTTCTCGTGTAAATTGTGAGGTTGTGATCAACTGACTGATGGTCATGAACTAGTAGCTCTTTTGTTGTGAGTCATGATTCCAAGAAAGCTCATTCATCATCTTATTATCCAATTTCTGTCTTGTAAGACTATCTGGATTTTTTTTTGTTCATCGCCCAGATTTAACAATGAGAAAAATGCCATTATAGTGGTTCCCAAACCCACATCTCAATGATATATTGATTTGTTTTACCCAACTGTATACTTTATGTTGGCATATAGAAATATGTCTAAGAAAACCTCAAGATAACCATCGAAGTACTTCTCTCAAATGCATTTTTGCATGCAGGCTCATTGCATGGTTTACGCTTGTTTTTCAGTGTCTATGAATAGTAATCTTTTGTTTCATTTTAATTGCAAGAATTTACTTGGATATAAAAAAAGATAACAAATAGAACATATGAGGTACTTAGAGCTGATCATGATTTTCTATCTGTTGCAGTATCTTGCTGTTGCTGCTCATCCTCCTGGTTCTTCTTACCATAAGATTGGTATGCCATTGATTGGCAGAGGTATCATTCAAGTTTGGTGTCTCGTAACACCCTTTGAAGAGGCAGATCCTCATCAGTCAATGATTGCGTACAGTAAGAGCAATCGTAGAGGAAGGCCTAGAAAAATACCAGACGAGAATAACTCCATTGAGAGTTCATCAGTTCCTCGAAAACCGATAGGGAGACCAAGAAAGATAGAACTGACAACCACTGATGATCACACAGAACCATGTCTGAAAAAACCAAGGGGCAGACCAAGAAAGATAGAACCAGCAACTACCGATGATCACGAAGAACCAAGCATGAAAAAACCAAGGGGGAGACCAAGAAAGATGGAACCAGCAACTACTGATGATCACGAAGAACCAAGTATGAAAAAACCAAGGGGGAGACCAAGAAAGATAAAACCTATGGCTGATGATTATGCAGAACCAAGTCTGAGAAAACCAAGGGGGAGACCAAGAAAGATAATACCTGCAACAGCTGATGATTACGCAGAACCAAGTCTGAGAAAACCAAGGGGGAGACCAAGAAAGATAAAACCTGCAACTACTGCTGATCATGCAGAACCAAGTCTGAAAAAACCAAGGGGCAGACCAAGGAAAACCAAGTGCAATGTCCTTTTGAGTGCTGCATCATTTGATGCCACATCATTAGCACTTGGCTTGTGCAATGCAAATTACAAGGAAGAATCAAGTGCCCAACATAGAAAGAAGCCTGTTTCAACAGAGTGTAGTTCTTCAACCACATCCAGTGGCAAAGAACAAAACAATCAGCCAACTCCCAAGCCAAGTGACAATGTACTCTCAGTTGAAAAGTGCAAGAAAGAATTACTTGTCTACACCAGAAGGCGTGTACGACCTCCTACAAAGAAATCTGCTCCGAATGAGACTTGCTCACTGGCTCTTAGTGGTGATGTACAGAAGATGGAGACATCCTACACATCCATCATGCCAAATAATCATTTGTCTTCTGTTGAGAATCCCAAACTATTGGGTTCATCTATGAGTGAAGACATGGCTAACGAGGCTGGTTTGGTGGGTTGTAAGAGCACAGTTATTAACCGTGAGGTCATGGAAATGAATGATGGTGAGGCTGCCAATCAAGTTGTCCATGCTCCTTTTGAAGATAGTGCCCAGATGATTGTTGAAATGGAAAATACAGAAGTAGCTCAAATAAAAAATTCAAGTAAAAATGATAATATAATTACTTGTGCAGAAAACCCAAACCTTTCTGCAATCCCCAAAGGCATTCATCTACCAAGGGTCGTCTTGTGTTTAGCTCATAACGGAAAAGTTGCTTGGGACATCAAATGGAAGCCTCCTCTACCAAATCAGTCAGAACAGAAATCACGTTTGGGTTTTCTTGCAGTACTGTTGGGAAATGGCTCTCTGGAAGTGTGAGTACATCCTATGCTAAAGCATAAATTTGAATTGTTTTGCCATCAGTTTTTAAATATCAACCATTTTTGTACTTATTCATTATTGTGAACAGATGGGAAGTTCCATCTCCAAGCATAATCCAGAAGATATATTCATCTTCTTTAATGAAGGGTACCGACCCTCGCTTTCTAAAGCTGCGGCCTGTATTTAGGTGTGCTAAAGTGAAGTGCGGGAACATACAGAGGTATTACAACTTTTACTTTCATCGTGCTGCTATTAAACTAGGTGGCAGATTTAAAATTTCTGTTAAATTCGTCAGCATGAATTTTCATTTTTAATTCATTGCCTTTTTGTAATGGTAAACAGCATTCCCTTGACAGTTGATTGGTCGCCTTCTCCTCATGATATGATACTGGCAGGATGTCATGATGGAACGGTATCTTTTCTGCCTGTAGTAAATTATTTTCTTAGTTTAGATCTAATAACTGCACCGTTTGGTTAGAAGGTGATGCGCCGAGAATTTTCATTGTTGGATTTTGATGTTCCAGGTTGCTTTATGGAAGTTCTCTACAGACTTGCCAGCACAAGGTATTCTAATGGTTTGCTACCTCCCTTTTCATAGGATTTCATATGACTTATGCCATTCAGATGACATGTCTGACTCAGGAACTGTTTACTTTCACATGTTAAAGAGCAAGCTATTGGATTTCCTGAACTGCATATCTCTTATTTTATTTCGTTTGTGTCTTAAATAACCGTCTGTTCTGGTTAATGTATAGATTCAAAACCTTTTATGTGTGTCACTGCTGAATCTGTTCCCATCAGAGCCCTCTCGTGGGCACCATATGTAAGGTACTAAGTCGTGTTATACTTCTATTCCATTCCAAAAGGTAAACACTGAGTCTGACTCCGTATCATTTTGACAGTGAGGAAAAGACAAACACCTTTGTCACTGCTGGAGAGGATGGCCTAAAATTCTGGGATTTAAGGTAGCATAAACTCTACTAGGAACTGTAATCAATAATTCTGCGATTGAGAGGCTTGGTCTCGCGCACATAGATACATCCGAGTGGCACACGGATGAATCCGTCTACGAATGGTGGGACAAGAGAACCGACAATCGCAATCCCAACCGGCAAGCTTTGGCCTCTCTCACCATGCTTGTCTCCTGGACCATTTGGAATGAAAGAAATGCACGGGTGTTTCGTCATAAGAGTGCGCCAACGACCATTCTTTCCACTGTCATTATCGATGAGGCCAAGCTTTGGGTGACCGCGGGTGCAAAGAAATTAGGAGATATTTTTATGGGCGAGTAATTGTCATGCCGTATTTGCGGGTGTTGTAAAACTCTAAACTCTATTCTCTTCTTATTTAATTGATGAGGCAAATCTTATGCCTCCGTTTCAAAAAAAAAAAAAAACTACTCTTTGCCACCCCATTTCCGATATTGCATATATGTAGCTGTACTGAGGTTTATCTCAATAGTCAGTACAATCTCTTTTCTTCTCTTTTTGGTTAATATTTCACCCAGGAAATTTTTTTTCCACAAGCGAATTGACTGCACTTTGCAGTTTTTAGAAAGATGCATCTTGTGCTGTTTTGTAATGGGCTGCAATATTTGAATACTGATTTGCATCCATAAAACTCGTTTGTTGCAGAGATCCATACCGTCCTCTGTGGGAACTAACTACTGCCCCAAGGGCTGTTTTAAGTCTTCATTGGTTAAAGGATGCAAGGTAATATTTTTGTCCCATTTGCAGCAAATAAATCTCATTTGATTTGTAGTAATATGTCCCATTCCTTCCGTAGTAAACAAAAGCTCCAGACACTAATGTTTCAGCTTCCTTCAGTACCCAGTGAGATAGTGACTTGGTTTTGTCTTGTTTTCAATTTTTTTCTTAAGTTAAAAACTAGGTAACTTCAGACGCAGATCACTATTCTCATTGAAGTTGAAATGCAAATCACAGTTGCAAGAAAATAAGAAAAATGATTTCTTTATGTTCTTGAGCAATCCATGGCTCATTTGATCTCTGATATGTCAGCATGCTAACTTGCTAAGGTAGTTCTATTATTTGTTTACAGAACAAACTATGGCTTCTAAAAAACTTAAATGATTCTCCATTAATTCTCTGTTGCTTTGCTATTGGTGCTCTACATTTGTGTTGATCTAGGCCCTGCTGTAGCTTGCACTTCGATGTCTTCTACCTTTTCAATGAAAAGAAACACAAAGGTTTTGTGTCTTCTTGAGAAAAAAGTAAATGATCTAGAACCATGCCTAATCATATATTGACTATGATTAGGGAAAATAGTAAACGAATTTATCTACCCATGGAAATGACTAATGGAAATGCTCCTTTTATTGTGAGGATCTAATGTGTTAAATTCTTTATTATTGACCCAACTAACAGTGATTGTTGCTGATGAATAAAGTCTACTGTGCTTGAATTAAAGCCAGTTCTTCCCGGCATTTTGTTTGAATCAATGCGGCAACTTTTTCTTCTATCTTTTAACCTTATGTTAATAAATTTTACCTTGGTGTTTTCCCTTTTTTTAATCAAGCATCAGATAGCTTAGTTACCATTATGCCCTATATCAACATCGTGAGGCAACCATGTTTTCCTTGGTGGTGCAAGTAAATTGGGGACTAGGCCTATCCATTTTTGTCAAAACTGCTGTGTCTATAAAGTGGTAGGCTGGTAGTTTCCACTTTTCAGGTATATAAACCCCTGAGGAACATGACATAGATCCCAGGCCTATCCTTTCGCTTGTCCTAAATATAGCAGAGACATAGGACTCAGGTGGCTTGTAATGTTTGGTTGGAATTAATTGACATTGAAGGATGGCTATTCAAAACTTTCGTATTCCACTCCTTTTTTGTGTGTTTTTGTCCATGATTAGGCTTCCCTTGTTTATAACGGTATTGTCTGGATTAGTAAAATAGTGGTAAAATCTCAATGGATTGGAAGTTCTACTTCGCTCCCAACATGGCCTTACTATGTATATGTGCAGGTTACAAAAAAATTCTGTCTACTAGTTTAATAAGGCTAACTGTTATTATCTTTCATGTCCAGAGGTATTGTCATCTCATTGGAAGATGGTACACTGAAGTTCCTCAGCTTACCTACAATAGCCAATGATGTACCTGTTACCGGAAGGCCATTCGCTGGGACTAAAACTCAGGGCATTCATACTTATCAATTATCAGAATATTTGATATGGGACGTCCATGTCTCAGAAATTACTGGTACATTTCCAGAACCATGCCTAATCATAGTCAATATCCGGCCTAAGCAGAATGCAATTACAAGTTTCCTAGTAAGATGCCTTGGGTGGTACCTTTCCTTAGACTGTTGTGTCAAAGAAATGAATATAAAGCTTATAATTATGTTATTTGCTGCATGTACTAGTACTTGAATTGTTTATTATTTTAGTAATATTCACCTCTGATAAGATTCTGTTTTGGACACTTGATTTTCTTTTTTGTGATATTTATAATTTTAACAATGCTCTCCTACATTTTGGACACTTGATATTTAAAAAAAAATTTCTATACAGAAGTAAGTAGAATGAGTAGCTTGTTGTAAATATCATACTGAAGCATGCTATGATTCTTGAATTGGCAATAATTCTTTGCCTGTATACAGGTCAAGCAGCTTATTGCGTGGTAGATGGTACTGCTGTGCGCTTCCAGGTGAACTCGCTAGCCTGTATTCATTATCTAATTGTGCCTGTCATCCAGATCTGTGTGCTAAATGAATATTGCACACATGTAGCTTACTAAGAGATTCTGGGAGAAGAAACCTGGGAGGAACCGTGTACCTTATTTCCTCTGTGGTTCACTGGCAGAGGAGGGGACAGTCATTAAGATCGGCGGCACGTTGCAAAGCTCTCCTTTATCAAATGTTCCTCTGGTCACGAAAAAGGGTCCAGAATCATGCCAAGATGTAGATCAAACGGACGACATGCGAAAAGAGGAACTAAGGACTCTCACTAACTCAGGTAAAGTAAAACCCTCTCCATTTTGCTGCAAGTCATATCATTGGCTTACTGCCTGACATGCCTGCTGAACTACACCGCAGAACATGTAGATCCAGAACTCGGAGATGGTGAACTAGATGAAGGCCGAGAAACTAGAGCTCTAGTTTTAGCTGATGCTCTAATGCAAGAGAGTGATGGCATGCACAACGAAAACGCTAAAGACGACTTCGAGGTCTTCCCTCCCAAAGCTGTAGCGCTGCATCGGTTGAGATGGAACACAAATAGAGGCAGCGAGAGATGGTTATGCTATGGAGGCGCCGCAGGCATTATTCGTTGTCAGAGGATCTAAGGGACAAGCATATATAATTGGGCTGACAAGCATATATAATTGGGCCGCAAGCCAGGAGAATCCGTGGGTGTCCACCCACCTACACAATAAGCTGTTGCAGCAGCAATATATGGTAGGTTTGCCTGATTTTTGCCGATTTCCGCAGTTATGCGTGACAGAGCTAGCTGTGTATCTTAGCAACTCCAACAGCAACAGATCCTTGTAGTTTAGGAATTCAAGTTGAGGCAATTGGAGCTTCATGTCTTGGGCTCAGAAAACAATAGGAGCTACCTGTGAGAAGTATCAGCTCAGCAACTGACTGATGTTTCTCTTAGGCTGTAACATGTGTACATGTACTGTTGACGCAATCAGACAAATTGCGCCGATTTGTAAGTAATATTGACAAACTGAACAGTGTTCCGCCAAATATGTAAGTAATAGTAAACAATAATGGAAATCATGATTGGTTGAAAGCTGCGTGCAATTTTCTTAAAGGGTTGGACCAGTACATCTTCTCAAAATTTGACTTGTATTCCCATCTCAAAATTTAAGCTGTATTTGATTTTCTACGGTCTTCATTATAATATTTTGACGAAGATTTTGATACATAATACATATGTCCAAAGACATGACAAAAAAGTACCCCCACCGTTCCATAATTCTTGCCGTTCAGTTTAAATTTGAACTAAAACCACGACAAGAATTAAACAGAGGGAGTAGGTATGCAAGGAAACACATTGATATTATTTTTACATGTTTGATCCATGTACTTCTGTGAGTATTAGTGGTTGAAGTTTTAAGATGTTATTCTGCAAATAAAACAAAGTTTTAAGACATTGACCGTATGTATTGGACTGGGTTTCTAGACTCCAGTCAAATCCAGTAGGAGTACCATACAATATTGGCAAACAATTTTTTGCAAGCCTCGGAGGCCATTCAAAGCAATTCGAAAACAAGAGAGAGGAGGTGTCCGATTTGTTCCTGGAGGCGAGGAGGGCAAACACCTACCGGCCTTTCTCCTGGAAAAGCTTCCAAAGTCTTCCGCTTACCACTCAATTTTTTTTTAACACAATACAAACGCAAGCGCTCGTATACACGCGCATCTTGCTGCGCAAGTGAAGCCAGCCTAGACCCCATAAACCCCAATTGCTACCTATGATCTCGAGAACCCCCGTATCAAACATGCCCAGTAAACCTTTTGCCTCCGTTTCAAAAAAAAAGGTACTTAGTTGTGGCTGGCTATGTACAGTCCTACAGTACATTAGCAAAAAGATTCACTAGCCGCTACTCAACAATCTCCATGACGCACAGCTTGTCAGGAGAGCAAGAATCCAAAACACTTGTAACATCGGTGCTCAACCGGTGGGAGTTCGGCGCCTCCGGCTGGACGGTGACCCACTGGCCGTCGACATGCTCCATGTGTTCATGCTGCTCAGGGTGGGCAGAGAACCTGGCCTTGCCGACGTCTCGGCACATCTTGTTCAGCTGGTCGATGGAAAGTATCAAATCGAAACCATCTTCCGTCTTGTCGCTGGTCTTGCGGAGCTTGACGCCGACGTCCACGCCGCGGGAACTTGCAGCACCCAAGAGCAGAGGATGTCCGAGGACTAGCTCGTCGGAGAGGCTGCATATCTGCCGGAAAGTAAAGTTCGTTTTAGGTACTGGTTCCAGACAAAGAAAGATGGCAGTTCTTAGAAGAGCAGAAAATATAACTTATATTCATGAAATGAAGAGTCTGAAGTTGTGATGTTTAGATCCCCGATATTTAAGTTCATATGTTGAAACCCCAACGATTTATAATGCCAGCATGCTTCTCGCTGATGTTGTTTTTAGCAGGCTTAAGTGTTCAGTTGCAGATTGCAGAGCAAGACGAGCTTAGGTAGCCGAGCTTATATTTCGTAGAACGAACAAGTCAGCGCAACAAAAAGTAAAAAGTGAGAGGAAATGCGAGGTGGCGGGAAACGCGAGGCGAATGGCACAACATGATCATACCTGTACATACTCTATGCCCGTTGCATTGAACGATTCCAAAATTTTATTTGATGATAGTGAGCTGAAAATCGCCCCAGTTCCGGCTGGCCTTTGAAGTATCTCCCATGGGGACTTCAGCAGAATTTTTTTGCTCTGTAGCTCAGAGGACAGACTGACAACTGGTAGTTTCATCTCTTCAAGGACCCATACCTGCAAATGGGTTCCGTGGAACATTAAAAAAGTAGAGGAACTTGGCTATTTTGAGATCCGAAGTTACAAACAAATTAGAGATTGATGCTGGCGAAGAAAGATTTCTATATTCATAACTGAACATGACGGGAATCTCTCCCCTTTTGCCACTCAACTCTCTTAAGAGTTAAGACTGAAAATCAAACGAGAGTCAAGCACTGCAGGCTACATGTACAACTGAACTGATGTACATATGCTGGTAAGCTTATATACACAAGAACAAATTCCAGGTTGTCCATACATTTCAAAACGCAATCTTAAAGTAACTGCTTCTCTGGACTGGAATGTTCAATGTGGAATGTACAATAACACAAATGTGAGGTATGCACAGTTACACCAAGAATGTGAACTCTAATGAAACTGCCAAAGTATTAAATAAAAAAATGGAAACGGACAGTCACATTCAGACCTGTTTTTTTTTTGACAAAACAGAGAGCACCTACATAAACACGTACTAGTAGGACAATGAACTGTACCTTCTGAGTGTCAAAACCAAAATAGTCGTTCTCTACCAAGTAGTTCCGAACTGAATCCACATGATCGTCAGGAGAAATAATAACGAAAGGGGGAGATATATGATTTTCTTCAACCTGCATCAAACAAAAATGAATAAGATTTGACCACACATTACTCGTTTTTGCAGGTGGAATTAACAGGGCAAAATTTACAGCTCAATGCACATGTAGCAAACAAGCAGCAACTAACTGATGCCACTGTAAATTCTATCCTTAGTAAATACTCCCTCCGTTTACAAATATAAGATGTTTTGGATATTTCAATATGGACTACATACGGAATGAAATGAGTGAACAAACACACTAAAATGCATCTATATACTTCCGAATCAGAAAAAAGTTATAACATCTTATAACAGTTAATGGAGGGAGTAGTAGATTAGAATTCAAATGATATACTCCCTCCGTCTCATAATATAAGAGCATTTTTTATACTACACTAGTGCGTTTTTGATACTACACTAGTGTTAAAAACACTCTTATATTATGGGACGGAGAGAGTATTCACCAAAGCATATTCATGAATAGTAGATTACAGCACAAAAACTTCAGAAGTAAAGGACATTGATCGACCTTGAACACAAGGAAGAGCGAACTTAGCAGCTCTCAACCTTTCCTACGATTATTATGTTCTTCACGCAACATATGAAACAATCAAAAACTGTGTTGGTCTGTCCTTATGACAGCATGGTCATAAAATTTTCAATGACATTCAAAATAAATTACGGAGAAAGTGCATTTGATTGGTGCTACTATATTCAGTTCCAATACAGAAAACAATGCAGTGTCCATCATGAATAATGCATACCTTCATCAACTCACTAAAAGAGTTAAGCAATCTCTGAAACTCAGCATCCACAATATCAGAGTCAGAGCCATTTGTAACAAGTACGATTGCTGCTTTTGACTTCTGAAGGATTTCACGACCTTTGCTAAATTCAGTACTGAAAACATTCTTCCCTTTCTCTCCATGGTTCATGAGGGTCTCGCGAGGTATCCTCATCACATTTTTTCTTGATGAAGAGTTGGCTAGAACATTCTTTGACATACTGAAAATGACAAAAGTTTCGAAGAGTAAGCTGCAGGCTAGATTAAATACTCAGGACAGTTTCACCAAAATAACAGAAAGACTGATATTGTTACATATGAGGAGCATTCTGGAACTGTATTCATGAATATATAGAAAATACTTAGTGAACAGGGCGACAAGCAAATCAGCTTCTTTGGAAAATACTTTGGCAAGACATGGAATAACAGGAATCCACAGTTGGTACCTGCCAACCTGCTTGCTGACACTATGCATTGCATGTTTGAACAATTGAAAGTCGATGCTCGCAATTTGTTCAGCAAGTGAAGCCTTTTCAAGCTTGTCCCCTGATAGCAACCCTTCCAGAATATGACCCTGTTCCATTTCATGTAGTACCTTCTTTGCTGCAGTTATGCGACGCTGTAGTTTCTTCTTTTCCTTCCAATCCTGTAATGATTTAAAATAGAAACGGTTTATTTGAAAGAACACAACAAACAACAAAAAATAGCTCAGATTATTGCATCAATCTTGGTTAGAACCTAAAGCAAGACATTTCAATCACATATGCTCATTGAAAGAACTGTTAAATGAGATGCATCTATCATCTACAATAGTCAGGAGAGCTGCTGCTGGTGGCATCAACATTATAGTTCTTTAGATCAGACATGTTCTTTTAAGTGCAAGTTATGTACTACAAAAGAGATCATGGCATGCAAAAAAAGGATGGCGCGGACCTAACCATCGCACGCCTTTCTTTCTTTGATTTCTCAGGACGTGTGTTGACCTCAAGAAGACCCTTTGGTGGTGTAATCCACATCTTTCTACTCTCCATATCAATATCAGGCACAATATCTTCAGCAAATGGAATCCACACGTGCTGACGCGATGGAGTTGAATCCTGATTTTCTGAATCAGTCTGCACAGCATTCTCAGCAGAGCCAACCATAACCTGGAGAAGATCGCCACCTCCAAAATTGAAGACCTGTGCAACAGTGCCTACAAGCTTGCCTGTATCCTACGATGGGAAACAAAAGGACTAATTTTGATTATCAAAATTGTGATGAAAACCATCCAGAGGAAACAACCAACATAATATGCAATCTCAGTGTACATTTGATGGTGGTATTTACTAATAGTGGGTGGAAAGAGCAATTTGGCGATGCAACAATGACTAGTTCCAACATTAGGAATAACATAGTTAATTATATATGATGTCACAGCTTTTTTATAGGAGAAAGTATATGGTACTGGTATTTAATGTCACTGAACCTGAAGTATGCTATACCATATTACATGAGATTAACATAAGTATCCTGTTGTTTCATTTTGCGTAGCCAAGGACCGAGGCCAAGGGAACCACCCAGAGATCCAGCAACACACCATATGCACTTTTCATCCAACTACCCAACTGCAATTCAATTCTTGTAGGCATAAAAGAATAACAATGTCGATACCACTGTGATTTTCACCATACTCATGATGTGGTCTCATTTTTGTAATGGAAATGAACAAATCAAACACACAACAAACTTAGGGGGTAAAAACATCGAGGAGGAAATATATTTGTACCTTGACAATAACACTCATGCCAACGAGATCGAGCGAATATATCTCATCCTCCTCCAGCTCCGGCCTATCCTCGGTCTTCACGAGAACAGCCGAACCAACTATCTGCCTGGCCTAAGAACAGTCCCAAAGAAAACCGCATCAGAAGCTAGCAACTCATACCACAGCTATATAGTCTACCTATGAATGCTCGTTCCAAAAATTAAATTTTGCTACTAACTAGGAGGCTAACACTGTGATTAGTTCTTCAGACCGACGGATTCAGAGATAACAAGTGACTCAGGCACAGAAATGGAAACAAGCAGACCTCGTCCAGGGAGTCGACGCCGTCGAAGCGCACGATCCAGCCCTTCTTCCCGGTGTGCGCTTTCCCCCTGACGAGCTCGAACTCCCTGACCTGCATCTTCCCGGCGGCGCGAGCCCTCAGCCACCTCTTCCCCGGCTGCCAGAACCGAATTCGAACAAACGGACGAGAAATGCTCAATTCGACCGCCAACTAGCATCACACCATACAAAGCCGGGAACGAGGGAGAGATATGGGGTACCTACCGTGGCGAAGCGGAGCTCGGGGAAGTCGGTGCGGGGCGAGACGAGGACGTCGCCCCGCACCCCGTGCGCGCCGCTCACGTACCCCACCTCCACCAACTCATCCTCCTCCACGAGCTCCTCATCTTCCTCGTACCCCTCTTCTTCCTCTTCCTCGTCCTCGTCCTTGGGCTCGTGCTGCGCGTGGCTGGGTATGGGGCTGGGGCTGGAGAGCAGCGCGGCGGCGGGGCGGGGCGGCGCGAGGGCGAGGCGGCGGGGAGGGGGGCGGGAGAAGGGCGCGGGGAGGCGGCGGCGGCACGGGGAAGGGTGGAGCGGGAGGGAGAGGGAGAGGGAGACCGGCGCGGAGGTGGAGGCCGGAGACGCCATTGGCAGCGAGGGAAGAGGATAGACCCACCCGAGGTAGCTAGGGGGAGAAGGGAAGGTGGTCCGGCTCGGGGTTTTAGCTGAGGCCCGTGGGCTCCGAACAAGTATGTGGCTGGGCCGTGTCGGAATTGCCGATCACATCTTAAAGGTTCCCTCTAAGAAGGAAATGAAAATCATGTATTTTTTTTTAAAATGTAATAATGCGAAGAGTATGGACATATAAAAAAAATTAGGTAAAGAGGGGATTTTCCAAATCTTTTTCCAAAATTTTTTCCAGTACCACTTACTTTGGCAGGGCTGCTATAGGGCTTGGTTTCTACCACGTAGATATCCCTATCGATGGTTGAATTTCAAAAATGTTGTTGTGTTGAAAGTGGTCTAGGGTCAAGCTTCTGCTTTTTAATTACTTATTTAGTTAAATGGATCTTTCTTTGAGAACAAGGAAGGGCCATGGAAAATCAGAGCTTGGTGACAAAAATTCTTTCTGAGACCCCCCCCCCCCCCCCCCACACACACACACAAAATGTTGATGACCTGATTGAATTCCCAGCATTTCATCTGCCAGTGGGTGGTGTGCCTGTCAAGATCTATAAAATGGGATCAGTTGGTTGATCCATTTGCAGAGTTAACTGAAGTGACTGTTCAGATAGAAGGAATTCCCCCAAAGTGCCGTGCATGGAAGATTTTGGCCCAAGTAGCTTCTTGCTTTGGAATCCTTGTGGATGTGGACTGCAGTGGGATTTTAAAAGATTTTATGAGCTCATTAGAGTGAAAGTGGCTTGTAGAGATTGAAGGAAATATGCCCTAGAGGCAATAATAAAGTTATTATTTATTTCCTTATTTCGTGATAAATGTTTATTATTCATGCTAGAATTGTATTAACCGGAAACATGATACATGTGTGAATACATAGACAAACATATAGTCACTAGTATGCCTCTACTTGACTAGCTCATTAATCAAAGATGGTTATGTTTCCTAACCATAGACATGTGTTGTTATTTGATTAATGGGATCACATCATTAGGAGAATGATGTGATTGACATGACCCATTCCGTTAGCCTAGCACTTGATCGTTTAGTATATTGCTATTGCTTTCTTCATGACTTATACATGTTCCCGTAACTATGAGATTATGCAACTCCCGTTTACGGAGGAACACTTTGGTGCTACCAAACGTCACAACGAATCGGGTGATTATAAAGGAGTACTACATGTGTCTCCAAAGGTACATGTTGGGTTAGCGATTTCGAGATTAGGTTTTGTCACTCGGTTGTCGGAGAGGTATCTCGGGCCCTCTCGGTAATGCACATCACTATAAGCCTTGCAAGCAATGTAGCTAATGAGTTAGTTACGGAATGATGCATTACGTAACGAGTAAAGAGACTTGCCAGTAACGAGATTGAACTAGGTATTGGATACCGACGATCAAATCTCGGGCAAGTAACATACCGATGACAAAGGGAACAACGTATGTTGTTATGCGGTTTGACCGATAAAGATCTTCGTAGAACATGTAGGAGCCAATATGGGCATCTAGGTTCCGCTATTGGTTATTGACCGAGAATAGTTCTAGGTCATGTCTACATAGTTCTCGAACCCGTAGGGCCCGCACGCTTAAGGTTTCGATGACAGTTTTATTATGAGTTTATGAGTTTTGATGTACCGAAGGAGTTCGAGTCCGGATGAGATCGGGGACATGACGAGAGTCTCGAAATGGTCGAGACGTAAAGATCGATATATTGGACGACTATATTCGGAGTTCGGAAAGGTTCCGAGTGATTCGGGTATTTATCGGAGTACCGGAGAGTTACGGGAATTCGCCGGGGAGAAGTATTGGGCCTTATTGGGCCATACGGGAAAGAGAGAGGGGCTGCCTAGGGCAGGCCGCGCGCCCCATGGCCTAGTCCGAATTGGACTAGGGGAGGCCGCACCCCTCCTTCCTTCCTTCTCTTTCCCCTTCCTTGTCTCCTACTCCTACTACTTGGAAGGACTCCTAGTTGGAGTAGGAAAGGGGGAATCCTACTCCTGGTGGGAGTAGGACACCCCTAGGGCGCGCCTCTCTCCTTGGCCGGCCCCCTCCTCCTTGCTCCTTTATATACGGGGGCAGGGGGCACCCCATGACACAAGTTGATCTACGTGATCGTTCCTTAGCCGTGTGCGGTGCCCCCCTCCACCATATTCCACCTCGGTCATATCGTCGCGGAGCTTAGGCGAAGCCCTGCGCCGGTGGAGCATCATCATCATCACCACGCCGTCGTGCTGACGGAACTCATCCCCGACACTTTGCTGGATCGGAGTCCGGGGATCGTCATCGAGCTGAACGTGTGCTGAACTCGGAGGTGCCGTGCGTTCGGTACTTGGATCGGTCGGATCGTGAAGACGTACGACTACATCAACCGCGTTGTTATAACGCTTCCGCTTACGGTCTACGAGGGTACGTGGACATACACTCTTCCCTCTCGTTGCTATGCCATCACCATGATCTTGCGTGTGCGTAGGAATTTTTTTGAAATTACTACGTTCCCCAACAGTGGCATCCGAGCCTGGTTTTATGCGTTGATGTCATATGCACGAGTAGAACACAAGTGAGTTGTGGGCGATATAAGTCATACTGCTTACCAGCATGTCATACTTTGGTTCAGCGGTATTGTGAGATGAAGCGGCCCGGACCGACATTACGCGTACGCTTACGCGAGACTGGTTTCACCGCTTCGAGCACTCGTTGCTTAAAGGTGACGGCGGTGTGTGTCTCTCTCACTTTAGTTGAACCGAGTGTGGCTACGCCCGGTCCTTGCGAAGGTTAAAACAACACCAACTTGACAAACTATCGTTGTGGTTTTGATGCGTAGGTAAGAACGGTTCTTGCTCAGCCCGTAGCAGCCACGTAAAATTTGCAACAACAAAGTAGAGGACGTCTAACTTGTTTTTGCAGGGCATGTTGTGATGTGATATGGTCAAGACGTGATGCTATATTTTATTGTATGAGATGATCATGTTTTGTAACCGAGTTATCAGCAACTGGCAGGAGCCATATGGTTGTCGCTTTATTGTATGAAATGCAAACGCCATGTAATTGCTTTACTTTATCACTAAGCGGTAGCGATAGTCGTAGAAGCAATAGTTGGCGAGACGACAACGATACTACGATGGAGATCAAGGTGTCGCGCCGGTGAAGATGGTGATCACGACGGTGCTTCGGAGATGGAGATTACAAGCACAAGATGATGATGGCCATATCATATCACTTATATTGATTGCATGTGATGTTTATCCTTTATGCATCTTATCTTGCTTTGATTGACGGTAGCATTATAAGATGATCTCTCACTAAATATCAAGAAGTGTTCTCCCGAGTATGCACCGTTGCGAAAGTTCTTCGTCTTTGAGACACCACGTGATGATCGGGTGTGATAGGCTCTACGTTCAAATACAACGGGTGCAAAACAGTTGCGCACGCGAATACTCAGGTCAAACTTGACGAGCCTAGCATATACAGATATGGCCTCGGAACACGGAGACCGAAAGGTCGAGCATGAATCATATAGTAGATATGATCAACATAGTGATGTTCACCATTGAAACTACTCCATCTCACGTGATGATCGGACATGGTTTAGTTGATTTGGATCACGTAATCACTTAGATGACTAGAGGGATATCTATCTAAGTGGAAGTTCTTAAGTAATATGACTAATTGAACTTTAATTTATCATGAACTTAGTCCTGGTAGTATTTTGCAAATTATGTTGTAGATCAATAGCTCGCGTTGTTGCTTCCCTATGTTTTTATATGTGTTCCTAGAGAAAATTGTATTGAAAAATGTTAGTAGCAATGATGCGGATTGGATCCGTGATCTGAGGTTTATCCTCATTGCTGCACAGAAGAATTATGTCCTTAATGCACCGCTAGGTGACAGACCTATTGCAGGAGCAAATGCAGACGTTATGAACGTTTGGCTAGCTCAATATGATGACTACTTGATAGTTTAGTGCACCATACTTAACGGCTTAGAATCGGGACTTCAAAGACGTTTTGAACGTCATGGACCATATGAGATGTTCCAGGAGTTGAAGTTAATATTTCAAGCAAATACCTGAGTTGAGAGATATGAAGTTTCCAACAAGTTCTATAGCTAAAAGATGGAGGAGAATCGCTCAACTAGTGAGCATGTGCTCAGATTGTCTGGGTACTTCAATCGCTTGAATCAAGTGGGAGTTAATCTTCCAGATAAGATAGTGATTGACAGAATTCTCTAGTCACCATCACCAAGTTAGTAGAACTTCGTGATGAACTATAATATGCAAGGGATGACAAAAGTAATTCCCAAGCTCTTCGTGATGCTGAAATCGACGAAGGTAGAAATCAAGAAAAGAGCATCAAGTGTTGATGATTGACAAGACCACTAGTTTCAAGAAAAGGGCAAAGGGAAAGAAAGGGAACTTCAAGTAGAATGACAAGCAAGTTGTCGCTCCCGCGAAGAAGCCCAAAGCTGGACCAAAGCCTGAAACTGAGTGCTTCTACTGCAAAGGAAATGATCACTGGAAGCAGAAATAACCTGAATATTTGGTAGATAAGAAGGGTGGCAAAGTGAACAAGGGTATATTTGATGTACAGGTGTTTGATGTGTACCTTACTAGTGTTTATAGTAGCCCCTGAGTATTTGATACTTGTTCAGTTGCTAAGATTAGTAACTCGAAACAGGAGTTACATAATAAACAGAGACTAGTTGAGGGGAAGTGACAATGAGTGTTGGAAATAGTTCCAAGATTGATATGATCATCATCACACACTCCCTATATTTTCGAGATTAGTGTTAAAAGCCAAATAAATGTTATTTAGCGTTTGCGTTGAGCATGAATATGATTTGATCATGTTTATTGCAAAACGGTTATTCATTTAAAGTTAAAGAATAATTGTTATTCTGTTTACATGAATAAAACCTTCGATGGTTATACACCCAATGAAAATAGTTTGTTGGATCTCGATCGTAGTGATACACATATTCATAATATTGATGCCAAAAGATGCAAAGTTAATAATGATAGTGCAACTTATTTGTGGCACTGCCGTTTGGGTCATATCGGTGTAAAACGCATGAAGAAACTCCATAAAAGATGGATTTTCGGAATCACTTGATTATGAATCATTTGATGCTTGCGAACCGTGCCTTTTGGGCAAGATGACTAAAACTCCGTTCCCCGGAACAATGGAACGAGCTACTGACTTATTGGAAATAATACATACCGATGTATGCGATCCAATGAGTGTTAAGGCTCGCGGCGTGTATCGTTATTTTCTAACCTTCACAGATGATTTGAGCAGATATGGGTATATCTACTTGATGAAACATAAGTCTGAAACATTTGAAAAGTTCAAAGAACTTTAGAGTGAAGTGGAAAATCATCGTAACAAGAAAAGTAAAGTTTCTACGATCTGATTGTGGAGATGAATTTTTGAGTTACGAGTTTGGTCTTCATTTGAAACAATGTGAAATAGTTTCGCAACTCACGCTACTTGGAACACCACAATGTAATGGTGTGTCCGAACGTCGTAATCGTACTTTACTAGATATGGTGCGATCTATGACGTCTCTTATCGGTTTACCACTATCGTTTTGGGGTTATGCATTAGAGACAGCTGCATTCACATTTAATTGGGCACCATCTAAATCCGTTGAGACGACACCGTATGAACTATGGTTTAACAGTAAACCTAAGCTGTCGTTTCTTAAAGTTTGGAGTTGTGATGCTTATGTGAAAAAGTTTTCACCTGATAAGCTCGAACCCAAATCGGAGAAGTGCGTCTTCATAGAATACCCAAAGGTAACTATTGGGTACACCTTCTATCACAGATCCGAAGGCAAGTTATTCGTTGCTAAGATGGATCCTTTCTAGAGAAGAAGTTTCTCTCGAAAGAAGTGAGTGGGAGGAAAGTAGAACTTGATGAGGTAATTGTACCTTCTCCCTTATTGGAAAGTAGTTCATCACAGAAATCAGTTCCGGTGATTCCTACACCAATTAGTGAGGAAGTTAATGATGATGATCATGAAACTTCAGATCAAGTTGCTACCAAACCTCGTAGGTCTTCCAGAGTAAGATCCGCACCAGAGTGGTACGGTAATCATGTTCTGGAAGTCATGTTACTAGACCATGATGAACCTACGAACTATGAGGAAGCGATGATGAGCCCAGATTCCGCGAAATGGCTTGAGGCCATGAAATCTGAGATGGGATCCATGTATGAGAACAAAGTGTGGACTTTGATGGAGTTGCCCGATGATCGGCAAGCCATATTATATAAATGGATCTTCAAGAGGAAGACAGATGCTGATAGTAGTATTACTATCTACAAAGCTCGACTTATCGCAAAAAGGTTTTCGACAAGTTCAAGGTGTTGACTACAATGAGATTTTCTCAACTGTAGCGATGCTTAAGTCTGTCCAAATCATGTTAGCAATTGCCACATTTTATGAAATCTGGCAAATGGATGTCAAAACTACATTCTTTAATGGATTTATTAAAGAAGAGTTGTATATGATGCAACCAGAAGGTTTTGTCAATCCTAAAGGAGCTAACAAAATGTGCAAGCTTCAGCGATCCATCTATGGACTGGTGCAAGCATCTCGGAGTTGGAATAAACGCTTTGATAGTGTGCTCAAAGCATATGGTTTTACACAGACTTTTGGAGAAGCCTGTATTTGCAAGAAAGTGAGTGGGAGCACTACAGCATTTCTGATAAGTATATGTGAATGACATATTGTTGATCGGAAATAATGTAGAATTACTCTGCAAAGCATAAAGGAGTATTTGAAAGGAGTTTTTCAAAGAAAGACCTCAGTAAAACTACTTACATATTGAGCATCAAGATCTATTGAGATCAAGACGCTTGATAAGTTTTTTCAATAAGTACATACCTTGTCAAGATTTTGAAGTAGTTCAAAATGGAACAGTCAAAGAAAAGTTCTTGTCTGTGTTGCAAAGGTGTGAAATTGAGTAAAGACTCAAATCCCGACCACGGCAGAAAATAGAAAAGAGAATGAAAGTCATTCCCTATACCTCAGTCATAGGTTCTATAAAGTATGCTATGCTATGTACCAAACCTATTGTATACCTTGCTCTGAATTTGGAAAGGAGTACAATAGTGATCTAGGAGTAGATCACTGGACATTGGTCAAGAACATCCTTAGTGAGGACTAAGGAAATATTTCTCGATTATGGAGGTGATAAAAGAGCCCGTCGTAAAGAGTTACATCGATGCAAGCTTTTTACACTGATCCAGATGACTCTAAGTCTCAATCTGGATACATATTGAAAGTGGGAGCAATTAGCTAGAGTAGCTCCGTGCAGAGCATTGTAGACATAGAATATTTGCAAAATACATACGGCTCTGAATGTGACAGACCCGTTGACTAAGCTTCTCTCACGAGCAAAACATGATCATACCTTAGTACACTTTGGGTGTTAATCACATAGCGATGTGAACTAGATTATTGACTCTAGTAAACCCTTTGGGTGTTGGTCACATGACGATGTGAACTATGGGTGTTAATCACATACAGATGTGAATATTAGTGTTGAATCACATGATGATGTGAACTAGATTATTGACTCTAGTGCAAGTGGGAGACTGAAGGAAATATGCCCTAGAGGCAATAATAAAGTTATTATTTATTTCCTTATTTCATGATAAATGTTTATTATTCATGCTAGAATTGTATTAACCGGAAACATGATACATGTGTGAATACATAGACAAACATATAGTCACTAGTATGCCTCTACTTGACTAGCTCATTAATCAAAGATGGTTATGTTTCCTAACCATAGACATGTGTTGTTATTTGATTAATGGGATCACATCATTAGGAGAATGATGTGATTGACATGACCCATTCCGTTAGCCTAGCACTTGATCATTTAGTATATTGCTATTGCTTTCTTCATGACTTATACATGTTCCTGTAACTATGAGATTATGCAACTCCCGTTTACCGGAGGAACACTTTGGGTGCTACCAAACGTCACAACGTAACTGGGTGATTATAAAGGAGTACTACATGTGTCTCCAAAGGTACATGTTGGGTTAGCGTATTTCGAGATTAGGTTTTGTCACTCTGGTTGTCGGAGAGGTATCTCTGGGCCCTCTCGGTAATGCACATCACTATAAGCCTTGCAAGCAATGTAGCTAATGAGTTAGTTACGGAATGATGCATTAAGTAACGAGTAAAGAGACTTGCCAGTAACGAGATTGAACTAGGTATTGGATACCGACGATCAAATCTCGGGCAAGTAACATACCGATGACAAAGGGAACAACGTATGTTGTTATGCGGTTTGACCGATAAAGATCTTCATAGAACATGTAGGAGCCAATATGGGCATCTAGGTTCCGCTATTGGTTATTGACCGAGAATAGTTCTAGGTCATGTCTACATAGTTCTCGAACCCGTAGGGCCCACACGCTTAAGGTTTCGGTGACAGTTTTATTATGAGTTTATGAGTTTTGATGTACCGAAGGAGTTCGGAGTCTCGGATGAGATCGGGGACATGACGAGGAGTCTCGAAATGGTCGAGACGTAAAGATCGATATATTGGACGACTATATTCGGAGTTCGGAAAGGTTCCAGTGATTCGGTATTTATCGAGTACGGAGAGTTACGGAATTCGCCGGGAGAAGTATTGGGCCTTATTGGGCCATACGGGAAAGAGAGAGGGCTGCCTAGGGCAGGCGCGCGCCCCCCCATGGCCTAGTCCGAATTGGACTAGGGGGAGGGGCCGCACCCCCTCCTTCCTTCCCGTCTCTTTTCCCCTTCCTTGTCTCCTACTCCTACTACTTGGAAGGACTCCTAGTTGGAGTAGGAAAGGGGGAATCCTACTCCTGGTGGGAGTAGGACACCCCTAGGGCGCGCCTCTCTCCTTGGCCGGCCCCCTCCTCCTTGCTCCTTTATATACGGGGGCAGGGGGGCACCCCATGTCACAAGTTGATCTACGTGATCATTCCTTAGCCGTGTGCGGTGCCCCCCTCCACCATATTCCACCTCGGTCATATCGTCGCGGAGCTTAGGCGAAGCCCTGCGCCGGTGGAGCATCATCATCGTCACCACGCCGTCGTGCTGACGGAACTCATCCCCGACACTTTGCTGGATCGGAGTCCGGGGATCGTCATCGAGCTGAACGTGTGCTGAACTCGGAGGTGCCGTGCGTTCGGTACTTGGATCGGTCGGATCGTGAAGACGTACGACTACATCAACCGCGTTGTTATAACGCTTCCGCTTACGGTCTACGAGGGTACGTGGACATACACTCTTCCCTCTCGTTGCTATGCCATCACCATGATCTTGCGTGTGCGTAGGAAATTTTTTGAAATTACTACGTTCCCCAACAGAGATCTCACAGAAAACCCCTTTGAGAGGCTTGTGGAGATACAAAGGAAGCTATACTCGTTGTTCTTTATTGTTGAAGGTTTTGATCAGGTGGGTGAAGATGGTGATGATCACAACCATGACAGTGACAAGTGTAGTGAAGAAAAAGTGGATAAGGATTCTGATGTTTCTGATGAAGATAATATGGATGAAGATGGTAATGAATCAATAGGTGAACTTGACAAAGCTAACTTCTTTGGAAAAAGTGCTACTTATGTAGGCTAAAAAACTAAACAAGTGTTGTCTGTTTCTTCTGTGGATTTCCACCCTCACAAACTTGTTGTTTCTTTCCATGAGCAATTCATTGAGGAAACCAGAAACAATTTGCTCCCCAAACCTGTTGTGATCCTTATGGATGTTGACTGTGTTAGTTCTATTTGTGATAATAGCATTGCTTCAGAACATGAAATTGAACCTTTGTCTGTTGATATGGAGTACCATTCTGAACATCCGAGCAAGTTCGAGATGGTTTACTCGGATGGAGAAGAGGAGAACTTGTTACTTGAGATGCAATGTCCTCCTGAAGACCTGACTATGGCCTTAGGCTTTGTTAATAGATCTTTATTGGAATCTTTGGAGAAAGATGAATCTGAGAAGAAACTGAAGAGTATTGTGGAGCCCTGTTACTGAATGGGCCCCTATACTATCCAACAAGCCTATTACAAGGAACCATGGCAACATAAAAAATCATGGACAAGACTGCAGCTTATGTGAAGAAAAATAATATGGAGATACTTGCTTCTTTTAAAGGGAAATCCTTTGCCAACTTTGACCGTGAAGAACTTTCTAATCAAACTACTAAGGTATATATTGCATTGGTGATACTACCCCTGAACAAAAAATATATTATCCTTGATATGGTGGAATCCAAAAAACTAAACTGTCTTAAGTTTGCTAACTATAGTCCTAAAACCTTTTCTTCCCGATAATCTTGACCCTTTTGAACAATATGAATTTAGTTGTTCTTCACCTATTATTTCTATTACTATTCCTAGGTCAGGGGGCACATCTGATCTGAATAGTGATAGTCCAATTTTTCACACTAAGAACTTGCCTTGTGCCTTTGTCTCATCCTTTTAAAATCCAATGATTGGTGCCTTATGAAATATTGGAGGTTTAGGGCAACATGGTAAATTAAAGTGTCTTGCTGAATGTTTGAATAATAATCATGTGAATTTTGTTGGTTTCTTTGAAAGCAAAAGAGAGTTCATTGATGATAGCATGCTTAAAACCATTTCTGGTAGGATTGAGTTTAATTAGCATTACTTACATGCTATTAATACTACTAGTGGCATTATTGTGGGGCTTAAGTGTTATTTGTTTGAGGTGATTGGTTTTTACAATAAAAAAACATTGCATTATAGTGATTGTTAAAAAATAGTAAGAAATGGGGTTTCCTTAGGCACTTTGTCGCCATTTATGGCACTGCTTACAATGGGTTGAGGATAGAATTTATTGCTCAGCTGCATGATAGGTGGGGATTTTAATTTGATGAGATCTGCGTTTGATAAGAACAATGGACACATTAATAACCACTTTTCTTATGTTTTTAAAGATTGGATTAATAAATGGGCCCTTATGGAGGTGAATATTTCTGCTAGAAGTTTTACGTGGAGAAACAACCAAGAGGTGCCCATCTTTGCAACTATTGAAATGGTCTTTATTTCCACTTCTTGGGATGCTCACTTCCCACTTTTTGCTTTGACTGCCTTACCTAGTGATGGTGTCCTGGACTAGGGGGTACTAACCTATTCGGCCCATAGTCCTCGGGCTGGGCCGGTGGGCCCACATTCTCATTAATGGAGGACTCTAGAAGCTGCACGCCTGGATGAGATCAAGACTACGCCTGCGGAAGACTTGGCGTATGCTCCAAGACATCCCTTACCGCCTCCATGCGATCCTCTGGATACCGACCATGTAATCCTAGTTGCCCTAACTGGCGTGTATATAAGCCAAGGGGTTTAGCCCGCATAGGGGATCAGATCACAATTACATTCACCTAGCCCTAGAGGTAGAACACAACTTATGATCTCGAGGTAGATCAACTTTGTACTCGATACATCACCATCAATAGAAACAAGAGCACGACGTAGGGTTTTACCTCCATCAAGAGGGCCCGAACCTCGGTAAACATTATCTCCCTCGTTCTTGTTAACATCGATCCGAGATCCACAACTCGGGACCCCCTACCCCGAGGTGTGCCAGATTTTGCACCGACACTAGTGCTGTCATTGAGAGTTCCGCTCCAAGGATCAATGAAAGATCGATGGGTTCGTCCATCAACGACTCCGCCCTCCAAGGCACGATTCCCATTCTCAAAAACCCCATCATGGGATCAGGCCCTCTCCTTCGCGAACAAGAGGTGATTCACGATCTCCAGACTCCTTCTGTCGGATTTTTAGAGAATTCAGAAAATGCTACATGTGTGCTTTTCGGGTAATGGGCCTGCCTTCCTCCTTTGCAACTCATGGGTTGTCTAGTGTTGGGATCTACTAGTAGCATTTTCCTCGAGTATATATTATAGTGTATCTCAAAAGAAAGAAAAGTGTAAAATACACTCATGGTATACCCACTTTTTTCTTAGAAAGTGGTATACCCACTTTTTTTAAACAAGAGTGGTATATCCACTTTAGTCACTTGATCCATAAGACATACAACTTATGCTCATCGGAGTTCCACAAACAAAAAAGTCATCCAAGTTTTATCTATATTTGCATAAACGTGAAATACCATATAATAAGTAGAACATGTCTTACTAATACACCCTTACATGAATTTAAAAATACATCAAAGTCTTTGGGGGTGTCGGTGTCTTCTTTCTCATCAATCGACGACGTGCCAAAACCAAGATCCATGAGCAAAAGAACCAAAATCTTGCAACAAAGATCAATAGACATTCCAGGAAACTCAACTAGACCTTAAAATCAACACTAATAATGGAGAGTAAAATATATTTTGCAATAATAGAATATTAACTAGTAACAGAACCAACAAATCACTAGAGTGTTTAGTAGTACCTGAAGCAAAGCCAAACATTCTTCACCCATATAATCATGCCTTCTATGATCTCAATACCCTAAAAGCTACTTCAATTTTCCTATATGCTTTTTGAAAATATTAAAGGAAAAATTTATTACAAACACAATACCACTATGGTAGTATGATTTGTTCCATAAACTAGTGCAGACGAACTTACAAGACAATGAAAGCTCGTGCTTAATGACAGGTTTGAAAAAATCCACCAAAAATCTTAATCACCACTACTATGAGGCTCATCATTTGATGTGGTAGAGACATGCGATTGCTGAAGTCCACTGGCTTCACATGGTTTTGTTGCCTGCATATACAGCAAAACATGGACCTTACGACACACTCTTGCCGGTGATCAGGAAACTGTGGAAGCTGCGGAGTAAGTAAGACTTGTTACATATTACTACCTTACACTCTGATATGCTCGAACGCAGGATTAATATGAGGTCTGGTCTAGATGTTTTCTTCCGGACTTTATTTTTTGTTTTTTAGAGAATTTGCACGATGCCCCTCCGTCTAGGTGAGTAAGTCATCTTAGGTTGTGCACTGTGACCAAGGAGGAGGGGAAAACGAGAGAACTTAATGTTCAATTGCTAATTAATAGCATTGCATGCAATGAACTAACCACTGCATGTCGTGTTTGGTAGTCTCAAGTCATTAAAAGCATGCACACCCCACATCTCTTATTGGTTGATATGTCAAGAAACAAGAAACGAGGTAGAATTTAATGCACCGCGCCTAAATGTTTTGGGATTATTTGGTTTTCGTAAGATGACTTACACACCTAGACAGAGGGAGTACATGTGTGAGTTGCGAGTAATGGCCCCCCCTTCCTACTTTGCAACTCATGGGTTGTCTAGTGTTGGGTTGTTTTAGTAGCATTTTCCTCGAATATAAATTACACTCTATCTGAAAAAAAGAGTGTAAAATAAATTCATGGTATACCCACGTTTTTTCCTTAAAAATTGGTATAACCACTTTTTTTGAAAAAAAAAATGTATATACAGTTTAATCACTCTATCCATAAAACATACAACTTATAGTCATTGGAGTTCCAGAACACAAAAAATTCATCGAAGTTTTATCTATTTCTGCAAAAAAGCCAAAGAACATATATTAAGTAACACATACCTTTCTAAAACACCATTACATGAATTGAAAAATACATCCAATTCTGTGGGGGTGTCGAAGTCTTCTTCCTCATCCATCGCCGGCGTGCCGTAATAAAGACCCATGAGCAAAATAACGAAAATCTTGCTACAATGATAAATAGACATAACATGAAATTCAACTAGAACTTACAATAAACACTAATAATGGAGAGTAAAATATATTTTGCAATAATAGAATATTTACTAGTAACAGAACCAACAATTTAGTAGAGTGTTTAGTAGTACCTCAAGCAAAGCCCAATATTCTGCACCAATATAACGAGTGACTTCTATGATCTCAATACCCTAAAAGCTACTTGAGTCGTCATATGTGCTTCTAAAAAATATTAAAGGAAAAACAAATTACAAACATAACAACACTTTGGTAGTATGATTTGTTCCATAAAATAGTATGTACGAACTTACAAGACAATGCAAGCACGAGCTTAATGACTGGTTAGAAAAAATCCATCCAAAAATCTTAATCACCACTACGAGGCTCATCATGTGATGTGGTAGACACATGCAATTGCTCAAGTCCACTGGCTTCACATGGTTTCTCTACCTGATTCTGCTTGCTCGTAGACAACTGCAAAATATGGACCTTGACCACACACTCTCGCCGGTGATCGGGAAACTACGAAAGCTGCGGAATCTGTAAAACTTGTTCCATACTACTATCTTACCCTCCGATCCGTTCGGACACAAGATTAATATGAAGGTCTCGTATGGATGTTTTCTTCCAGACTCCCTCTGCCAGATTTTGAGAGAATTCACATGAGGCTACATGTGTGCGTTGCGGCTAATGGGCTTGCCTTCCTTCTTTGCAACTCATGGGTTGTCTAGTGTTGGATTGTACTAGTAACATTTTCCTTGAGTATAAATTACATTCTATTTAAAAAAGGAGTGTAAAATACACTCGTGGTATACCTATTTTTTTTCTTAGAAAGTGGTATACCCACTTTTTTAAAAAGAAGAGTGGTATATACACTTTAGTCACTATCCATAAATCATACAACTTACAGTCATCGGAGTTCCACAAGACAAAAAATCATCCGAGTTTTATCTATTTTTGCACAAAAGACAATATATTAAGTAGCACATATCATACTAAAAGACTCTTGCATGAATTGAAAAAGACATCCAAGTCTTTTGGGTGTCAGAAGTTTTCTTCCTTATTCATTGGCGGTGTGCCGTAACCAAGATCATTGAGCAGAAGAACCAAAATCTCGCAACAAAGTTCAATAGACATTCCAGGAAATTCAACTAGACCTTAAAATCAACACTAATAATGGAGAGTGCATATATTTTGCAACAATAGAATCTATATCTATACCAATATAAAAGACCCAAAGGGGCAGATCCAATTAATCTCTGCCATCAAATCATGTCAATCCAACGACCTAGACTGCTTCAATGTTGAGCGCTCAACACATTTAGTGTGCAGTTAATTTCATGCCAAATATAGTGCTAATCACATAATAACACGCAAATAATATCCTACTTAATAACCGTATGCACTTAATATACTTTCAAATTAACGTGCATTGCACATACACATTGACTAGTATTTACTAATAACAGAACCAACAAATTACTAAAGTGTTTAGTAGTACCTCAAGCAAAGCCCAACATGCTTCACCCATATAATCATGCCATCTATGATGTCATTACCCTAAAAGCTACTTCAGCCGTCATAAAAAATATTAAAAGAAAAACATATTACAATAAAAATAACACTACGGTAGTATGATTTGTTCCATAAACTAGTATGTACGAACTTACAAGACAATGCACGCACGAGCTTAATGACATGTTTGAGAAAATCCATCCAAAAATCTTAATCGCCACTATGAGGCTCATCATGTGATGTGGTAGACACATGCAATTGCTCGTGTCCAATGGCTTCACATGGTCTCTCTCCCTGCATCTGCTTGCTCGCAGACAACTGCAAAACATGGACCTTGACGACACACTCTCACCGGTGATCGGGAAACTGCGAAAGCTGCAGAATCTTAAGACTTGTTCCATACTACTACCTTATGCTCTGATCCTTTCCGACGCAGGATTAATAGGAAGGTTAGGTCTGGATGCTTTCTTCCGGACTCCCTCGTCGGATTTTTACAGAATTCACACGATGCTACATGTGTGTGTTGCGGGTAATGGGCCTGTCTTTCTCCTTTGCAATTCATGGGTTGTTTAGTGTTGGGCTGTACTAGTAGTATTTTCCTCGAATATAAATTACACTATATCTAAAAAAACTGAGTGTAAAATAAACTTGTGGTATACCCACCTTTTCTCTCTTAGAAAGTGGTATACCTACTTCTTTTAAAAGAAAAAAGAATGTATATCAATTTTAGACCCTCTATCCAATAAACATACAACTTACAATCATCGGAGTTCCATTACACAAAAAAATCATCCGATTTTTATCTATTTTTGCAAAAATGGGAGAGACCACATATTAAGTAGCACATATCTTACTAAAACACCCTTACATGAATTGAAAAATACACCCAAGTCTTTTGGGTGTCGAAGTCTTCTTCCTCATCTATTGGCGGCATGCCATAACCAAGATCCGTGAGCAAAAGATCCAAAATCTCAAACCAAATATCAATAGACATTCCAGGAAATTCAACTAGACCTTAAAATGAACACTCATAATGGACAGTAAAATATATTTTGCAATAATATAACATTTACTAATGACAGAAAAGACAAATTACTAGAGTCTTTACTACAACCTCAAGCAAAGCCCAACATTCTTCACCCATATAATTAGTGCCTTCTATGATCGCAATAACCTAAAAGCTACTTCAGTTGTCATATATGCTTCTTAAAATATTAAAGGAAAAATAGATTACAAACACAATAACACTATGCTAGTATGATTTGTTCCATAAACTAGTATGTACAAACTTACAAGACAATAAAACCACATGCTTAATGACAGGTTTGAATAAATCCATCCAAAAATGTTAATCATCACTATGAGGCTCATCATGTGATGTGGTAGGTACATGCGATTTCTCAAGTCCACTGGCTTCACATGGTTTCTCTCCCTGCATATGCTTGCTCGTAGACAACTGCAAACATGAACCTTAACGACACACTCTTGCCGGCGATCGGGAAACTGCGGATGCTGACTTGTTCCATACTACTACCTTACGCTCTGATACGTTCGAACGCTGGACTAATATGAAGGTCTGGTTTCTCTCCCTACACCTGCTTGCTCGTAGATAACTGCAAAACATGGACCTTAACGACTCACTCTCACCGGCGATCGGAAAATTACGGAAGGTGCGGAATAAGAAAGACTTGTTCCATATTACTACCATACACTCCAACACGTTCGAACGCAAGATTAATATGAAGGTCTGCTCTAGATGTTTTCTTCGAGACTCCCTTTGTCAGATTTTTAGAGAGTATTTTTAAAACATTAAACATATAAATGCAAATTGTTCCTGATGTATACAAAAAATATACATTTTTTATACAAAAAGTAGACAAAAATACATTTTGAAAAAAATATTAATCATGTATTTATAAATTTTTATTTCATGTGTCTAAGAAAAGTTAATGATGTATAAAAAATTATAATGTGTATGCAAAAGGTAAATATAATTTTTTTTGCTTAAATTACACGACGCTACACGTGTGCGTTGCGGGTAATAAGCCCGCCTTCCTACTTTGCAACTCACAGGTTGTCTAGTGCTGGGCTGTATTAGTACCATTTTCCTCGAATATAAATTACACTCTATCCAAAAAAAGAGTGTAAAATAAATTCATGCTATACCCACATTTTTTCTTAAAAAAGTGGTATAACCACTTTTTGTGAAAAAGAATGTGTATCCAGTTTTGTCATTCTATCCATAAAACATACAACTTACAGTCAACGGAGTTCCTCAACATAAAAAAGTAATCCGAGTTTTATCTATTTTTGCAAAAACGCCAAAGACCATATATTAAGTAGCACATATCTTACTAAAACACCCTTACATGAATTGAAAAATACATTCAAATCTGTGGGGTGTCGAAGTCTTTTCCTCATCCATCGGCGGGGGGCCATAACCAAGATCCATGAGCAAAAGAAGCAAAATGTCACAACAAAGACAAATAGACATAATCACAAGACCTTAAAATAAACACTAATAATGGAGAGTAAAATATATTTTGCAATAATAGAATCTTTAGTAATGACAGAAACAACAAATTACTAGAGTGTTTATTAGTACCTCAAGCAAATCCCAACATTCTTCACCCATATAATCAGTGACTTCTATGATCTCAATACCCTAAAAGATACTTGAGTCGTCATATGTGCTTCTTAAAAATTTGAAACACAGTAACACTGTGGTAGTATGATTTGTTCCATAAACTAGTACATGCAAACTTACAAGACAATGCAAGCACGTGCTTAATGTCAGGTTAGAAAAAACCATCCAAAAATCTTAATCACCACTATGAGGCTCATCATGTGATGTGTTAGACACATGCGATTTCTCAAGTCCACTGGCTTCACATGGTTTCTCTCCCTGCATCTGCTTGCTCGTAGACAAATGCAAACATGGACCTTGACGGCCACTCTCGCCGGCGATCGGGAAACTGCGGAAGCCTCGGAATCTATAGAACTAGTTCCATACACGACCGTACGCTCTGATCCGTTTGGACACAAGATTAATATGAAGATCTGGTCTAGATTTTTTCTTCCAAACTCCCTCTGTCAGATTTTTAGAGAATTCCCACGAGGCTTCATGTGTCGTTGTGGCTAATGGTCCCGCCTTCCTCCTTTGCAACTCATGTGTTGTCTAGTGTTGGGCTGTACTTGAAATATTTTTGTCGAGTATGAATTGCACTCCATCCCAAAAAAAGGGAGTGAAAAATACACTCATGGTATACCCACTTTTTTTCTTAGAAAGTGGTATACCCAGTTTTTTCTAAAAAGAAAAGGGGTGTATCCATTTTATTCACGATCAATAAAACATAAAACTTACAATCATCGGAGTTCCAATGGACTAAAAAGTCATCCGGGTTTTATCTGTTTTTGAAAAAAAATGCAAAAGACCATATATTAAGTAGCACATATCTTACTAAAACACCCTTACATGAATTGAAAATACATCCAAATCTTTGGCGTGCCGTTACCAAGAGCCATGAGTAGAAGAACCAAAATCTCGCAACAAAGATCAATAGACATTCTAGGAAATTCTACTAGACCTTAAAATCAACACTCACTAGTAGAAAAAGGGTCAAACGTGAAGCACATTAGTGCCGGTTTGCATTAGAGCCGGCACTAATGTATATATTAGTGCCGGTTCATGGCGGCGATCAATAGTACCGGTTCGTGGCGAACCTGTAGTACCGGTTCGTACCACGAACCGGTACTAAAGAGGCTGTGTCAGCCTGCGGTCAGGCTATGGCCCCACCATCACCATTTAGTGCCGGTTCGAACCACGAACCGGTACTAATGACGTTGTGGCAGACTGTTTTTAGTCCCACCTCGCTCCCCTAACAAGCCTTTTACCACCTTAAATATGTTACTTCTCAAACTATCACAAGCAGTTGGTCTTCATTGAACTCTATGTGTAGGATCTGTGGCTGCAATAGGAGTCTTCACCGGTTCTTAAATCGGTGGTAGATTCCTATTGACGATGTAGATTCTATACAAAAAGATCATTGATGCTCAATGTATTTTTTATATGTACTTCTCTGTAGCAGTAGCGCGTGTTGGCTGAAAGGCGGTACTGACCAATGTATTTTTTCTCCATTCAGATGCACAATTTAAATATGTTATTTTTAAAACTATCACAAGCATTTGGTCTTCATTGAACTCTATATAAAGAAGAAGCAGAAGAAGAAGAAGAAGAGGAAGAAGAAGAGGAAGAAGAAGCAGAAGAAGAAGAAGAGGAAGAAGAAGCGTTCAGTATGCACCATTCAAAGCGACGCCATCAACTTTCAACCATTTCTGCCTTCATTTGCTATTTTTCATGCATTCAATGATTTGTTTTGAGAACTAAATGACCTGGAAATTGAAAAGCACTACAAATGAACTCTGAAAAAGTTGAAACTTGGCATGGTATCATCATTTCACCCACATAGCATGTGCAAGAAAGTAGAGAGGCTTACGGCTAAAACTGGATGCACTTCGTTTACAAACTGAACAATCTCTTTCGAAGTAGTCAGGTTTCTGACGAAATTAAACCCATCTGTTACAAATGCATTTTATTTTTTAGAACTTATTACAACACCAGAATTTCTTTTTTTAAAACTTTGGTTATAACTCCAGACTTTGACCATCAAGTTTTGCAGAAAAGAAAAAATAGCAGAAAAGAAAAAAATTATATAAAAAACTACTTAGAAATAAATAGAAGAAAATAAATATAGCAGAAAAGAAAAACTACTCAGAAATAAATATAACAGAAAAGAAAAATTATATTTGCTATTTTTCAATCGCTCACAAAATGACCGTGAAATTGAAAATCACTACAAAATGAACTCTGAAAATGTTGAATTTTGGCAAACTAGATGAAAACTACTCACAAATAAATATAACAGAAAAGAAAAACTATACAAAAACTACGAAGAAATAAATAGAAGAAACCGAAAAGAAAAAATATAAAAAATTGGGGCGCTGCCCTGTGGGCCTACTACGCCACAGACGTGCAATTACAGGCCCTAAAGGCCCAGCAGACTCACAGGGCAGCACGCAGAAATTAGGCCCTCAAGCCTGCTATATAGAGGAGTTCAAAGAGGCAGCCGCGACTGGGCTTATAAACCAGTGCGGCTGCCTCGCCCGGCGAGGTGGGACTAAACTTTGCGAACTGCGGGTGGCAGCGCAAGGCTTTTAGTACCGGTTGGTGGCTACAACCGGTATTAAAGATCACTTTTAGTACCGGTTGGAGCCACCAACCGGTACTAAAGGCCTGCTCTTCCTGCCTCTTGGCCTGGCCAAAGTTGGTTTTAGTACCGGTTGGTGGCTCCAACCGGTACTAAACCTCCTATATACAAAACTTGCAAAATTCAGTTAGATCTCTACTTCTTTCGTCTCAACCTCTCGCGCGCCCGCCCGCCGCCGTCGTCACCGCCGCCGCCGACCGTCGTCGTCGTCGTCGTCGTCGTCGTCCCCGCCGCCGTCGTCGTCGTCGCCCCCACCGCCGCCGTCGTTGTCGTCGTCTCGCGCCGCCGCTTCAACGTCGCGCGCCGCCTTCGTCGTCCCGCCGCGGTATACGTTTCTCTCGCTCTCCCCGCCTCCGTCCGTCGTTGCGCGACACGACGCCGCCGCCCATCGACGCCCCGCCAGTCGTCGCGCCGCTTCGCCAGACGTACGTAGGCGGGCGACGTCTGACACACACACATGTACACACACATATACGTACACGTACATGCACACATACACATACACACACACACACATTTTTACTTATTTTCTGTTCTTTAGAAAAGTTAATTAGATGATCGAATGTTAGATGAATTAGCTAGATAGAAAATTGTCGAACTAGAGATTTGAACTAGTTGAATAATTAATATAACTAGTTTATTTTTAGTAAGAAAATTGTCGAACTAGTTTACTATATTTAGGTATATGAGATTTGAACTAGTTCAATAATTAATATAACTAGTTTATTTTAGTAAGAAAATTTAGGTATCTGATATTTGATGATCTAATTAAAATATAATTTGTTAATGAGTTTTTTGTTTATTTAATTTTTATATATTTTGAGTCTATATTTATTATGTTAGAAAGTGTTTAATGGACTTAGTTAGAGGGCAACTTGTACATTTATAGTAAGTACTACATTATTCTATTTATAGTAAGTGCTTAGTAGTTGAACTAGTTGAAGTAGTTTATTTTTAGCAAGAAAATTAATAGAACTAGTTTCTTTTTTAGTCAAATTGGAGAGCACTATATGCAAGTCATATGCATATGATTAGTTGAATAATAATGATCTAATTTAGTCTTTGAATTATGAACGTATAGGAAATGTCATCATCGGACGACGAAAGTCTCCCGGGGGAGTGCGACTGGTGCCACGACGATCGAGGTGAGTGCGACAGGCCTCACCTGGACGATGGTCGGCGCTTTAGCATTAAGCTCGAGGAGACTTTCGAAGTTGAAACGGTACGCAACGACGACAAGTGTTTTTTTCTTCATAATTAAGCATGACTTCAACTATTTCAACGTGTAATTTTCACCTTTTACAATTCGAGTATAGTTGATCCCATGCCATGCAAGACGCTATGTCTTGGAGAGGATGGATTTTGAAGACCATGAAAATTTTGAAACGAAGAAAATTCACCTAAGGTCCCATCATGATGTGGATTTTGAAGTAAAGTTGTATAATGCTGAGAGCGTAACCCATTTTGGTTGCAAAATTGGGAAGCATTTTGCAAATTGTATGGTTTTGATGAGGGTATGCTTGTCACCATGGATCTTGGTGATCCTAAAATCGAGCAAGACAATATGGACATTTGGGTCCTTGTTGATACTCCTCCAGTTCTACCGCTATATGAGTTTCTCAAACATAGTTAATTATTAATAGAACTTATATTGTTCATTTCAAAATAGTTGACAGCTTATTTCCATTGACAGCTTATTTTGAAGTATCAAAGAATGTGCAGAATATGGTAGATAGAACTTACTACACCGATGGCTCTGAGTTAACTTACAAGGAGAAAACTCATCTGGTTGGATTTTGTAATGATATTGAGAATTACAATATCTACAATCGAACTCCTCAACATTATGGTCAATACGTACCACTAGTGCATGTGTTGAACTACGGTAACTACCATGGAGATACCCTGGTAAGTTTTTTTTACTATTACGACATCCGTGCATATTTTTGCGTACTTCTAAAACTAGTACATCATTGCTAATTACGAAGTTATTACTATGTTTTTCAACAGCTTATCCCAGAGAATTGTGTGCCTCATTTGATGTATCAGAATGGCGGCAGCGTTCGTGTTTTGAACATATATCCAGGTCATCCTACGAATCTCAACTGTCCATACCGGATTTCTAAAAGAAGTGGAGACATGACAATCAAAGGATGGAAAAAAATGTATGGACAGTCGTAAGGAGCTTCTTGGAAGCAAAAGGAAGCGAGGCGCTAGAATTGGAGACAGGATGATCTCCATTCTTCATAATGGAGAGTCAGGGTCTATATTGTTTTATGCTATTTTACCTTAAGTGTGTTTAGGTCCGATCCTACCTGATACTGATGATCATGTGCTAAGAACAATTATGTAGGGTTGGGTTCGATGACTATGATGATCGTATGACTTATTATTAATAACGAGTAGAAGTTGTATGATGATGCTTGATTAATTAGCTAGTAGGACTTGTTATTATATATGATGATGTATGATGCGAGCATGCATGAGTTATTATATATATATCTGCGGGTGAAACGAAAAAGAATTAAAATGGAAAACACAAAATTAAATGAAAAAGAAATCATAAAACCAAAAAACCCCCCAAAAATTTTAGTACAGGTTGGTGTTACCAACCGGTACTAAAGGGCTCCCGGCCCCTGGAGCTGGCTCGTGCCACGTGGTGGCCCTTTAGCACCGGTTCGTGCTGAACCGGTACTAAAGGGGGGCTTTAGTGCCCACACTTTAGTGCCGGTTCCTAAACCGGCACTAAAGGGCCTTACGAACCGGTGCTATTGCCCGGTTCTGCACTAGTGACTAATGATGGTGAGTAAAATATATTTTGCAATAACAAAATATTTAATAACAATAGAACCAACAAATTACTAGAGTGTTTAGTAGTACCTCTAGCCAAGCCCAATATTCTTCTCCCATATAATCAGTGCCTTCTATGATCTCAATACCCTAAAAGTTAGTTCAGTGGTCATATATGCTTCTGATTTTTTTAAAAGGAAAAACAGATTGCAAACACAATAATACTATGGTAGTATGATTTGTTCTACAAACTAGTACACACGTACTTACAAGACAATGCAAGCACGTGCTTAATTACATGTAAGAAAAATGGGTATCTAAACTATGTTGGGCTATCTAAACCGGGTCCGCGAGATGTTGGGCCGGAGAAAGATGGGTATGAGGCCCATGCTGGACCGGGCCACTCTCCTACACCTATTGTGTTGCCATGCACGTACGAGCGTGATTGTCTCTCTATCGATCGTGTATCGCCGCCTCTTCGCCCTAGGGTTCGTAGGCATGCGACGAGAGGTTTTCCTGCCTGTGGTCTTCGTCGGGCTAGGAGGATTCGCCCGCTGCTAGACATGGCCGGCCGCGGGGCTGCGCCACCGCCAGCCAAGAAGGCCTCGTCAGGTCCTGCGGGACGGGGTGGGACGGCTTCGCCGCCGGCGGCGGGTGCTGGACTTGGAGTCCCGACGCCGTCTGGCCAGAGGCCGCCGGCGGGTGGGGGCGTCATTCAGGGCAACCCGGGGCGAGGTGCTGGCCCCTTGGGTGCACGGCCTCCGGGGCAAGTGCCCTTCCAGCCGGCCGCTGGTCGGGGCGGCATAAGGCCCCCGGCGCCGGGCGTGGTGCCCCCTGCTCAGCCGGCTGCGGGTCATGGAGGGCCTCGGCCTATTGCGCCGGGCGCGACCGGTGTGGCTCCGGCTGGCCGCGGTGGAGGGCCTCGGCCTATTGGGAGCCTGCCGGCGCCCCCGGGCAATCAACCTCGTGCTGCACCTCCGCCCCATTACGTTGCGAGGCCGGCGCAAAACCGGTCCGGTCAGACTCAAACTAATCAGCATTCAAACAACAGAGAGCCCAATGATCCGCCCCAAGGCCAGTGGGGGGATGATGGGTATGATGCGTATGGTGAGGGACGGCACCGTGGCTCCTCGTCCATGGGAGGAGGTCGTGGCTATGCCTGGCTGAGTGATGGGTCTGCTGAGAGACCGTTTCTCGGCCCTCCAGGCGGATTTGTTGAGGGAGCCTCAGGCCCGGATCACCGTCAGAGAGGAGGCTTTCGGGGCCATCGTGGTGGTCGGGGAGGGGGCCGTGGGAGGTTTCGCCGACCGCCCCCGCCTAAGGCAGTTGTTGAGCACGCGGCGTCAACACTGGAGGCCGACCACGCGTCCACTGCACTTCCTTCCCAGGCGATGGAGGTGGTGACTGCTTTGGCGAGTGTTGAGGTTCCTGAGACTGGGACTTTGGCCGAGGATATCGACAGGTCCGATGCTGAGAGGGTGTCCAAGTATGCGCGCAAAAAGGAAAAGATGCTTTGCTACCGTTGTGGGGAGAAGGGCCACTTCATTGCTGAGTGCGTGGCCGAGCTGTGCGAGACGTGTGGCAAGCCGGCACATGCCTCGGGGGAGTGCCCGTTCTTGCGTGACCAGGCTCCGTCGCTGACTGTGTATGGAGTCTACTGTGCTGAGCTCATGTTCTTTGAATCACCGGCTGCGTGAGAGATTCCGGAAGAGACCCCGAGCTTGACTACCGGGGTTGTGAAAGCTACCCAGGGAGAGGTCACTGAGGCTCAAATCGTGCGGAGGCTTCAGGAGCTGGCTCCGGGGGACTTTCGGTGGGAGCTGGTGGTTCTCGAGGATAAGGTCTATAAGGTTGATTTCCCCACGGTGGATGACTTGCAGTGGTTGTTGAGCTTTGGTTTGTGTAGAGTTCCTGGCACTTCGTGCATTCTGGAGTTCCATGAGTGGAAGAAGGTGGAGCCTAAGGGAAAGCCGCTTACGCAGGTCTGGTTGCGGTTTGTAGGGGCCCCGTCTAAGCCTTTGCAGGATGTTCGAGTTGTGGCCAGTTTGGGTATGTTGGTTGGGAAGACGGAGAGAGTTGATATGGCTTTTACCCGGGCTCATGGGGTGGCCCGGCTTTTAGTCAGTGTTCTGGATATTGAGTTCGTGCCTGGTGTGGTCAACTGGACTTATAGGGGAGAGGTGTTCCTGCTCGAGATTGAGTTTGAGGACACTGATCTGTTTGCTGAGGCGGTTAATAGGTATGATGTTGATATGCACGAGGGTGATAGCGGTGCGGGAGCCAATGGGGAAAATACTGACGAGTCCACACGAGAGGGGTCTAACGGCTCTCGCCCAGATGCTCAGTTGCCCGGGGATGGGACCGGGGTTGAGCCGGCAGCATCGCCATCGGTGCCTATGACTTCGTTGCGGTACGGGTCCTTTGAGCCATCATTAGCGCCTCCCAGACTTTGGAGTGACCGGGTAGACTCTGATGATATGTTTGAGCGCACGCTTCCTCTGTTGGAGTTTGAGGGGGCTGGCGGTTCTATGCCTGGACGCTTGGTGAGGGCCTCATCGGCGAGGACTCTGGATGGAGTTGGGGTGAGGGAGCCGGAGGTTGCTTCTCTTTCCCTTCCTCCTCTTGTGGTTGAGGCTCCGATGCAGATTGCTGCTTGTGAGCTGGTGTTGGGGGGAGGGGGGGAGGGGCAGGAGGCCTTGACGTCTCCCCTCCATATCCCGACGCCGGTGACGTCGGTCACGTTGGGGTCGGCTAGCGCCGGGGGAGGGAGCCCGAGGCAGGTGGCCTCGGCTCCTGCTACTCCGGTGGTGGCAGTGTCACCCGCGCCAGCTGCTGTGTTGGGGGGAGGCTGGGGCAGGAGGCCCTGGCTCATCCTTCTCCCCCGGCGGTCAGGAGGACCGTTTCTCCTTCGCCGACGACTCTTCCGTCTGCACCGGTGGGTGGGGCGGGAGGAGGGCGCGGTCAGGCGGCCCACGTCATCCCCTCTCCGTTCGTACCGGTGGGTGTGGACCCCGGCATGGGGCACCTGTCTGAGGGGCTTGCGAGCCCGCAACCACCTTCTCTGGTATCCTCGGCTGACCCTTTGAGGGATTCAGCGCCAGGTTTTACTAGGGAGGAGGTTGTTGCTTTTGGCGGGATCCCGGACCCCGTCTTGACGGGGAGACGGATGAGTGCTCGCATCCACGAGCTCCCGGAGGTGGATGATATGCAGCAGCGGTGCGCTATGAGGGCGGCCAAGCTGCAGGAGGCTGCATTATCTTCTGGTATGTCCGTCAACATATCTAATTCTTTATTGCATTTTTCTAATGAGGAGATTATAAATAATGCAAACCAATTAGGAGTTTCACTAGGTGCCAAGGATAGTGAGATTACTAATTCGGTCAATGATCTGTTAGATTTGGAGGCGGAACGTGCCTTAGAGACTATTCGTAATCTTGCAGCGGTTAAACCAATGAATGATGATGAGATTGATGCGTTAGGGGTTAGAGTGCTCGATAATCTGTGTGCGGATCTAGCACCCCCAAATCATGAGTCTGAGGACGATGATGTACCCCTAGAGAAGGATGCTGGTAGTATTAGTGCACCCGGTTATGAGGACCGAGCGTCAGAGCCTAGTAAACCAAAACGTAAGTGGAAACGGAAGATCTATCCTGATTCCGCAGTTCGTAGGAGTGCTAGGATTCGAACCACTAAAAAATTCCATGATGAAATATGAGGGGAATCTTTTGGAATAGCAGAGGTCTGAAGGACTTGGCTAAAAGAAGGTTCCTTGCTGAGGCAGCTTTAGAGCAGAAGTTAGATTTTGTTGCTCTATCGGAGACTGGTAGAGAAAACTTTGCGCCCCAGTTTCTATCTTCTCTTGTGGGTGGTATTGATTTCGATTGTCATTGCCTCCCTCCGCGAGGAAGATCGGGTGGTATCTTACTCGGTGTGAGATGCGATTCGCTTGAAGTCCGAAGTGTAGTGATGGGAGACTTCGCGGTGAAGTTTCGAGTTAGGTCTAAGATAGATGGTTTTAACTGGGCTTTGGTGGCGGTTTATGGTGCCGCACAGCCCGAGCTTAAACCGGAGTTTCTGGCGGACCTTGTTCGAATCTGTTGGTCTGAACAGCTTCCAATTTTAGTTGGAGGTGATTTCAATATCATCAGGAGGAGAGAGGAGAAGAACAATGATAACTTTGACGACAGATGGTCGTTTATGTTCAATACCATTATTGAAAGCTTGGATCTGAGGGAGATAGAGCTTTCTGGTAGCACTAGTAGAAAACAGGGCTTTCGTCCAGGCCAGTTTAGCCCATTAGTCCGGTTCAATCCGAACGGGACCAATGGAGCTATTTGCCCTGTTCAGTGAGCCTGGGGCCGGCCGGGCCACGTGGGCCATTGGTCCGGTTCGTCCGGACCTTTTGGTCCCGGTTGGTGGGACGAACCGGGACCAATGGTCCTGCTCTGGCCCACCACTATTGGTCCCGGTTGGTGGCATGAACCGGGACCAAAGGCTTCCTTTAGTCCGGTTCATGCCACCAACCGGGGCTAATAGTGCTGCCTATATATAGCCCCTCGCGCAAGAGCAGAGCACACTGCTCTGTTTTTTCTCGCCGAGGGGGAGAGGGCTTGGTGGTGCTCTAGCTCACCTCCTATGCACACAAGGTGTTCGATGGAATGCCTGAGCCACACTACTTAAGGTTTCTCCTCTCCAAGCTCGACCGCCAAGCTCCATTTTCCACAATATTTATCTAGGTTTAGTGGTCCGTCATGCCCCGTCCCCGTCTTCATCGCCGTCGATCACCCGCGCCGATCTCATCGCCGGCACCACCGTGGTGAGCCTCTTGTTCTTATCTTCTTTCTGAAAGGAAAAATATTATTACTTGTTTGTTTAGATAGATACTTGTATTATTTTCTTACTTTTATTATTGCATCTTATATAGTGCTATGGTTTTGGTATCCGCCCCCGTCGGCCCTCGTCCTGTCTATGATTCGGATGTGGTATATATATTATCTTTTCATAACTATTGGTTCATTTATTGTTTATGAAAATTATGCCGACCAACGTGACATAGATTTTATTTATCTAGGAGGTTGTTGAACCGGAAATTCCAACTGACCCTATTGTCGACAGGTTAAATTTAGTTGAAGAAGAAAACAATTTCTTGAAGGAAAAAATAAAAAAACTTGAGGAGGAGAAGATGATATTGGAGTTGCATGTTGCGGATGTCGTCGATGATCACAAGATCAAGATGGATGCAATGCGCTTGAAGATGAGAAAGATTAGAAAATATGCCATTCATACCGTGGCTTGGTATCATTATGCCGTTGGATCAGTTGTTAACTTGGTTGCGATTATGATCGTATTTGTTTTCGCATTGAAATGTTTTACATAGTTTCAATGTATGGTTTAATTAATTTAGATGCTCTGCAGAGCTTTATGTTGTTAGATGAGAACTATGTATGTACTTTGGTTTTATGTGATGATGAACTTCTATTAATTTGGTCACTTCATTATCTATTCATGATGTTCTGAATGATTTTTGACACACTTAATTATATATAATGCACGCAGATGAACCGCAATGGATGTACGGTGATGTACACACCTCCGAGTACATTAAGGCGTGCATGATTTTCTCAAGTGGCTGAGGCAAACAAGAAGAATGGTTTTATGTGTTGTCCATGCCTATATGTGGAATACGAAGTCTTACTCGACGGAAAATCCTTCACACCCACCGCTTTACAAGGGTTTCATGCCACACTATAATGTTTGGACGAGGCACGGAGAAATAGGGGTTATGATGGAAGACGGTGAGGAAGAAGAGTACGATGACAACTATGTGCCCCTGAATACGATGATGCTCTGAACATCAAGATGCACCGACGATGTGCATGATGGTGCTGGAACGGGCGAAGCTGCTGAAGATCAAGAGGAACCGACGATGTGCCCGATGATGATGATCTCCGCCGGGTCATTGTCGATGCAAGGACACAATGCGAAAGTCAAAAGGAGAAGCTGAAGTTCGATCGCATGTTAGAGGATCACAAAAAGGTTGTACCCCAATTGCGAAGATGGCAACACAAAGCTCGGCACCGTACTCAATTGCTGCGGTGGAAGGCAGAGAATGCTGTGCTCGATAAAGGATTTGAGAAGCTACTGAAAATAATGAAGAAGAAGCTTCCAAAGGATAACGAATTGCCCGACAGTACATACGCAGCAAAGAAGGTCGATGCCCTCTAGGATTGGAGGTGGAGAAGATACATGCATGCCCTAATGACTGCATCCTCTACCGTGGTGCCTACAAGGATCTGAACGCATGCCCGGTATGCGGTGCATTGCGTATAAGATCGACGAGATGATCTTGGTGATGTTGATTGGCGAGCCTCCCGGAAGAGGGTTCTGCGAAGGTGATGTGGTATGCTCCTATAATACCACGGTTGAAACGTCTGTCGTAAACGGAGAGCATGCCAAGTTGATGCGATGGCACAGTGAGGACCGTAAGAAAGATGGGAAGTTGAGAGCACCCACGACGGGTCGCAGATGGAGAAAAATCGAGAGAAAGTCTGGGATGAGTTTGCAAAGGACCCAAGGAACGTATGGTTTGCTTTAAGCACGGATGGCATTAATCCTTTCGGGAGCAGAGCAGCAATCACAGCACCTGTCCGTGACTCTATGTATGTATAACCTTCCTCCTTGGATGTGCATGAAGCGGAAGTTCATTATGATGCCAGTTCTCATCCAAGGCCCTAAGCAACCCGGCAACGACATTGATGTGTACCTAAGGCCATTAGTTGAAGAACTTTTACAGCTGTGGAATGGAAACGGTGTACGTACGTGGGATGAGCACAAAAAGGAGGAATTTGACCTAAAGGCGTTGTTGTTCGTGACCATCAACGATTGGCCCGCTCTCAAGAACCTTTCGGGACAGACAAACAAGGGATACCACGATGCACGCACTGTTTACTTGACACCGATAGTATATACCGGAAGCTACGGGAAGAATGTGTACTGGGCCATCGCCGATTTCTTCCGACCAACCATCAATGTCGAAAGAAAGGCAAGCATTTCAAAGGTGAGGCAGATCACGGAAGAAGCCCGCCATGCGTGCCGGTGATCACGTGCTTGCTATGGTCAATGATTTACACGTAATCTTTGGAAAGGGTCCCGCGGACTAGCTGTTCGAGAATGACGCCGAGAATCACGCACCCCATGTGGAAGAAGAAATCTATATTTTGGGACCTACCCTCTTGGAAAGACCTAGAGGTCCGCTCTTAGATCGACGTGATGCACGTGACGAAGAACCTTTGCGTGAACCTGCTAGGCTTCTTGGGCGTGTATGGGAAGACAAAAGATACACCTGAGGCACGAGAGGACCTGCAACGCTTGCACGAAAAAGAGGGCATGCTTCGAAGCAAGATGAAGGTCCTGCCAGCTACGCTCTTTTAAAGAAGAGAAAGAAATATTCTTTCAATGCCTGCTCAAGATGAAGGTCCCGACGGCTTCTCGTCGAATATAAAGGGAATAATAAATATGCCGAGAAAAGTTCCAGAACCTAAAGTCTCATGACTGCCACGTGATTATGACGCAACTGTTTCCGGTTGCATTGAGGGGGCTTCTATCGGAAAACGTCCAATTAGCCATTGTGAAGCTATGTGCATTCCTCAATGCAATATCTCAGAAGGTGATCGATCCAGAAATCGTACCAACGCTAAGGAGTGATGTGGCGCAATGTCTTGTCAGTTTGAGCTGGTGTTCCAACCATCCTTCTTCAATATCATGACGCACGCCCTAGTTCATCTAGTCGACGAGATTGTCATTCGGGGCCCGTATTTCTACACAATATGTACCCCTTTGAGAGGTTCATGGAGTCCTAAAGAAATATGTTCAGAATCGCGCTAGGCCGAAGGAAGCATCTCCATGGGCCATCAAACAGAGGATGTCATCGGGTTTTGTGTTGACTTCATTCCTGGCCTTAAGAAGATAGGTCTCCCTAAATCGCGGTATGAGGGGAGACTGACCGAAAAGGCACGCTTGGAAGAGACTCAATAATATGCACGGACGGATATTCTTGGTCTCAAGCACACTACAGCTTCTACTGAACTCTACCTTGGTGACCCGTATGTCGATGAACACAAGAACAGTCTGCGCCCAAACACCCGGAGCAAAGGCGACGATCGGATTACATGTGAATACATCAGGACTTTCAACAGTTGGTTGGAAACACGTCTCAGAGGTGACAGCACTGTTTGTGATGAGCTGTACTTGTTGTCCAGGGGACCATCTTCGACTGTAATGATTTGGAAAGGATACGAGATAAATGGGAATACATTTTACATGATTGACCAAGATGAAAAGAGCACCAACCAAAACAACGTTGTCCGCTTTGATGCAGCAACCGACAAGGGAAATGACACATATTATGGTTACATAGTAGACACATGGGAACTTGACTACGGAGTAGATTTTAAGGTCCCTTTGTTTAAGTGCAAGTGGGTCAATCTGTCAAGAGGCGGGGTACAGGTAGACCCACAGTACGGAATGACAACAGTGGATCTGAAAAATCTTGGGTACACTGACGAACCGTTCGTCCTAGCCAATGATGTGGCACAGGTTATCTATGTGAAGGACATGTCTACCAGACCGAGGAAAAGAAAAGATAAGGAAGCGAATACATCATACAATGAGCCAAAGCGCCACATAGTTCTTTTAGGAAAAATGGACATCCTGGGAGTGGAGGGCAAGACAGACATGTCTGAAGAGTATGAAAAGTTTCATGAAATTCCCCCGTTCAAAGTCAAGGCTGACCCAAGCATCCTGATAAACGATGAAGATTATCCATGGTTACGGTGCAATAAGCAAACGACACAAGCGAAGAAAAAGTGAAGACTTTCTCCCGCAACTATTATGATGATACCATGCCAACTTTGTAACAGACGAGTATGATACCATTGTCCGTTTTGTACATGCACATGCTATGCCAACTTTTTCAGAGTTCATTTGAAAACTATGAATTTGAAAACCTCGCCAACAAAGGCGCCACACCGGTTTATAAGCCCGTCCCTCTACACACCGTTTTGTTGTAAGCAGAAACAAAATAAAATAAATAAAGCAACAAAGAAAACAAAAAAAGTGTTTTCAAATTTGAAAACTAATGGCACTAACAGAAAGTTTATAATTTTTCTAAAACTAAAAGAAAAAAGAATTAAAAATAAAGAAAAAACAACAAAAAATAAATAATGCAGAAAACAGAACAAAAAACTGAAAAAATAAAAATAGCAACAATAAGTATTTTGTTGTAAGTAGAAACAAAATAAAATAAATAAAGCAACAAAGAAAACAAAAAAAGAGTTTTCAAATTTGAAAACTAATGGCACTAACAGAAAGTTTATAATTTTTCTAAAACTAAAAGCAAAAATAATTAAAAATAAAGCAAAAACAACAAAAACTAAATAATGCGAAAACAGAACAAAAACTGAAAAAATAAAAATAGCAACAATAAGTATTTTGTTGTAAGTAGAAACAAAATAAAATAAATAAAGCAACAAAGAAAACAAAAAAGAGTTTTGAAATTTGAAAACTAATGGCACTAACAGAAAGTTTATAATTTTTCTAAAACTAAAAGCAAAAAGAATTAAAAATAAAGCAAAAACAACAAAAATAAATAATAATGCAGAAAACAAAACAAAAACTAGAAAAAATAGTGTCGCCCATCGGGCCCCCACGCCTGAATACGACTAGAAACCCTACATGGGCCGGATTCGGGCTCGCAGGAGGCCAAGTAGGCCCCAGCACATAGCTAGTGATGATTAGGCCTGAAGCCTGCAGTTGAGAGGAGCTCAAGAGGGTGGGCGCAGCAGCGCTTATAAACCACTCTCGAGCTCTCGCAACTAACGAGGTGGGACTAAACTTTTGGGCGCGGGGCAGCACAAGGCCTGGCACCAACCGGGACTAAAGGGGTTTAGTCCGGTTGGTGCCACGACCGAGATTTTGGTCCCGGTTGGTGGCACCAACCGGGACTAAAGGGGGCATTAGTCCCGGTCGTGGCACCAACCGACTAATGCCCTTGCTATATAAGAAAACACTTGGGAAATTTCAGATTTCCTCGCCGATTCTCGACGACGCCGAGCACATCGACGCCGCCAGCTGCCCGACGACGCCACCGTCGCCCCGTCGTCGCCGTCGCCTCGCGTCTGCGTGCCCGTCGTCGCCGTCGCCCGCGCCTCGACCTTGCCCTGCCCCCTGCCCGCCCGCCTGCACGCCTTCGCCCTGCCCACCACCGTCGCCTCGCCCGCGCCTGCCTGCCTGCGCGCCCCGCCCGCCCTCGTCGTCATCCAGCGCCTCTGCCCGACCCGCCATCCTCGCCAGAAGCTTTGTCCGGCCACGCCTATCCTTTTTCATATTTTTTCATATATATATATATGCTTGTTTTATATATTTTTTGTATGAATGTATGTATTTTTCAATTGTAATATGCATGGTGTTTTCAATTGTTCTCTGATTTAGTACATTAATTTTAGGTTAGTTTCATTTTTAGAAAAGTTTTATATATTTAGGACGAAGGAAGAGAAGGAAGAAGGAAGAAGAAGAAAAAGTTTTATATATGCAAAAGTTACATTTTTAGAAAAGTTTTATATATCTAGCTAGAAAGAAGGAAGAAGAAGAAAAAGAAGGAGAGGAAAAAGGAAAATAAGAAGAGGAAGAAAGGAGAAGAAGAGGAGAGGAAGAAGAGGAGAAATAAATAAGAAGAGGAAAAAAGAAGAAAAAGAAGAGAAGAAGAAAGAAAGAGGAGAAGAAGAAAAAAAGAAAATATATCTCTATTCCTTTCTTCTTCTCCTCTTTTTTTCTTCTTTTTTCTTCGATCTTTCCTCTGTCATCGCCGATATACCCTCCCGATAACTTCAACATGAGGGGGGTCCATATACCCTCCCGATAACTTCGACGTGGGGGTCGATATACCCCTCCCGATAACATTAATTTCTCCGTGTATGTATCTCGTCGTTGTCGATATTACCCCTTGAAGCGTTGTCGATATTATCCCGGTCGAGGGTTCTAGGGTCGAGGATCGAGGTTCCAGGATCGTCTAGGGTCGAGGAGGGTCGTCGAGGTTCAAGGGTCGAGGATCGCCGAGGGTCGAGAGGTTCCTAGTGTCAAAGTATTGAAGAAATCCATGGCTTCATCATTGGCGGAAGTAACCATGGCATGATGGTGAAGTCCTCAAAGTTATTCGGAATGGAGTCCGGATAGGATAGTTTGCCTTTTATGCAATTTCAGCAAAGGCCTTCCAAATAACGATATTCGGAAGGTTCTTGCTGAACTTTGTACCAAAAAGCTTAATTATCCTATCGGGACTCCGCTCCAAAATAACTTTGGAGAGCTTCGCACCATCATGCACCTGCATACTTTCGCTAATGATGAAGACATGGTTTTGTTGAACTTTGACACTAGGCAACCTCCCGACCTCGGCGATCTCGACCCTCGACCTCGACCGCTGGCGATCCACGACCCTCTACCCTCATCAAGGCGTCGATGCCCACGCCACTTGTGGGACATAGATGTAGTGTTCAACGCCGACCCCTCCCGATAGCTTCAACACGTGGGGGGGTCGATATTACCCCTCCTAGCTTGAAGCGTTCTCGAGGCCACCCCTAACCCTTGAAGCGTTGTCGAGGCCACCCCAAACCCTAGAGAAGCAGCGCCGAGGCCACTAATATGATTCCTTATTGTGATTAGCTAGCTAGTTCTCGTTTGCCACTAATATATCCATATCTATCATGTTTGAATAATAATTGCCATGTTGTAAATATTTGTAGAAACTATGGACACCCCCGAGACGAAGCACAAGAAGTGTTGTTGAGGGACATAATCGCACAAGGAAGTGATGCCGTCGCTCGTTGATGTTTCTCAACGACAACGATGGTCTGGAAGGAGAGGGTGAAGAAGCAGCTGGCTATGATTTACATGGCTCCGATGACCCAATGCCGGTGCAAGAAGGAGAGGGTGAAGAAGTAGACCGTGAGGACGGCTCCGTGATCACCAAACCGAGTCCGCCAGGTATATATATTAGTTAAGCCTGTCTTGACTAGCTCTCGTCTTTGTTTTGGTATGTACACATATTAATTAACTCTCGTCTTTGTTCTTTTTCTAGCCCTCCGGATCGAGCACAACCGGTAAAGAGACGAGGCCCAAGAAAAGTTGAGCCGGATGAAAAGTTTGAGATCATACAAATCGCAATGACGGCCAACCGATTGAACCCTACCGGACAAAGAAGGTATTTGTTGCTCGGTGCGGGGTTCGGTTAGGGACAAGATCCCGATCAGCATCCACCAATGGTATAAGCCTAAGAACGAAGACCCTGAGGTGTCTTGTGTCAATGATATGCAGAAAAATGATCTTTGGACTGAGCTGAAGTCAAATTTTACCCTACCGCTAGAGGATGATCCGGAGAAGCCAGTAATAGAGCCATTAATCAAGTCTTTTGCTCTTAAGAAGATGGCAGAACTATTCAGGAATTGGAAGAAAGAACTCAATCGTATGTTGAGAAAATGAGACACCAGAATTCAAGGGCAAATATGAGAAGATCAGAGATGATGGCCCGCATTTGTGGCCTACAAGACATCGGAAAAGAGTAAAAAGATGTCGGCGACAAACAAGAGAAATGCTGCGAAGAAGAAGCTTCACCATCGCACGGGGTCAGGTGGCTACCTCGTAGCCCGGCCTAAGTGGGCCAAGGCTGAGAATGATCTGCTTGATAAAGGGATCGAACCGAGACAATGAACTGGCAGACCGTTGTCGGACTTGGTTCTTGAGGGGCGGATCCTTGGACCCTATAACAGGAAGTGCATTTGGACGGACGAACAATTGGACATACCAGTCAAGAGGCTTCAGCAATATATCGAAGCAGCGCAGCAAGGGAAGTTCGTTCGAGACAGGAGAAGGACGAGCTCACAATGGCCCTCGGGAATCTCGAGCACCACGGACGGACACGAGGCACGCCAGCTCCGTTTCGTGGAAGGCTGGATTTCGGACGCAGGGGTTACAAAACCCATGAGAGGAGGAAGAAACTAGAGCAGAGCCTAATGCAAAGCGCTGCACGAAAGGGTAATGGGGCTAGAGGAACGAGAAGAGGAGCGAAGCAGCAGATCACAACAAACAACCTGCCAAGCTTCCCGGCTACCCCGCCATCTCGGCGGAGAAGCAGCGTGGCTTCCACCGAGCTGCTTCAGCGAGCAACATGCCTTGGCGGCTCCTGCCAGCTATCCGATGGATGCTATCACGGATGCTGAAAATTGCCACCTTATGGCGCAATGGAGCAATTTGAAGGTCAAGGCGGCTGTTGGCTCTGTTATCCTACTAAACCCGACTCAACTTTTCACCGCCGCCGATTCCGAAGGATATGCTAAGGTGATGGTCGATGAAATAACGGAGGATTTGAGGACCTCGGCTTGACCACCCTACCGGTGAAGGGAGTATCGGCTGGGTTACGCTCAAGACTCCATGCCTATGGCGGAAGGATCTCATCAACCTTCCGAACTCGACGCCTCCGCCTCCTCCTCCTCCCGGCGAGTCGAGCACTCCGCCTCCTCCACCGCCTCCTCCTCCGCGAGTGACGATCAGGGCACTCGGCCGGCTCCTTCTTCGGCGCATGGCGGCACTCCGCCTCCTTCTCCGGCGTGGCGGCACTCCGCCTCCTTCTCCGCTTTGCACCGGCGCGCCGAGCAGCCAGCCTCCTCCTTCTCCGCCTCGTCGGCAAGAGAGGAAGAGACCCGCCGCTCCGGCTGCTCCGGGCGCATCGTAGTCCTTCTCCTCCGCCTCGTAAGCAAGGAAAGAAGACATCCGCTCCGTCTGCTCTGCGGCGTCTAGCAGTACAGCCAAAGGCGGAGGAGATATAGATTCGGTCCTTCTCTGAAGACTCGGAGAAGTTACCGTCTGACGAGAGGAGCGAGGAGGAAAAGCGAAGATCGTGCAGATCGAAGTGGATGACTGGTTTCAAGGGTTGAAAGCAAAGAGACATCCACCTCCGGAGGAGAAGGTAGATCCGGTCAAAGCGAAGCGCACTCTGGCTGCCCTGACAAAACCACCCAAGTCTCCGCCGAAAGGCAACTATGAGCGCATTATTGGAAAGGCATTTGCGAAGCGGAGAGGTCGGGAAGTACTGTCGATGATCAAAGGATGAAAGAACGACGAGTTGGGAAACAAATTGCCCAGCTCAGCGAACAAGCGAAGCAATCGTGCCCCCCGCTCAAGGTGCCTGCTAGCGACATCGTCGATCCGAGGATGGTGCCCGGTTATGGCAATCCTGCAGATTACCTGCCCGACGATGTACATTATGATTTCTTGGAGGTGCAGATACAAAGATACGAGTACGGGAAGCCTCTCGTCAAAGATGAAAGCTCTCTATCAACGATGATGCGAAGATTGCATGATTGGTACATGGAAACCTGCAAAGAGTCTGAGGGGAGGAGTACTTTGTATGTGAGAGTTAAAAAGGAGCATGACCTCCTTGGAATTGAACTGTTGCCTATTCCATTTGAGGAGTTCTATCAGTTTTTCAATCAATTGGCCCTCGATAAAGCAACGGTCACCTGCTATTGTCTGTAAGTAGTACTACTTCTATCATTAAGTATCTCTATATAACTCAGCTCTTTCATTGCATGTATTTATAAATATCCTCACTATATTATGCAGATTGAAGATCGCCGAAATGAAGAAAGGACAAGTGGGTGATATTGGGTTCATTAACACATATCTCATAGATGCAAATGAGGTTAAATATCGTGCCGAAGAAACCGAGGCCAACTTGCTACGATCGTTGGAAATAAATGAACACAAAATATAATACTCTTTCCTTACAACTACAAGTGAGTGTTACTGTCTTGTGGCATATTCGATTTCCTTATTAGTCCAGGTTATAGTAATGTAATATTGATGAGTTATGCATGCATGCAGATACCACTATATTCTCCTAGAGATTAAGCTTGAGCAGGAGTAGTAACTGTCTTAGACTCGAGACGAAAAGATCCCAAGGAGTATGCGGACATGACTGAAATGCTCGAGAAGTAAGTTAAATCGATCATTATCCACCATATCAGCAACTTTGTTCATTTCGATATCAAGTAATTGTTTTCTTTGTATGGCAGGGCTTGGGAAAATTCACCAAAAAGCTCCGGGACTACCGAAGAAGCTGCAATTTAGACACCAAAGTAAGTACTATATAGTAGCATATTCCACGCAAGATCTCCTAGTGATTCAAGCGCTAGTTTCATCAATACCATTTAGCATGCTTGCTAATTATCAGTCTGATTGACCTCTGTTTCTTGTAAAGTGGTTGTGGCAGGAGCAAGGGAATGATTTCTGTGGATACTACGTTTGCGAGTCTATCCGCCACACTACCTGTGAGAGGGCTACTCCGACAAACAATATGAAGTGCGTAAATAAAATATTCACAATTTTATTTTATTACCATCATTTGTGTTGAGTTTCATTCATTCATATATATATATATATATATATATATATATATATATATATATATATATATATATATATATATATATATATATATATATATATATATATATATATATATATATATATATATATATATATATTGACCCCTTTCTTAAAATTAGATGTTTCGGAAGCGGGATGAACTCCTAGCACCAGATCGCATGCGAGCAATTCAAGAGGAATTGGCGGCATTCTTTCTTGACCACGTGATCGCTGAAGACGGAGAATACTATGTGGACCACGCGTCCGTATTGTAAAAGATAATTATTGTACATATGTAGCCGGTAGTGTCGGATAGATATACGAGAACTTGTTGTTCGACCAATCTCTCGGCGAAGGAGAGGTGGTCGATATCACTTCTCTCTGTATGCATATATGTTCATGAGGATCTTCTGTTTGCTTAATTACTAGCTAGCTAGCGTGTCTAGCTAGTCCTCTCTATATGTATGTATAGTACGTAGCGTCGACCAAGCACGGACAAAAGAGAGGACACTTTTCTCTATTAATTAGCTAGCTATAGCACAATATATGAAACACCTAAATTAACCCCCAAAACTCCCCAACCCCCCCTTTAAAAAACAAAACCACAGCCATAGAAATGTTGTGCGTGGATGCCTATTGGTCCCGGTTGGTGCCACCAACGGGACCAAAGGCCCTCCGCTGGGCTCGCGGACAGGCCACGTGGAGGCCCATCGGTCCGGTTCGATTGAACCGGGACTAAAACAGGTATTAGTATCGACCCTTTAGTCCCGGTTCATGAACCGAGACTAAAGGCCCTCACCAACCGGGTCAATAGGCCCCTTTTCTACTAGTGTAGAAAGTTTACCTGGGCTAATGCTCTGCCAAACCCAACTTATGAAAAACTTGATCGAGTTCTTGCGAGCATGGAGTGGGAACAAAAGTTCCCTCTGGTTACGGTGCAAGCTCTCTCGAGGGGAATATCCGATCACACACCCTTGTTCGTGGACTCAGGGGAGCCGAACCACGTGGGTAACAAGAACACCTTTTCTTTCGAGATGTCATGGTTCGAACGCGAGGGGTTCTTGGACTTGATTGCCAGGGAATGGGATAGAGGTGCAGGAGGCACGACTGCGATCGAGCGTTGGCAGAATAAGATTAGGCATTTGGGAAGTTTCTTACGGGGTTGGGCTAAGCACCTCAGTGGTGTGTATAAGATTGAAAAGGATAGACTCCTTTCTTTTATACAGGCCCTGGACATAAAGGCCGAATCCACTATTTTAATGCCAGCTGAGCTTCTGGTTAAAAATGAGGCGGATAAGAGGTTGAAAGAACTGCTCCGCGAAGAAGAATTGAAGTGGGCTTTGCGTGCTAAAGTTCGCAAAGTGGTCCAAGGGGACGCGAATACTCAATTCTTTCATTTGATAGCCAATGGTAAGCACAGAAAGAAGCGTATCTTTCAGCTTGAACAAGATGAGGGCACTATTTTAGGACAGGATAACCTAAAAACAATATTACCGAGTATTACAAGCAGTTATTTGGACCTCCGGAGGATAATTGTGTGTCCCTCGATGAGTCCAGGACTGAGGATGTGCCTCAGCTATCGGCTGCCGAAAATGATATTCTGGTTGCCCCGTTCTCAGAGAAGGAGGTGTTTGATGCTATTGCACAGATGAAAAACAATAAGGCTCCCGGACCGGATGGATTCCCGGCCGAGTTCTATAAAAAGTGCTGGCACATTATTAAGGGGGATTTGCTACCTATGTTCCATGATCTGTTCTCTGGTCAGCTTCAATTATTTCACTTGAATTTTGGAACTATCACACTGCTTCCTAAGAAAACGGATGCTGTGAGAATTGAGCAATTCAGGCCGATCTGCCTCCTCAATGTTAGTTTCAAAATTTTCACCAAGGTAGGGACTAATAGGCTCACACAGATTGCGCATTCTGTGGTGCAACAGTCCCAAACTGCTTTCATGCCGGACAGAAATATCCTTGAAGGGGTGGTCGTCCTGCATGAAACGCTCCATGAAATCCATTCCAAAAAATTAGATGGAGTAATCTTTAAGGTGGATTTCGAGAAAGCGTACGATAAGGTCAAATGGCCATTCCTCCAACAGTCATTGCCTATGAAAGGTTTTGATGAAGCCTGGCGCCGACAGGTTGAATCATTTACGCAAAAAGGTAGTGTGGGAATTAAAGTTAATGATGACATAGGTCATTACTTCCAAACACATAAAGGCTTAAGACAAGGAGATCCGATGTCCCCTATCCTGTTTAACATTGTGGTGGATATGTTAGCAATTTTGATAGGAAGGGCTAAGGAAAATGGTCAAGTTGGTGGATTGGTACCTCATCTTGTTGATGGAGGTGTATCCATCCTTCAGTACGCTGATGATACAATTATCTTTATGGAGCATGACTTGGCCAAGGCGAGAAATATGAAGCTTGTGTTATGCCTATTTGAACAATTGACCGGGTTAAAGATTAACTTTCATAAGAGCGAGCTGTTCTGTTTTGGTAGAGCCAAAGACGAACAGGAGGCTTATAGGCAATTGTTTGGGTGCGAGTTGGGAGAGTTACCCTTCTCTTACCTGGGTATTCCAATCCACCATCGTAGGCTGACAAACAAAGAGTGGAAGTGCATCGAGGACCGATTTGAGAAGAAACTGAGTTGCTGGAAAGGTAAGCTCATGTCATACGGAGGCCGATTAATCCTGATTAATTCGGTGCTCACGAGTATGCCTATGTTTCTCCTATCGTTCTTTGAGGTCCCAGTTGGTGTTAGGAAGAGACTGGACTTCAATCGATCGCGTTTCTTTTGGCAGGGTGATGAGCTTAATCGAAAATATCGGCTTGCTAAATGGGACATCATCTGTAGACCGAAAGACCAAGGGGGTCTCGGTATTGAGAATCTAGAAGTTAAGAATAGATGCCTTCTTAGCAAGTGGCTGTGGAAGCTCTCTACGGAGAATGATGCCATGTGGGCTCAAATCCTTCGTAGCAAGTACCTCCAGACAAAAACTTTGTCCCAAGTTACAGTCAGGCCGACCGATTCACCTTTCTGGAAAGGTCTGATGAAAGTCAAACAATCTTTGTTTAATAGGATGAAGTTTGTTATTGGAAACGGCTCTAGTACACGTTTCTGGGAGGATACTTGGCTCGGCGAGACACCCTTGGCCATTCAATATCCGTCTTTGTACCATATTGTTCAACGACGTGAGGTGTTCGTCGCATCGGTATTTCAATCTATCCCCCTTAATATTCAGTTCCGACGGACGCTAGCGGGCAATCGTTGGGAAGAATGGCTCCGTCTAGTTAGGAGACTGATGGAGGTCCAGCTTTCTCAACAACCCGATGAATTACGCTGGAAATTGACTAAGTCTGGAGTATTCACTGTTAAATCAATGTATATTGATGTTATTAATTCAAACTCCATTCCTACCTCCAAGCATGTTTGGGATGTCAAAGTTCCTTTGAAAATAAAAGTGTTTATGTGGTTTGTCCATAAACAAGTTATTTTAACCAAGGACAACTTGATAAAGCGTAACTGGACAGGACCTACTAGGTGTAGTTTCTGTGATCGGGATGAGACAATCAAACACCTCTTTTCTCATTGCTCGTCGGCCAAAGTACTTTGGCAGACGGTCCACATCGCTTTTAATATCAATCCACCGAATTCTGTTAACGCGTTATTTGGGACATGGCTTAATGGGATTGAGCCTGACTTAGCGAGACACATTCGGGTTGGAGTTTGTGCTTTGCTGTGGACTATCTGGACTTGCAGAAATGATTTGGTTTTTAATAGAATATCATGTATCCATTTTTTGCAGGTTATATTCCGAACTACGGCACTGATCCGTTCGTGGTCACTACTCACCCCGACGGAGGCCAGGGAGCATTTGGTTACTGGGTCTTTCCGCTGGGAGATGGTAGCTCGGGATATCTTCAACCGGTTTGGATGGCGGTCATGTAATAGGATAGGCATGTAGTTTACCTATCTACTTTTAGCCAGCCGGTTGTGGCGTCTTTTCATGGCTAGTGGGTGTTTCTAGCCCTTTTTGGCTCTGTGTGAGCTTTCTTTACTTTTTTATTACTTTTGGAGACCTTGGAACCATGTTGGCACTGCTTTATTTGGTTAGTAAGATGGCCGTATGCATCACTCTGATGCAGAGGGCGGGGAATCCCCCTTTTCGGAAAAAAACTCCCATACGTTCGGAGACAAGATTAATACGAAGGTCTAGTCTGGATGTTTTCTTCTAGACTCCCTTTCTCGTATTTTTAGTGAATTCACACGATGCTACACGTGTGCGTTGTGGGTAATGGGCATGCCTTTCTCCTTTGCAACTCATGGTTTGTCTAGTGTTAGGTTGTACTAGCAGCATTTTCTTGAAGTATAAATTACAATCTATCTCAAAAAAGAGAGTGTAAAATACACTCGTGGTAAACCCACTTTTTTTAAGAAAGTGGTATACCCACTTTTCTAAAATAATATGGTATATCCTCTTTAGTCACTCTATCCATAAAACATACAACATACATTCATTGGATCACAAAATAATCATCTGAGTTTTATAAATTTTTGGAAAAGTGTGAATGGCCATATATTAAGTAGCACATATGTTACTAAAATTCCCTTACATGAATTGAAAAATACATCCAATTCTTTGGGGTGCCGAAATCTTCTTCCTCAGTGGTTGGCCCGTGCCGTAACCAAGATCCGTGAGCAAAAGAACCAAAATGTCGCAACAAAGTTCAATAGACATTCCAGGAAATTTAACTAGACTTTAAAATCAACACTAATAATGGAGAGTAAAATATTTTACAATAATATAGTATTTACTAATAACAGAACCAACAAATTACTAGTGTTTAGTAGTACCTCAAGCAAATCTCAACATTCTTCACCCATATAGTCAGTGACTTCTATGATCTCAATACCCTAAAAGCTAGTTGAGTCGTCACATGTGCTCCTGAAAAATATTAAAGGAAAAACAAATTAGAAACACAATAACACTATGGTAGTATGATTTGTTCCATAAACTACTACGTACAAAGTTACAAGACAATGCAAGCACGTCCTTAATGACAGGTTTGAAAAAATCCATCTAAAAATCATAATCATCACTAAGACATATTCCATACTACTACCTTACTGTAACTAACAGCCCAAGACCGACATTCCAGATGCCCTCCAGTTATTTCTTTGTCTCCGTGTGATTTATTTGCCTGTTGCATTTCATCATGTCATCAGGAGCATTGCATTCGCACATTTTCATAAAACAGGCATCCGTTCATAGTTGCCACTTCTCTCTTTGTCTTCGTTGACCTTTTGTCGGGCCCCTTTGTCTTTATCGACCTCTCTCAGACCCCTCGCACGCGTCCGGAAGATTGCCCGAACCCGGACCGCTCGGTCATGACCAATGGGTCCAAATCATCCGGAAACTACCATGTTAGCTATTTAAGCACACCCCTCCTCCATTTTTGGGAACCCTAAGAATCAGGACGCCTGTCCCATCCCACTGCCGCCAGCATCTCCCACCTTGGGATCCTCCCATTCCCCACTGCGCCAACCACCAGCCATCCCCTCGATCCATCCATCCAGTCGATCCACCCAACCAGCCACCAGATCCCTCCCCGACCAACCAACCAATCTCCATCGCACCCGAGCAACCCGCCTGGTCGCCTCCCTCCTCCTGTGCTTCGATCCAGGACGGATCGGAAGCAGCGCCCGAGGCCTCCTCTGCTGCTCCTCGAGCTTGGCCGCCTCCCCGCCGAGCTCCACCGTGCCGACGAGCTCCACCAGGACCCCCTCGCCCCTTGCCTCTCCTTCCCCTCATGTTTCCTTCTCCCTCTCCTTCCAGTGTCCTTATCTCTCCCGCTCACACTTCTCTCTCTCTCTGTTGTCTTCACAGCGCCGCCTCCTGCCGTCCCTGTCGCCATTGGACCGTGCCACCGCATTGAAGCTCCTTCCTCGACGCCCATGTCGACCAAGTCCCTCTCCTGGAGCTGCTCCTGTTCACTTCCGCTCCTCTTCATCGAGGTGCCAAGTCCCGCCGCTGTTGTGCTCTACTTGTGTTGACCGAGACGCGCCTGCATCGCCTCAAGTCGCTGCCTTACCTCGCGTTGACCTGCGTCGCCGTCCAGATCCGTGCCCGCCGGCCTTCGCGCCCTCGCCGGGGTGTTCGTCCCAAGTCCCGCTCCTGCCTCTATTCGAGAGGAGAGGCTGCGACTGCTCCTCTGCCTCGCATCGAACGCAATAGCTAGCCTCCAGCCCATTGTGAGGCCTTCTTCGCTTCTGGCTGGTTGGCCCATTGTGAGCAGCTCCCCCCAGCCCAGTTCACCTCAGTTTCGACCCGATTGTTTTTTCCCATGTCCAGCGAATTTTGCCAATTATCAAGAGGTTGCCAATTTTATAGAAAAACCCTCCTTGTTCATGCATATTATTACTCACAAACTATGCATCGGAATTAAACAACTTATATATGTAAAATGATTAGAATTTTGCATAGATTATTAATTTACAACTTTCATCCATGATAAAGATGTTTAAAATTGTTGTGTGCATTAATTTGCATAAATGTCATGCTAAATGGTTTATTTCATAACTAATTAACCGTAGCTCCGATTTAAATAAACTTTATATGTAAATGGTGTAGAAAAATGCATAGATTAACATGGTGGCATTACTTTGTATGTTTAAAAACTCTAAAATTGTGTATAGGGCATAACAATACCAATTTCAAAAGTTGCATATGGGGATTTTCCAGAATTGTTGTTTGTTGTTTCCGGCCTAATTTAAACTTGCCTAAATAGTTAGTTTTATTATGCTTCACCTCTTGCCATGTTAATCAACATTTAATATTGATGAGTAGCATAAATACGAGTGAACTAAATAATTGAATGTGGTGTTTTGTCAATATGCAACTCGTTGCATATTGAGCACCACTTAATTTTGTAGTATTTGATTGTTGCACTTTGCCATGGCATAAATTATTAAAATGGACATGCATCATACTTGATTGTGCATCATGCCATGATTATGCTTATTGGTTTACCATGTTGTTTGCTTCTTTCTGGTTGTGCTTCTGCTCGATAGTTCTGGTTATGTTGTGAGAGTGAGGATTCGTTCGACTATGTGGGTTCGTCCACTTCATGGATTCAGTCTTTTTCCGAGCGGGATTTCAGGCAAGATGATTTTACCCTGTATATCACTACTATCTTTGCTTGCTAGTTGTCTTGATGCTATCGCTATGTCACGCTACCTACCACTTGTTTATCAAGCCTCCCAATATGCCATGATAAGCCTATACCATTTCCATCATCCCAGCAAATCGCTGTTTGGCTATGTTACCGCTTTGCTCAGCCCCTCTTATAGCGTTGCTAGATGCAGGTGCATTTTCAAGTTGTTCCATGCTGGGACATGGATATCATGGGATATTAACAGAATATTTAATAACAATAGAACCAAAAAATTACTAGAGTGTTTAGTAGTACCTCAAGCAAAGCCCAACATTCTTCACCCATATAATCATTGCCTTCTATGATCTTAATACCCTAAAAGCTAGTTCAGTGGTCATATATGCTTCTGAATTTTCTAAAAGGAAAAATAGATTGCAAACACAATAACACTATGGTAGTGTGATTTGTTCCTTAAACTAGTACATACGTACTTACAAGGCAATGCAGGCACGTGCTTGGTGACATGTAAGAAAAAATCTATCCAAAAATCTTAATCACCACTATGAGGCTCATCATGTGAGGTGGTAGACACATGCGATTGCTCAAGTCCATTGGTCCACATGGTTTCTCTCCCTCCATCTGCTTGTTCGTGGCCAACTGCAAAACATGGATCTTGACGGCACACTCTCACCGCCGCTCAGGAAACTGCGGAATGTGTAAGATTTTTTTCATAATACTACCTTACACTCCCATATGTTCAGACACAAGATTAATATGAAGGTCTGGTCCGGATGTTTTCTTCTGGACTCCATTTGTCATATTTTTAGTGAATTCACACGATGCTACTCCCTCCGTTCCTAAATATAAGTCTTTATAGAGTTTCCACTAGGTGGACTACATACGGAGGAAAATGAATGAATCTACTCTTAATATGCATCTATATACATCCGTATGTGGTTCGTAGTGGAATGTTTACAAAGACTTACATTTAGGAACGGAGGGAGTACATGTGTGCATTGCGGATACTGTGCGTGCCTATCTCCTTTGCAACTCATGGTTTGTCTAGTGTTGGGTTGTACCAGCAGCATTTTCTTCGAGTATAAATTACAATCTATATCAAAAAAGAGAGTATAAAATACACTCGTGGTAAACCCATTTTTTTTCTTAGAAATTGGTATACTCACTTTTCTAAAAAGAATATGGTATATCCTCTTTAGTCACTCTATTCATAAAACATACAACATACAGTCATTGGATCACAAAAAAATCATCCGAGTTTTATAATTTTTTGCAAAAGTGCGAATGGCCACATATTAAGTAGCACATGTCTTACTATAATTCCCTTACATGAATTGAAAAATACATCCAATTCTTTGGGGTTCCGAAATCTTCTTCCTCAGTGGTTGGCGCGTGCCGTCACCAAGATACATGAGCAAAAGAACCAAAATTTCGCAAAAAATGTTCAATAGCCATTCCAGGAAATTTAACTAGACTTTAAAATCAACACTAATAATGGAGAGTAAAATACTTTGCAATAATATAATATTTAGTAATAACAGAACCAACAAATTACTAGAGTGTTTAGTAGTACCTCAAGCAAATCCCAACATTCTTCACCCATATAATAAGTGTCTTCTATGATGTCAATACCGTAAAAGCTACTTGAGTTGTCAGATGTACTTCTAAAAAATATTAAAGGAAAAACCAATTAGAAACACAATAACGCTATGGTAGTACGATTTGTTCCGTAAACTAGTAAGTACGAAGGTACAGGACAATGCAAGCACGTCCTTAATGAAAAGTTTGTAAAAATCCATCTAAAAATCATAATCACCACTATGAGAATCATCGCGTGATGTGGTAGAGACATGCGATTGCTATAGTCCACTGTCTTCACATGGTTTCTCTCCCTGCATCTGCTTGCTCGTAGACTACTGCAGAACATGGGGCCTTGACGAGACACTCTCGCTGGCGATCGCGAAACTGCAGAAGCTGTGGAATCTATAAGACATGTTCCATACTACTACCTTACTGTAACAGCCCAAGACCGATGCTCCAGATGCCTTTCAGTTATTTCGTTGTCTCCGTGTGATTTATTTGCTTGTTGCATTTCATCATGTCATCATGTGCATTGCATTCACACGTTTTCATAAAATAAGAATCCGTTCGTAGTTGCCACTTATCTCTTTGTCTCCGTTGACCTTTTGTCAGGCCTCCTGCCATCCCTGTCGCCATTGGACCGCGCCACCGCACCGGAGCTCCTTCCTCGACGCCCATGTTGACCAAGTCCCTCTCCTGGAGCTGCTCAAGTTCGCTGCTGCTCCTCTTCATCGAGGCGCCAAGTCCCGCCGCCACTGTGCTCTGCTTGTGTTGACCGAGACGCGCCTGCATCGCCTCATGTCGCTGCCTTCCCTCGTGTTGACCTGCGTCGCCGTCCAGATCCGTGCCCGCCGGCCTTCGCGCCCTCGCCAGTGTATTTGTCCCAAGTCCTGCTCCTGCCTCTATTCGAGAGGAGGAGGCTGTGACTGCAGGAAATATATAATAGAACACCTGCACCTAGGCCCCTCTCTATCTAGCCATCCATTTTCTGCATCGTGATTCATGGAAGTACATTTCTCTTTTTTGTTTCTCCCACACAGGACATATCTTGAAGTTTAAGCCTGTGCAGCGTGGCAAAGCTTTCTAACTAGAATCTAGGATAAATCTTTCAGATTTTTTTGTCAAACATAAATATACAAAATAAGTTTTGTTTGATTTAAAAATCATATTTCTAGTATTTATGTCAGACAAAAAATTCTGAAAGATATATCCTAGATTCTGGTTAGAAAGCTTTGACACACTGCAAAGGTTTGAACTTCAAGATATGTTTTATATGAGAGAAACAAAAAAGATAAAATTTCATATAGAAAGTTAGGTGTGTCGCACTGATCTTAATGTTGTATTGGAGAGTTAGGATAGTAGGGCCGGAGCGTAGGTGCTCCAAAAATCCACGTCCCCGCGACTGCTCCTCTGCCTCGCATTGAACGCAACAGCGCGCCACCAGACCAGCGCGAGGCCTTCTTCGCTTCTGGCCCGTTGGCCCATAGTGAGAAGCTCCCCCCCAGCCCAGTTTTGGCCCGATTGTTTTTGCCTATGTCTAGCGAATTTTGCCAATTATCCAGAGGTTGCCAATTTTATAGAAAAACCCTCCTTGCTCATGCATATCATTACTCACAAAATGTGCATCGGAATTAAACAACTTATATATGTAAAATGATTAGAATTTTGCATAGATTATTAATTTACAACTTTCATCCATGATAAAGATGTTTAAAATTGTTGTTTGCATTAATTTACATAAATGTCATGCTAAATGGTTTATTTCATAACTAATTAGCCGTAGCTCCGATTTAAATAAACTTTATATGTAAATGGTGTATAAAAATGCATAGATTAACATTGTGGCATTACTTTGTATGTTTAACAACTCTAAAATTGTGTAAAGGGCAGAACAGTACCAGTTTCATAAATTGCATATGGGGATTTTCCGGGATTGTTGTTTGTTGTTTCCGGCCTCATTTAAACTTGCCTAAATAGTTAGTTTTATTATGCTTCACCTCTTGCCATGTTAATCAACATTTAATATTGATGATTAGCATAAACAGGAGTGAACTAAATAACTGAATGTGGTGTTTTGTCAATATGCAACTTGTTGCATATTGAGCTCCACCTAAATTTGAAGTATTTGGTTGTTGCAATTTTCCATGCCATGAATTATTAAAATGGACATGCATCATACTTGATTGTACATCATGCCATGATTATGCTTGTTGGTTTACCATGTTGTTTGCTTAATTCTGGTTGTGCTTCTTCTGATAGTTCCGGTTACATTGCGAGTGTGAGGATTCGTTCGACTACGTGGGTTCGTCTACTTCATGGATTCGGTCTTCTTCCTAGCGGGATTTCAAGCAAGATGATCATTGCCCTGTGTATCACTACTATCTTTGCATGCTAGTTGTCTCGATGTTATCACTATGTCGCGCTACCTACCACTTGTTTATCAAGCCTCCCAATATGCCATGATAAGCCTATACCATTTCCATCATCCCAGCAAACCGTTGTTTGGCTATGTTACCGCTTTGCTCAACCTCTCTTATAGCGTTGCTAGATGCAGGTACAGTTTCAGGTTGTTCCATGTTGGGACATGGATATCATGGGATATCACAATATCTCTAATTTAGTTAATGCATCTATATACTTGGTAAAGGATGGAAGGCTTAGCCTTCTGCTTGGTGTTTTGTTCCACTCTTGCCGCCCTATTTTCTGTCATACTGGTGTTATGTTCCTTGATTTGCGTTCCTTACACGGTCGGGGTTTATGGGCCCCCCTTGACAGTTCGCTTTGAGTAAAACTCTTCAAGCAAGGCCAAACTTTGGTTTTACCATTTGCCTAATAATAACTAAAACTTGCATAGGGATCGGCTAGCACCCGAGGATAATTAATCAACAAGCCAGGCCAGTGCCCCTCATGAGTGTTGGTCCAAACCGGGCAGCCCGCGGGGCCACCACAGAGAAACTCGAGGATAGGTTTTACTCGTAGCTTGTCCCATCCGACCGTGGCTTGAGGCGAGATACGCGTGGCTACTATCAGGGTGTCGGCACGTCGGGAGGTCTTGCTGGTTTTGTTTTACCATTGTCGAAATGTCTTGTGCACCAGGATTTCGAGCTTGATCGGGTTGTCCCGAGATGGAGATTTTCCTCCGTGGATCGGGAAAGTTTATGATGGACTAAGTTGGGACACCCTAGGTTTTAATCTTTTCAAGGGCCGTGCCTGCAATTATGTGGCAGATTAGAAATTTATAATATCCAGTTGTAGAGAACTTGACACCAGATCAGAATTAAAATACACCAACCGCGTGTGTAACCTTGACCGTCTCTTTATGAGTGATTCGAAAAGAGAACACAGCGGGGTTATGTTTGACTCATAAGTAGTTCAGGATCACTTACTGATCATTACTAGTTTGCGACCGTTATGCATAGTTGCTCTTCTTATTCTTGTAATCGTAAGTTAGCCACCATAAAATGCTTAGTGCTCGCTGCAACCTCACCACTTAACCATTCCATACCCATTAAGCTTTGCTAGTCTTAATACCCATGGTAATGAGATTGCTGAGTCCTCGTGGCTCACAGATTACTACAACAACAAGTGCAGGTACAGGTAAAGCGATGCTTTGACGTGAGAGCGATACTTGATTGATTTTGGAGTTCTTCTTCTGCTTCTTCTTCTTTGATCACGGGATAGCACTACTAGGAAAAAGCCTAGCAGCAGCGCTGGTTCTAGGTATATCAGTAGCGCTGGAAGCGGCGCTACTAATAAGGCACTACAGCTAACCCGTAGCAGCAGCGCGTGCGCGCCCGCGCTACTGATATACAAGTGTAGCAGCAGCGTTCTTCCCGGAAGCTCGTTACTGCTAATAGCTATAGCGCGCTTCTCCTGTGCACGCTACTGCTACTATCGCACTGCTGCTAACTTTTCTCCACTCGCTACTGCTAATTTTAGTAGTTTTTGTTTTTTTTTTACATATTTGTTTTCTATTTGAACAGGCTTTATAGAAGAATCTTTAGCACATACAAATGTCATCATGATACACATACAAATGCCTGCGAGACCACAAATGTAATCATAGCATATACATACAAATAGTCTCATCATAATCATCATTCAACACAAAGTGGTATCTTGTCATCATCTCAAAAATAGCGATACATGCAAGTATCGAATACTTGCAACTACAACGTCATCCATCTAAACAAAGGTATACGCGAGAAGAGCTATCATTATGAGTGAGAGCGGAACTATGCAGTACATGAGGTGGCGGTTACGAGTCCTCTCTCGCGCTAGCGTGAACCTCAAGTAACTAGCTTCTCCTTCTTGTCTGCTTTTGAAGCCTTTATGTCTGGCGCCCGAGAACCCATTCACTTGCGCATGACACTCATGCCACTCGTTGTACACCCCCGGAACCTTCCCTTTGTACACGACATAGCACTGCCATCTCGCCATCAAGAAACTAGGTACCTGTTAGAGATGCATCTTCATGAAGAGGATGTACAATCATATGCAACAAAATATACTAGAGCAACACGAAAAAGAAAGGGTTAGCAACTAGATGCAACATACAGTACGCAAACTAATTAACTAGAGGTACGCAGGTCATCATACGCAAACTAACAAAGTAGCGTTATGCAAGTTCGGTAGGGACCGTGGACATCACAAAGTTTCATCGCTACAAAAAGTATACAAGTTCAACCGACACATATCATCATCATAGGCATCATAAATCACTGGAAGTTCCATCCTTCCATATCATCGAGGATGGACCGTAGCTTCTTGAACGGCGTGAGGTCTAGACGTTGCATGCCTATGCGAGTTCGGACGTCAGCTCGCGATATAGGGCCGTGGTGGAACATCCCCTTCTCATTGACGACTTCTTTCATGATGATCGTCGCAATGTCCCTTTGGATGCGAAAGAAGTCATCTCTAAGTTTATAATCCGCTTCTCCATGAGATTCTAGCCACTTGTGGATATGATCATCATTTCTTCTTGTCATGCGAAGCTTTTGGTGATCCATGTTGAACTGAATCATGAGATGGACGATGTAGAATCCATCCTTCTTGCTTGGTTTTGGGACATGGATGCAGGAGAAGTTAGTTTTATGCGCGAAACCCATCTTCTTGTTCCTTTGTTTCCTGATCTGCATGTGGCCACCACTAATGCTGAAGCCTTGGAGAGCATCATCTAGAATATTCATTATGTGGGTGTAGTCCTTTTTCTCGTAGTCTCTGGAAGGGTCAAAATACACGGCATGAGAGACTTGCGGGTAAAGAACGATAAGGACGGCGCGACCGTTGCTGCGGGGAAAAGACACCTCAAATTATTCTCCATATGAGCGAGAAGGAATGATTGAAATGTACGAAAGGGTTGTCCGGAACTGACTTACTCTGGATAATAAGGCACGAGGACAATTTCGTGGTCCTTATTCTGTACCATGAAGTTTTGGAGGTAGTCCCTAGCAGTTTCACGCTCAAAGTCGCCGAGACTCAAGAAAGACTCGTGCATGTAGTACGGACCCGCCACACAGATTTGCGAGACTTCTTCACTCTTCATGACGGAGCTCATATGTAGCGCAAAAAGGCGGACGATTGTAAAATCGAGCCGCCTTGTTAGAAACATCTCAAAGATATGGTCAAATCGCAGGAAGAACACCTCCGCGGGCCGTGTGTCGACGTAGCACTTCCCCTCAGGCACACGAGCCGCGTATGTCGGATATCCTGGATCCTTTGAGGCTAGTAGGCTTTTCTCAGTCGACAACACATGGTCGTGCAGTCTCCTGAGATCCCCTGATAGTGCCTCCAGCGGTTTCGGCGATAGCATCGGCTCGCCCATGAGATGGAACATGGCCACACCTTTCACGGGTACACGCTCTTTAGAATCCATCGTCTGGCTGCTATGTGCTCTGGCTTGTTTGGAGGTAGTTATCTTCCCCGATCTCTTCCTCTCCTTTTTCTTGGGCACACCTTCCAGATCCTTCCTTAACCCCTGCCCCAGGGTTCCCAGGCTAAGCACTATACGACCCCCGGCTAGTTGAGCCTGTGTTGAGGCGGCATCTTCAGGCGTGTCCTGTGAGGAATTCATGAAGAGAGACTTTTTGCAATCCTTCCAACGACCTTCCTGCCCGGGCATATCATCCATATCCTCATTAGTATGCTGATAGCCTGATTCGTCATATGGTTGACTCATCATATCTATGTCACAGTCATACGCGTTTGTATTGAGGAAACCCATAGGGTCGACCTCCGTCTCATCATCCATTCTCTGTTCTACAGGACCGATTACATCAGCCAGTACTATTGCACCCCCTTCATCACGTCGTCCGCCGCTCTCACCCGGCACTACAGGAGCTGGTAATTGCGTAGGCGGGGTGGTGGTCTCCGCACATGCTTGTGGATGTGTGGTTATTGGTGTGCTCTCGGCCGGCTCCAGACGAATAAGATTCTTCGGCCATAGCAGCACCCAACCCTTGCAGCTTCCAATCCGTGGCGGGGTCTCATCGTCCTCTCCCACATGCTGTACTGGAGGAGGCAAAGCCTCGTGCCCCGAGTTCACACTGGACAAGCTAACCTTGAAGTGCCCAGCGGGGATCGGCTGGTTGTGGAACGTTGGTTTCAAGGGGTTCAATATCATCCCCTTTCCCACGTTCACCTTCTGGCCTTTGATCAAGTAGAGTATGGTGCACGGGGTTTCTTCGCCCTGCAAACTCATATGTCTGTGGCGTAAAACATCCGAAAGGCAACAGAAATGGAATATTCTCTCTCTCTCTCTCTCTATATATATATATATATATATATATATATATATATATATATATATATATATATAGGAAAATCCATCCTACCACCCGTGGTAGTTACCCCATATGTCTCATATACTACCATTTGGTACTATATATACTACTTTATCATTTTAAATATATTCATATACTATATCTAAGATATTTGAAGCAAGTTACATGAAAAATTACATATGAACTCATAGTTTTTGTTATATTTGTGAAATACGTATATATTAGTACGTAAAAAGAGCATACTCAAAACATGGTATATACTACCTCAAAATTAGTATATATACTACCTAATCACTGTTATATACTACATACTACACGTACATACTCTCAATTTTGAGAGATACTACATACAACAAACAAAACGCAAGTGATGGTAACTACCACTGCTTTTAGGAAACATTTGTCCTATATATATATATATATATATATATATATATATATATATATATATATATATATATATATATATATATATATATATATATATATATATATATGTTGTGCATGTAATTACCATGACGGCGTCGAGCTCAGCCAAAGATGAAGGCCCACCTAGCGCGCCAGAGACTGAGGACGGGCTGCTATGAGCGGGAGCGACTGCGGGAAGAGGCCCGATTGCGTGAGCAAGTGATGGTGCGGTGTTGTTATTGTTCATGGAGTTGCTCCCGACGAAACTGGGCATCGGGAAATCATGTACCGTCTTGTCTGGATTTTCCTTCGTCCAGTTGATGATAGCTAGAACCAAGTTAGTAGCGAAATCATTTCTGCAGGCAGTCACAGCTGCATTGACTGCCTGCTGTAGCAACTCATTTTTCTCCTCGGCTGTTTTTTCCGCGTCCTCAGCTGCTTTTTTCTCGACCACAAGCTTCACCTTCGCGTCGATGTCCGCCTGACTAAACTTCTTTTTCTACTTCTTGGCCCCCGGGCCCTAGTTGTAAAACACCTTCCATATGGCGCCGTCTCCAGCGCCGTGCACACGACCATATTGCGGCCGCTGGCCCAAAGGGAGTCCCTTAAGTTCGTTCAAGGCCCGGTTGAGAGGGGTGTCCCACTTCGGCCTCATCGGAGAAGTAGGGCTTTCGGCTGCAAGCTGGTGTTGCTTCTCCTGCAGAAGGAGCATGAACCGTTTAGGAATGTGTAGTCGACTAGATATGAAGCTAAATGTAAGGTGCTAAAAGAATAATTACCAGTAGTCTAATCAATTTCCTCGTGATCTGGTCCGTGTAAAAAACCTTTTTTCCTTGTCCCACTTGTAGCGGGCCCTGATGAAGTCATGCTCCAAGGGTTGGTGAACTTGCGAAGGGGTGCAGGAGACCGCGGCTTCACGTTCGCGCCCTCCTTATCCCATATGGGCCTTTTACCGAGGTAGCCACGGCTTCCGAGGCGATGCTTCCCCGTGTTCCTTTGCTGAAGGCTCTTGAATTTCACAGCCTTAGCCTTGGCTGCCTCGGTAGCGCAAGTGTCCTTGAACTTTTCGAACTCTTCTTCCGTAAGTGTCGGATTTTCCTCCAGAATCTTGGACAGGGGTTCCTCAGCCTCAGTAGCTCGTTTCACCCTCCCTTTCCAGGATGCCAAATCATTGCTGAACATGCCCATGGCGTGATTGTTAATCTTTTTCATCTTCGGATCATCCCACGGTTGTTCTATGTTATCATCCTGGTCGGGGAACTTGAATCTCTTGTGCAACTTCGTTAGGAGAAACTGCGTCAAATGTTCTTTACTCCTTAAGTCATCATCGTTGATGCTCGCGCATTCCCGTAGGATGCATCCTACTTGGTTCCCATAGCACTTGCGAGGTTCTTCCGGCTCTAATGGCTCAAACTTGCCAGGTGCCATCTTTGTGATCACTAGTCGTCCAATCCCTAGCTTGTTACGTTTTCGTATCCTCTGCTTCTTATGCTTCTTCTTTTCGGTAGCGGCATCGGCGCCGGTACCTTCCCCGCCGGTACCTTCCTCGCCGGTCTCGGTGCCGCCATCGGTGCCGGCGCCGTCGGTGTCGATGTCGGCGTCAGTACCATCATCAAGGCCGACCTGCTAACCTTGCTTAGCAGTCAAATAGTCGAAGTACTCTTGTTCACCCTCATAATCCATCTCGTCTGCATCTTGGTCAGAAGGCCCAGTTTCTTTGTTGTTCGACATGTTTCCTATGATTAAGTCTCCTCGTTTATTTCCAAAAGTATGAAAAAAATGAGAAATGACATAAAAAATAAATCTATGTGCCAGCACTCGATATGCCTACTATCTAGCACAAATCATGCCAAAATTCACGGAAAATTTCGGCATGACCTTTCCTAAAAAATGGACATATCGAGCGCCTGAAATTCACCGGAACGGAAATGAATCAACATTCCGGAGTAACATAGGCCACTCGGACCATTTACAAAAATTGAACCAAAACATCACATGTCCAAATGACATGTCCAAATTCCAAACATGACATGTCCAAAACATGACATGTCCACATATCACATGTCCATTTCAAATTTGCATATAAATTCAGCCTACCTAAATTTGCATATAAATTCAACCTAGCTAAATTCATAACTAAATAGATAACCTAATTAACCTACTGCCCTAACTAAAACCTAAGTAAATTAACCGAAGAACCCTAGCTAGCAGAGAGAGGGGGGGTTTACAGAGGGTGCAGGGGCGAGGAGGCAGGCCCGACGACGACCGAGGTTGGGAGGGGAGGAAGCAGAGGAGGGAGGCGTGGCGCGTCTAGGTTGGGGGCGAGTGCCGGGGCGCGGCGGTCCGACGGGGGAAGAGAGAGTGGGGATTTGGGGGGAAAAGAGGCGGGATGAAGCAGAGAGAGGGAGGATTTTGGGTGAAGTGGACGTAGCAGTAGCGCGTTTAGACCAAATGCGCTACTACTAATACAGGTAGCTATAGCGGTTTTTACGGAAACCGCTACTGCTACCTTGACTAGCTCTTGGCGTCGGGTATAGTCATGCTTAAACCCGGGCATGGGCAGCCCGGCCCGACGACCCGGCCCGAGCCCGGCCCGAAAAACCCGGGCCGGGCCGGGCCGGGCTTGACATTCGGGCCAGGCTCGGGCTTTGTTTTGCAGTCCGAAAGATAGTTCAGGCCGGGCTCGGGCTTCATTTTTTCTGTATTTCCGGCCGGTCTTTCAGGCTTCGGGCCGGGCTTGCACGTGCACGTACTAAAAAACAACATTCGGGCCGGGCTTTTGGGCTTCGAGCTTGATTTCGGGCCGGGCTCGGGCTTGAAAATATGGAGTATTTCGGGCTTCGGGCCGGGGCTTGGGCTTGAGAAATGAAGGTCGGGCTTTTACAAGCCCGACCCGGCCCGACGTTTGCCCAGGTTTAGTCATTCTTAGCCCATCTGACACGGAACATCGTCGTGTTGTGCAGTCCAGAGTAGTCAAGCTCCCAGATCTCCTCGACCCTTCCATAAAATCGTTCGATTCGCCGTTGTCGCTGCCGGTCATGCATTCCATCGTCACCCCTGAGTTCTGATCATCACTGTCCATATCTTTGGCCTCTGTGTAGAACGTGTATCCGTTGATATCATATGCCTGATAGGTTACGAGGTTGGGTGACGGGCCATGTGCTAAGGCGTATATGAGCAATCCGTCCTTAGAGCCCTTCTCCGGGGGATTAGCAATAATATGCTCTTTGAACCAATGCAGGAAAGTGAAGTTGTGCTCTCTAGTAACTTCGGATACCCCGGTCACTATACTTCTTTGCGATAATTTCTTTGTGTAGTGCCACGAAAGGATCTACCTCGTCTAGGTGTTGTAGCACTACCAAGTTTGCTCTGTCAAAGTCGCTGCGTTGATCTGAGTATGCCACGTCCAGTTCCCTGCGACCATTGCAGTGACCTTCTCCTTCGAGCCTCCCGTCGTGCTTGTTAACGGGAAAAACCAACACTAACACCAGGCGGCTGGTCTGCGCCATATAAAAAATTCTCGCAGAAAGAGATGCACTCTTGTGTCACATAGCCCTGGACGATGCTTCCATCCAGACGGGACATGTTACGAACGAATCCTTTGATGACCCCATTCATCCTCTCAAACGGCATCATGTTGTGCAGGAATGACGGCCCCAGGTCTATTATGTCATCCACAATATGGACACACAGATGCACCATCATGTCCAAGAACGCGGGTGGGAAGTACATCTCAAGCTCATTTAGTATCACAACGATCTCTTCCTGTAGCCTCCGGAGCTGCTTCACACTGATTGACTTTCGAGAGATGACGTCGAAAAAGTTGCAGAGACCAATAAGCGTGTCACGGACGTGCTTGTCCATTATCCCTCTAAGGGCAACAGGTAGTATATGCGTCATCATCACATGACAGTCATGGGACTTCATCCCGCTGAACCTTTTCTTGTCCGTGTCTAGATATCTGCTTATCTTACCACAATAACCGGAACTAACTTTGACTCCGGTAAGGCACTTAAAGAATTGATCGATCTTAGCCTGACTTAAGGTCAAGCAAGAAGGGGGGCAATAATCCTCTTTCTTTATTTTCTTGCCCTTCTTCTCCCGTGCCTCTGTCTCCGTCTCCGTCTCGTCTGACATTTTACGGGGCGGCATGTGCAGATCTTCCCTGATTTTTAAATCTTGCAAGTCATTTCTTGCCTTCGGCCCATCCTTGGTCTTATCCGGCATGTTCATCAGTGTTGCGAGCAAGCTCTCAAGGACATTCTTACAGATATGCATTTGATCAAGGCAATGAGGTGTATCGAGTTTGTGCTAGTACTCCAAGTCCCAGAACACAGACCTCGTCTTCCATACCTTCAGCAGCGGCTCCGACGCCTTTCTCATCGTCTTTCCCGGCGCGGGGCACTCCTTTCCAGTTTTTCAATAGCCCATCGATTTCGGCACTGCTCTGCTTACGTGGAGGTCCTCGATGCTCAGCTTGACCATTGAATAGATCTCCACGGTTTCTCCACGGGTCGTCCTGTTCGAGCCATCTTCGATGCCCCATGTACACGATTTTCCCAGACCCGCCATCTTTCCTTGACGTTAGCTGCTGAGATGTCGTATCATCCATGCACCGCGTGCATCCGAAATATCCATGGCACACCTGGCCTGCGACATATCCGTAACCGAGATAGTCGTGCACCATCGTGATCAACACGGCTCTCATGTAGAAATACTCGCCTTTGCTGGCGTCCCATGTCTTGGCCGGTGATTTCCATAACGTGTCTAAGTCCTCTTGAAGTAGCCCCAGATACAAATTAATATTATTTCCTGGTTGTTTCGGCCCTTGAATAAGCATGCTCATGTGAATGTACTTCGACTTCATGCACAACCAGGGGGTGGGGGAGGTTGTACATCCATACAAACACGGGCCATGTGCTATGGTTGGTGTTCTGGTTGCCAAATGGATTCATGCCATCGTTACACGCGCCGAGCACGATGTTCCTTGCATCACATTCGAAATACCGATAGAAGCTGTTCAACGCTCTCCACTGGCTTCCATCCTTGATGTGTCTCAGCTTCGGATCATCTCCATCGTCGGGCTTCTTCCTCTCCGCGTGCCAGCGCATTAGCTTTGCTTCCTTGGGATCTACAAAATACCGCTGGAGACGGGGAGTGATCGCTAAGTACCATACAACTTTCTAGGGACATTTCTTCCCGGCCTTCTTGTATCGAGAAGCATTGCACACCGGACAACTTGTTTTTTCCGCATGCTCCTTCCAATAAATTATGCAATCCTTGATGCATGCATGGTATCTAACGTGTGGCAGATCAAGAGGGCACACGATCTTCTTGGCCTCATCAACACTAGTAGGACATAGATTCCCCGCGGGAAGAACATCCTTTAGGCACTTGAGATGCTCATCGAGGCTAGTGTCGGTCCATTTGTTTTTAGCCTTCGTCTTCAGGAGTTGGAGCGTGAAACTCAAGCGGGTCACCTCAGGATTGCAACCATCATACAATGGAGTGTTCGAGTCTACCACCAGTTGCTCCAGCTTAGCCTCCTCTCTAGAAGCAGCTCTCTCAATACTCGTCTCCTTGCGAAGCAATGCTTGAACATGAGGGTCCCACACGATTGAACTTAGTACCGATGAACTCTGCTGCGTGGAGTCCATGTCGTTCTCTCCGCCGCCATGTCCGGCCCCTTCTCCTCCGCCATGTCCGGCCGCTTCTCCTCCGCCATGTCCGGTCCCTTCTCCGCCGCCATGTCCGGCCTCTTCCCCGCCGCCATTTTCGATCATCTCTTCGTCTTGCCCCGTGTCATCATTGCCTGCCCCGTCGGCGTCCTCAACATCGTCATCCTCATCTTCAATTATCCACCGAGTATAGCCATCCATGAAACCAGTCATGAGCAGGTGCGTTTCGACACGACCATCGTCATGGGGGTCGAGCCAAACTATTCCTTTGCATTTTCGACACGGACATAAAACCTCTGTCCGGTTATTTTCTTTCATGTCCTGCACCGCCGACCGCAACCACCTGTCCACCATCGTTCCATTGACCATCCTGAACTCTGCACGGTAATAATAAACAAATTGATTATAAAAATGCGTGCATGCATCAAAGTCATACAAAAATTCGGCATGACCTTCCCTAAAAATAGGACATATATAGATCTAGAGTTTGCCCGGAATTCGCCGAAACGGAAATAAATCGACATTTCGGCAAAACATAGGCAACTCAAAAGCACAATTTGGCGTCAACTCAAAAGCACAATTTGGCGTCAACTCATGCCACACACACAATTTCCATCATATCTCCCAATTATCATATCACACACACATAAACATATTTCCATTTTGCAAATGCATGAAATTTTAATCACCTCTATCTCGAGATCGAGCACACGGTGGAGATGATGATGTAGGGAGATCAAAAGTGCACAAAGCTCTTGTTGACAAAGATAGATCTAGTTAGGGGGCAAATAAGTCACTTAACTAAATGCTACATCTACCTAGCTAGCTAATTTGGGAGGAGACAACTTCAACTAGTGGAGGGGATGGAAAAAGAGAAAGGAGATGCATTAATGGAGGTGGTGTAATTAGCTAGGAGTAATGAAGAGAGAGCAAGGTAGGTAGGAAAGGGAGAGTAACGGGGGAGAAGTATTGAGGAAGAAGAAGAGTGAGAGAGGGAGGATGTGGGAGGTAGGGGAAAGGGAAGAGAGGAGATGGGGGAGGGGAGGACGGGTGGGGAAAGGTGGTGGGCTGGTGCGGCTTAGTAGTAGCGCGGGACGTAAAACACGCTGCCGATAAGAAAGTAGCAGCAGCGCGCTTTCCACACAAGCGCTACTGCTAATTGGGACCAACAATGTGCCCAATTTAAAAATTAGCAGCAACGACCTCAGAAAAAGCGCACTGCTACTACAGCTTTAGCAGTAGCGCGGGTGGCGACAACGCGCTGCTGCTAAATGTAGGTTGGTGGACATTGTCGGTCGATATTTGTAGCAGCGCGGGTTGCTACAAGCGCGCTACTGCTAACGCCGTGTCAGTAGCGAGTTTTGCACGCACGCGCTACTGCTAATTAGCAGCAGCGCTTCTTTTTGAGCCGTGCTGTTGCTAAGATTCCGTGTATAAGGTTTTCCCTAGTAGTGTAGATTCCGGGTCGGGAGCCTAGGATTAGCAGGATGGATGTCATTCTTCTTTTTTGTTTGATTTCATCCGTAGTCGGATCCTGCTCTTCTGTATGATGATTGATATGTATTGATGTATTCGTGCTGTAGCTTGTGGAGAGTGTAAGCCTGTATCTGGTATTCTCATCTATTCAGTACATAGTATGTTGTAATGGTATCCACCTTGCTATGCGCTCGAAATGCAGTTGTGCCCTAATCATGAATTCATCACGTAATTGGGATAGAATCGCATCTTGGGCGATACACTTACGCTCCGATCTGTTCCGACGCTGGATTAATATGAAGGTCTGGTCTGGATTTTTCTTCCAGACTCTGTCGTTTTTTTAGAGAGTTCGCAGGATGCTGCATGTGTGCATTGCGGGTAATGAGCATGCCTTCCTCCTTTGCAACTCATGGGTTGTCTAGTGTTGGGCTCTACTAGTAGCATTTTCATCGAGTATATATTACACTCTATCTCAAAACAAAGAAAAGTGTAAAATACACTCGTGGTATACCCACTTTTTTCATAGAAAGTGGTATACCCACTTTTTAAAAAATAAAAGTGGTATATCCACCTTAGCCACTTGATCCATAAAACATACAACTTATGGTCATCTGAGTTCCACAACACAAAAAAGTCATCCAAGTTTTATCTATATTTGCATAAACGCGAAAGACCATATAATAAGTAGCACATGTCTTACTAATACACCCTTACATGAATTCAAAAATACATCAAAGTCTTTGGGGGTGTCGAAGTCTTCTTCCTCATCAATCGACGGCGTGCCAAAACCAAGATCCATGAGCAAAAGAACCAAAAACTCGCAACAAAGATCAATAGACATTCCAGGAAATTCAACTAGACCTTAAAATCAACACTAATAATGGAGAGTAAAATATATTTTGCAATAATAGAATATTTACTAATAACAGAACCAACAAATTACTAGAGTGTTTAGTAGTACCTCCCGCAAAGCCCAATATTTCACCCATATAATCAGTGCCTTCTATGATCTCAATACCCTAAAATTTACTTCGTCGTTGTATATGCTTTTGAAAAATATTAAAGGAAAAAAGATTACAAACCCAATAACACTATGGTAGTATGATTTGTTTCATAAACTAGTACAAACAAACTTACAAGACAATGAAAGCTCGTGCTTAATGACAGGTCTGAAAAAATCCACCTAAAATCCTAATCACGACTTTCAGGATCATCATTTGATGTGGTAGAGACATGCGATTGCTCAAGTCCACTGGCTTCACATGGTTTCTCTCCCTGCATATGCTTGCTCGTAGACAAATGCAAACATGGACCTTAACGACACACTCTTGCCGGCGATCGGGAAACTGCGGATGCTGCGGAATAAGTAAGACTTGTTCCATACTACTACCTTACACTCTGATACGTTCGAACACTGGACTAATATGAAGGTCTGGTATGGATGTTTTCTTCCAGACTTTATTTGTCATTTTTTTTAGAAAATTTGCACGACGCTACATGCATGCGTTGCGGGTAATGGGCCCGCCTTCCTACTTTGCAACTCATGGGTTGTCTAGTGTTGGGTTGTATTATTAGAATTTTTCTCGAATATAAATTACACTCTATCTGAAAAAAGAGTGTGAAATAAATTCATGGTATACCCACTTTTTTTCTTAAAAAGTGGTATAACCACTTTTTTTTTGAAATTATGGCATCAGATTGTCAAACATCACATGACTGGTCGAGTGGGTTTTAATTATTTTAACCATTCAGTACACAAGAGAATTCTATAATAACATGAAATCTATGTGCCCCATGTCTTGTTTCACATATGCAGAATATTATTTAGACACAAAAGATCAAAAATTTATAAGATAACTCAATTAAAACACATCTTTGTGAATCTTAATAATTTATCATTTGGTCGGAATGCTCATGACGTAAACACTCCATATGCTATGAGATGATTAGGGATTAGCACACAACAAAAATTGTTAGTGGAAAGAGCACAGAAGAACATGAGTACACTAACCTTGTCATACTGCTTCCCATCTTTTCGAAATTGTTTAACAGCCGTTCACATTCCTGCTCCTGAATCTATATCCTTTAGCCACTTAGGGAGAGGTATATCTACATAGTCTCCGGGTTGTGCTACTGGTAAAGATTCTGGGCTGATAACAACGACCCTCTCAGCATGGGAGGCAGAATCAATCTCATGGCCATTGGTATAACCATGCCCGTCAGATCTTGCTTGCTTCCGTCCGATAGCAGGTAATACCATAGCAGAATCTGCATCCAGGTCGTCATCTTCGGCTTGGCTGCCACAGTATGCGATCCCCACAGAATCATTGCTTACTGTCCTCTCGCTATCAATCGAATCTTCTGCTATTTCATCAGGTAGCTCCATTTTTCTCTCTGGTTTTGTCAGCAGGAATGGGCGATGTTTTTCCCATACCTCCTTTTCGATCTTACCCTAGTTATCGACAAGATTAACAAGATGGGCAAGCAGAAACGGGATGAGCAGCATATATTCAAGGAAGGTAGATGAAAGGAAACCTGGTTTCGGGAGTGTAGAAGGGGGATGCTTGGCAGGGACCCCCCGGGATGATTTCTTTTTCCTGCTGATATGGGGAGAAGGTGGGAGTGTGTACACGAAGAGAAAACATAGATTTGAAAATTGTGTTCTGGCCAGGAATATAAAGAGGGGGGCGTTCTACAGCTAATGCAACATGTTGTCGGCTGCCGCAATCTTCTTGCCTCCTATGACCTACGAGCTTACTATTGACGTATAATGTGCTGCCTAGTCTTTTTCATCAGATCGGTCTTTTGGTTGCATTGGCTAGAGCATGCACTTCTACATGGTATCGGAGCCAAGGGATCTTGAGTTCAAGACCCGGCTGGCGCAATTAAATTACAACCCAGTTTCGGTCCACGTTTAGATCTGGGGGAGCCACACGTGAGGGGGAGTGTTGACACCTACACATGCAGTAGGAATAATCACAGTATGTTAATCAGATTAATTGCTTCTAAGCTCTAGATTCAGCTGTTGCTTGCGTATTTGGCTCGCTTTGAAAAGGAGGAATAGATCAATTTATCCTGCTGTGTATGTGCAAGCGTATTGAGGCCAACTGAATCCTTCATCCATAGTATGGATCAATTACGTGGGGCCTGATCCGTGTAACTTTGTCAGTTGATCTCGACAAACTAAAATAATTTTTTTATTGCAAAGGTAATGAGAAGCCGAGAAGGTAGGGTCAATGAAAAGAGAGTTCCGCCAAAACTATGTTGATTGGCGGTGTGGAGGTGCAAAGGACGACACCAACATTTGATTTGGGTTCATCTAAATGAGCTCTAGATACTTCCTTAATTTATTCTTCAAATGTTATTTGGACTGTGGTGTTCTAGCCATTAGAACTTTGCTTTCAGAGTTGTATGGAGAGCTGATCAAATACTGAACATGGATGGGACGAAAATTATTTAGATCGGAGACACGTTCTAAGCGAACATAAGTATTAAAATATTATGTAAACCAAGGTGCGATTGTAGTTCCTTCCACGACGATGAGAATGCCCCAGCTGCGGGGCTCCAGTAGTGCCTTGCATGACGATCAAGGACATACGGCTTGGCTTCGGTTGCATATGAGGAAGATGCGGAGAATCACTCTTGTAAGAATTTCTGGGCGGGGAGGTTGAGGTACGGTTCCAGCAAACAACCATGGCAGGAGAAGGATCTGAGTTCTACATGGGTTTTTATTCTTGAAAAGGAGTATGTACCCCCAGCCTCTGCATCTGGACGATGCATGCAACCATATTATTAATTATTCACAATAACCATACAAAGATCATACAAGGTGATACATCAATAAGCCTGAAGCCATCATCTTGGTAACGCTGTTGCTACTCCTATCTCCTTGATTTTTTTTATAGAAAAGGAGGATGTACCCCGGCCTCTGCATCCCGACGATGCATGCATCCGGACGATGCATGCATCCTTATTATTAATTATTCACAAAGACCATACAAGATGATACATCAATAAGCCTGAAGCCACCATCTTGACAACGCTGTTGCTACTCCTATCCCCTTGATTCAGGTGTGCCGAATGTCGCCTAATACCAAACAGACATCACACCAAAGCCTAACCTCTAAAGCCAGGTGTCCCATCCAAGCCACTACCTGGATTGGGTCCCACACCGGCCTTGCAAACTCCCAGTGAGCACCGCACGCTGCAAGGGCCGTTACCTCCATCTTCCATCAGTCCATCCTCAGAGCAGAACCGATGTACCGAGCTTGTCAGTCCTCTCTGCTATCAACGCCACCATGACACCAGACGGCTTCCTCCTCCTGCGCGAGTCCATCTCCGCGCATCAAACGCTGAGTCTCCACTGCACCATGCCGCCGAGACCCACCGTCGACGATACGTTTGATTCCACACCGCTCCACCTACATGCCATCTCGCGTCGACTCCGAATTACCAGCAACTCCACCACCCTGAGTAGTCCCCGACCGACGCCTTCAGGAAGGAACACGACACCAAAATGCCATCGTCACCCTAACAGAGGAACAGAGTTTTTGTCTGCGCTCATGGCAGAGGCGGCGGCCATATGATCCGCACCGAAGCCTCCAGGAAGGGAATCGGCGCCTAGGGCGTCGACTTTGGTGCGGCCGCCACGCCGGCCTGGAGTTTCCCCCGGATCCATGCCCACCTGCCAGATCCGTCCAAGCAGTATTGGCATCGACTGTAGTCGCTACCGTAGCCAGCACAAACCGGAGTAGATCGAGTCGGAGACGACGCCTCCCATGAAACTCCGCCTCTGAGTTGAGCTCGCTTCGCCTATGTCCTCTTGGCGGACTTAAAATAGATCAGGAATACCGTATATGAGTACGTGCTCACGCACGCGGCCATCGCCGTAACATTCGATTGGGCGCCGTTGGCTGAAAGACTAGCCTGTACCATTGAAGACTTGTCTCATAGTAACAACATGATGGAACTAAAACATGCCTAATCCACAAAATTCGGAGCTATGCACTAGCACACGATAGCTGGGTATAAGCATTGTTTTACTACTCCCTCTATATAATACAATGCACCATCTAGATTTTATCAGTATCAACAAAGACATTTTAAAACAAAGAGGTCAGTTTATATCTGTATATATCATGGATTTTTTAGACGACCAATTTATTTACTAGATGTTCACAGGAAGGGATACATTTGTAGATAAAACTATTTTATTTCTCTCCCAAACACTGGTACACAATTCGATATTCTCTTGCAATGGCAGGGCCCATCCTTCAAGCTATTTGTTCAGGTAGAATGAAGACTGTAATATCTCTTTCGAGAATGTACCAAATGGTCAGCTCATCGTGAGTGGAAACATATTTTTAATTACCCAACATCTTAGTTGCATGCCGTAGTTTTTTTTTGCGAATCTTGCATTCTATATTATGGCTTTTACAATTGAATATTAAATAATTTTTTATATGTGTGAGATAGATGAAATTTTAAGAGCAAGTTCGAACAACATATCGAGAATTCTCATTTGAAGATTTCCCTTCTATGCTTCTTTCTGGTTCCTTGGATGGGAAAGTTGGTGTGACTGTTGTCATATTACATATGAAATCCAGGAATTTTAAATCTCAAATTGAAATGGTTGGTCAAACACGCAAAGTTAGAGTTATTGTTCTTTACAGGTAATCTAATAAAGCACAACAAACCCTCTCTATAATAATCCAAGAGAGCATAACAAACACTCTGTTGTGAAGTTTCTTCAGTGCCCAAAGAAAAATTGATACCAATTTCATTACGGAATTGCAACAATGAAAAGGTAGGACATCAACGTAGTATTAATATTATTATATTTAGTAACACATAGAGTTTTCCTTTAGATACATGTGACCGTTCACTAAAGGAGATATTGACCACACACACATGTATTATACTCCCTCCATTCCATAATATAGTGCGCCCGCGCTTTTTGAGATTTAAATTTGACCATAAATTTAACCAACATGAAAAACTGCGGCGGGAGCAAAAGTTATAACATTGAAAACTTCTTTGGAATACGATTCACTGGTATAATTTTTGCTCCTGCTGCAGTTGCGCAGGTTGGTTAAATTTATGGTCAACCTTAAATCTCGAAAAGCGCGGGCACACTACATTGTGGAATGGAGGGAGTATATGTTACTCGGTGGCCAACTCAATAAAAGAAACTTTTCCCAGCAAATGAAATAGAAATTAATATTGTATAGTAGTTTCTTTACTTCTTTCTTCCTATTTTGAATTTGGACTAACATTTATAAGCCGGTCGACCCTGAATAGTTAGATTTTCAGGGATGTGACTTTGCGCGAGTGACCAAGTAAGAAGTTGACGGTGAATTAGGCGTTGAGTATGCACGTGTACAACGACATTAGTTCCTAGATAAATCAAAGAGGTGGGCACGCACAATAGGATGGTTTAAACGACAATCAGAGAAAATGATAAAATAAATGATATGGTGTGCATAATTGAGCGGTAGATAGTATATGGGACTAAAATTAATTTGATACAGCAGATCAGGAGGCGCATTTTCTTTTATCCAGTTTCCCACGACAAGCAGAATTAGAAATTAACATATATGTTGTATTGAACTTACTACTCATATGAATTATTAAATTTCAGATGACCTCGGGACAATGAAATAGCTAGTCTCTTCCCACCAACCACCATATTTTATATTTGTATTCAAGTTCATTTTTTCTATTTCTTTTTTTGAGCCAAAATATACGATTGAGACAATGAAAAAAATACCATCTACCCTTTTTCATGAACGCTCGTTTCCTGAAGGATGATATATGCAACTTCTTTGACAACAATATGCACTCATATATAGAATAATGCTAAATAACTATATGGCCTTACAAATTTATATTTAAAAATAAAAACTAATAAAGTGCTTCTATTTAATTATTTACAATAATAAAATAATATGATGTCATTAGTAATCTGTCTAAAGTTCTAGCCCGCGCATCGAGCGGGCCACTTTGCTAATGTAAGAAAAAAGTCCATCCAAAACTCTTAATCACCACTAAGAGGCTCATCATGTGATGTGGTAGACACATGCGATTCCTCAAGTCCACTGGCTTCACATGATTTCTCTCCCTGCATCTGCTTGTTCGTAGACAACTGCAAAACATGGATGTTGACGGCACACTCTCGCCGGCGATAAGGAAACTACGGAAGCTGCAGAATCTATAAGACTTGCTCCATACTACTACCTTACACTCTGATACATTCGGACACATGATTAATATGAAGGTCTGGTCTGGATGTTTTCTTCGAGACTCCCTCTGCCCGACTTGTAGAGAATTCACATGATGCTACATGTGTGCGTTGCGGGTAATGAGCCTCCCTTCCTCCTTTGCGACTCTTGGGTTGTCTAGTGTCGGGCTCTACTAGTAGCATTTTCCTCGAGTATATATTACACTCTATCTCAAAAGAAAGGAAAGTGTAAAATACACTCGTGTTATACCCACTTTTTTTTCTTAGAAAGTGCTATACCCACTTTTGTAAAAAGAAAAGTGGTATATCCACTTTAGTCACTCTATCCATAGAAGTACAATTTACAGTCATTGGAATTACACAACACAAAAAATTCATCCGAGTTTTATATATTTTTGCAAAAAATGCGAATGACCACATATTAAGTAGCACATATCTTACTAAAACTCCATTAAATGAATTGAAGAATATATCAAATTCTTTGGGGCGTCGAAGTCTTCTTCCTCATCGATTGGCGCGGGCCGTAACCAAGATCCATGAGCAAAAGAACGAAAAATCTCACAACAAAATTCAATAGACATTCCAGAAAATTCAACTAGACTTTAAAATCAAAACTAATAATGGAGATTAAAATATATTTTGCAATAATATAATATTTACTAATAACAGAACCAACAAATTACTAGTAGTACCTAAAGCATATCCCAACATTCTTCACCCATATAATCTGTGACTTCTATGGTCTCAATACCCTAAAAGCTACTTGAGTCATCATACCTGATTGTGAAAAATATTAAAGGAAAAACAAATTAGAAACAAAATACCACTATGTTAGTATGATTTGTTCCATAAACTAGTACGTACGAATTTACAAGACAATGCAAGCACGTGCTTAACGATAGGTTTGAAAAAATCCATCCAAAATCATAATCACCACTATGAGGCTCATCACGTGATGTGGTAGAGACATGCGATTGCTCAAGTCGGCTTCACATGGTTTCTCTCCCTGCATCTTGCTCATAGACTACTGCGAAACATGGGGCCGTGACGGCACACTCTCGCCGGCGATCGGGAAACTGCATAAGCTGCAGAATCTGTAAGACATGTTCCATACTACTACCTTATGCTCCGATCTGTTCCGACACTGGATTAATATGAAGGTCTGGTCTGGAATTTTCTTCCAGACTCCCTCTGTCGTTTTTTTAGAGAATTCGCAGGATGCTACATGTGTGCGTTGCGGGTAATGGGCATGCCTTCCTCCTTTGCAACTCATGGGTTGTCTAGTGTTGGGCTCTACTAGTAGCATTTTCATCGAGTATATATTACACTCTATCTCAAAACAAAGAAAAGTGTAAAATACACTCGCGGTATACCCACTTTTTTTCTTAGAAAGTGGTATACCCACTTTTTTCTAAAGAAAAGTGGTATATCCACTTTAGTCACTTGATCCATAAGACATACAACTTATGGTCATTGGAGTTCCACAACACAAAAAAGTCATCCAAGTTTTATCTATTTTTGCAAAAACGGCAAAGACCATATATTAAGTAGCACATGTCTTACTAATACACCCTTACATGAATTTAAAAATACATAAAAGTCTTTGGGTTGTCGAAGTCTTCTTCCTCGTCAATCGGCGATGTGCCAAAACCAAGATCCATGAGAAAAATAACCAAAATCTCGCAACAAAGATCAACATACATTCCAGGAACCTCAACTAGACCTTAAAATCAACACTAATAATGGAGAGTAAAATATATTTTGCAATAATATAATATTTACTAATAACAGAACCAACAAATTACTAGAGTGTTTAGTACCACCTCAAGCAAATCCCAACATTCTTCACCTATACAATCAGTGCCTTCTATGATCTCAATACCCTATAAGTTACTTCAGCCATCATATATGCTTCTAAAAAATATTAAAGGAAAAACAGATGGCAAACACAATAGCACTATGGTATACCTAGTATGATTTGTTCCATAAACTAGTATGTACGAAGTTACAAGAAGTGTCATTCTTTTTGGACTTGGAAAAATATTCTTTCCTGATGAGACCCAATGACCAGACGCTACGCCCCTTGTCCTTTCTTATGATAAGCATGATGTACTCGCATCATATGCCTACATACCATGCCCTACACCCTTGTCTTGATAAACATGATGAAAAAACTTGTTGGGTATTTCACCACACGAATGATAGGTGTTGCGTTTTCGCTAACCTCATTTGTTTTTCCGAGTGTTTGTCATGTTCTTTCATTTTGAAGGATTCACAAGGCATTAGCATCATGAGACATGTTGGTTATGTGAAGGCGTACATGATGTGCAAAACCAACATCATCGGGAACATTCATAAGGTGAACTCCTTCCCTTTGAGCCATTCTCCTATACGCATATTGGATGGGCCATTCTTTCATTGTTGTTTGCTCCTTCTTGTCTACAACATATATCTATTAGATGGAGGACCGACATTGGAGATGGACCCTATGGACCTTCAAGTTGAGAAGTGCTCGAACTTAGTGGATGTGCCTACTTTGGAAGTGCCACTAGACCACCACTTCTACCATGACATTGAGCCATGGCACAGCACCACCCATAATAAATTTGCATCTTCTGCATGGATTGACTCACATTATGATTTCCTTGTTGCATCTTGTATTACCATGTCATCCATGATATATGAGCTTGTGCATTTTCTTAGCAAATTTGTTGTGATCTTCCTTGATGGCATATTCATACATCATGATCATATTGCCCACCATCAATTGCATGATAACATAATCATATTGAGCATCCATTGCTATGTCATGCTTTTCATACACCGTCCCATTATGACATCATTTTGCACAATGGTCGCATTAATCAAATTTACAAAATCTTTGTGCATACAACAAATGCATTTGACAACATGAATGCTTTACATGTCATTTTACCTCATTTGGATAAGCATCTTGTGCCTTGTCATGTTCCATCGGATGACCTCATACTTACTTGATAGACACCTTGTGTGCGCTAACTTGTATTTCTGAGTGATGTTTGTGTTTTCCCCTTTTGCATGTATACCGCTCCAGAGACATCTTGGAGTACTTGGATTGCGCCATGTATTCAACTCCGTCCAACTACAAGTCCGTCCACGGCAGCCGTTTCCATGGTGATGTGGTTTACGATCCGAGGTCGGATCTTTCCCCCGGGGGGTGGGGGGTGGGGGAGATGATGCGGAGCATCCTAGGATCATCCCCATGTACACTACGACTACTCCCCAAGCCCCAAGCGGACATACGGAAAGACCTCAAACATACGTCATTGGACACAAGGTGAACCCGCTCGTAAATGCTTCCCCTTTCCATTCATGCGAGACATGGTTGCTACCTAATGCAAGGACACTACATGTGGTCAGGAACCGAGGAGATGACCATGGAGATGCTCGTGATGATGGAAAAGTCCCCAAGTACACGGACGAAGGAGCACAACAAGCGAAACCGGAGAAAGTCCACAGGACCCGGACATCCGGCCCCTGGTGGCTTCACCACCAGAAGTAGGATAGCTGCAAGCCAGCTCTAGGCCCTGGACATCCTGCCCGAGCCACCCGGACATCTAGCCCGACGCGAGCGGCCGGACTTCCGGCCCTCAGCCCGGAAATCCGGCCTACTTCACAGAATGCAAAACCACGCCTGCCTGGACATCCATCCCCTCTTCCCCGGACATCCGGCACCTCCTCGAAGGCCCGGACATCCGGCCCGACGCCCGGACATTTGGCACCTCCCGCCTGTGTGCGGTGCATCTGGGCCGAAGCCAATGTACCCCTTCATGCCCTTGGCTATATATACTCCTCTTCCACCTACGTTTTAGGGTTAGCAAATAGGATAGCTCATTTGTATGTGAGCTTTTCTTCATACCTACTCTACTCTTGAGAGAGAGAGAGAGAGAGACCACTCCATTGGAGTTCAAGACCTCCTATGGAGAGGATCCCATAGGGGAATGAAGACCCCTTCTTGGGAAGATCCATCTTTGATTCAAGAACTCAACTCCTCACGGATTGGGATGAACTAGCTACCTTTGTATTCCCCTTTGTTGGATTTGGATCGTGTACTCTTTTTGTGTTTGTGGATCTAGCATATGTGTGGTTGGATCGAGTCAATTTGAGTGTTTCCTCTCATTTCCCTCATGTTTCCCCTCATGTGTTCTCCGTGTTTTCGCGGGATCCACTTCAATCATGAAAGATCGGCCCTCTAGGGTTCCACCCTACATCATCTTGGTATCATGAGCCACGTTGATCATGAATTTGGAGCCAATTTCGAAAATCCCCACCAAAAATAGCCCCCAATTTTTTTTGTGATTTGTTGGTTGGATGAAGTTTTGTTGAATTTGATCCATGGATTCGTTGTGTCTTGAGTAGATCTAGCTTCTCCCCAACTTTCCTCAATTTTCATCCACAAAATCTCCCCAATTTTGCCCCCGAAATCATCAGTTTCCTCCCCCAAAATCGAGTTCCTTGAGTCCATCCTCGGATTTGGAGCCCGGACATCCAGCCCTTGGCCCCGGACATCTACCCCCCGGACATCCGGCCCATAGCACCGGACATCTGGCTCCTGGAGCAAAAAACTAACGTGGTTCTGTACATACATCCCCGGATTTCCGGCCCCAACCCCGGATGTCCGGCCCCTGGCATTTTAGCTTCCCATGTTTCACCGTTTTGACCATAACTAATTCATCCGGAGTCCAATTTTGACGTTCTTTAGCTCATTTTGGAGCTATTGACATCCCCCATCACACAAAAATAGTTCCACCATCATTTGAGTCGATGAAAGTTTTGGAATTTTGGCATCTTTGCCTGGGGCTTCCACCATATCATCCGCATTAACGCCACCGACTTCCGCAACCTAACCAATTTTGTTCCCCATTGCTTTTGAGGTTGTTTGAGTTGTGGTTTGTGTCTCCTAAGGTATTTGGGCTACTTAGGGACGGCGACTTCAACTCCAACACCATGTATAGTCCTGGGTAATGGGCCTGCCTTCCTCCTTTGCAACTCATGGGTTGTCTAGTGTTGGGCTGTACTAGTAGCATTTTCCTTGAGTATACATTACACTCTATCTAAAAGAAGAGTGTAAAATACACTCGTGGTATACCCACTTTTTTTCTTAAAAAGTGCTATACCCACTTTTTTAAAAGAAAAGTGGGATATCCACTTTAGTCACTCTATCCATAAAACATAGAACTTACAGTCATTGGAATTACACAACACAAAAAAATCATCTGAGTTTTATATATTTTGAAAAAAATGTGAATGACCATATATTAAGTAGCACATACGTTAACTACCTTACATGAACTGAAAAATGGACGCCGATAATGCCCACACGTGTGGGCGTTAAGGTGTCTGGCCACACGTTTTTTGTGGTGTCTAAGAGAACCAGCCCACACGCCTACGTGTGGGCAAAACAAGTAGTGCCCACACGCCTCTTTTTTTGCCTCGCGGTCCCTCCCGCATGCCTACGTGTGGGGAAAATCGATAACGCCCACACGTCAGTACTCACGGCTGCGCACGCTCCGCGTGACAGTCATCACGCTTCCCGTAGTTGCCATGGTTCGGACCCTCTTCCATGTTCGTTTAACTGCAGTTGCCATGTTGCTGAACTACAGTTGCCATGTCTGACAACTACAGTTGCCATGCCTGACAACTACAGTTGCCATGGTTGCTCAACTGCAGTTGCCATCTCAGGCCAAGTGCCAGATGCCATTTTTGGACAACTAGAGCTATTGCCATGTATGGTATGGTCTAATACAGTTCCCATGCTTCGAAAAACTTTAGGGTTTGCCACCTAATAACACTAGAGAGTTGCCATGTAGCACTACAAAAAAAGGCATGGCAAAAAAACATGTTCGGGTAAAGAGGGAGTTGCCATCTGCTTACAAGCAACTAGGGCAGTTGCCATGTACCCTGCAGAACACATGGCAACTCGAGGTAAAGAGAGAGTTGCCATCTGCTTACAAGCACGCTAGGGCAGTTGCCATGGCGCTGCAACACACATGGAAACTAATAGCTTTGGGTGTGGGAGAAGAGACGGGCGTGTGGGCGAACTTATAAACGCCCACACACCAGCCCTTCTGCATGCGTAAAAACTGGCGTGTGTGCGAACTAATAAACGCCCACACCCCAGCCACTACGCGTGGTGAAACGGGCGTGTGGCCGACCGGATGAATGCCCACACACCAGCCCATTCCTACATGGCATAAAAAATCTACTAGAACGCGCCAGGATTCATGCATAAATGGTTGGACGATGATCCATGCGTGTGGGCGAGTTGCCAGACGCCCACACGTGTGGGTGTTAGTATTTCCATTGAAAAATACATCCAATTCTTTGGGGCGTCGAAGTATTCTTCCTCATCCATTGGCAGCATGCCGTAACCAAGATCCATGAGCAAAAAAACAAAAATCTCGCAACAAAGTTCAACAGATATTCCAGGAAATTCAACTCGACCTTGAAATCAACACTAATAATGAAGAGTGAAATATATTTTGCAATAATATAATATTTACTAATAACAGAACCAACAAATTACTAGAGTGTTTAGTAGTACCTCAAGCAAAACCCAATATTCTTCACCCATATAATCAGTGCCTTCTATGATTTCAATACCGTAAAAGCTAGTTCATTCGTCATATATGCTTCTGAAAAATATTAAAGGAAAAACAGATTGCAAACACAATAACACTATACTACTATGATTTGTTCCATAAACTACTACATACGAAGTTACAAGAACCTGCCATTCTTTTTGGACTTGGAAGAATACTAGAAGCATACGTGCGCCTTGCTGCGCCGTTTTACTTTCCTACCGTTTATTTGTTTGATTGTTAATTCATGGATAGATTCCTTGCAGCTCTATTTGAGGGGCGGAGGTTGATGTTCATTTCAAGGGCCTTCTGTGTGTTTGGCTTGAGAACCCCCTCTATTGCATTGCAGGATATGTTCGAATGCTAAGACACATCATCATTTAGTTGGTGGGATATTACTCACCTTTTTACAACTATTGTTCTTGACCTGCAGGGTTAAATCATAGTACTGGATGAATAAGATAATATTCATCTACAAAACTAATTCAAAACTATGACATGCGTAACTCAGGTTTCTGATTGTAGTGTTCTTCTACAACAATCATAGAGCTCTATGATTTGACCAACCAATATTTCATAACTTATCTTGGTCACATACAAATAATACAAAACACCAAGAATAATGGTCCGCAATCATGGTAAAAGGGTAGTGGAAGTGTGAAATACCTGGAAGTTCCAGCAATGCACCAAAGTATATGGCTTCTAGTTTTCAATATCGATCATTCAGATGCATAACTAGAATCAAAATAGAAAGGACATAGTTAAAATAAAAGCAATGCTTTTTTCTGCAGGGAAATAAAAGCCATGCTTTGCACTGACTAACGACAGGAAAGGAAATGAAGCATGTTTATAGCGACCTCTAAGAGGAAGAGACATAAATGGAGGGATAGATAAATAACAGTACAAGTAATTGATCTCAGTTTTCATTTGAATGTAACACTACTGATACATTAATAAGGTCTGGTGAGGTATGCACATAAGCAACCCGGTGACAATTAACCAAATTATCTTCATAGAAAAACCTAGTTATCATCTTGTCTTATTGTTTTAATGTCAATTAAGCTCAGTTAGGGACCGTGCTCCTTACGCGTGGAACCATATGCTAATTAATACTCCCTCTGTTCTAAAATATAGTACATGCTTTGTTTTGAAAAGTCAAGTGTGTCAATGTTTGACCAAGTTTAGAAAATCAACATCCACATGTACTTTTATAGTTTATTTATTTAGTACTTTGGGTATTGATAGTTTATTCTAGACACTTCGTCAAACATGGCATCTTTGACTTTTGAAAAAACTAATATGCATCGCATTGTGGAACAGAGGCAGCATAAAACATGCCATGTATAAACTGCCTGAGGTTGTTAATCCACAAGCATGGACATAGTACTGAAGCAGTGAACCATGAGCCTTTCAGATTGAAACCTTACACGGTGAGATAAAATCCCGGTATAATGTACTACTTGTTTAGCCCCGAAGCGAGCGAGATTGAATTTGAATCAGGGTGCCAAAGAAAGGATGGCAGAGGGAGAGGAAGGAGGTATAAGGAGTTGTACTACAGACCTTGTGACCATGGCGTGTTTATGAAGGCGACCAAGTTCCGAAGACGACAGTCGTCCCTGTGCAGCACCATTGCTAGCCGTGGCAGCCTACCTTGTCGCCTGCTCCTCTAGGCCCCAAGCATCGTTGTCGTTGGACGTTAATTACCGGACAAAATAAGGGAAGAAATATGGAGAGATGGGCGGGGTGTGCGGCGTGGTGGTGGACAGGCAAAGCCCGTGCAACCTTGTGGTGCGGAGGAGGCGGTGTGGGTCGGGCGCCCGTGTAACCGTGTGGTGTGGAGAAGGCGTTGATGGATTGGCGCCCGTGCAACCATATGACACAGTACTCGGTGATGCCGATGGATGTCCTCCAACACCTGATCGCCAAAGAAACGACAAAGGAGGTGTCGGATACTTTGAAGCTCATGTTTGAGGGACACACCCGCGTCAAGCAAGCCACCCTAGTGCAGAATCGGGCTTTAGTCCCGGTTCATAAGGATCTTTAGTGCCGGTTCTGCAACCGGCACTAAAGGGTGGGGACTAAAGCCCCTCCCACCTTTAGTGCCGGTTCGTCACGAACCGGGACCAAAAGCCCACCATTTGGCACGAGCACGCGCCGGGGGATGGGGGCCTTTAGTCCCGGTTGGTTACTCCAACCGGGACTAAAACGCAGCCACGCGTCAGCGGCTACCAGGCACTGGAATTTTTTTTTGAAAGGAAGGGTTTTGGAGGGTTTAGGGGTTTCATATTGTGTTAGCTAGCAACTACATATAGAGAGAAAAGTGACCTCTCTTTCTTCGTGCTTGGTCGATGCTAGCTAGTACATATAGAGAGAAGTGACTCTCTTTCTCCGTGCTTGGTCGACGCTAACTACTACATATAGAGAGAACTCGACGCTAGCTAGTAAGCAAATGAAGGAACCATTAATCATTATCATCATCATTATAATAACAACTCATCATCATAGTCATATGTTGGGGAACGTAGCAGAAATTCAAAATTTTCTACGCATCACCAAGATCAACCTATGGAGTAATCTAACAATGAGGGGAAGGGGAGTGCATCTACATACCCTTGTAGATCGCTAAGCGGAAGCGTTCAAGTGAACGGGGTTGATGGAGTCGTACTGTCGTGATCCAAATCACCGATGATCCTAGCGCCGAGCAGACGGCACCTCGCGTTCAACACACATACGGTTGGGAGAGACATCTCCTCCTTATTGATCCAGCAAGGGAAGGAGAGGTTGATGAAGATCCAGCAGCACGACGGCGTGGTGGTGGAAATGGCGGATCCCGGCAGGGCTTCGCCAAGCGCAAGCGGGGAGGAAGAGGTGTCACGGGAGGGAGGGGAGGCGCCAGGACTCAGGTGCAGCTGCCTCCTCCCTCCACTATATATAGGGGCCTAGGTGGGGCGCCGGCCCCTTGTAGATCCCATCTAGGGAGGGGGGCGGCTGCCCTAGGGGTGGCTTGGCCTCCAAGCCAAGTGGAGGCGCCCCCACCCCTTAGGGTTTCCAACCCTAGGCGCATGGGAGGCCCAAGGGGGGCGCACCAGACCACCAGGGGCTGGTTCCCACGCCCCTTCAATCCATGGGGCCCTCCGGGATAGGTGGCCCCACCCGGTGGACCCCGGGACCCTTCCGGTGGTCCCGGTACAATACCGATGACCCCGAAACTTTCCCGGTGGCCGAAACTGGACTTCCTATATATAAATCTTTACCTCCGGACCATTCCGGAACTCCTCGTGACATCCTGGATCTCATCCGGGACTCCGAACAACTTTCGGGTTACCGCATACTAATATCTCTACAATCCTAGCATCACCGAACCTTAAGTGTGTAGACCCTACGGGTTCGGGAACCATGCAGACATGACCGAGACAACTCTTCGGCCAATAACCAACAGCGGGATCTGGATACCCATGTTGGCTCCCACATGTTCCACAATGATCTCATCGGATGAACCACGATGTCGAGGATTCAATCAATCCCGTATTTAATTCCCTTTGTCTACCGGTATAGTACTTGCCCGAGATTCGATCGTCGGTATCCCGATACCTTGTTTAATCTCGTTACCGGCAAGTCTCTTTACTCGTTCCGTAACACATCATACCATGATCAATTCTTTGGTCACATTGTGCACATTATGATGATGTCCTACCGAGTGGGCCCAGAGATACCTCTCCGTCACACGGAGTGACAAATCCCAGTCTTGATTCAAAATCACTTATTTCAGTAGTTCCGCTTCAGTGATCGTTCCCCTTATTTCAGAAGCACTTAGTCTCGGGTTTGGGTTCAACCTTGGGTTTCTTCACTAGAGTAGCAACTGATTTGCCGTTTCATGAAGTATCCCTTCTTGCCCTTGCCCTTCTTGAAACTAGTGGTTTCACTAACCATCAACAATTGATGCTCCTTCTTGATTTCTACTTTCGCGGTGTCAAACATCGTGAATATTTCAAGGATCATCATATCTATCCCTGATATGTTACAGTTCATCACGAAGCTCTAGTAGCTTGGTGGCAATGACTTTGGAGAAACATCACTATCTCATCTGGAAGATTAACTCCCACTCGATTCAAGTGATTGTGGTACTCAGACAATCTGAGCACAAGCTCAACGATTGAGCTTTTCTCCCTTAGTTTGCAGGCTAAGAAACTCGTCGGAGGTCTTATACCTCTTGACGTGGGCACGAGCCTGAAATCCCAATTTCAGCCCTCGAAACATCTCATATGTTTCGTGACGTTTTGAAATCGTCTTCGGTGCCTCAATTCTAAACCGTTTAACATTACTGAACTATCGCGTAGTTATCAAAACGTGTATGTCAGATGTTCGCAACATCCACAGATGACGTTCGAGGTTCAGCACACCGAGCGGTGCATTAAGGACATAAGCTTTCTACGCAGCAATGAGGACAATCCTTAGTTTTCGGACCCAGTCCGCATAATTGCTACTATCAACTTTCAACTAAATTTTCTCTAGGAACATATCTAAACAGTAGAACTAAAGCGCGAGCTTACGGCATAATTTGTAAAGACCTTTTGACTATGTTCAGGATAAGTAAGTTCATCTTATGAACTCCCACTCAGATAGACATCTCTCTAGTCATCTAAGTGATTACATGATCCGAGTCAACTAGGCCGTGTCCGATCATCATGTGAGACGGACTAGTCATCATCGCTGAACATCTTCATGTTGATCGTATCTACCATACGACTCATGCTCGACCTATCGGTCTCTTGTGTTCCGAGGCCATGTCTGTACATGCTAGGCTCGTCAAGTCAACCTAAGTGTCTCACGTGTGTAAATCTGGCTTACACCCGTTGTATGTGAATGTTAGAATCTATCACACACGATCATCACGTGGTGCTTCGAAACAACGAACTTTCGCAACGGTGCACAGTTAGGGGGAACACTTTTCTTGAAATTATTATGAGGGATCATCTTATTTACTACCGTCGTTCTAAGCAAATAAGATGCAAAAACATGATAAACATCACATGCAATCAAAAAGTGACATGATATGGCCAATATCATTTTGCTCCTTTTGATCTCCATCTTCGGGGCTCCATGATCATCATCGTCACCGGCATGACACCATGATCTCCATCATCGTATCTCCATGAAGTTGTCTCACCAACTATTACTTCTACTACTATGGCTAACGGTTTAGCAATAAATTAAAGTAATTACATGGCGTTGTTCATTGACACGCAGGTCATACAATAAATTAAGACAACTCCTATGGCTCCTGCCGGTTGTCATACTCATCGACATGCAAGTCGTGATTCCTATTACAAGAACATGATCAATCTCATACATCACATATCAGTCATCACATTCTTTTGGCCATATCACATCACATAGCATAACCTGCAAAAACAAGTTAGACGTCCTCTAATTGTTGTTTGCATGTTTTACGTAGCTGCTATGGGTTTCTAGTAAGAACGTTTCTTACCTATTCAAAAGCCACAACGTGATATGTCAATTGCTTTTACCCTTCATAAGGACCCTTTTCATCGAATCCGATCCGACTAAAGTGGGAGATACTGGCACCCGCTAGCCACCTTATGCAACAAGTGCAAGTCAGTCGGTGGAACCTGTCTCACGTAAGCGTACGTGTAAGGTCGGTCCGGGCCGCTTCATCCCATGATGCTGCCGAATCAAGATAAGACTAGTAACGACAAGTAAATTGACAAAATCGATGCCCACAACTACTTTGTGTTCTACTCGTGCATAGAAACTACGCATAGACCTAGCTCATGATGCCACTGTTGGGGAACGTAGCAGAAATTCAAAATTTTCTACGCATCACCAAGATCAACCTATGGAGTAATCTAGCAACGAGGGGAAGGGGAGTGCATCTACATACCCTTGTAGATCGCTAAGCGGAAGCGTTCAAGTTGACGGGGTTGATGGAGTCGTACTCGTCGTGATCCAAATCACCAATGATCCTAGCGCCGAACGGACGACACCTCCGCGTTCAACACACATACGGTTGGGAGAGACATCTCCTCCTTCTTGATCCAGCAAGGGAAGGAGAGGTTGATGAAGATCCAGCAACACGACGGCGTGGTGGTGGAAGTAGCGGGATCCCGGCAGGGCTTCGCCAAGAGCAAGCGGGGAGGAAGAGGTGTCACGGGAGGGAGGGAGGCGCCAGGGACTCAGGTGCGGCTGCCCTCCCTCCCCTCCACTATATATAGTGGCCTAGGAGGGGGGGCGCCGGCCCCTTGTAGATCCCATCTAGGGAGGGGGCGGCTGCCCTAGGGGTGGCTTGGCCTCCAAGCCAAGTGGAGGCGCCCCCACCCCTTAGGGTTTCCAACCCTAGGCGCATGGGAGGCCCAAGGGGGGCACACCAGCCCACCAGGGGCTGGTTCCCACGCCCCTTCAGCCCATAACTAACAGCGGGATCTGGATACCCATGTTGGCTCCCACATGTTCCACGATGATCTCATTGGATGAACCACGATGTAGAGGATTCAATCAATCCCGTATTCAATTCCCTTTGTCTACCGGTATAGTACTTGTCCGAGATTCGATTGTCGGTATCCCGATACCTTGTTCAATCTCGTTACCGGCAAGTCTCTTTACTCGTTCTGTAACACATCATCCCGTGATCAACTCTTTGGTCACATTGTGCACATTATGATGATGTCCTACCGAGTGGGCCCAGATATACCTCTCCGTCACACGGAGTGACAAATCCCAGTCTTGATTCGTGCCAACCCAACAGACACTTTCGGAGATACCCGTAGTGCACCTTTATAGCCATCCAGTTTCGTTGTGACGTTTGGTACACCCAAAGCATTCCTACGGTATCCGGGAGTTGCATAATCTCATGGTCTAAGGAAATGATACTTGACATTAGAAAAGCTTTAGCATACGAACTACACGATCTTTGTGCTAGGCTTAGGATTGGGTCTTGTCCATCACATCATTCTCCTAATGATGTGATCCCGTTATCAACGACATCCAATGTCCATGGTCAGGAAACCGTAACCATCTATTGATCAACGAGCTAGTCAACTAGAGGCTTACTAGGGACATGGTGTTGTCTATGTACCCACACATGTATCTGAGTTTCCTATCAATACAATTATAGCATGGATAATAAACGATTATCATGAACAAGGAAATATAATAATAATAACTAATTTATTATTGCCTCTAGAGCATATTTCCAACATCATATATATAGGAAAGCTCATCAATCTAGCACAAAGGTAGCACATAACTCATCATCATAATCATATAAGAACTAGCTAGCTCATCATTCTAGCACAATCTAGCACATAAATACCTAAGACCTTCTCGTACTCTCTCGAAGGTAAAATAACATAAAACAGGTAAACGCTTTGGGGCTGCGCTTATGTGAACCTATCTCCCACTTGGGGGTTGCGCTTGATGTTGCCCCTAGTTCTCTGCGATCTTTCAGAACCTTTCTCCAATCTTCGATTGTGAGGAAGTCATCGCTTCGACGAATTGTGTATGCACTGTGGTGGTACATAGGCAAACTTGGTCGTAAGCTAATAATCCTCATGTCACCTTTCATTTCCATAAATCTAGGTATACCATCTGCCGGGAGTTTCTGTTGAAGAACATCATAATAACATACTTAGCAAAATGTTGTTTAGCTTAAAAGAATCCATGCAAAAAATGCATTGATGACACATATAATAGGAAAAATCTTGTCATGATATCTCGATGGATGTTACCGTAGTTCAACATGTGCACTAGTGGCACCTATTGAGAATAACTTGGAGAGATATAATAAATCGTCTTAAAAGTCTCAACATCTTTAATCCATGAAACAAAATGATTTATCTCATCCCAATTTGGCTCATACCCATAACTGTAGTAGGTTTTATCTACTACTTTCCGTACATTTCTTGAAGAATGGAAATTAGCAGTCAACTATTTTTATAAATATGATATAATTACTAATTGAATATGTTTGAGAAGCTCACATACAGGTAGAAGTGGAAGCGTATAAACATCGACCCAAATGTCGATATTATCTTCGTCGATATCATCTTCATCCAGGTAATCTAGATCATCACCTAGATTGAAGGTGACATACATACCCTCCTGAAAACCATACGCCTTGCATAGTGCTGCCCAATTCGAGCAACTAAAATGGGATAGGTCACTGCATTGTATAGCTTTGCGGCAAAAGTATAACCATGATGGGTCCTGAGGTGAACTCTCTTTGTCTTCATACTCTCATGATTTTTGAAATCCATCTTCTCCAAGACATAACGTCTTGCATGATGGGGTATGCACTAGTTGAATTGTAGAAAGCGGAATTACAATTTTAAGAAACATAAGTCATGCTTAATTACGAAAAAAGACTTGTCGTCGTTGTGTAACGTATAAACATCGAAGGTCTCGTCGATCTTAATACTGAAGCGCCGACCGCCTTCCAAGTGAGGCTTGTCGCACAGACCACGGTCGTTGCCGCAGTACTCGCACTCTTGTACCTTATCGTCATTGTCAGACATTTGCTATGTTCATAATTCTGAAATTAAAGTTCTGAAATTCAATATATGTACTACATAAACTATATAGCTAGGATGATAAAGCATGGTGGATCATCACACGAGACATCGCGCTATGCTACCAATAATATAACATATAACTTAGTTGATATCAACTAATTAACATGACTATCAAGTATGGCATTAGCACACAACACTATCATACTAGTTGTGACTTAAAAACAGATGGAAAATCATACTAATTAAGCAAGTAAACATCTAAGTCATGGCATCAATATCATTTCAAGTTAAGTAATATATAGCATGAATAACATGATTCCAGGCATTTCCTATCTAGCACATCATACACTTGCAAGTGTACATAGATATACAACTTAGTATATATGCAATAACATGACATATAAATTGATAGAGAACAATTTACTCAATAGAAAAGTCTAACCTTATGTATATATGAACATAAGGTACAAACTACCAATGATCGATATAACACATGGTAGGCATACACCCAAATATGCATTTTATTTGAGTAAGTACTAACATGGAATGTCAATCAACATTAAGATATATAGTAACATTAAAATATTATTAATACATGGTAAACTTTTTCTATGCAACTTTTTCTATAAGTATAATAAACTAAAAACAGAAAATCTATGCAAATTCCACCGTTCATCTACAATACCTATACTAATTTCTATACATTGGATCAAATGTCAAAATTCCTCAACTTTTTATATCTAACATTTATCTATAACTAAAATATAAAAACAACATTCATCTAACATTTATATATCTAACATTTATCTAACTAAAAGTATAAAAAACTAAAAAAATTCAACATTTCTATAAATAAAAAAGAAAAATAGAAAAGAAAGTGTGTGCGTGCATGCGTGTGTGTGTGTGTGTGTGTGTGTGTGTGTGTGTGTGTGTGTGTGTGTGTGTGTGTGTGTTCATGCATGTGTGTGTGTGGGCTCGATCGAGGAGGGGCGGCCATGGGGGCAGGGGCTCACAGCGGGTCGATGGCCGGCGAGGCAAGGCGAATCGACGACGAAGGCGCGCGAGGTCGAGGAGGGGCGGCGACAGCGTCGGGGCAGGCGGGCGCGGGCGGCGTGCACGACGCCTCGGGGGCGGAGACGACGGAGAGGCAAGCGGCGCAGCAAGGAGCTCGTGGAGGCAGGCACGTGCGGCGTCGGGGCTCGGGAGAGGCGAGCGCGTCGGGTTTGGCATCGACGATGGGAATGGAGAGGGTGGAGTTGAAATTTCGTAAGTTTTTCTTATATACGAGGCACCTTTAGTCCCGGTTGGAGCCACCAACCGTGACGCCAACCGCGACTAACCCCCCTAGTCGCGGTTGGAGCCAACAACCACGACTAAAGGTGGTGTGCTGCCAGGCGAGGGGCGCGGTGGATGTTTAGTCCACCACGCTTGTTGAGAGGAGCTTGCACCGGTTTATAAGCCCCGCCGCGGCTACCGTGTCGAGCTCCTCTCTAAGAAGGCCTTGGTTGGCTTATTGAACCTGTGCCGCCCAATGGGGCGTACTGAGCCGTACGGGCCTGCATCCGGGCCCAACTAGAAGTTTGGTTTCTAGTCGTATGCAGGCCATGGAGGCCCAATAGGCCGGCTTTTTTTTTTCTATTTACTGTTGTTTCTGAGTTGTTTTTTGCTTTATTTAGAGTTTCTAAGTGAATCTTTTTGCTTTAGGTAAAATAAATTATAAACTTTCTGCTAGTGCCAGTAGTTTTTTAATTTGAATAGTTTAAATTTGAATTATTTGAATTTTCTATGAATCACTAGTTTGTGAATAACTTTACTTTAAAAATAGATTTTTCAGCGATTCTTTTTCCCCTGTTTAATATTAGTGTGTTTTATTTAAAAAATGAAGTGCCTTTGTAACAGATGAGTTTTCGTCCGAAACCCTGATACTTCAAAAGAGATTGTCCATTTTGTAGACGAAGTGCATTCAGTTTTTGTCGTAACCCTCTCAACTTTTTAGCACATGCTATGTGGGTGATATGATGATACCATGCGCAGTTTCAACATTTTTAGAATTCATTTGTAGCGCTTTTCAAATTCAGGGTCATTTAGCTCAAAAAATATCAGTAAATGCATGAAAAATTGCAAATGAAGTTAGAAAGGTTGAAAATTGATGACGTGGCTTTGTAAGGTGCATATTCAACGCACAAAATGTCTGGAGTTCAAATAAGTTTTAAAAGATCAAATGCCTTTTTAACGAGTTTTCGTTTGAAACCCTGATACTTCGTAAGAGACTGTCGATTTTGTACACGAAGTGCATCCAGTTTTTGCCGTAACCCTCTCAACTTGTTAGCACATGCTATGTGGGTGAAATGATGATACCATGCCAACTTTCAACCTTTTCAGAGTTCATTTGTAGTGCTTGAGTTAGAATAATTTCGATCATTCTTATAGTCAATACACATGGACAACACATAAAATCATACGCCCGCTTGTTTGCCCCAGCTGCAAGCAGAAAAGTATGCACGCTATTAATAAATCGGGGAGAGCATCGGTCATCTTACATCCATTGTCGGCTCATCTTCATTACACAACACCGAAAAGATCAAATTAATACAAGTTCATACATACTTATTCTCATAAAACAAAATACAAACTCTCTTGCTAAAGCATTTAAATGCAACAACGAATGCGGTCAAGATTGCAACTAAGGTAACAATTGATCCAACGACATAATGATACCAAGCCTCACTACCAAAGGCACATTTTCTAATCTTTCTAATCTTCAAGCGCATTGCATCCATCTTGATCTTGTGATCATCGACAACATCGGCAACATGCAACTGCAATTCCATCTTCTCCTCCTCAATTCTTTTCAACTTTTTGTTCAAGTAATTGTTTTCTTTTTCAACTAAATTTAACCTCTCAACAAGAGGGTCGGTTGGAATGTCCGGTTCACATACCTCCTAGATAAAAATATCTATGTCAACTTGATGGGCATAATTTGTCATAAGCACAAAATGCAACAAATACTTATAAAAGAGAATATACCACATCCGAATCATAAACCGGACGAGGGCCGACGGGGACGGATATCAAAATCATGCCACTATGTATAACAAACAACGTATGGGTAAGAAAATTATACAAATAACTATATAAATCACACAAACATGTCTTTTTTTTATAAAAATGACTAGTAATATGCCTGTGCTACGCTACGGAATCACAAATGATCAGATGAACATTGTGTACTTAAGTGTCAGGAGCCTATTTGACAATAAAGGATGCATCAAGACGTTGATCACAGTGATACTCTATTGCTGATAATTACACACTGAGAAAAATCAAACGTATTGTTTCCAATCGATGAACCTCCTTCTCCAAGTCAAACATTTATTTCTCCATTTTCTCCTTGGCAAAGACTTGTTGTTCTCTTTACCTAACTTTCACACTGCCCTCCCAAATTGAGGGGACACAGAGCGAGTGGCCAATAGAAAATCCATCCACACATTTGGGAACCGTGACAACACCAACCTATGCTAGAATCAGGTAGATGATAGACTATGCTATGCCGCATGCGCTTTGGCATTAGGTATCTCGGTTTCATTTTTAGTGTAATAACGCAAGGAAGATAGGTAAAAAAAAAATCAATTTGCCCCCATTGACTTCATATTTTGTCGAATGAAGGAAAACATAATGAAAAGCATTAACCAAAAAAATTGAAAGTGGGGATATCTTCAACACAAGTTCCTGTCTACTATTGTTGATATTTTTTGTAACTACTATTGTTGAACTTGCCGGTCAAAGTAAATCCAAAATTTGTACAATGGTATAAAAGATTATACTGAACAGACACGATCCAGAAGAGGATCCAAAACGCCCAGTAATTCGCTTTGGCACATGGGAGCGCGCGCTCCTGCCATCCGAAACAATATTTCAAAGTTTGAAAAAAATTTAAACAAAAATCTGGTGCATACATTATATGTGTGCACATTAAGTTTCAGAGAAACCAGCATTTTTTGTGGCTTGTGAAAAAGACAAAAAGATGTCTTGTGAAAAGCACTTATTAACACCGTATTTTGTCCTTTTCACACGCGCCACATAACTTGTCGATTTTTCGTGAAACGACTTTGTGAGCATGTACAATGTTAAGATGTACGCGTCAATTTGTTTTTGGAATTTTTTGACATTTCAAAATACATTTAAAACACATTTTGAAAACCAGAAGCGTGTGCTTGGATGCAGTGCCTCGTTGCTGTCAGAAAGAGATGTATCGTACGGCACGCGACGAGACAGTGTGTGTACTGTGTAGCGTAGTACTACCCCTCGTCCCTCGACATGGCCATGGCCACGTGAAGGTTTGGCATTTCTTGGCTGCTTCGGTGAAAAATCTAGAGTAGATGCGACAAATCCAGATCAATCCCGTCCCCTGCGCTTGGCTCGATGCACTACACACTGTGCACTGCATCTGCATGTCTACAAAGAAAGTGAGCAAGATTCAGAGAATCGTCAGCACCATCCATTCCAATCCATCTTTGCTTCTCCTCTCCTTGCTGCAGTTGCGAGTATGTCTCTGTATCATAGATTAAAATAGCCCGCGATATAGGCGCCATAGCTGCCCGGGAGCCTCGCCGCTACGCTATGGCTGCTGCCCCGAAAACCTCCACATATTCCTCTAAATGCCTCAAAAAATCAGCAAAACCCTTCAGAAATCATCTTTCCTACCAAGAAATTTTTCGCTATTTGACGCGATTGCCCGCTATGGCGGCCGCTATAGCTGCTGGCAGAGGCCGCTGCAGAATTATTTCACCCGCGATTTTAATCTATGCTCTATATAGATGAGCATGGCGACGACGGCAGTGGTGACCACCAAGCCACCTCCTCCATCCTCACACCTCGCACTCGCACCATCCACCACGCCAACTCCCAACACCCTCACCGCGCTCTCCGCTCCGGCTCCCTCGACTGCGCCCTCACGCTCCGGCTTCCAAGGCCGCGCCCGCATCTTCAGCCCCAGATCCGGGGACGAGGCCTTACCGCCTAGCAGGAGGCAGCCGTATCCATCAACCACTTCCACAAGAACGAAGCAGCCATCTCCCCCCGTCCTCCTAGAGCAGACCACCTCCGACGGCGCGCCAAAACCATAGTAGCCGGAAACGGGGAACGGTAGGCCGCCCCTCGATCCCGATTCATCGACCCGGAACCGGATTCGGGAACGAGGTTGGATTCGGTACGATTCGATGAAGATTCGGAGTCCCCGCAGCCTGCTCCTCGATTCAGGTTCCAGGATCCAACAGCCAAAACGCGAGGCATAATTTACTCACGCCGTTGTTTCTTTTCTCAAGGACTCCTTGTTGAAAGTGCGTTATATCGACTAGAGGAGGGGTGAATAGGCGATTTTTATGAATTCTTCACTGAGGAATTTGCCGGTGAGGAAATTCCTTAGCGAAGAACTACTTGCAGCGGAATAAGTACTCAGAAGTAAGCATAACAGAATACATGCATGGTCATCATGATGAAATGAAGACTAGCACAGAGTACAGAAAGCGTAATCACAGGATAACACAAGATGAAGACAAACAGACTGAAGAAATTGAACTGAGGAAATTGAGAAAGTCTTCAGTCAAAGTCTTCAAACACAGATATGAACAAACACTCAACACAGTAATGAGGAAATGAAAGGGTTGAGGAAATAGAACCAGTTAGGTTGGTGAAGACAATGATTTGGTAGACCAGTTCCAACTGCTGTCTCAGTTGTACGTCTGGTTGGAGCGGCTGAGTATTTAAACTCGAGGACACACAGTCCCGGACACCCAGTCGCTGAGCACGCAGCTCAAGGGATGACTTACTCGGGAAAGTAAGGCAGGAGGAAGTTATCCTTATCTGGGTTTGCCAGAATGACGCCTTCGAGGTAAGAACTCGCGACATGCCGGTCCCCAGGGCTGCACAAGTTCTTGGCACGCATGTAGAAGGGGTCGACTATCACGATGTCCGGGGTCTTGTCTCTAATGATCCGCATCTCCATACTCAGCGAAAATAGCCGAACGAAGGTGTAGTGCAGCTGATGAGGGTTAAACATAGCAAAGATGTCATCAAACCGCAGGACGATCGTACCCCCGGTGGCGCCATCCACAAAGCCCTTGCCCTCTGGCACCTTGGCCACGAAAACCGGGTATGCCACATCATTCTCTCTGAGACGCCGCTTCTCCAAAGAAAGAAAACTGTCATGCAGACTCCTCATAGCACCGGTTGCATCATTGAGCATATTTGTCGGTAGCATCGCCCTACCCGCCACATGCACCCTCCTCGAGATATCCTTAGGTGAAGGTGGCCCGTCCTGAGCACGGATTGTACTCGGTGCCGGCTGGCTCGCACCCTTATTACTCCTTATTTTCCGTCCCTTCTTCTTCTGTTGTAATGGGACCGAGTTCTGCTCACAGACCGCCTTCTTGAGTGTGTTGGGGCTGATAATATTTGGCACCTCGGCTATCTAAGGCTCGGTGAAGTCGGCAGCTGGAGGCATCTCCTGAGAACTGAACGCCAGATGACGCCTGTTGCAACTGGGTTTCTCCGCCGTACCAACTAGACCGCGGTCGTCTTGGTTGGGTTCTTGAGAAAGAGGCCCGCAGAATTCGTCATCGTACCCACGTTCGGCAAAGTACTTATCGACGTTGCTAAATGTACGGCCGTCGTCGTTGTCGTCGTCGTCCAGATCCTGTGCCATATGCATGTTCGGATCCTGTGCCATAGGGATGTCTGGCTTGTCCGGTAGCGTTGCGGCGGTCTTGCCATGGCTTGGCGCCGGCATGACTGGCGGTGTTGTCTTTGGGGTGGTGTCCCCCGCCCCCAAACGAATCTGGCTCTTTGGCCAAAGCAGGGGCCAGCTTAGTCAGGCGCTGAGGGTCATCAGATCATCTTTGTCGGCCCCGGCAGGTCGAATCGGAGGTAACAACTTATCGCAGCCTGGCAGCACCCGAACCGGTGGGTGGCACCGGTTTACCGTGGAACACGAGGTTTCCCAGTTGAACGATTTTGCCCTTGGCGACATCGACCAACTCGTCGTTCGCAAAGTGCAGGAGAGTGCACGGAACGTCGGCGGCGCCCTGCGAAAACATGTAGGGCGTTAGGGATGCCCAGTCAAAGGCAAGGAGATGAAGTCCTCGGCCAAGAGGCTTAATTAGTTACCGTGATGATGGCGTCGAGCTCGGCTAATGTCGAGGCACCGCCAACGGCGGGCGTGCAACTGACGGAGGGGCCGCTTGCTGGCGAGGTGCCGGCCGGCGTACACCCGGGTGCATTAAGCTCCAATGCCGGCCGTGCCGGCGTCGGAGACACCAATACCGCCGCTGCCGGAGACACCAATGGCGCCGCCTGCGCGTGCGAGTTGCTGTCCGTGAAGCGGGGAATCATGGGCGGCCCCTGTTGGCCACCCGCAATCCACGTCGTCAACCCATGAATCAAGGTAGGCATAATGCCGGTGAGCGTCGATCCCAGTTGTTGTTGCACTTGCTCTTGGACAATCTCCGGAATCCGCGCCACCTGTGCCTTGAGTTCTTGAACCTCGCGCGACTGGCTTTCCGAGCTGGTCCTTTTCTCCTTTCACCCACCAGCGGTATAGTATGACGACCATTTTGTGGACAAGCCTTTGCCGGCCATACGACCAGCTGACGACGGCTTACTGAGCTTATCGTTGTTTTTCATTACGTTCAATGCCCTATTTAGAGTGCTGTCCCAAGCAGGGGTGCTCTGAGACGACCCCGCGCTACTACTTTCCGTCTCCTTCGCCAGAACAAGCTCAAGCGCCCTGGTCTTCGGATCCGTGGTAAGCTCCTTTGTTATCGGGTCCTCCTTGTACCGGGCCCTGACATAGTTCCTGGTCTGCTTGTCACTGCTGTATTTCTCGAAGCGGGGTGGTAGGCCTTGCTCGGCACGCTCCGCGTCCTCCTTGTCCCATATAGGCTCCGCCACTCTGTAACCGCCGGGACCGAGTTTGTGTTCCCTAAGTTCAACTCCGCATTTCTTTCCCCCATCGACCTGATTCGGAGGTTGCCTGCTCTCGACTTGATCTTGAACTCCTTGTAGTCCTCTTCGCTGATCGAAGGATTTTCGCCTTGATCTTCTCGTAAATATCACCTTTCTCAATCATTCTCTTCACGCGCTTCTCCAAGTAGACAGGGCCGTGCTCATCCTCGTGAGGCGGCACTGTTCACTTTATTCCCTGAGAAGCGTGTGTTTTCAAATTCAGCGGGGAACTTGTATCGTTCGTGCAGCTTCGTGAAGAGGAGGTTGCGCAAATTCCCTCGGTCCTAATGCCTAAGGTTCTCGGTGTTGATCGAGACGGTGCTCCGGAGAATGCACCCGAGCTGAACCGAGTACCCCTTGACTATATGTTTGGGCTCCGTTGGATGCCCGTCGGAGTCCACTTGAGTAAATTCCTCCTTGGCAGTGCGGAGCACGTTCGAGCGCCGGTCCTTCCGTTGCTTCTTCGGTTGGCTGCCATCTGTGCGTGCGCCGCCATCATCAGTGGTGGCATCCTCGGCGGCACCATCAGTGGTGTCATCCCCGATGCCACTAGGGGTTCTGTAGTCAGGATCGGTGTCTTCCGCGGCGTCCTCATAGCGGTGAGGTTGTTCCTCCATCTCCTGGGACAGATCCCAGAATTGCTTGCCTCCCGAACCGCCGGCCTCATCGTTGTGGGCCATGTTTCGCTCTAAATAGGAAAAAAAATTGGTCAAAAAGTTGGTTATTGTCAAGGAACAAGATCATGGTCTCATCATTTAGGGTTTTTCGACACCGAGGCATCCTAAAATCTAAGCTTTTATCATTTAGGGTTTGTCGACGCCGAGTGTTGGGGATATTACTACTGGGCGTAAACCGGCCTATCTGGGCCAGGTTAACTTCATCAGTAGTTCAACGGTGTAAAAGCCCAAGCATGAAAGTAAGGGCCCAAGGCCGTGAGTCGGTTTAGAACACAGAGCCGTAAACCGGCCTGGTATGTAAACTTGTATTGTAAGTTAGGAATAGAGAGACCAGCCCGAATACAGTATGAACGGAGATTGGGACTCTCTGAACCGGCAGGCGTCACCCGTGTATATAAGGGGCGACCGGGCGGTTCAAAGACAGAACAACACCAACTCGAGGCCTAGGCGAAGCTTATTTGCTCCCTAGTCATCGAGACCACATCAATCCCAGCACAACTAGACGTAGGCTTTTACCTTCATCGAAGGGGCTGAACTAGTATAAACCCTTGTGTCTTTGCGTCCGCTTTAACCCCTTCAAGTTAACCCATAGCGATGGCTCCACGACTAAGTCTTTTCACGAGGACATCTGCCGTGACAAAACCACGACAGTTGGCGCCCACCGTGGGGCTATCGCCGCGATGGTTTGATGATCTTGGAGGGCAAGTTCGAAAATACTGAAGGCTATGCTGTGGGCGGATGACCAAGAGTCGTCGCGGCAAGCTCTACATCGGCGATGCGAGCTGGGGCCCCGAGGCCAGCTCGATTGAGTATGGGTACCGGGTCCCCTTTGGTGGCATACACGTTTTCATCGGCAAGATTGGTGAACCAGGGCCTGAGCCGGACATCTGCGCCGACCTCGTCGAGACGGCTCAGCGTACGAGATCTGCCCAGGTTAAACCGGCCGTGAAGCGTGCCTTTGTGGGAGTCATCCACGGAGGAAGTTATGAGGGCGGATCGAGTCGGTGGCGAGGCGCCGTCTACTCGGCGATTTAGTCGTCAACCGGGCGAATCTCTATATCAGCTACAAGATGGCGGATTGGGGCTGTTCCGATGGTGACGATATTCCGGACCCCTCGATCTGCCCAACCGGGTTGGAATATTCATGGCGGTACACAAGTAGTGCTTCACTCTTGACCGCTGCGGCAATGATTGCGGTTCAACGGCGGCGGCGGCTGCCGGGCAGAGGCCTGTCGCCCGCCGGCTCAAGTTTTATCGATCTGTTTGATGTGTTGGCTGCGCTCATGGCGAGGTTAACCCGGCGGATCAGGGCGCTCATAACGCGGAGATTGCGAAGGTGAAGAACAAATCACTCAAGCAAAGCGGATCTAGCAGCTGCGAGCGCCAGATGACGGCAGCGGGCGCTTTAGATGCGCGAGCTTATAGGCTCATGTTGGATCGAGCGCGTCACATGAAGTCATGAAGAGAAATACAGATCCCGTTTGCCTTCAGTTTTGAAGGAAGAGACCTCTTCAACACCCGGGCGGGAACCGAGTAATCCGCGGTGGTAAACCGGCGGAAGCACTGGACGGGCGCGGCCGTCCAGCCCCGCTTAATAGATCTACCTCGCCATAACGCCAGCGCCTCGAGCTGTGCAAACACCTCCGGGTCACTACTCCAACCCGATGGATAACCTTGTTGCAGCTGCGGCACGGCTGGAGGCTATTCCAATTGAAGGTGATTCACCACAGGCAGTAGAGACGCGACGGGTCAAGGAGCTCCTTAGGACAGCTTTGGTCCAACAGGAAGCGTATTCGTACAGCCGCGACCGGATCCACTCTACCCCCCGCCCAAGCCGGAGCTATAGCAGGCATGTGGATGAACCGACCGTATCAAGTAATGCACGGCGTGGTGCGCCCCGTGGCAACAACCCGGCAGGTGGCGTCGATAACGCCCAGGAGGTGGTGGACCGGGCCCGAGCACGCATGGAGGCCGAGTTAGCAGCACAACATCAGGCTTATCAGCTTACGCCGGTTCGTCCGACCATCTCGGTCGAGCCTGGGGTTACCTCTAGCTCTTTGGGGGTGCCTTGCCTCGTCCCCGCTTTACGCAATGTGCGCTTGCCCAAAGACTTCAAGGGTCCATGCAAGGTGCCAAATTACACTGCCGATTTAGCTCCAGAAGCATGGATAGAAAGTTATGAGATGGCCACGGAGATGCTGGATGTGGATGAGGCCGCGTGTGCAAAATACTTCACCATGATGCTCGAAGGCACGACCCGTACTTGGTTGAAGAGCTTGCCACCCAATTCTATCAATTCATGGGCCCAGTTGCGGACCCGGTTTATCCAGAATTTCAAAGATACCTGTAGGCAGCCCATGTCCGTAGTGGACTTGGCGGCTTGTGTCCAGGGGGAAGGGGAGTCAACAACCCATTGGGTACGCCACGTTTCGGAAAACTTGCAATCGTCAGACCGGATCAACGCTAACTCTGCAATCTTAACCCTGGAGGGCAACTGCCGGTTAAGCCTTTAAAATTGAAGTTGGGGCGCATGAAGCGATTTTGTAATGACATGGGCACTCTCATGGGCGCTTTAGTGAAGTATGCTGATTCTGATAGTACCAAGGATCCCGAGTCTGACGATGACGAGACAGGGAAGGAAAGGAATAACAACAACTCCAAGGGCCAGCAACATCACTCGGCAGGTAATGGTGGCGGAGGCAAGCGTAAAGCGAATGGCAACATGGACTTCGTAGCTAACACCAACACGCAGGACAAGGGCCAGCGGCGCAAGGGTAAACAGCCGAATCGAAGTGGAGCGCCTAATCCCAATCCGGACCGCTTGAACTATCTATTGAATCAACCCTGTCCGAAGCATAGGACGAAGGAGACCCAGCAAACCACCTCTGGAAGGATTGCTACATTATGCAGGAGTTCAAGAGTTCTAATGCTTTACGGTATGATCACGGTTCTGGCGGCGGTTCAGGATCCGGGCCGGGTTACGGTGGAGGAAATTCCGGTTCAGGATTTAATGGTAATCCGGGCGGACATAACAATCAGAACAATTAGAATAGCCAAGGTGGTTACAACCAGCAGCAGCAACAGTCGGGTTATCAGAGCAACCCAAAGCAGTTGAATAGTGGGCAGTACCATGTCTTCACCACCAGCTTAGACAAGCGAGACCGGAAGCTTCAGAAGCGGGCGGTCAACGCTGTTGAACCGGCCGTGCCCCATTACCTACGCTGGTCAGAGCAGCCCATTGTATGGAGTAGAGAGGATCATCCTCCCCTGGTTGACAATCCGGGTCAGCTAGCCCTGGTGGTGGCACCTCAGGTGGGAGGTTATAAGTTCGCCAAGGTACTTATGGACGGAGGGAGCAGCATTAACATCCTGTACTATGAGACCTTCCGTCGTATGGGGTTAACAAACAAACATCTCAAACCGTCCAATACAGTGTTCCATGGTGTGGTACCTGGCAAGTCAGCATATCCGGTTGGTAAAATAGCTCTAGAAGTGGCCTTTGGTGATGAATATGACTCCAGATCGGAAACATTGACGTTTGAAGTGGTAAGAATCCAAAGTCCATACCATGCCCTATTTGGGCGGCCGACTTATGCCAAGTTCATGGCACGGCCTTGTTATATCTATTTGCAGCTCAAGATGCTGGGTAACAAGGGGACAATAACGGTTCATGGGAGCCGCAAGATCGCTTTGGAATGTGAGGAAGGTGATGCGGCTTACGCAGAGTCGGTTTGTGCCACCGAGGAGCTGAAGTATTATTAGGACAATGTTGATCCGGCGGACATGACTCCATTGAAGAAGCCAACTACAGAGCATGATCCGGCCCTGAAATTCAAATCGGCAGATGAGACTAAGCTTGTTGACTTCAGGCTCTGGCGATTCGCCCAAGCAGTTCAACATCGGTGCCAACTTGGATCCGAAATAGGAAAGCGCGCTCATCGAGTTCATCCGTGAGAATCGGGACATTTTGCATGGAAGCCTTCGACATGCCGGTGTACCGAGGCAACTCGCTGAGCACACTCTTAATGTTGATCCCAAGTACAAACCGGTGAAGCAGTTTCTCCGCCGGTTTAACGAAGAAAGGCGCAAGACCATTGGAGAGGAGGTGGCCAAGCTCTTAGCAGCTGGTTTTATCGTTGAAGTCTTCCATCCAGAGTGGCTTGCTAATCCGGTGTTGGTTCTTAAGAAAAACGGCACTTGGCGCATGTGTGTGGATTACATAGATCTTAACAAGGCTTGTCCAGCAGATCCTTTTGCCCTCCCCCTCATTGACCAGATTATTGATGCTACTGCGGGTTGTGAGCGCTTGAGCTTTTTGGATGCGTATTCTGGGTATCATCAGATCAAGATGGCAGTTAAGGACCAGGAGAAAACAACGTTTATCACTCCCTTTGGAGCCTTCTGCTATGTATCTATGCCTTTTGGGCTCAAGAGCGCCCAAGCAACTTATCAACGCTGTGTATAGAATTGCCTGCATAAACAGATCGGCCGTAATGTGCACGCCTATGTCGATGATATTGTGGTCAAGTCAAGGGAGAAGGAGACACTGATTGACGATTTGAAGGAAACCTTTGACAACCTGCGGGTTTACAAGATGATGCTCAACCCGGCCAAATGTGTCTTTTGTGTTCCGGCAGGCAAGTTATTGGGTTTTCTCGTGTCCAACAGGGGAATTGAAGCTAATCCGGAGAAGATTACGGCTATTACCTCCCTGGCTAAACCGAAGTGTATTAACGATGTCCAGCGTTTGGCGGGCCGGATTGCCGCGCTGAGCCGGTTTATCATTCGCCTCGGAGAGAAGGCCATCCCTTTGTACCAGATGCTGAAAAAGACAGATCAGTTTGTCGGGAGTCCAGCCACCGATGAAGCGTTGGAGGACTTAAAGCGGCAATTGGCCAATCCTCCTGTGCTCGCCGCTCCCATTGACAAGGAGCCGCTTCTGCTATATGTTGCTGCTAACGCCAGGGCGGTCAGCATGGCCATTGTGGTGGAGCGGAAGGAGGCAGGGAAAGAGCATCCGGTTCAGCGTCCGGTTTATTATATCAGCGAGGTACTTATTGAATATAAACAAAGGTATCCGCATTGGCAGAAGCTAGTATATGGAGTTTTCATGGCAAGCCGGAAGCTGAAGCAGTATTTCCATGGGCACCCCATCACGGTGGTCAGTTCTGCTCCCTTAGGCGATATCATACAGAACCGGGAAGCGACTGGCCGGATTGCCAAGTGGGCTATAGAGCTTGGGCCGCACGGTTTGAAGTACGTGCCTCGGACGGCGGTGAAGTCTCAAGCACTTGTGGATTTCATTAATGATTGGACGGAGTTACAGGCACCTGAAGAAAAGCCGGATCACACATATTGGACCATCCATTTTGACGGATCCAGGCAATTGGAGGGCTCGGGGGCTGGAGTCGTATTAACTTCCCCACGAGGTGACAAGTTCTGTTACGTTCTCCGCTTAATGTTCCCTTGTACTAACAATGCAGCTGAGTATGAAGCTTTGCAACATGGTCTCCGGATGCCTAAGGAGAAGAATCTAAGCCGGGTTAAGTGCTTCGGTGACTCAGACCTAGTGGCTCAACAGGTGTCTGGCAATTGGGATTCAAAGGACCCACTCATGGCTACATATCGTCGTGAGGTGGATGTCGTTGCAGGTCATTTCAAGGGCTATCAGGTGGACCACGTGGACCGTCGGAAGAATGAAGCGGCGGACGCTTTAAGCCGGTTGGGCTCTCAATGTAAACCGGTCCCGCCCAATGTTTTTCTGGACGTGCTGCACAACCCGTCGGTCAAGCTCCCTGGTGAAGCGGATTTGGCTATTCCTGATCCGGAGGCTCAATTGGTGGCAGCTCTTCACGTCACTCCGGATTGGACGCTTCCTTATCTTGCGTACATGAACCGGGGCGAGTTACCAGAAGATGAGACGCTGGCCCGGCAGATAATCCGGCGATCCAAGTCTATGACCATTGTTAATGGCGAATTGCATCATTGCAGCGTGTCAGGGGCGTTTCAGCGCTATGTGTCCCCTGAGGAAGGCTGTGAAATATTGCGTGAGATCCACGAAGGAGATTGTGGTCACCACGCCGGTTCAAAATCCTTGGTGGCTAAAGCGTTCCGCCATGGTTTTTATTGGTTGACTGCTCATGCTGATGCGGAAGATCTGGTTAGACGATGTGATGGTTGCCAAAAGTTCTCCAGAAGTGCTCATGTACCGGCCCAAGAATTGAGGATGATTCCAATTACTTGGCAGTTTGCAACCTGGGGGCTAGATATGGTTGGACCTTTCAAAAGGTCCAAGGACAAGAAGACCCACCTCCTGGTGGCAGTTGACAAGTTTACAAAGTGGGTAGAGGCGAACACTGTTAGCAAGTGTGGCGCGCCACGGCGGTTCAGTTCATCAAAAGGTGATTTTCGGTTTGTCTTTCCACACGGTATCATCACGATAATGGTACCAATTTGTCCAAAGGTGCCATGAAAGAGTTCTGCGAACGTGAACACATCCGGCTTGACGTTTCTTCAGTGGCCCACCCACAGTCCAATGGTCAAGCGGAAAGGGCTAATCAAGAGATCTTGAGAGGCATCAAACCCCTGCTTATGGTCCCTTTGCAGAGGACACCGGGTTGTTGGGTAGAAGAGCTACCATATGTGTTATGGAGTATCAACACTACGCCCAACAGATCCACATGATATACACCGTTCTTTATGGTCTATGGAGCGGAGGCGGTTCTCCCCAGTGACATCCGTCATGACTCACCTCGGGTGGCGACTTATGTTGAAGCGGACAACGAGACGGCACGGCAGGACGCGTTGGACCGGTTGGATGAGGAGCGTGACATAGCAGCTGCCCGCTCGGCATTTACCAACAGGATCTTCGTCGTTACCATAGTCGCCGGGTCAGAACCAGAACTTTTCAAGAAGGAGATTTGGTGCTTCGGCTCATCCAAGACCAGACTGATATGCACAAGTTATCCCCACCTTGGGAGGGACCTTTCGTGGTCAGCAAGAATCTGCACAACGGTTCGTACTATCTGATCGACATTCGAGAGCATAAAGACTCACGCACGTCAGAGGAGGAGACCAACAGGCCGTGGAACATAGCTCATCTTCGGCCTTATTATACCTGAGCCATCGGCTCTACTTATGTACATATTATGACAGTGTATATATTATGAATAAAGTAATAAACCGGAGCCTCAGCTAAAGCGGGGTATCTATTCTGTTACATCATGTGTGGTTACATGGAGTTGTTCTGTCTTAAAGTGGCCTCCGGTTTACCCCCTGAGTTTGCTTTCCAAAAGCTTTATGATATCACTTGGGGGCTTGGTCGCGTCCGAACCAATGCAACACCTCTTGATAGGCGAAAGCCACCAGATCACTTGGGGGCATGGTCAAGTCTGAACCAGTCACGCCTCTTGATCGGCCTAAGGCCATAGAGTCACTTGAGGGTTTGGTCGAACCCGAACCATTGCCACGCCACTTGATCGACATAATGCCACGGTTTCAGTTGGGGACCTGGCTGACTTGAACCATGGCTACACCTTATTGGGAGCTTGGTCGTGTCCGACCATGGTAACACCATCTGATCGGCTCAGTAAAGCCTCTTTTTGCAAACGGTTTTATCATTACCTTTGTTTCCATATTTTTTCATAACTGTTATTTGATTTTTGTTGCGTTTCTTAAACCGATAACATTTTTAAACCGGTTCAAACTGTCAATTGACGGAATTCGGTCCATTTTTAATCCGGAGATAATTTTCCGGTTTGATTTTTTCTGTTAACATCCCATTATGGAGTAACATGGGGCTTGTCATGACCCGGCACGGTTTACATGGTAAACCGGCATTATAAACTTTCTGAGCTGTTTTCTCCTTTGACGGTAATGGTTTATACAACCTCCGCTTCAAGATTGGCTAAGCCAACTTCATGCCCAGCGATGGCAGGTATTTTGTATCACAAATTTTGATTATATACTTCAATTTTTCATTTCATATATATATGAATGTCACAAACCGGCTGGCGGCACAAACCGCCGTGGCAGTTTAAGATTTTGTGACTGCAGGCAATATAAATTGAAGGTTTCGATCATTTAATCAAAGGTGTCAGCACCATTGCACGAAGGCATATTAAAAGCAAAAGTGTTGGCTATCCTATTACAAGGCATTCAGAGGCCCAAAATTTGGAATTGCTTCATAACGGGCAGTTTCGATGCATCAACCGCTTGCGGATTAAGCTTCATTGCGGGTTGGCGTGAAGAAGATGGGTCGTCTGGCGTCGGTTCAACTTCTTCCTCCTCACCATCCAATGGCGGAAGTCATTGGTGGTCGATCAATCGGGTTAAAGCGAAGACAGCCTCTTCACTTATAAGCTCAGCGGATCAACGTCGAGGGCATAAGTGTGCTTACGGGTTGGTGGAACAAGGTTACGCACTTCGAATAACAGCTTCAACCCATCTGTTGTTGGCGTCGTAGAAGGAGCGGTGAACCGTCGGGTTGGCCTCTTCGCCAGATTGACTTCGCCAGAGGACGCATCTCCCTTGTTACCCGTTTGAGAGCATCATTATCAAATACTTCGCCATTTTCTTGAGCTTTGGGAAGCCTTTGGCTATGTCGGCGGATCAAGGTCACTATCCATGCTTTGGCGCGAGTTAGTGCCAATAAGGTGCCAGCCCGACAGCGGATCATTTCAATTCTTCTATACATCTTTGGTATCATAGATAGCCGGTCCAATCTGTCCTTGATCAATGTCGAAGCTGCATTATCGTAAGAAGTGGCGCAAATAACTCGCTGGGTGCCGGTATACAGCTGTTCAATTAGCGTATACGCGGCCTTGAGTTTCTTCCGCATGTCAGAGCCCAGATGAGCAATGCGCCTACCTATACCGGTTTAAGAAAGTTCAGGTCAAACCGGAGGAAATTTCAAAACGGAATATTCATCACAACCTTGGTGAAACATTGCTTACCAAATATTGCAGAGGTCATGGCATTAATTTGGCGCTTTAATCCAGTGAGCTCTTCCGTCACCGGTTTAATAGCTGCTTCAGCATCTTCAGCCCGTTTTAACAAGCCCGCCTTTTCAGTATCCCAGCTGGCCCGCTCAGACTTAAACCACTCCTTGAACTGCTCCATGGTAGTCAAGGCGGTTTTCAGCTCATCCTTGGCCTTGGAGGTTTCTGCTTGTTGAGATTTCAGATTTTCCTGAAGATCATTGATTTGTGAGGCTTGTTGGCGTATCTCACTCTGCAACAAAAAGGGAGCATGTTAATATCTTCGTTACAAGTCACAAGCGCATAAACCAGTCATACACTTGGCACTTGGGGGCTAATGCATATTTGATTTTCATCTGCCAATAAAATCACAAAGTCCCAAGCTCAATACAGGTATTCAACTTGGCACTTGGGGGCTAATGGCTATTTGCTCGAACATGTTCTGATGCGGCGATATAAATTACAGTCCTGGTTTAACTATACTAAGTTGAACCGGCCCTTGGGGGCTACAACAGTGGATTCTGAAGCATTGAGTTTTATGATAAGTCCCGGTTTAACTATACTAAGTTGAACCGGCCCTTGGGGGCTACAACAGTAGATTCTGAAAGTATTGAGTTCTATATCAAGTCCGGTTTGAAAGAAGATTACAAACAGGACCTTGGGGGCTACTATGCAATGAAGGTACAAGAGAAAGGCTGTTGTTTACCTCATAGCGCTCCTTCATAAGATTTACTAAACCGGCTTCAAAATCACGGTTTGTGTAGAGTCGGTTCAGGAAGCCAGAGTGAAGGTCTTGGGCAGAGAAATTGTTATAAGCTGACAGATCGGTTTTCTCCTTCCCTTTGCTCATGGCAGTAAATTCTTCCTTGGCACTGTGATTTGATAGAGCAACGGATTGCGGGCGGTATATGCGGTGCCCGTAACTCGACATCATCATCTTTGGTCGGGCTGGCGGATTAGCATTTTCAAGCTGGGCTTGGCACTTTCATACCGGGCTTGGCGGATCAGCAGTTGAGTCCGTTGTTCTGCTGCAGGACTCGGAGGAGCAGGAGGATGTGAAGTCTCAACTTGGACATCCGGTTCAACCTCTGGCGGATTAGCATTGGCATCTTGATTTTACCCAGCAGAGTTGTCTTTAGCAACTTCAGGATTTTCACCATGATGCTCTGGAGTCTTCTCCGGATCAACATCCACAGTAGGGTCGAGGGTCTTGGCCTTTTTACTAAGTCGAGCCCTGGTGCTACAACATCAAGGGTCAGAATATGACAAACCGACAAGTACAAGGAACAAATTAAGGAGTAATATACTTACCCAGCAGCAACTTTGAGAGGAGGCAGCTGAGTGGTTGACGAACCACCAGACGAGTTGGAGGAAGCCTGGTAATTCGGGTCAGACGGATTGAGAGGGCATCGGAAGAAACCTTTCAAAGGATAACACTTCTTAGGAGAACAAGTCACCTCTGGATGACGTTTCCGGGTTGGTGTGTCAGCTAAACCGGACGACGTAATTTGTTGACCGCTATGCCGGGTCGTACGGCGTTCTTCAGTTTGCTGTGTCTTCAAAGAAAATTTTGGATCCAAATGAGCATAGGAGTGAGATTGTTTCACTTTCCGGACTGTCGGCGAATTCTTTTAACGGTACAAGATCGAATCGAAGAAAGAAGGATTACCTCAACAGTTACGCATGGCTGGCCTCGGCGTCATCACAGGAATTATAGCTGTCATAAAATGAATGAAAAAAGAACCAAGTGAGTCAAGCTCTACCTCAGCATCTGATTCTTCATCTTCTGGCGGTTCAGAAGACTCGCGGTTTTCCTCTTGCCAGCTTTCTTGGTGGTCTTGGTCTTTACACGAGGAACCCGGGCCAGTTTAGTTCGTTTCCAAAAGGAGCTGTTAGCCTGAGAATTAATAGAGGGATTAATACAATCAATATGGAATCAAAGTCAGTAGTGTAATGAGAGGAACCTTACCGCGGGCGGTTTGTTGGAGACGCAGAACGGGGCCAACCCGGTTTGGCTGCATGCGGAGATCGGTTCTTCGAGCATTTTCTTCATTGTTTCGGTAACTTCAAGCTCAGTTATTGATAGCTCGTGATGTCATTGAGGATCTTTGACGTCACCAGTGTATTCGTGCATCAATCCGGGGCGGCGGCTTAATGGCAAGATGCCCCAAGAAACCCAGCAGCGGACAAGGTCAATACCAGTTAAACCGTTGGCCATCAGAGCCCGGAGCTTGGTAATTTGAGGTGCAAAGTTCTTCCATTCTGCGGCGGTCAAGCGCAAAGGCAATGGGTGGTTGTTGCTAAGCCGGTGAGGGCGATAACCCGGCAAGGGATTTTCTCCATTAGGAGCAGTGTTCCGACAATAGAACCAGGTTTGATTCCAATCTTTAGGATGGCTATGATGTTTGGCGTGAGGGAAGTCCACTTCTTTCCTTTTTTGGATTGAAATGCCACCAAGTTCTGTGTTAGGACCGTCCGAGAACTCTGTACGGTGGTTCAAATGAAAGAAATCTCGGAATAACTCCATGGTTGGTTCTTCTAGAAGATAGACTTCGTAGAATACTTGAAAGTTGCATATATTGGACACAGAGTTCGGACCAATATCTTGAGGATGGAGTTGGAAGCTTGCGAGGACATCCCGGAATTTTTTTGATCCGGGCGGGATGAATCGCCGGTCTAGGTGTTGCATAAAAACAATCACCTCTCCTTCTTGAGGTTCAGGCGGACATTCCGATTCCGGAACTCGCCAGTGGAGAACATTTTTTGAGGCTAAAGCGCCAATGGTGACGTAGCCGTTGAGCTGTGTTTCCGTGATCCGGGACGGAACCCAATTGCAAGAAGAAAATTGTTTCGCCATTCCGGAAGGGGGGAGCTGAAAGAAAATCAAACAGGTGCCGGTTCACTGTCTTTGGTTTGTAAGTGAAAAATTCAGTGTTAAACCAGTGAAGATACAATGCAAGGTCCAGTTGGCGGTTTAAGAGAGGGCTAATGACATATGGCGGATTGGCCATCAAGGATTAAACCGCCCATAGGTAGAAAGGCCCAGACTCAAAATTTCTGCTAAGTGTTGACAGAAACAGTTTTCACACAATGTTAAAATCTATTTGGATCTACCGCACATCTATAAAGCAGTTTTTTACTGCGTTCTTTAAAAGGCGTTCAAGTAAACAGAGAAGGATGCATACTCTACCAGAAGAAAAGGAAGGGCGGCTAGCATTAAAAACAGATGCGGAAAGTCTACCGCAGGAGATCTATATCATTTTTTGGATCAAAACTACCGCGGCAGAAGGTAGAATGAAGAGGAAAATGGAGAGCGGTGCGGATGAGCTTGTAAAGCCTAATGCAGATCTAAGGACGAGGAACAGAAGAAGCTTACCGCTGCAGATTACGGCGGAGGGGGGCGATGAGCCTCTGATCTAACTTAGGCTGATGCAGCGGCCTTGGTCGTTGCAGTTCTCGAAGGTCGCGGACGGCAGTGGAGCTTTAGAGCTGAGGTCGTCGCGAGGAAGAAGAAGACGCGGAAGAGGAAGAGAAAAGGGGGCCCTCGGGCTTTATTTATAAGGGAAAGAGTAAAAGGCAGGCGCGAGAATCAAGGCGTCCGAAGCGGCCGAGTGGGCGCGCCTTTCGCCTCGATTTTCGAGATAATCATTAATGAGAAGATAATCTTTTTGATCCTTTTTATGCAGAGATGATGTCATGACGTACCGTTGCGGTGCTCCGAAGATGACGTCACGGCGGTTTACAAAAACTCACAGGAGAAGTCAATATAGCGGTTTACAGCAACCAGAGAAGGGGACATCACGGCGGTTCAAGAATTACAAGAAGATGTTGAAGTTGAAGATTTTTTTTATCAAGGATTGACATGAACCTGTTCAAATCAATCTGGGGCCTAATGTTGGGGATATTACTACTGGGCGTAAACCGGCCTATCTGGGCCGGGTTAACTTCATCAGTAGTTTAACGGTGTAAAAGCCCAAGCATGAAAGTAAGGGCCCAAGGCCTGTAGTCGGTTTAGAACCTGTAGCCGTAAACCGGCCTGGTATGTAAACTTGTATTGTAAGTTAGGAATAGAGAGAGACCAGCCCGGATACGAGTATGAACCGGAGATTGGGACTCTCTGAACCGACGAGCATCACCCGTGTATATAAGGGGACGACCCGGGGCGGTTCAAAGACAGACAACAACAACTCGAGGCCTAGGCGAAGCTTATTTGCTCCCTAGTCATCAAGACCACATCAATCCCATCACAACTAGACTTAGGCTTTTACCTTCATCGAAGGGGCCGAACTAGTATAAACCCTTGTGTCTTTGCGTCCGCTTTAACCCCTTCAAGTTAACCCGTAGCGATGGCTCCACGACTAAGTCCTTTCACGAGGACATCTGCCGTGACAAAACCACGACACCGAGGCACCCTAAATGCCTAAGCGTACATCATTTAGGTTCTCATCGACACCGAGGCACCCTATAGAAGCCAAGGTTTCATCATTTAGGGTTTGTCGACGCCGAGGCACCCTAAATGCTAAGTTAAGTTTTCATCATTTAGGGTTTATTGATGCCGAGGCACCCTAGGTTGGGCCTAATCACTTGGCTCTATTGCCACCTATGCAGCAAGAATGGCGGGGCAGTTGATCCTACTTAACTAAGTACTAAGATACCCCGGCCCATGCATTAGTCGCAAGTACCCCATATGTCCTATTTTTAGCAAAGTCATGCTAAAATTCACGGAAAATTTCAGCATGACCTTTGCTGAAAATAGGACATATGGAGTACCCGAATTTGCCGGAACGGAAGTTAATCGACATTCCGGCAAACTCAAGGCCTTCTCGGGGTACCTGCAAAATCATTATCCCAAGTACAACATCATCACAAGTACAGCAGCAACAACAGTGAAGTCGCCAATGGGTCATTTCAAAAGATCACAAGTAGCATCATCACAAGTACAACATCATCACAAGTACAGCATCAGCAGCAGTGAATACAGGCATAACAGCAGCAGCAGCAGGTTTATTCTTCTTCTTCATAAACACTAATTGTCTAGTTGAGCAATACAGCGACAGTGTGAACAAATAAAAACACAAACTAGAAATTATACTGTCATGCTTTTAGTGGCAGTGACAGTGTTTTTAGGAAACACTATCAAGTTTCAGTTGGTATGACAGGCAAATATTGCGACACTACTACCTTCAAAACAGTGTATTGCGACACTAGTATGCTTAGATGAGCATTACAGCTACAAATAAAACACAAATAAATGAGATGCACATCTTAGGAAAGTAACAAGCAACCTCGCTTCGTAATGGCATTTCTGAACCTCTCAGGTTTCTGCCATTTTATTTTTCCCACCGCATATGTTTTTTGATTCATGTCATGGTACATGCTGTCAAACCAAGTATTTTCTTTCTACATAATCTGGGAAGTTTCCTTCTTACTGTCTCACTACAAAAAACTAGTATGCTTAGTTGAGACTAGTATGCTTAGTTGCATCATGACAGGCAAAAACTACAAATATTTGTGTTTTGAGTTGAGCAATACAGCGACAGTGTGACAGGCAAGTTTCAGCTGGCAAAGTGTCACAATTCAGACAACAGAGCAGCTAAGCATAGCAAGTGGCTAGTTTAGTCAGTATACTAGTACTCTTTAGAAAGCATGAGACATATATTACCTGGAGGAGACTTCGTCGGAGAGTTTCCTGTAAATTGGAAATACAACGAGATCAGCAAAGGACAGTAAGATATATACTGAAATTATCATAACAAAATGCCAGCTACTGCCATGGTCAAAGAAATAGCTGGACAAGTACAGGTCAAACTAGATAATTTTCAGAACCGGTTTAACCACCGCAGGATAAAACAATGCATCCAAGACTGGGCTTAGACTAATATCCTCATAGCATAATCTGACATCAAGCAAATATTATAAGAACAGTGAAAATGTATGTTCACCGCAAATGAATATGGACCAAGTGTTCTCATTAACTACTTAAAGAATTAGTTTCATATTCTTGCATGAGAATTGTAGAGGGAAAATATACATGGTTCTGCTTCTGGGATTGGTTACATCTCTTATTGTTCACATTCTTGTCAAAGGACTTTAACCATTAATTATCAGAAGAACTAATGCACATTTAAACACCCTGAATCCAGAAGAAGTAATACAACACTACATAGTACCTCTGTAGTTTCCATGCCAAACTTTGGGTGATATCAAACCATTAGAAAGCATGATCATGAGAACAACATCAGTTTGAAAGATATTATGACCCCTCCTGGTAACAAATATTCATCTACTCATTTGTAGATACCTATGAGTAACAAGACTGCACTTGCCAATAATGTTTTATTTATGCTTCCCAAGGACCAACTCCTAAACTGAACACAAAAAACTGTGTGCACATCTACAAGTTGTAGAAGGAAAAGGTGCAACACTAAAAAAACTATCAAACTAACAGATCAATTAATCAATTATGGACTTCTTACATATTACATCTATCATGGGCAATCTCAGAGTTTTGGGTAGATTTCGCAACCTGGCAACCAAAGAAAGAGACGATCCCTTCTTTCTACTTCATTAGTGGCCAGAAAGAATAGTAATTAATGTTTCATATTGTTGCATGAATCCAAACTCACTGGAAAATTCACTAATTGAGCCTAGCTACTTAAAGAAAGAATCTCTAGGTGGATGCTTAGTTGAGACTAGTATCCTCTAAAATGCATCTAAATATCATCTTGGTTGCACTGCAGCAAGCTCAGAGATTTGAACATTTGGGAAACCCGAGCTACTTAATTCTCCAACCCTCTTTCATTGTCCAAATTTCTCCAACCCCCAACCCTAGAACACATTAGAAGGAAATCAAGAGGGGGAAGAGGGGGAAGCGGCTCGGGTGGTCACTGGGGAGGTCGAGGGCGACTCGGGGCAGCCGGAGCTAGTCGAGGCGGCGTGAATTCGGCGTCGAGCGGTGGCGGTCCTCTGGGCAGGCCCGCTTGATCGAGGCGTCGGCGGTGGCGGTCCTCCTGGCGTCCGAGCTCGTCCGGGTCCTCGTAGTCGAAGTGGAAGACAGCGGCAGTCCTCCTGGGCAGGCAGCGGTGTTGGACGGCGAAAGCACGTCGAGGCGCAGCGGGGCTGGGGAGGCGCTTAGGCGGGAGGGCGTCGAGGCGCTCGGCTCGGGACGGCGAGGAGGCGGCGCTCGGCTCGGGACGGCGAGCACGGGGGCAGCGGGTGAGATCGATGAGGCAGGGGAGAGATTAGAGAGATTGGGGATTTAGTGTGGGGGAAGCTTACTAATGGCGCACCCCGCAGCGGTGCGCCATTAGAATGTTTTTTGGATAGCAATGGCGCACCTCCCACTAGTGCGCCATTAGTAAAAAAAAATTATTACAGTTCGAGCACTCAGGTTATATTCCACCTAACCGTATCTCCATCAGAACACACACACTAGCCCGACTGGTCAGCACGCAACACACACACTAGGAGGTCCTGGGTTCGATTCCCATGCCCCCCAATTTTTGTTTTTATGCATTTTTTTCTTTGCACATATCTTTTTATCCATGCATCCAAATATAACATGTCACATATGCTAGATGATTAGAATTTCATGTAGAAAAATAATATGCAGTTTGTTGCCATGTTAACAACATTTAAAATGCTGTTTGATATTTATTTCTGTTTCAATATGTTCAAACTTGTTTAAATCATAACAGTAATATTTTTTTTATAAAAACAGTAATATTTTTTAAAAATATCATCAAATTTGTTATTTGAAAATATTTATGAATATGAAAAATATCATCAAATTTATTATTTGAAAATATCATCAAATTTGTTATATGAAAAATAATCAATTTTTTTTTTGCAATTTAGGTGCATTCATTTGTGACGGTGGAGCGGGCCGGGGAGGGTGCGAGAGGGTGCAGGGGAGAGGGTGCGGGTGGTGCTTGGCGGAGGTGGAGCGGTGGGTCGTCGGCGGCGGTGGAGTGGGAGGAGGTGGGGGGGGGGGCTCTGTGGCGGTGGAAGCGGAGGAGAGGGTGCGGGGTGCTCGGGCGGGGGACCGGATATGGCGAGGTGGGATAGCGATCGAGATGGAGGGGGATCGAGATCGAGTGTCCATCAAATTTAAAAAATATTCATGAGTTCAAAATTAAAGTGCCCATGAAATATAATCGAGAAATGAAGGCTAGAATTTAAATACAATCGATCTTAGCTAGCTATCTGTTCACAATCTTCTTGCCCTTCTTTTTCGCAAATGGAGTTCTTCTGTGGAACAGACGTCCTTTAGGTAGGGTGGTCCTGCTTCTTCTTGTGGTGTATGCTGCTACTTCATCGTCGTCGTCATGTTCGATCTTCGGGTCGCCGTACTTGTCGAAGTCTTGCTCATTGGCTACTCCATCCATTCCAATGATCTTCCTTTTGCCTCTCCTCATGACAACACGACTGGGCTTTGATGGGTCGGTAATGAAGAAGCATTGGTCCACTTAGGAAGCCAGTACCCATGGCTCATTTTTCGCAGTGACCTTTGCGCCCGCGGTCTTGGATTTGGCTTCGGGTATAACCATGGTGGTGAAATATCGGTCTTCTTTTAGGACGCTCTTGGCCCATCTGACACGGAACATCGGGACCTTCTCTCCAGCGTAGCTCAGCTCCCAGATCTCCTTGATCCTTCCGTAGTATCTGTCCTTGTCGTTACCGGTGTAGGATTCCATCGTTACCCCGGAGTTCTGATAACCATCGCTCTTCATGTCCTTGTCCTCGGTGTAGAATGTGTAGCCGTTGATATCGTACGCCTCATAGGTCATCAAGTTGTGCTCGGCGGCCTGTGAGAAGGCGAATATGAGTTGTTCTTCCGCGGAAGAATCCTCATGTAAAGGGTACGACAGAAGCTTTTGCTTGAACCAACGCGTGAAACATGAGTTGTGCTCTTTGATTATATCTCCGTCCGTCCTCTGTTGGCCTCGGTCATTGTACGTCTTCTCAATAAAGGTTTTGTGCTCTACCACCCAAGGATCGACCACGTCTATGTGTTGTAGCGCGACTAGGTTTGCTCTTTCAAAGTCGGCGAGTCGACCCTTGAAGTCGACATGCATTTCGCGGCGACCCTCAAGGTGACCCCATCCAGCGATCTTGCCGAGGTGCCTGTTGACGGGAAGACCAACGGGGTCCTTGATGCCTAGATAATTCGTGCAGTAGGAGATGCACTCTTCGGTCAGAAAGCCCCTGTCTATGCTTCCCTCTGGACGTGACATGTTGCGAAACTATCCTTTGATGACACCATTCATCCTTTCGAACGGCATCATGCTGTGCAGGAACGTCGGCCCGAGTTGGATGATATCCTCCACGATATGGACCAACAGATGCACCATAACGTCGAAGAATGCGGGCGGGAAGTACATCTCAAGCTCGCATAGTATCACCACAATCTCTTCTTGTAGCCTTATGAGTTGCCTCACGCCAACCGACTTCGAGAGATGGCGTGAAAAATTTGCATAGGCCAAATAGCGTTTCCACGGACGTGCCGTCCATGATCCTGATTACAACTGGAAGTATCTGCGTCATCGGCACGTGACAGTCGTGAGACTTCATCCCGCTGAACTTCTGCTTCGCTGGGTCTAGGTATCTGCTTATCTTCCCCGCGTAACCGTAAGGAAGTTTTACTCCTACGAGGCAGGTGAAAAACTGCTCGATCTCCTCCTGACTTAGAGTGAAGCATGCAGGAGGGTAGTCATTTCCGGTCTTCTTGGCCTTTTTGCCTTTGCGACGACTTTCCGTGTCCTGCTTCACCTCATCATCATCATCATCATTAGCGTGAAGCTCCTCCCTGATGCCCATTGATTTCAAGTCTGCCCTTGCTTTCGGCCCATCTTTGGTCCTCTCTGGCATGTTGAGCAGGGTACCAAGCAGACTCTCGCACACGTTCTTCGTGATATGCATGACATCAAGGTTGTGAGGCACACGGTGGATCTTCCAGTACGGCAAGTCCTAGAAAACAGACCTTGTTTTCCATACCTTCAGCAACGGCTCTGGCGCCTTTCGCTTCTTTCCCGGCTCTGGCGCCTTTTGCTTCTTTCCCGGCAGTGGGCAATCTTTCCAATTTTTCAACAGTTGGTCTATTTCCTCGCCGCTCCTCGTACGCGGGCGTCTTCGGGGGTTCGGTTTCACCATCGAACAGATCCTTGCGCTTCCTCCACGGGTCATCGTCGCGAAGCCACCTTTGATGTCCCATGAACACGGTTTTCGAAGACCCGGGATACGTTGGTGATACGTTGTGTCATCCATGCACCTGACGCATCCAGAAAATCCGTGGACCACCTACCCCGCGAGATATCCGTAACCGAGATAGTCGTGCACCGTCATGAGCAGTGCGGCTCTCATAGGGAAATATTCTTTCTCTGCGGCGTCCCACGTATTGACTGGCGTTTTCCACAGCGTGTCTAGCTCCTCTTTCAGCATCCCCAGATACAGATTGATGTCGTTTGCTGGTTGTTTCGGCCCTTCAATTAGCATACTCATGTGAATGTACTTCCTCTTCATGCACAACCAGGGGGGAAGGTTGTACATCCACACAAACACAGGCCAGGTGCTATGTGTGCTTCTCTGGCTGCCAAACAGATTGACTCCATCGGTGCTCGCGCCCAGCACGATGTTCCTTGGATCCTTCCCAAATTCTGGGTGTTCGAAGTTCAACGCTTGCCACTGGCTCGCATCCTTTGGGTGACTCAGCATCTTGTCTTTTTTATTTATCTCCGAATCATTCGCGCCATCTTCTTGCTTCTTCTCCTCCCTATCTGCGTGCCAACGTAGGAGCTTCGCTACCTTAGGGTCCGCGAAATATCGCTGCAGACGAGGAGTGATCGGAAAGTACCACACCACTTTTTGAGCAGCTTTCTTCCTCTTCTTGTATCAAGTGACGCCGCACACCGGACATATGGTAGACTTCGCGTGCTCGTCCCGATAAATGATGCAATTGTTCATGCACACATGGTGTTTCACGTGCGGTAAATCCAGAGGACACACGATTCTCTTCGCCTCCTCGAAACTGGTCGGGCACTTGTTCCCCTTGGGAAGACGTTCGTGCCAGAGGAAACACAAACATATATGCAACACCACAAACATATGCAACACCACAAACATACATAGATCTAGCTAGGCCACAAAAAGTGGATGTGCACGTTGTTGGAGAGGGAGAACAACATAAATATAGCTTCCCCCTTACTTACCTATCAAAAAAAGGTAATTTAACCACTTAATTTGGATGAATGTATGGTGCAGATGAGGTGAGGAGGAGGAGGCAGCCGAGGCAAGCTTGGAGGAGGAGGTGGAGAATGAAGTGGGGAAAGTGAGTGGGTAGGTGGGCTGTCTAAAATATATTGTTGGTCCCAGGTTACTAATGGCGCACCACCTGCAAATGCGCCATTAGTAACCCTGGTTACTAATGGCGCACCTGCTGCTGGTGCGCCATTAGTAGTTTTGCAAAAAAAATAAAATAAAATAAAAAATATATATTCTAATGGCGCACCGTGGCATAGTGCACCATTACTAGTTTAAACTAGTAATGGCGCACTATTCTACGGTGCGCCATTAGTAGTTTTGCAAAAAAAAGAATAAAAAAACAACAATAGTGGCGCACTGTGTGGCCGGTGCGCCATTACTAGTGAGCTCTAGTAATGGCTGCGCCATTAGTATGTTTGGAAAAATCAAAAAAATATTGTTACTAGTGGCGCACCGTGTGCCTGGTGCGCCATTAGTTTCTTCCACACTAATGGCGCACCTGCACATGGTGCACCACTGCTATATAGTAGTGGCGCACCACATGACAGGTGCGCCATTAGTGTCCATTTCATCTATAGCCCTTTTCCTAGTAGTGCCGCGGTCGATTCCCCCTCCGGCAGAGTGCCGACGGAGGCTCCAAGATGAGATCTCACGGATACAGAAGGTTACGGTGGTGGAAATTGTGTTTCATCTGCTCCCCGGATGTTTTGAGTGCGTGAGGCTATATAGGCGGAAGAAATGCGTCGGTGGGCCTTGAGGGCCCACGAGACAGGGGGCGCACCCTATAGGGGGGGGGGCGCCCTCCTATCTTGTAGAGGCCTCGGCTGCTTCTTGACTTGCACTCCAAGTCCTCTGGATCACATTCGTTCCAAAAATCACGCTCCCGAAGGTTTCATTCCGTTTGGACTCCGTTCGATATTCCTTCTCTTCGAAATACTGAAATAGGCAAAAAAAAACAGCAATACGGGCTGGGCCTCCGGTTAGTAGGTTAGTCCCAAAAATGATATAAATGTGTAAAATAAAGCCCATAAACATCCAAAAGGGGTAATATAATAGCATGGAACAATCAAAAATTCTAGATACGTTGGAGAGTTATCAAGCTTCCCCAAGCTTAATTCCTGCTCGTCCTCGAGTAGGTAAACGATAAAAAGAATTTTTTTAATGTGGAATGCTACCTAGCATAATTCTTAATGTAATTTTCTTTATTGTGGCATGAATGTTCAGATCCAAATGATTCAAAATAAAATTTCATATTGATAAAAGAAATAGTAACACTTCAAGCATTCTAATCAAAGTAATCATGTCTTCTCAAAATAACTTGGCAAAAGAAAGTCCATCCCTACAAAATCATATAGTTAGCCTATGCTTCATTTTCGTCACACAAAGATGTTCCCAACTTCTATACCCCCGATGACAAGCAAAGCAATTGTTTCATACTTAAATAATCTCAAACTTTTTCAACCTTCACGCAATACATGAGCGTGGGCCATGGATATAGCACTATGGGTGGAAAAGAATATGATGATGGGGATTGTGTGGAGAAGACAAAAAATGAGAAAGTCTCACATTGACGAGGATAATCAACGGGGCTATGGAGATGCCCATCAATTGATGTCAACATGAGGAGTAGGGATTGCCATGCAACGGATGCACTAGTGCTATAAATGAATGCTCAACAAAAGAAAACTAGTGGGTGTGCATCCAACTTGCTTGCTCACGAAGACCTAGGGTATTGGAGGAAGCCCATCGTAGGAATATACAAGCCAAGTTCTATAATGAGAAATTCCCACTAGTATGAAAAAGAAAACTTATGAGACTCGCTATATGGAAAACATGGTGCTACTTTGAAGCACAAAAATATGAGACTCACTACATGAAGAAAAAGGTGCTACTTTGAAGCACAAGTGTGGAAAAAGAGATAGTAACATTGCCCTTTTTATTTATTTTCCTTTTATCTTCTTTTTTCTTCGTTTTAGGACTTTTTTTGGCCTTTCTTCTTCTTTTTTTGGGCAATGCTCTAATAATGATGATCATCACCCTTCTATTTATTACAACATATGAATTACAACTCGAAACTAGAACAAGATATGACTCTATATGAATGCCTCCAGCGGAGTACCGGGATGGTGCAATGAATCAAGAGTGACATGTATGAAAAATAGTGCATGGTGGCTTTGCCACAAATACTATGTCAACTACATGATCATGCAATGGCAATATGACAAAAGTAAAGTATGTCATGATGATGATGAACGGAACGGTGGAAAGTTGCATGGCAATATATCTCGGAATGGCTATGGAAATGCCATAATAGGTAGGTGTGGTGGCTGTTTTGAGGAAGATATAAGGAGGCTTATGTGTGATAGAGTGTATCGTATCACGGAGTTTGGATGCACCGGCGAAGTTTCCACCAACTCTTAAGGTGAGAAAGGGAAATGCACGGTACTGAAGAGGCTAGCAATGGCGTAAAGGTAAAAGTGTGTATAATCCATGGACTCAACATTAGTCAAAAGAACTCATATACTTATTGAAAAAAATTAGAAGTCATCAAAAATCAAGTACTACGCGCATGCTCCTAGGGGGATAGATTGGTAGGAAAAGACCATCGCTCATAAGGATGCACAAGCCAGGTACACTTCATGTTTCAAATTTGGCGAATAAAAATATAGCTCCAAGTAAAGTTACCAATGAACGAAGACGAAAGAGGGGATGCCTTCCCGGGGCATCCCCAAGCTTGGGCTTTTGGCTATTATTGAATATCTTGGGGTGCCTTGGGCATCCCCAAGCTTAGGCTCTTGTCACCCTTTATTTCATAGTCCATAAAAGCTCTACCCAAAACTTGAAAACTTCACAACACAAAACTCAACAGGAAATCTTATAAGCTCCGTTAGTGAAAGAAAACAAAACCACCACATAAGGTATTGTAATCAACTCATTCTTAAATTATTTTGGTGTTAAACCTACTGTAATCCAACTTCTCTATGGTTTATAAACTACTTTACTAGCCATTGATTTATCGAAATAAGCAAACAACACACGAAAAACAGAATCTGTCAAAAACAGAACAGTCTGTAGCAATCTGTAACTAACGCAAACTTCTGGAACTCAAAAAATCCTACCAAAATAGGAAGTCCTGGACAATTTCTTTATTGATCAGAAACAATAAGAATCAACGCAAAAGCACGTTTCTATGATTTAACAAAATTATATTCGTGCGTGCAAAGTTTCTGTTTTTCAGCAGAATCAAATCAACTATCATCATAGGTTATCCTATAGGTTCTACTTGGCACAAACACTAATTAAAAGATAAAAACACATCTAAACAGAAGGTAGATGCAAGATTTATTAGTAAACAGGAGCAAAAACAAAAAAACATAAAGAAAGGGTTGCCTCCCAACTAGCGCTATCGTTTAACGCCCCTAGCTAGGCATAAAAGCGAAGATAGATCTAACGAGTGCCATCTTTGGCACTAAATTCATAAGTAGCCCGCATGATAGATTCATAAGGTAATTTGACTTTCTTTCTTGGAAAGTTATCCATGCCTTTCTTTAATGGAAATTGGAATCTAATATTCCCTTCCTTCATATCAATAATCGCGCCAATCGTTCTAAGGAAAGGTCTACCAAGAATAATAGGGCAAGAAAGATTGCAATCTATATCAAGAACGATAAAATCCACGGGCACCAAATTTATATTTGCAACAATGAGAACATCATTGATCCTTCCCATTGGCTTTTTAATGGTGGAATCCGCAAGGTGCAAATTTAAAGAGTAATCATCAAGATCATGGAAACCTAGAATATCATATAAAGTTTTCGGAATCGTGGAAACACTAGCACCCAAATCACACAAAGCAAAACACTCATGATTTTTAATTCTAATCTTTATAGTAAGTTCCCACTCATCATTAAGTTTTCTAGGTATAGAAACTTCCACATTAAGTTTTTCATCATAAGATTGCATCAAGGCATCAACAATATGTTTGGTAAAAGCTTTGTTTTGATTATAAGAATGAGGAGAATTAACAACGGATTGCAACAATGAAATACAACCTTCTAAAGAACAACTATCATAATCAAATTCCTTGAAATCCGAGATAGTGGGTTCAATACTATTTAAAGTTGTGACCTCTCCAATCTCACTTTTACCCAATTTAGCATCAAGATCTAAAAACTCAGAATTCTTGGGACGCCTTGTAGGTAAAGTTGACTCATCATCAGTCTCATAATTATCAAAATTCATATTGCAAAACATGGATCTAATAGGAGACACATCAATCACTTTGAGATCTTCATCATTAATTTCATGGAAACTAGAAGAACACGCTTTTATAAAGCTATCTTTTTTAGCACGCAATCTAGCGGTTCTTTCCTTGCACTCGTCAATGGAAATTCTCATTACTTTGAGAGACTCATTGATATCATGCTTAGGAGGAGAAGATCTAAGTTTAAGAGAATCAACATCAAGCGAAAGTCTATCAACGTTCCTAGCCAAATCATCAACTTTGAGCAATTTTTCTTCAAGCAAAGCATTAAAATTCTTTTGAGAAATCATAAATTCTTTCACACTATTCTCAAAATCAGAGGGCATCTTATTAAAATTACCATAAGAATTATTGTAGGAATTTCTATAATTATTAGAGGAATTACTAGGGAATGGTCTAGCATTAAAGTTTCCTCTATAAGCATTGTTTCCAAAACTATTCCTACCAACAAAATTCACATCCATAGATTCATTATTATTCTCAATCAAAGAAGACAAAGGCATGTCATTGGGATCAAGAGGAGTATTTTTAGTAGCAAACAATTTCACAAGTTCATCCATCTTTTCACTCAAAACATTAATTTCTTCTATACCATGCACTTTTTTACTAGAAGACCTTTCGGTGTGATATTGAGAATAATTAGCCATAATATTATAAAGAAGTTTTGTAGCATCTCCTAACGTGATTTCCATAAACGTGCCTCCCGCGGCCGAATCTAAGAGATTTCTAGAAGCAAAGTTCAAACCGGCATAAATTTTTTGTATGATCATCCATAAATTCAAACCATGAGTAGGGCAATTGCGAAGCATCAATTTCATTCTTTCCCAAGATTGGGAAACATGCTCATGATCAAGTTGTTTAAAATTCATAATATCGTTCCTAAGAGTGATAATCTTAGCGGGAGGAAAATACTTAGAGATAAAAGCATCTTTGCACTTGTTCCAAGAATCAATACTATTTTTAGGCAAAGACGAAAACCAAACTTTAGCACGATCTCTAAGTGAAAACGGAAATAACTTCAATTTGACAATATTGTTATCTGTATCTTTCTTCTTTGCATATCACACAAATCAACAAAGTTGTTTAGATGAGTAGCGGCATCTTCGCTAGGAAGGCCGGCGAATTGATCTTTCATAATGAGATTCAGCAAAGCAGTATTGATTTCACAAGACTCAACATCATTAAGAGGAGCAATCGGAGTACTAAGGAAATCATTATGATTGGTATTCGAGAAATCACACAATTTGGTATTATCTTGCGCCATGGCAACAAGTAATCCAACACACAAGCAAAGAGAAAAAGGCAAGCGAAAAAGAGAAGAGGAGATTGGGAAAGAGAGGGCGAATAAAATGACAAGGGTGAAGTGGGGGAGAGGAAAACGAGAGGCAAATGGCAAATAATGTAAATGTGAGGGAGATGGGTTTGTGATGGGTACTTGGTATGTCTTGATTTGAGCGAAGACCTCGCCGGCAACGGCGCCAGAAATCCTTCTTGCTACGTCTTGAGCTTGCGTTGGTTTTCCTCGAAGAGGAGAGGGTGATGCAGCAATAGTAGCGTAGGTATTTCCCTCAGTTTTTGAGAACCAAGGTATCAATCCAGTAGGAGGCTCCTCAAAAGTCCCACGCACCTACACAAACAAACAAAGAACTCGCAACCAACGCAATAAAGGGGTTGTCAATCCCTTCACAGCTACTTGCGAAAGTGAGATCTAAAAGAGATAATAAGATAAGATAAATATATTTTTGGTATTTTATAATATAGATGCAAAAAGTAAAGATGCAAATAAAAGTAAATTGGAAGAAAGTATGATTGGAGATAGACCCGGGGCCCATAGGTTTCACTAGCGACTTCTCTCAAGATAGCATAAGTATTATGGTGGGTGAACAAATTACTGTCGAGCAATTGATAGAAAAGCGAATAATTATGAGATTATCTAGGCATGATCATGCATATAGGCATCACGTCCGTGACAAGTAGACCGACTCCTGTCTGCATCTACTACTATTACTCCACACATCGACCGATTCCTGCCTGCATCTAGAGTATTAAGTTCATAAAAATAGAGTAACACATTAAGCAAGATGACATGATGTAGAGGGATAAACTCAAGCAATATGATATAAACCCATATTGTTATCCTCGATGGCAACAATACAATACGTGCCTTGCAACCCTTTACATCCTCGGGTAAGGACACGCAAGATTGAACCCAAAGCTAAGCACTTCTCCCATGTCAAGAAAGATCAATCTAGTAGGCCAAACCAAACTGATAATTCGAAGAGACTTGCAAAGATAACTCAATCATACATAAAAGAATTCAGAGAAGATTCAAATATTATTCATAGATAAACTTGATCATAAACCCACAATTCATCGGATCTCGACAAACACACCGCAAAAAGAGTTTACATCGAATAGATCTCCACAAGAGAGGGGGAGAATATTGTATTGAGATCCAAAAAGAGAGACGGAGCCATCTAGCTAATAACTATGGACCCGTAGGTCTGTGGTAAACTACTCACAACTCATCGGAGGGGCAAGGATGTTGATGTAGAAGCCCTCCGTGGTCGATTCCCCCTCCGAAAGAGTGCCGGCGAAGGCTCCAAGATGAGATCTAGCGGATACAGAAGGTTACGGTGGTGGAAATTGTGTTTCGTCTGCTCCTTGGAAGTTTTCGGGGTACGTAGGCTTATATAGGAGGAAGAAGTACGTTGGTGGACGCCCGAGGGGCCCACGAGACAGGGGGGCGCGCCCTCCTATTTCGTGGAGGCCTCGGCTGCTTCTTGACTTGCACTCCAAGTCCTTTGGATCACGTTCGTTCCAAAAATCACGCTCCCGAAGGTTTCATTCCGTTTGGACTCCGTTTGATATTCCTTTTTCTTCGAAATACTGAAATAGGCAAAAAAACAGCAATACAGGCTGGGCCTCCGGTTAGTCCCAAAAATGATATAAATGTGTTAAATAAAGCCCATAAACATCCAAAAGGGGTAATATAATAGCATGGAACAATAAGAAAATTATAGATACGTTGGAGACGTATCATCCCCCGCAGCTAAAAGTAGCCATCCCGAGCTCTCTCGCAGTCCACACTCCTCCCCTCGCTCCCGCAGCTCTTCCCCTTGCCTCAAGGAGCTCTCATTACCATCCATTGCTGCCATGGCCGTCGCCGGTTGCCTCGGCCCTCTCTGGATTCTAGCGAACCAGAGCCCTTCCTCTCCACTTTTCCTCCAACTTAGGCCTCCACATCCACCATAGAGCCACCCATCGCTCCCCGTCCTTCTCCGGTGGCCCGTGGCCGCGAGCTCACTGGAGCCCGTAGACCCTCGACCGCCATGCTCCAACTCCCGCTCGCCTCTGTCCTCCCTGGAGCCCGTGGCCTACTCCATCTGGTGCGGATCCTCCTGATGAGCTCGCCCATAGGTCGAGCGAGGCGGGAGATGGCCGAAGCCGGCCAGGCGAGCAGCAACACTGGCAGCCCTCCTCTGATTTGCGCATGGCATCGGGGGAGACGGAAGAAGCAGGAGGGAGGGAGAAGTGTGCGGGCCCCACCAGGCAGCGACCCAGGCGTTCGGCCCCGCCACTGCCGTGTTGACCTAGTCCTGCCAGTGTGGATAAGTGATGGGCCCCCACCTCCACGCGGGACCCACGCGTCAGCGACCCCAAGCCCCGCCCACGTCACATAAGATAAGTGGAAACGGTTTTCTGAAATTACGTCTTCAACTTCTGAAAGCGTATTTTGGTTTTTCTTTGGCTAGGAGTATGTTTTCTTCGTTCCAAAGATGTATTTCTGAGAATACGCTTTCTCCTTTTCAGCTCAGCCCGCCGAAGTGCTTATTTTGTGAACGTTCACTGTTTAAGCCTCTTTTTTGCCTAAAAAGTAAACGGCCACAACTTTTCAACCGTGACTCCGTTTGAGGTGATTCCAACCCTCATGTTCTCTGTTCGTCGAGATCTTTCCGATGGAACTATTTTCTTTATGTTTTTACATTCTGAAAATACTCATTTTTCTCCTGCCCTAATCCAGCCCCTCTTAGAGCGAACCCCTCTCCGGCAAATTTTTCCGCGAGGTCCCTTCTCGGAGTATTCCTCGAACCACAGGCAAGCCAACCTCTTATCATGAGCGCCGAAATTGCATGTTGACTTCGCTTGCACCTCGTGTGTGTGTGTGTGTTTAGTTGCAGTAGATTCTTGCATGTTTCGTCTGCCGTTATTTCAGTCATGCTTTATATTTGTGTTGTGTGCCTTGCATGCCTGTGCTTTCATGATATCTTTGGACATGCTAGTTGGATGTTGTTGTTGATAATATCATGCCTCTGTTTTGATTCATGTCAGTAGCCTTGATGCCATGATGATTCTGTTACCTTGCCAATATGCTAGTACCTGGTATTGTCATGTTTCATATGTTATAGTTGTTCACTTGAGAAGCTTGGTGTTTTGTTAATGCATTTGTATGTCGCATGCTCATTGTTGCATCCTTGTTAAATATGCTCATAATGTTGATGATGGTGGAGAAGTTAATAATATGACTTAATAATAAACCTCCTCCATCATCGATGGGATCGAGTCATAGTGCCACTAAATCGAGCTTTCTCTAGTGTAGCCACATTTTCTTTTTATGGGAAGGCCCTAGCTGGGTTTGTTGTGATGCCTCTCGCCGGTGCCTCCAACGAGGGAAGGTTATGGGCGCGCGCTACCCTGATCAGGTAGGCGGACATAAACCTTGTGTGCCCAGGTTTGGTTTTTGAGCTCATGTCCCCATTTGGGACCGTTTATTTTGCCACAACAATGGCCGTTGATGCCTTTGGTAGGCACGGGGCCACCCATGAGTTAGCCCAATGGGGAGTTGGTCGGAGTGGCCAGGAGAGTGTCATGGGCAATAGGTCAGTTTTGTCGGAACGTCGTTGGCCCACCCGAATGGGAGTGCGAGGCCATGGGTTCCATGGTGTGGGTAAAGTGCGCTACCTGTGCAGAGAGTGTGTGTAATCTATCGATAGCCGCGTCCTCGGTCATGGGCACAGTTCGTAGTAGGACACACTATCGGGTCTTGGTCGAAATGGAGGATAAACCTGAAATAACTAATGTGATAACTAAAGTGCGATAAAGAACGTGGTGACTTGGACTATGAGATAGTCGTGATAACTCAGGGTGATGTTTTGATATGAGCACGAGACGAGGTCTCGGTTAGTCATGAGTTTGCTCCGAGGAGCCGTGGCAGAGTAAGATATTGTTGCATAAGTTAGTACAATATGTCTCCACGGGAGGTAACTGGTAGTTTATTTTCAGCATAGTTTCATGATGCCATGCCATGCTTGAACTACTAGACTATGCCATGTTTTGATATGCTATGCTAAGCCATGTTATGCCATTGCCATGTTAGAAGCATGTTTTTAATATGTCATGTTTTTGCCATGCTAGTAGATGCTATGATGTTGTTCATGCTTATTTTGCTCCATGTCTCTAGTTAATATCATGCCATTCTTAGTTTCTACTATGAGATAGGTTGTTGCATGCGCTTGGTTCTTGCTTTGTCACCCGTTGTTTTGGATGCTATGTATTTGGTTGTCTTGCAAGTACATTCAATGTACTGACCTGACATGTCATGCTAGTTTTGTAGGTCGTACCTAGATTGTTCGGTTGTTTGGCCACGCTAGGTCGTACCCTTGCCAGTCCTGTGAGTTGTGAAGCCCAGCCAGAGTCAATATGCTGCCAAACCAAAACTTCCGCCGCCATTTAAATAGCCTGAGGGTTATGCCAGATGATTGTATTCATCAATGATGTAGTCTTATATACATGTATTTGATGAATATTCGTGTACCTGGAATGCTGTATCATGGACCTGTCGTGCGTCAGGTGTTACCCTGGGCTGACGTGTGAAGGCCCCCTGTTCCATGCGGATCGGGGTGCCACAACGTATCAACGCAGGGGAGAGGGGGATTCAGGGTAGGAGCTCATAGAGAGCTCATGGGCGCGGTCGAGGAAACTTGGGGGGACCAGAGTCGACGATAAGGGCGTCGGTGTCCGAGGAGGGAGAAGAAGGCGTAGGCGTCGCTGTGGCGCTTCCTATCTCACGTTCGTGGACGCGGATGAAGTAGTGGACGGCGGCGGATCGCTCCAGCACGGAGACGACGTGAGGCAGCAATAGCCGCTACATGGGCGAGCTCACGACGGCGTTGGTCGAGGCGGCCATGGCGGGAGAGGAAGCAATCGAGCATGGGGAGGAGGGGGTAAAGATCTGGCGAGGCAAGGGGGGTGGTAGTGCAAGTGGGAGGGGAGGCCCGAGGCGTCGGGGGCTGTGGAGGGCTAATCCCCTCGGCGCGGGGTAGCGAGCTGGATGCGGCGGGGACGACTCGGTCACTTCGGTCGGTCGCCCTATTGCGTGAGGTAGAGGACAAGGAGGGAGGGGGCAGGCCGGGCCAGCTGGCTAATGTGGGCCGAGGCCCAAAGGGGACAGGGGGCTTCCCCCTTTATTTTTATTTTTTTTGAAACTTTTATTTTTCTTTTATTTTTTTCTAACTATCATATTTCCTTTTAAAAGAAAATAGCTTTAAAATAAACCAAACATGAACCTAAATTAATATTATGAATTAGGCTACTGCCACAATTAGTTTGGCACCACAATAAAATAGTTTAGTATTTTTTGAATTAAAAAGCATTTAACTTATTTGCTTTAGCCACTGTTTTAAATAGTTTAGTGCACTTAAACATTTTGCCAAAATGTTGGTTCACTGCCAATATTAGTTATGGATTATTTGGCACAAGTTGAACATTTTAGTTTTCATGTTTGAGCAATTTTGAATTTTACTCAAAATTTGAAATTGAATTCAACTAGAATTTGAAAGAGATAGGAGACAATGATGACCAACCACTTCTTTAGAAAAATGATTAACTTAACCCAGGGGTTAATATAGCATCATTACACAGGGTTGTTACACAGATCATAGCTGAGAATACTCACAACTTATTTCCTGGGGTGACAGCCATGTTGCATTGTTCCAACATGTGGGCTCGTAGTTTTTCTTCTGCAAGTGAAAGTTCATGAAATGCACGAGCATTTCGTAGTATTGTTTCAATGTTGGTCAAACTCACTGGCTCCGCCACCACCACCTACTCCTCCTCTTCCACCTGAGTGTCAGGCAGATCAAGATGGTGATCTGCTGCTTCCACATAGTCAGTAACATTGACGTTCACAGCTTCAGCATGATGAACCCACCTAGTATATGTGACCGACATCCCATACAAGTGTAGATGATTTTTGCACAGTTGACTGGGGTCTTGTAACTGAATTCGTACAACTGCTACATGGGCAGAGCACATCTGATTTTGGACCACCGTACTCAGCTCTGATAAAGTTCACGAAGTTTTCAACCCCCTCAACATATGCAGCGGAGAATCTTCGAGCAGAAGTTATCGAAGTCATGTCCATCTGTTAGACATACAAATTAGTTCTTCTACTAGATATTACAGGAAAAACATATATGCTTTTTTATGAAGTCCAGAAAAAAAATACCTAGGTCGATGTCTAAAGCTATGGCAAGATATTTGGACAAGCAGATCTAAGTAACGAAATATATTTAAAGCTAATTCAGCAAACAAATTTGAGTGCTAAATTAGGCCAGGCTATTTCAACAGTCAATGAGGCCAAGCACACAGCCATCGAAGGCCATCTTAGCAACAAAGATCGAGTATAAAACGGTGTAGAGCTATTTTACCTAATAGATTGGCTACTAGACCATGGCAATCTACATCACAATAAATATATGGCAGGATATTTTAGCAACTAATCAGGCATCTCATGCCATCTCAGCTAAGCAAATTGAGTGCAGAACATGGCAAGGAAGTTTCTTAAGCAGAGCATATTGACTGTAAACTACTTTGAAAAACAGTGAGATTAACAGCGTCTATTAGCTAACATTCAGCACTACTCCGACATGCATGGGGCCTCAGTTTAGAATGAGCGTACTGTGGTAGAAGCAGACAGTCGTGCGTCTCCACAAGAACGACGCCAGCGGTGGCGGCGCGGCAAGAGGACGACAATCTACGAGAGCGTACCATGGGAGCGAGACGTGCGTCCCCTCAACGAACCGCGGCGCCGATGGCCCGGTGGGGAGGGCTGCTTTGGTGGAGCGAATGGAGTAGAGGGGCAGAGGGAGGGGGGGTTTGGGAAACATTATTGGCTAGTTGGAAGAAGGGCAGTTGGATTTGGGATTTGGGGGGAATTTTTTTTTGGGGGGGGGGGAGGGGATTTTCGCGCGGTGGGCGGGGGAGTTTGGCGCATATGATCGGTTTCTCCAAGTGCAGTCCCACGTGTTAGTGAAGAGGCAAGCCGAAGCGCGTTCCGTTTGCATGAGCCGTGTGCAGGCCTGACCGTGTGAGGGGTGCAATGCAACCGCGACAGGCGTCCTGTGAGTGTACCACCTTTTTTTCTTTTAAACTTGGTGCTTCGCCTCCTCAAAAAAAACTTGGTGCTTCGGGCGATCCATCGATACTACTACTAGTAATCTGGTAATCCCGACTAAAACGGCACGGCCGGGTCTTTTCCCGCGCGATATGCTGTGAGGTTGGCTTAGTTGGTTTTTTTAGGATGAGTAATGCTACACATACGTAATCCTAGTTACGTAATTTATGTAATTTGAAACGTGTGAGCTGTTGATTGGAGATTGGGGGGAGGGAGGGGCCCACCACCATGAAAATCAGGGGGGAGATAGAGAGGCAATTTATGTTAACCCTTTTGTAGGTTCGCGTAGATGTAGAAACATGTGAAATGCGTGAATGTGTAGCGGACGTACTATTGGAGTGCCTAAGATAAATTGTGTATGTAGACCCTATGTGTTTATATACACAATAACGAATCATCATTCCATATATTTTCATACTCCTACAGTATATCTTACTATTATTGTGAAAGCTCATATACACCGAACGAGATTCATGCGAACGTGACAAATTTTCATTACATTTTGATCTTTTATAGGACAGGAAAATAAAAGAAACTAGACATTAAACCTATTCTACGGCAGCGACCGACGTCCTACATCTACGATCTCCATGTATGGGGGCGGGGTTCAAGACCCGTGAAGTGAAGGTGAGGTCTCCGGCAAGGAAGAGTAGAATACGGGAGATGGACCGGCCAGTTGGCACACCATGCCTTGCCGCCTCCCATGCCCTACTAATACTTGGAGGAGTGCCCGACCACGGCGGTTCCGGTGGACGTGAGATCGATGATGATGGACGTGGACGGTCTATCGCTTCACCTGCCACATGCGCCATCGAACGTTGGACGTCGGCAAGTAGGACGTGTGGCCGACGGTGCTCCCGTCGTCGGCCGCCAGTGTGGCCACCGCTTGTGCGGTCGCGTCCGCGTCCGGCTACGCCGCTATTGTGTCACGAGCGACGACTTGAGCGACGGCGGCGACCTCGAGCTTCATCCCCGAAAACAAGCTCTCCCACAGAGCGTTCGCACTCCCGGTCATGGCGGATGTGGTGCCAGGTAGCAGGACGATGCGCTATGGTGTGGAGATTAGCTGGGTGTTGCCGCTTTAAGTAGCGCATTCCAGTGAGTCCAAGCATCCGGGTGCATCATTAAGTCACCGGAGTTGGTTCCTCGGGCACTGTGCCTCTTAATGACGGCATACGGACGAATGAAATGAAAGGGGGAAGCTAGCGCCAGCTGGGAACGCACCGTGCGATGTAGCTAGGGACGAGGGTTTTTGGTGTGCCAGGGTAGTCAGCTGCGGTCGTGGCAATGTTGGAGATGCCCTTTGCTCACATGCGATCCACATGTTTCATTGAAAAAGCAAGATGACCCGGCATATTCTCAGGTCCTAGGGATGCAGTTGGCAGCGCTACAACACTCCGCAGACGCGTCGCAGCGCGCGGGCACTTCGGCGCCCCGTGCATCCTCTACGAGTCGGATGTTGATCTGCTGGTCGTGCCACAGTGCTAACGCCCCCCTCGGCACCCTGAAGCCGACCGTGTCTAGCGATGATGAGCGTGTTTCTCATCGCGGACGTCGTGTCCAGAGGCGGTGTGGGAGCTGCGCCACGTTGCTGCCCCCCCCACACACACACACGACCCACATGAACGGTTGCCGATGGCGAGGAGGTGGTGGGCCAGCTCCTCCATCGGACTAGTCTGCGCCATGCCATCCCGACAGGTGTGCCCCACATGTCGGTTTCCCTGTTTTCCCGGCCAAATTCAAGCGTCAGTGCTCCGCGTTGCGCATTAGGCACAGAACAGGTGGTTTTTGTGCCCTGGTTCAAATGTGGTAAAGTACAAAGTTGTTACCCTAGCCCCAAGTGTGGTGTTTTTGGGTACGGTACCACCCTTTTCCATTTCAACTAGTGAAGCGTAACACTTGATTAAGTAGTTGGATGGTGTGCTAATTTAGGTGTCCGACTGTTTGAAGGAATAATTGAGGTGTGCCCGGTCCATGCACGCATTTAGGGGTCCAACTTACCATGTTACGGCAGTAGTAACTATACTAGTCCCTGCGTACTCCCTCTGTTTTATTTACTCCGCATTTTAGCTTTGCCCAAAGTCAAACTTCGTAAACTTTGACAAAGTTTAGAGACAGAAATAATAACATATACAATAACAAATCAATACCATTAGATTCATTATTGAATATACTTTCACATCATATAGATTTGCTATTGTAAATGTTCATATTTTTTCTATAAATTTGGTCAAATTTTATGAAGTTTGACTTCAGTCAAACCTAATATGTAGAGTAAATAAAAACGGAGGGAGTATCTTACTTGACTAAGACGGAAGGGAAAACATGACAACTTATTGTTTATTTGAGTCGTTCAAGTATAATCATGTGGCGTTGCTTATTTCTCATTCCTCTCCAACTCTCTTCTCCATCGATCATGCCGCCCTCCAGTCGAGTACATCCTCCCGCATGCCTCATTTGAACATTCCACCGAGTATCATTTGCATGTGGGCCTAGATCATGCTTGTATTTCCAATGTTGTAATTTGTCCGACATGCATACAAACAAACGGTTCGTTTAAAGTTTCACTTTGCCTCCACTACATGTCACATCCCATCTTAGTTTTGACATCCCATTTGGTTCATGCCCTGACACATCTTGACGAGATCGATTGACGTTGGGAGATCAAGTGCGTGTCATGCAAGGAAATAAAGTTTTGGTGTGTTTCTATTATAGAAATGACCCGGGGGTCTGTGGGGATCGGAGGGAGTATATTGTACATTCAAAAGCAAAACAAACATACTGTACCCACCCTAGTCGTCTTTCAATCGATCTCCGGACCCCGAGATGAAGCCGAGAGAGAACGAGTGGGTGCATGTGTGATACCTAAGGCGGATTCAAAATTTTGAACCGATGATCATAGCATCAGCAAATTATTTATAAAGGGTATTCAATGTTCGTTTCATTTTTGAACGTACAATATAGTCATTCTAGTTTACATATAATTTTTATGTGTAGTCAAAGTATCTCTACTTTGATCAAACTTACAGAAAAAAGTATCAACATTCAACAACGCCCAATCAATATTGTTAGATTCGTATGTACTCCTAGATTTGTATTCAAACAGTGATGGTTTCCAATTTGTTTTCAAACACGTGAATGTGCTTGTTCTCGCGCATCCTCTTCCTACTAGGATTTCGCCATTTTATAGCCAGTCCAATAGTAAAAAAATTTAAGCTTCCTGTCCAATAGTACTAGTGGAGTACTGACAACATCTGCAGTATAGTATGTAGTGCTCATAATATACTCCCTCTGTTTTTATTTACTCTGCATAAAATGGAGGGAGTACTAGTAACACTCGGCCGAGCTCTCTCTCTTCTAGTAGTAGTATAAATGACGCGGGCGGGGGAGGGGGAGGGATGTCGGTTTGCTCTAAATTGCGGTCCCACAAGCGAGTGAAAACGCAAGACGAAGCGCGTTCCATTCGGCGAGCGACATTGAGGGTCCGACATGCCGGGTACAACGTGAATTCGACAAGAGCGATGTACGGTCAAAACCGACTGATCGGTCATCACCGGAACGACTATTCACACTAGAACCTTCGCTACACGGCCTACGCCAGCCACTGCCCCAAAACCACACATCCTCTCCAGCCCATTACCCCACCTTTTGATCTCCTAACCCGCATCAAGCGTCTGCTAGTTCACCTGAAAGCCATGGTGCACCACAAGATCACGTACTACAAGATGCTGAGGCCGGAGCGCCGCGCAAAAATCGCGGCGGCGGTCGGTGCCATAGACCTTCGTTCCCAAGCTCGCTTTGCGGCGGGCCAATCCCCGAGCTCTCTCGAGCCTAGATTCAAGGAGGAGGAAGCCGATGCAATGTTCATGGCAGAGGTCGCGGCGTAGAAGTCCCCCGATGCGTATGAGACGATGGACATCGACTTCGTGCCGCCGTCCGGGTCCCCCATGGTGCGGACCGGCGGTTCAACCTGGCGATACTAAAGGAGGACCGGCTGGCGGATCCTCAACTTGACGTGTAGCGCGCGGGTGCCACTGCCATTGAGGCCATCCTGCAGGCAGAACTGGATGTGATGGATGTGAACCGGGCGGCCGAGTCTCAACATGACGCTGAGCGCGTGGATGCCGCTGCCATCGAGGCCCTCCTACGGGCGGAACCGGACGTCCTGGACTTGAACAGGGCGGCGGAGGCTCAACTCGACGCAGAGCACGCGGATGCCGCTGCCATCGAGGCCCTCCTGCAGGCGGAACCGGAAGTCCTGGACTTGAACCGGGCGGTGCTCGTGTCCGTGCAGAGCGCCCGCACGCTATGCGTGAATGAGTAGCTGGAGGCCGAGGACAACCATGGTGCGGAGACTGGTTCGCGCCGGCAGCAAAAGACGACAAGGCCATCTCATTTAGCGAGCAGTGATAGTTTTTCTTTATGTTGTTGTGTAAAAAACATATATTTATGCAAGTCACCCTACTTCCATCATTTGGGTCAGTCGACCATTTCAGGCGGTTGGCTGAATATCCTACGTCTCCTAACCCTTCTTCCTCACCTCTTCTTCTTCCCCAACGGACAACTGCACGGGCCGTACGGATCTTCCCCAACATGCTGTTGGATAAACATACTGTATGAACGAAAATTATGAGTCAACGGTAGGATGGCTGAGTTTGGTTTGATCACATGCGGTAGCACGTGTCAGTGAGGGTGCATTCCCTTGGTTTGGTTTGCAGCGTGCAGGAGTGTAGTATCGAAAGTATGTCTAGAGGGGAGGGGTGATTAGACTACTTGACCAAATAAAAATCTAACCTTTTCCCAATTTTAGTTCTCGGCAGATTTTAGCAACTTAGCACGGTTCAAGCAATCTTAACACAATTCAAGCAAGCATGCAAAGAGTATATGGGTAGCGGAAAGTAAAGCATGCAACTTGCAAGAATGTAAAGCGAAGGGTTTGGAGAGTGCAAATGCAATTGGAGACACAGATGTTTTTGTCGTGGTTCCGACAGATGGTGCTATCGTACATCCACGTTGATGGAGACTTCAACCCACGAAGGGTAACGGCTGCGCGAGTCCATGGAGGGCTCCACCTATGAAGGGTCCACGAAGAAGCAACCTTGTCTATCTTCACGAAGTAGGTGATCTCCTTGCCCTTACAAACTCCTTGGTTCAACTCCACAATCTTGTCGGAGGCTCCCAAGTGACACCTAGCCAATCTAGGAGACACCACTCTCCAAGAAGTACCAAATGGTGTGTTGATGATGAACTCCTTGCTCTTGTGCTTCAAATGATAGTCTCCCCAACACTCAAATCTCTCTCACAGGATTTGGATTTGGTGGAAAGAAGATTTGAGTGGAAAGCAACTTGGGGAAGGCTAGAGATCAAGATTCATATGGTAGGAATGGAATATCTTGGTCTGAACACAAGTGTAGGTGGTTCTCTCTCAGAAAATATATGTTGGAAGTGTAGGCATGTCCTGATGGCTCTCTCCATGAATGAAGAGTGGGTGGAGGGGTATATATAGCCTCCACACAAAATCTAACCGTTACACACAACTTGCCAATCTCGGTGGGACCGAATTGAGAAACTCGGTCGGAACAATTTAGCAAATCATGTGACCATTAGGATTTTCGGTGGGACCAAAATGCAACTCGGTAGGACCGATATGGTTAGGGTTAGGGCATAACGTAATCTCGGTGAGACCGACTACACAAACTCGGTGGGACCGATTTTGGTAATGGACACGCAGAGGGTTGTCATGTTGGGGAACGTAGTAATTTCAAAAAAAAAATTCCTACGATCACGCAAGACCATGGTGATGGCATAGCAACGAGAGGGGAGAGTGTCCGTCCACGTACCCTCGTAGACCGAAAGCGGAAGCATTTTAACAACGCGGTTGATGTAGTCGTACGTCTTCACGATCCGACCGATCCAAGCACCGAACGTACGGCACCTCCGAGTTACGCACACGTTCAGCTCGATGGCGATCCCGGACTCCGATCCAGCAAAGTGTCGGGATGAGTTCCGTCAAGACGACGGCGTGGTGGCGATGTTGATGCTCCACCGGCGAGGGCTTCGCCTAAGCTCATGACGATATGACTTCTCCGGCGCGAGGGCTTCGCCTAAGCTCATGACGATATGACCGAAGTGGAATATGGTGGAAGGGGCACCGACTGCGGCTAAGGAAAGATCCGCAGATCAACTTGTGTGTCATGGGGTGCCCCTGCCCCAGATATAAAGGAGCCAAGGGGAGGTGGCGGCCCAAGGGGGGCGCGCTAAGGAGGAGTCCTACTCCCAGGGAGTAGGACTCCCCCCTCCTAGTTGGATTAGGATTGGAGGAGGGGAAGAGGGAAGGCGCGCCCCCTCTCCTTGTCCTATTCGGACCAGAGGGGGAGGGGGCGCAGCCCACCTGGCGGCCCTTCCTCTTCTCTCTTATGGCCCATTAAGGCCCATAGTCCTCCCGGGGTTCCGTAACCTCCGGTACTCGATAAATTCGATTTCACCGGAACACTTCCGATGTCCAAATGCAGGCTTCCAATATATCAATCTTTATGTCTCGACCATTTGAGACTCCTCGTCATGTCCGTGATCACATCCGGGACTCGAACAACCTTCGGTGCATCAATACTTATAAACTCATAATGAACATCATCGAAGCGTTAAGCGTGCGGACCCTACGGGTTCGAGAACTATGTAGACATGACCTAGAACCATTCTTGGTCAATAACCAATAGCGGAACCTGGATGCCCATATTGGTTCCTACATATTCTATGAAGATCTTTATCGGTCAAACCGCATAACGACATACGTTGTTCCCTTTGTCATCGGTATGTTACTTACCCGAGATTCGATCGTCGGTATCCAATACCTAGTTCAATCTCGTTACTGGTAAGTCTCTTTACTCGTTCCGTAATACATCATCTCACAACTAACTCATTAGTTGTAATGCTTGCAAGGCTTAAGTGATGTGTATTACCGAGAAGGCCTAGAGATACCTCTCCGACAATCGGAGTGACAAAACCAAATCTCGAAATCGCCAACCCAACAAGTACCTTTGGAGACACCTGTAGTACTCCTTTATAATCACCCGATTACGTTGTGACGTTTGGTAGCACCAAAGTGTTCCTCCGTAAACGGAGTTGCATAATCTCATAGTTACAGGAACATGTATAAGTCATGAAGAAAGCAATAGCAACATACTAAGCGATCAAGTGCTAGGCTAACGGAATGGGTCAAGTCAATCAGATCATTCTCCTAATGATGTGATCCGTTAATCAAATGACAACTCATGTCTATGGTTAGGAAACATAACCATCTTTGATTAATGAGCTAGTCAAGTAGAGGCATACTAGTGACACTGTTTGTCTATGTATTCACACATGTATTATGTTTCCGGTTAATACAATTCTAGCATGAATAATAAACATTTATCATGAAATAAGGAAATAAATAATAACTTTATTATTGCCTCTAGGGTATATTTCCTTCAGTCTCCCACTTGCACTAGAGTCAATAATCTAGTTCACATCATCATGTGATTCAACACTAATATTCACATCTGTATGTGATTAATACCCATAGTTCACATCGTCATGTGACCAACACCCAAAGGGTTTACTAGAGTCAATAATCTAGTTCACATCGCTATGTGATTAACACCCAAAGAGTACTAAGGTATGATCATGTTTTGCTCGTGAGAAAAGCTTAGTCAACGGGTCTGTCACATTCAGAGCCGTATGTATTTTGCACATATTCTATGTCTACAATGCTCGCACGGGCTACTCTAGCTAATTGCTCCCACTTACAATATGTATCCAGATTGAGACTTAGAGTCATCTGGATCAGTGTAAAAGCTTGCATCGATGTTACTCTTTACGACGGGCTCTTTTATCACCTCCATAATCGAGAAATATTTCCTTAGTCCTCACTAAGGATGTTCTTGACCAATGTCCAAATGATCTACTCCTAGATCACTATTGTATTCCTTGCCAAATTCAGAGCAAGGTATATAATAGGTCCGGCACATAGCATAGCATACTTTATAGAACCTATGACTGAGGCATAGGGAATGACTTTCATTCTCTTTTCTATTTTCTGCCGTGGTCGGGATTTGAGTCTTACTCAATTTCACACCTTTGCAACACAGGCAAGAACTTTTCTTTGACTGTTCCATTTGAACTACTTCAAAATATTGACAAGGTATGTATTCATTGAAAAACTTATCAAGCGTCTTGATCTATCTCTATAGATCTTGATGCTCAATATGTAAGCAGCTTCACGAGGTCTTTCTTTGAAAAACTCCTTTCAAACACTCCTTTATGCTTTGCGAGAATAATTCTACATTATTTCCGATCAACAATATGTCATTCACATATACTTGTCAGAAATGTTGTAGTGCTCCCACTCACTTTCTTGTAAATACAGGCTTCTCCAAAAGTCTGTATAAAACCATACGCTTTGATCAACTCATCAAAGCGTATATTCCAACTCCGAGATGCTTGCACCAGTCCATTGATGGATCGCTGGAGCTTGCACATTTTGTTAGCTCCTTTAGGATTGACAAAAACTTCTGGTTGCATCATATACAACTCTTCTTTAATAAATCCATTAAAGAATGTAGTTTTGACATTCATTTGCCAGATTTCATAAAATGTGGCAATTGCTAACATGATTCAACAGACTTAAGAATCGCTCTGATTGAGAAAATCTCATTTGTAGTCAACACCTTGAACTTGTCGAAAACCTTTTGCGACAAGTCGAACTTTGTAGATAGTAACACTACTATCATCATCTGTCTTCCTCTTGAAGATCCATTTATATAATATGGCTTGCCGATCATCGGGCAACTCCATCAAAGTCCATACTTTGTTCTCATACATGGATCCCATCTCAGATTTCATGGCCTCAAGCCATTTCATGAATCTGGGCTCATCATCGCTTCCTCATAGTTCGTAGGTTCATCATGGTCTAGTAACATGACTTCCAGAACATGATTACCGTACCACTCTGGTGCGGATCTTACTCTGGAAGACCTACGAGGTTTGGTAGCAACTTGATCTGAAGTTTCATGATCATCATCATTAACTTCCTCACTAATTGGTGTAGGAATCACTTGAACTGATTTCTGTGATGAACTACTTTCCAATAAGGGAGAAGGTACAATTACCTCATCAAGTTCTACTTTCCTCCCACTCACTTCTTTCGAGAGAAACTTCTTCTCTAGAAAGGATCCATCTTAGCAACGAAAAACTTGCCTTCGGATCTGTGATAGGAGGTGTACCCAACATTTTCTTTTGGGTAATCTATGAAGACGCACTTCTCCGATTTGGGTTCGAGCTTATCAGGTGAAAACTTTTTTCACATAAGCATCACAACTCAAACTTTTAAGAAACGACAGCTTAGGTTTACTGTTAAACCATAGTTCATACGGTGTCGTCTCAACGGATTTAGATGGTGCCCTTTTAAATGTGAATGCGGCTGTCTCTAATGCATAACCTCAAAACGATATTGGTAAATTGGTAAGAGACATCATTGATCGCACCATATCAAATAAAGTACGGTTACGACGTTCGGACACACCATAACGCTGTGGTGTTCCAGGTGGCGTGAGTAGTGAAACTATTTCACATTGTTTTAACTGAAGGCCAAACTCGTAACTCAAATATTTTTCCTCTGCGATCATATCGTAGAAACTTTTATTTTCTTGTTACGATGATTCTTCACTTCACTCTGAAATTCTTTGAACTTTTCAAATGTTTCAGAATTGTGTTTCATCAAGTAGATATACCCATATCTGCTCAAATCATCTTGTGAAGGTCAGAAAATAACGATACTTGCCACGAGCTTTAACACTCATCGGACCGCATACATCAGTATGTATTATTTCCAATAAGTCATTTGCTCGCTCCATTGTTCCGGAGAACAGAGTCTTTAGTCATCTTGCCCATAAGGCATGGTTCGCAAGCATCAAGTGATTCATAATCAAGTGATTCCAAAATCCCATCAGCATGGAGTTTCTTCATGCGCTTTACACCAATATGACCTAAACGGCAGTGCCACAAATAAGTTGCACTATCATTATTAACTTTGCATCTTTTGGTTTCAATATTATGAATATGTGTATCACTATGATCGAGATCCAATGAACCATTTTCATTGGGTGTGTAACCATATAAGGTTTTATTCATGTAAACAGAACAACAATTTATTCTCTTACTTAAATGAATAACCGTATTGCAATAAACATGATCAAATCATATTTATGCTCAACACCAAATAACACTTATTTAGGTTCCACACTAATCCCGAAAGTATAGGGAGTGTGCGATGATGATCATATCAATCTTGGAACTACTTCCAACACTCATCGTCACTTCCCTTCAACTAGTCTCTGTTTATTACAGTAACTCCTGTTTGAGTTACTAATCTTAGCAACCGAACAGTATCAAATACTGGGGCTACTATAAACACTAGTAAGGTACACATCAATAACCTGTATATCAAATATAACCTTGTTCACTTTGCCATCCTTCTTATCCACCAAATATTCAGGGGTAGTTCCGCTCCGGTGACCAGTTCCATTGCAGCAAAAGTACTCGGTCTTAGGCTTAGGTCTAGACTTGGGCTTCTTCACTCGAGCAACAACTTGCTTGCCGTTCCTTTTGAAGTTCCCTTCTTCCCTTTGCCATTTTCCTTGAGACTAATAGTCTTGTCAACCATCAACACTTGATGTTTTTCTTGATTTCTACCTTCGCCGATTTTAGCATCGCGAAGAGCTCGAGAATCTTTTTCGTCATCCCTTGCATACTATAGTTCATCACGAAGTTCTACTAACTTAGTGATGGTGACTAGAGAATTCTGTCAATCACTATCTTATCTCGGAAGATTAACTCCCACTTGATTCAAGTGATTGAAGTACTCGGACAATCTGAGCACATGCTCACTAGTTGAGCGATTCTCCTCCATCTTTTAGCTATAGAACTTGTTGGAGACTTCATATCTCTCAACTCGGTATTTGCTTAAAATATTAACTTCAATTCCTGGAACATCTCATATGGTCCATGACGTTCAAAACGTCTTTGAAGTCCCGATTCTAAGCCGTTAAGCATGGTGCACTAAACTATCAAGTAGTCATCATATTGAGCTAGCCAAACGTTCATAACGTCAGATTCGCTCATATTGAGCTAGCCAAACGTTCATGACGCCCGCATCTGCTCCTGCAATAGGTCTGTCACCTAGCGGTGCATTAAGGACATAATTCTTCTGCGCAGCAATGAGGATAAACCTCAGATCACGGATCCAATCCGCATCATTGCTACTAACATCTTTCAATACAATTTTCTCTAGGAACACATATAAAAACATAGGGAAGCAACAACGCGAGCTATTGATCTACAACATAATTTGCAAAATACTACCAGGACTAAGTTCATGATAAATTTAAGTTTAATTAATCATATTAAAAACCTCCCACTTAGACAGACATCTCTCTAGTCATCTAAGTGATTACGTGATCCAAATCAACTAAACCATGTCCGATCATCACGTGAGATGGAGTAGTTTCAATGGTGAACATCACTATGTTGATCATATCTACTATATGATTCACGCTCGACCTTTCGGTCTCTGTGTTCCGAGGCCATATCTGTTATATGCTAGGCTCGTCAAGTTTAACCTGAGTATTCCGCGTGCGCAACTGTTTTGCACCCGTTGTATTTGAACGTAGAGCCTATCACACCCGATCATCACGTGGTGTCTCAAAGACGAAGAACTTTCGCAACGGTGCATACTCAGGAGAACACTTCTTGATAATTTTAGTGAGAGATCATCTTATAATGCTACCGTCAATCAAAGCAAGATAAGATGCATAAAGGATAAACATCACATGCAATCAATATAAGTGATATGATATGGTCATCATCATCTTGTGCTTGTGATCTCCATCGCCGAAGCAACGTCATGATCACCATCGTCACCGGCGCAACACCTTGATCTCCATTGTAGCATCGTTGTCGTCTCGCCAACTATTGCTTCTACGACTATCGCTACTCCTTAGTGATAAAGTAAAGCAATTACATGGCATTTGCATTTCATACAATAAAGCGACAACCATATGGCTCCTGCCAGTTGCCGATAACTCGGTTACAAAACATGATCATCTCATACAATAAAATATAGCATCACGTCTTGACCATATCACATCACAATATGCCCTGCAAAAACAAGTTAGACGTCCTCTACTTTGTTGTTGCAAGTTTTACGTGGATGCTACGGGCTGAGCAAGAACCGTTCTTACCTACGCATCAAAACCACAACGATACTTCGTCAAATAGACTCCGTTTTAACCTTCTCAAGGACCGGGCGTAGCCACACTCGATTCAACTAAAGTGAGAGAGACAGACACCGCCGGTCACCTTTAAGCAACGAGTGCTCGGGCGGTGAAACCAGTCTCGCGTAAGCGTACGCGTAATGTCGGTCCGGGCCGCTTCATCTCACAATACCGCTGAACCAAAGTATGACATGCTGGTAGGCAGTATGACTTGTATCGTCCACAACTCACTTGTGTTCTACTCGTGCACATGACATCCGTCCACGTACCCTCGTAGACCGAAAGCGGAAGCGTTTTAACAACGCGGTTGATGTAGTCGTACGTCTTCACGATCCGACCGATCCAAGCACCGAACGACGGCACCTCCGAGTTCTGCACACGCTCAGCTCGATGACGATCCCGGACTCCGATCCAGCAAAGTGTCGGGATGAGTTCCGTCAAGACGACGGCGCAGGACGATGTTGATGCTCCACCGACGCAGGGCTTCGCCTAAGCTCCATGACGATATGACTTCTCCGGCGCAGGGCTTCGCTAAGCTCCGCGACGATATGACCGAAGTGGAATATGGTGGAAGGGGCACCGACACGGCTAAGGAAAGATCCGCAGATCAACTTGTGTGTCATGGGGTGCCCCTGCCCTCAGATATAAAGGAGCCAAGGGGAGGTGGCGGCCCAAGGGGAGGCGACAAGGAGGAGTCCTACTCCCACCGGAGAGGACTCCCCCTCTCCTAGTTGGATTAGGATTGGAGGAGGGGAAGAGGAAGGCGCCGCCCCTCTCCTTGTCCTATTCGGACCAGAGGGGAGGGGGCGCAGCCCACCTGGCGGCCCTTCCTCTTCTCTCTTATGGCCCATTAAGGCCCATAGTCCTCCCGGGGTTCCGTAACCTCCGGTACTCGATAAATTTCGATTTCACCGGAACACTTCCGATGTCCAAATGCAGGCTTCCAATATATCAATCTTTATGTCTCGACCATTTCGAGACTCCTCGTCATGTCCGTGATCACATCCGGGACTCGAACAACCTTCGTGCATCAATACTTATAAACTCATAATGAACTGTCATCGAAGCGTTAAGCGTGCGGACCCTACGGGTTCGAGAACTATGTAGACATGACCTAGAACCATTCTTGGTCAATAACCAATAGCGGAACCTGGATGCCCATATTGGTTCCTACATATTCTCTGAAGATCTTTATCGGTCAAACCGCATAACGACATATCGTTGTTCCCTTTGTCATCGGTATGTTACTTACCCGAGATTCGATCGTCGGTATCCAATACCTAGTTCAATCTCGTTACCGGTAAGTCTCTTTACTCGTTCCGTAATACATCATCTCACAACTAACTCATTAGTTGTAATGCTTGCAAGGCTTAAGTGATGTGTATTACCGAGAAGGCCTAGAGATACCTCTCCGACAATCGGAGTGACAAAACCTAATCTCGAAATACGCCAACCCAACAAGTACCTTTGGAGACACCTGTAGTACTCCTTTATAATCACCCAGTTACGTTGTGACATTTGGTAGCACCCAAAGTGTTCCTCCGGTAAACGGGAGTTGCATAATCTCATAGTTACAGGAACATGTATAAGTCATGAAGAAAGCAATAGCAACATACTAAACGATCAAGTGCTAGGCTAACGGAATGGGTCAAGTCAATCAGATCATTCTCCTAATGATGTGATCCCGTTAATCAAATGACAACTCATGTCTATGGTTAGGAAACATAACCATCTTTGATTAATGAGCTAGTCAAGTAGAGGCATACTAGTGACACTCTGTTTGTCTATGTATTCACACATGTATTATGTTTCCGGTTAATACAATTCTAGCATGAATAATAAACATTTATCATGAAATAAGGAAATAAATAATAACTTTATTATTGCCTCTAGGGTATATTTCCTTCATGTCAGGCAAACTCTGTGGGACCGATTCGCTCATCTCGGTAAGACCGAAACGTTACGAAAAGGAAACAGAGAGTTTGCATTGTAGTCTCGGTGGGACCGATCGCTCATCTCGGTTTGACCGAAACGTTACGAAGGGAAACTGAGAGATACAACCCCACCTCGGCGAGACCGAGATCCCTATCGGTGAGACCGATTTGCCTAGGGTTTGTGGCAGTGGCTATGACATCTGAACTCGGTGGCGCCGGATAGGAAGAATCGGTGGGGCCGAGTTTGACTTATGTTTAGGTCATATGTGGATATGAGAAAGTAGTTGAGGGCTTTGGAGCATATCACTAAGCATTTTGAGCAAGAAAGCCATTAAGCAACACCTCATCCCTCCTTGATAGTATTGGCTTTTCCTATAGGCTCAATGTGATCTTGGATCACTAAAATAGAAAATGTAGAGTCTTGTGCTTTGAGCTCGAGCCAATCCTTTTGTCCTTAGCATTTTGAGGGATCCACTTTTCTCATCCATGCCATGCCAATCGTTGAGCTTTCTGTAATATTTATCTTGAAGTAGCATTAGCTCAATGAGATATATGTTGTTAGGAATTACCAAAACCACCCAGGGATAGTTGCACTTTCAATCTCCCACTTTTTGGTAATTGATGACAACATATAGATCAAAGCTTCGACAAGTGATAATAAGATTGAAAAACATTGTCGCTTTGAGAAGTATGTGAAAAATAAGAGCTCCCCCTAAATTTGTGCATTATTTAAAATTTGCTTTGGACTGCAAATGCACAATGAGTTAGGATCATGGGTTACTCTTCCATGTCACATACATCTTGGTGGAGCGCTCAGAATGATAATAATTAACTACATGCACTCATCACCTTGGAAAGTGAATGATCATATAGGGATATAAAAGGATAATGTCATCCAACAAGCATTAAGGTAGCATATGATCAAACACATGATCATCCAAGTATCCACATAAGCCATAGAGTATCAAGCAAACAAGCAAATAACGAAGTTCAACCCCCAAAAAGACAAGAGAGACCAAAAGCAACACCCTCCCTCGAAGCCTATGATCTATACATTTTTCTCCCCCTTTGGCAACAAGTTCATAGAAAATGCATAGTGCTAAACGACTCTCAGGCTTGGTCTTCATGTGATGGTGTAGAGATGGCTCCTTGGACGTAGACTTCTGTTGTTGTAGCTGGAGCTGGTGGAGTGGGTGCTGGAGCTGGATGCACTGAAGCTGTAGCTGGTGCAGATGATGTAGCTCTGGTGTCTGGCACAGGCACTGCAGCAGATCTCTGTCCTTTGAGAACTCTAGCAAAAGCATCAGTAGTTGACTTTCCCTTCTTCTCCTCCACATCCTCGTGAAGTTGCTCAACTGTAGTCTGTATCTCAGTCACTTTGACATCAAGAGCATAAAACTTCTACTCTATGATTCTCTCCAAGCTCTCCTGGTTTTGAGTCAGGGTGGCCAAGCCCTTCTCAATCCTCATAGTGGAGGCAATCAAGTAGCCAAGCTGATCTTGCTTGCGCTTCAGGAAAATCTGAGATGCCTCTTCAGCAATTGGCATTTTAGCAGCCTTCTTAGCCCTTGCCTTCTCCTTCTTCTCTTGTGCTTGCACAGAAGATGGTTCATTTTCATCCATCACAACAGTGTTGTCCTCAAAATCAGGGTAGATGGGCAGGTGTTCCTTGTCCAAGAGATATGTGACAGTGCCCATCTTGGAGTTAATAAGCTCCTGAATCTGTGGGGCATACCCACAACTCCTCTTTTGATCAGCAACAGTCCTTTTGATTGTTTCCACAATCAGGCTCATGACTTTGAACTTCTGAGGCACATCAAATATATGAAGCAAGTTAATTGCATGGCCTCTGATCATCTTGTGATCACCTGACTTGGGCAGCAAAGTGTGCCTTAGAATCCAGTTGATAGTGGGCAGTCCTCACAACAGATAATGTATAGATCCAAACTTGTGTGTCTCAAGTGCAACATCTGGGATCTCTCTGTACATGTGAGCCATGGAGTTGTGATTTTTCTTCTTCTTGGCATAGACATCCAAGTCATCCTCATTCTCCTTTGGAGGATTGATCAATTCAGACCATTCCTCAACTGTTGATTGGTACCTGGTACCCTCAGACATCCAGACTATCCTCCCATCTAGGTAGAAATGAGCTGTGGGGTAGAACTGCATAATGAGCTCATCATTCCACTTTGTGAGCTTCTGCCCAACAAAGTCTACTACTCCACAAGACTTGAAACTGTCATAGACTCCAGGATAGTGCTCTTCATTCTTCTTAATATAGTCCCAATCAACCCATCTCATGTCACAGACTATGGGCTTCTTGTCAAGCAGCACTTCCTCATAGAAATCCTGTTGTTTCTTAGTATGGAACCTGTAGTCCACAACAGTCCTTCTCCTGACAGCATAGGGGTCAGTCAATCTCCACTGTCTCAGACCTGCATCCTTCCTGAGCTTCATGTCTTCTGCAACTGGGTGAGCATCATTATGATATGGGATCTTGGGCTTCAGCTTTCTCAAAACAAGTGAGTCTTCATCTTCTTCTTGGTTGCTTTGCCTTTGGGGCCTTGTTCTTCTCTGCAGCTGGAATACTCCTGGTGTTCCTCTTGGGTGCAGACTTGGGTTTTGGAGCAGCAGCCTTGGGAGCATCTTTGGGCTTAGATGGAGCAGCCCCTGTCCTTATAGCATCTCCCATTAGCTTTTGAGCTTTGGGTGCTGGTGCAACAACCTCTTCCTCTTCATCTTCAGAGTCTCTCCTCATAGAGGGCTTGCCAAGTACTTTGGCAGTGGTTGTTCTGACTCTGTTTTTCTTCTTGTCTTGGCCAGCAGCTTCATCTTCAGACTCAATGGTGAACTTCATGGTTTCACCAGTAACAACCTTCCTAGGTTCGGAGGTGGGAATTCTCCTTGCAGGTGCCTTCTTCTGCATCCCTGGCTTAGTGGTGGCAGCTGTGTCATATCCCTTCTTCAGCACTTTCTTCTTGGAAGTGGCCTCATCCTCAACAGCCACATAGTCCTCATCCTCAGAATCTGAGGTCCTCTTCTTTCTGGCCCTGGTGGCTGCCTTAGGCAGATTGCTGGGTGTGCTCCTGCTGCCATCATCATAGCTGCTAGAGGGACTAGTGCCCTCACTCATCTGAACTTGCTCCTCAGACTTGTTCTGACTGTCACTCTGATCTGACATGGTGCAAACTCTGACAGCAGACCCTATGAATAGATATAGATGAGGTAGAGTGGATGAGCATCACAAAGTATAAAGGTTTTTGCAAAAGAATTGATTCAAAAACTTAGTTTTAGTTTTCCACAGAAAGCATTTCGGAGCTACCGATTTGTAAACTCGGTGATACCAAAGCAGCTTTTCGAACCTAAACTAGTGAACTCGGTAAGACCGAGTCACAGTTCGGTGGCACCGAGACTGCTAGGGTTTCACAAAGTCCTGAACTCGGTCACACCGATTTGCAATTCTCGGTCAGACCGAGAATCACGTGTGCACTAGCCTGAGCCAAATCGGTGGGACCGATTTCTACAACTCGGTCGGTGCGAGATGAGTTCGGCGGAAACATAATCCTAAATTTTCAATCCAAAACTAATCTACGGAGTGTTTTCGCTGGATAGGAAGATCAAAATTTAGGCAAGATACATGGCAATGCAATGTGCTAGGAATCGGAGTTAGGAATAGCACAAAGATTCAAATCCATACCCTAGTTCGGCGATGGAATTGCTTACTGCCGGCAAGGCTCTTGTAAACACCTTTCTCTATAATTCCCTTCAATAAGTATTTTCTTGCTCAAGTGTAACTTGGCTAAGAGAATCATTAGTGGAATCAAGAGAACTACTAGAAGCAACAACATTGGATTTAGCATGATTATTGTTACTACTAGAGGAAGAATCTTTCTTGTTCTTGTTACTAGACTTGACTTGAGGCATGCAAGTAGATAAGAGTAAACGCTTGGCAATGTAAGAAGAACTTCTCTTGCGAAGATCATAATTGATTGCCTTTAAGAACTCATGCACTTGCTCAAGATTGAGCTTTTCAAAGCGTAACTTCTCATGAATCCTTAAAACTTCTCGATGATCTCCTAAGATAGTTTCATGAGCTAACTTAAGAGTGTTTAGTTCTTTAGTTAGGAGCTCAATCTTCTCCTTATCATTGTCATTCGTTTTATCTTTATTAGCATGATTAATTGTCGTTTCATCATAGTATTCATCACTAGAGTTGTCAACAAGCAAATCATCATCACCTAACAAGTCATCTTCATCACTATTGAAATCAACATACTCGGGGTGTGATACCTTTGGGCCTTTAGCCATGAAGCATATTCCAAGTACTTCATTTGGTGAATCAAATATGTCATAGGAGTTGGTTGACACAAGTGCTAGACCAGCAACACCTTCATCTTGAGTATATTCGGAGTCGGAGTGATAGCTTCTCACGGAGTGATTGTCGGAGTCGGAGCCGGATACCCATTCACCAACATAAGCTTGATGTCTTCGTTTTGTGTAGCTCCTTGATGACTTTTCCTTCCTTTCTGAATCCTTGCTTCTCCGGGATGTTCTTCGTTCATAACGATCATCTCCACTCCTTCTCTCTCTTGATGGTGATTCTTCTCTTCTACTTCTTCTTTTTGGAGAATCTTCTCTTCTTTTGTAGGGTACCGTACACTCATTGGAATAGTGTCCGGGTCTTCCACAATTGTAACAATTACGCTCACGACTAGAAGATCTTTTGTCATTGTATGGCCTCGACTTGGAACTTCTTTCCTCGCTTCTACTCTTGTAGAACTTGTTGAAGTTCTTCACCATTAGGCTCAATTCTTCATTGAAGATTTGTTTCCCACTTGATGATGTGGGAGCTTCACATGAGGCTTTGTAAGCACCACTTGACTTGTTGTGGAGCTCCTCCTTATCCTTGAGTGACATCTCATGAGCAACAATTCTTCCAATGACTTCCGTTGGCTTGAGATCTTTGTAATTGGGCACCATTTGGATCAATGTGCACACGGTATCATATTTTCCGTCCAAAGCTCTTAGGATCTTCTTGATGATGAATTTTCCGGTCATATCTTCACTTCCTAAGCCAGCAATCTCATTTGTGATAAGAGCAAGCCTAGAGTACATTTCAGCGACACCTTCACCATCCTTCATTCTGAACTTGTCAAGATGACTTTGAAGCACATCCAACTTGGATTCCTTGACGGAGTCGGTACCTTCATGCATATCAATCAAAGTATCCCAAATTTTCTTTGCATTCTCAAGACGGCTGATTTTGTTGAATTCTTCGAGGCACAATCCGTTGAAGAGGATGCCACAAGCTTGAGCGTTGTATTGCAGCATCTTCAACTCTTCCGCGTTAGCTTCACGGTTCGGTTCTCTCCCATCAAATAATTCACCTTGCAAGCCAATACACACAATAGCCCAAACGGCGGGGTTATTTCCAAGAATATGCATTTTCATCTTATGCTTCCAACTAGCAAAATTTGTACCATACTCTCCTAGGTTGTGAAACCAAGGATATGACCACCAAAAGCTATGGAGATCAAGGCAAATGGAGACCAGAGCTCTGATACCACTTGTAGGATCGAAAGAATATCTAGACGGGGGGGGGGTGATTAGACTACTTGACCAAATAAAAATCAATCATTTTCCCAATTTTAGTTCTTGGCAGATTTTAGCAACTTAGCACGGTTCAAGCAATCTTAACACAATTCAAGCAAGCATGCAAAGAGTATATGGGCAGCGGAATGTAAAGCATGCAACTTGCAAGAATGTAAAGGGAAGGGTTTGGAGAGTGCAAACGCAATAGGAGACACGGATGTTTTTGTCGTGGTTCCGATAGGTGGTGCTATCGTACATCCACGTTGATGGAGACTTCAACCCACGAAGGGTAACGGCTGCGCGAGTCCACGGAGGGCTCCACCCACGAAGGGTCCACGAAGAAGCAACCTTGTCTATCCCACCATGGTCGTCGCCCACGAAGGACTTGCCTCACTAGGGTAGATCTTCATGAAGTAGGCGATCTCCTTGCCCTTACAAACTCCTTGGTTCAACTCCACAATCTTGTCGGAGGCTCCCAAGTGACACCTAGCCAATCTAGGAGACACCACTCTCCAAGAAGTAACAAATGGTGTGTTGATGATGAACTCCTTGCTCTTGTGCTTCAAATGATAGTCTCCCCAACACTCAAATCTCTCTCACAGGATTTGGATTTGGTGGAAAGAAGATTTGAGTGAAAAGCAACTTGGGGAAGGCTAGAGATCAAGATTCATATTGTAGGAATGGAATATCTTGGTCTCAACACAAATGTAGGTGGTTCTCTCTCAGAAAATATATGTTGGAAGTGTAGGCATGTTATGATGGCTCTCTCCACGAATGAAGAGTGGGTGGAGGGGTATATATAGCCTCCACACAAAATTTAACCGTTACACACAACTTGACAATCTCGGTGGGACCGAATTGAGAAACTCGGTCGGACCGATTTAACAAATCATGTGACCGTTAAGATTTTCGGTGGGACCGACATGCAACTCGGTATGACCGATATGGTTAGGATTAGGGCATAACGTAATCTCGGTGAGACCGATTACACAAACTCGGTGGGACCGATTTTGGTACTGGACACGCAGAGGGTTGTCAGGCAAACTCGGTGGGACCGATTCGCTCATCTCGGTAAGACCGAAACGTTATGAAAAGGAAACAGAGAGTTTGCATTGTAATCTCGGTGGGAACGATCGCTCATCTCGGTTTGACCAAAACGTTATGAAGAAACAGAGAGATTACAACCCCATCTCGGTGAGACCGAGATCCCTATCGGTGAGACCGATTTGCCTAGGGTTTGTGGCAGTGGCTATGACATCTGAACTCGGTGGCACCGGATAAGAAGAATCGGTGGGGCCGAGTTTGACTTATGGTTTAGGTCATATGTGGATATGAGAAAGTAGTTGAGGGCTTTGGAGCATATCACTAAGCATTTTGAGCAAGAAAGCCATTAAGTAACACCTCATCCCTCCTTGATAGTATTGGCTTTTCCTATAGAGTCAATGTGATCTTGGATCACTAAAATAGAAAATGTAGAGTCTTGTGTTTTGAGCTCGAGCCAATCCTTTTGTCCTTAGCATTTTGAGGGATCCACTTTTCTCATCCATGCCATGCCAATCATTGAGCTTTCCTGGAATATTTATCTTGAAGTAGCATTAGCTCAATGAGATATATGTTGTTAGGAATTACCAAAACCACCCAGGGATAGTTGCACTTTCAAGGAGTGACTGCGTGAGGGTGCGGTGCGACCGCGACAGCCGTGCGCAAGTGTACCTCCTTTTCATTTTGAAAACTTTAAGCAAGCTTGGCGAAAATGTGTGGCGAAGTATGGCAATGCAAGGCCTAGACCCAAACAGGATACAAGTATGTACGTAGGAATACTACTTGCATTAAAAATAAAGGCGGGGTTCTACTCCGCGGGATTGATCGATACAAATCCTCATTTGAAGTGTCACTGATGCAAGTTCGTCCTGGATTTTACCACGGTGGTGTCATGGAGGAGAACGAGGGCTAAGTATCATCATCACCGCACAACTCAAAGATCGTAGAAGGTATGGCACCGTCAGTCTCGAACAGCTCCATGTAAGGTAAGAGCGGGTTTGAAGGGTAGGAGGAGGCAGCGGCCATGTAGAGGACTTGGCGGCGATGGTATTTTTTTCCTTTTGGTATCCACAGTCAAGGTTGGATAGAGCGGCGTGCTATCAACCAGATCGTGGAATATTTTTTCATCCCTGATGGTTGCAATTGTTTTCCCTTTTTTATCTATCGGTGGAGTTTTTATGCGTGAAGGCTTTCTTTGTTTTTTAACTAACATTAGACATGTCAGATGGTTTTCTAATGAGATGGAACCATCCCTGTTACGCAACTTTTCCTTTTATCCTTGCCATAAATTTTGTAATCTACCAGTATAATCAATTTTAATGATGTAGATTAATAAGATCGCTTGAAAGGTGCCTCTAATTAGTAAATAAGAGATGGATCCTCATGCCGGACCATCATCTCAAGAGGAACCAACTACATCGACCTGGACGTCCAAATGGGCGACAACCAAGAGGAAGAACCGTCCACCGGGATCATTCCTGCAATAGCGTGTCTTCCCGAGCCCAACATGCCCACAGGGAAGTGAAGAGAGCTGATTCTGTCTCTGAACGCAGCTGAGCCACCACCGCGGCCAGCCAACACCACATGAGACATGACAGGGGCCGCCAGCCTACGATGTCGTCAGCACGCGCCGCCTACCGCAGCTAGAAGTTAGATCATGGCTCATTCTGAACCGTCGATCCCACCACCACCGCTGGTGTGCCCCGTCACCGTGACTCCGATTGTGCAGCCGCAGATCCTGACCGTCGTTGCACTACCACGTCCCCCCGCTAATGCAACATCTTGGCTAGAGGCACCGATCCCCGCCAACACCTATGCAGTCCGGGCTTCACCCGTCCATGCCCTGTAGTGAGGGAGGAGGTAGTGGGAGGATGGAAATGGCAGCGGCGGCTCAAGATCTATCCTCGCCACCCATGGGAAGCACCGCAAGAGCAGAGGGGGTATCTCTGTTCTCAAGAAACGAATTATGGCTTGAGCATATGTATAAATGTAGATTTAGGGTATATACCAATTGACAAGCAACTTTTGGTATATGAACCAAGACTAGTAGTCAACTTATGGGTAAATAACCAATTTTCTCTATTTATGTTTATTTCTCTTCTAGCGGTCTTAAACACCATAGCAAGCCACCAAGTGATGGCTGCCTGGCCTCGTTTGTTCTAAACAGGCATTTTGCCTATACAATCAAGCATGCATATGCATGGTGATACGCCTAATGTAAAAATTCCCTTTTGTCGGCAAAAGCAATCCTTGCATGTTGATAATTGCAAATTTCTAGTTATATAATATATAAGATAAACATGGCAAATCTTAATATGCAAAAGTCGAACTCAAGCATAATTGCATAAACCAAATTGCCTTTCTTATTTGGAATTTCATATATGAGACAAAACTGACAAAAGTTACACATAATTAGGATCATGTATGAGTTTGTTCATGCGACAAAGAAGTCTGTTGATAATCTTACATAGCCTATAACTTCCTCTGTAAAACAATGACATTTTATGCATCATAGTTGCACATAAAACAATGGTAAGATGTGCAGAATTACAGTTCAAAAAATTTGATTCTCCCGCACCGAACTCTAGGGAATCAAAGTCGAAACGAAGCAACATAGGTGTCCAGTTATTGTACCAAACTTTGTGTTCCACTATGGACAGATTCTTTGTTGAGAAAATTAAATAACTGGCGGCACCAAATGTTTGCATCCTATGTATATCCAGTCATTAATTGGCAAATTTGTTTGCAATGATCGGCCGGACATCATCCGCGTCAGCAATTGTTTCCAAGAAGGGGATCAGCTCAAGCAGCGAAATGTCAGACCGGTCACTTGACCAGCTCTTTATGGGTATCCCATTATTCACATGTTGCTGGAAAACCTGCGACACGTGTGAGAAAAGGGTTTCAGTCATCGATCAGTCATGGCAATTTCTCAGAATCATAAATTACAAGTTTCCAAATTCATCTCAATAAAATGGTAGTCAATAACACTAAAATCATAACTATTAATAATGACCTTCCTACTTGAATTTTAGAGTAAGTTACCTCAGGGGTATTGTCAACAATTGCAACCTTTGCAAGATCAGCTTTAATAATGGTCAGATCCTTCTGATAGCTTCCATCTACCGAGACACATGACTCCCGAAAAAAACGCCGTGATATCAGTCTGTTCTCAGGATCCAATGCATTAACCACTTGGTTTGCATAAGAGCTTGTGCTAGCCGTAAATACAACAAGCTCAAACATATGAGCCGCCTCTTCAAGGAAGGCGTCTACATGTGGTCTCTTCTTCACATAGACAGTGTACTCTTCTTCTCCACGGCGCATAGGGAATGAGAAGTCCGCGCCATGGTCGCACCTTGCTGAGTGGATAAGGGTGCCTATGCAACAGAAAATGAGCATGTCAACAATAATCTTAAGTGCAAGAAAAGAAACCTACAGGAGAATAAAGTATTTAATAACTTACCATCAAGATCAAGTGCAAGAGTGACATTCTTCCTAGGTAGTAACATTGGTACGTCAACAATCTGATCCATGTCAGTAAGAACATCTAATTCAGGTATGGGTGCTAGTTCCATTGGTACATCATCAGTTTCATCCATGTCATCCATCTCAGTAAGATCAATTATTTCAGGCGAAGAGCAAGTTGAAGGTTGACCAAGGAATTGAGACTGCGGGTTATTAACAAAGCACATGTCTACAGTTGTACCAGCAAAGGCAATACTGCTGGCCCCTACATTTTCCTGCATGGAAGGGAGTACTCCATGACTGCCACTCATGGTTGTCAAGTCATCCATAGCATATTTATTACGTAGAGCCCCATCTGAAGTAGCAAGCATATAAAGAGGAGAAATCTCAGTTGGGGAACTGGACAGCAGGCTGCAACTCTGACCCGGGTCTTGAGTTTTTTCATTACTATTGATGATAGTATGATTTGGTGCTGCTAAAATTCCATTTCCATCAGCAAAAAAGGAAGGTGCTGCTAGAATTCCATCTCCACCTGCAAAAAAAAACAAGGAAAACCATAACAGAATGGTGAGTACGTAAGTATATAGTTAACAATATCAGACTTCTGCTTGGTCAGTTTGCTTAATATTAAGTTCCCATGAAGTGCATCAAGTGCTACTTTACCGGTTAGTTATTTTTCCCTAGACATGTTTGACCGTTTGACAAATCAACTGCATCAAGCATGGCATAGATATGCTTAGATGCTTTTAGTTATGATCAAATTTACTGGCCATTTCTACCTTACTAACATAAGTAGGAGACACTCATGGCCCATATACATCCCCCCTAATGACGTTGAAAGGCAGAGCAAAGTTTAATAAAAAAATCGAAATCATTAAATTCACCGCTAATATATATACACAAATTTGAGTTTTTCCGGAGTTAGTTAAGGCCTATTCGGAAACATTAGGCAGTTAGTACGAAACACTCATTCGTTTGCCACACGGGGGGGGGGGGGGGGATTTTTGCTAAGTTATAAACAAAAGTGAGCATGTCCCCGGATTTAGCCCATAGAAACAGGCCCCTCACGGATCAAGGAAAACATCATTTTTTTTAAACTGAGGACCTTAATATATTTGCATTGATGTAACACAGCAACAAATACATCAAAAGGATCACTTTCATTATGTAGTTCGTGAGCTTTCTTTCGAAATTTATTTTCACAAGCACATTCTGCTAATGCCAGCAGATCGCACATGACATCATGAATTCATGGTGCAGGAAGTTGTAATTCAATCCTTTTTACCTTCATTGACATAATCTTCTATATTAAACTCAGAACTGGCCTGAAAATGTGGTGAGGAAGTGGACGCTGGAGTTAAATCCTGTAAATATTTCTCAAAGTTAGCATACGAAAGCATCAAGAGTTGCCGCAACAAATAGAAATAAAATAATACTAATTGATGTCCCTTTAAGGTATAAGCCTCTAACTTCACAAGCAAATCTAACAGGTATAACAAATGTATAGTTGGTGTAAGCCTAATTGTGGCAGGACAAAGGTGTTTTCAAGGTTTCGATTCTTTTACTTTGAGGATAAGCCTAGCAAACAATTTTTAACAAAAAGTTTATTAAGGTATAATTATGATGCTGGTGTAATATAATTTTAGGGAGCAAACCTAGAAAGCACCATCTTGCTAAAGGACAATGACTGCTTAATACCGAGATTTATCCAGTAATGATAGGAATTTTTATATAGCCTTTGCATTAAATACCTATCTTTAACTGCGAGGCATAAACTCAAATCTAATGGACATGCCAAAAACAAAAAATAGTACCGTTATTATTTTCATTCGGTATAAATGGGTAAACTAGTCTATATAGTTGTATGTGTGTGTTGTACGTAATAGCATTGCACATACTTCAATGATTGAAATGTTTACGAAGCATTAACCACAACATATGTTTTTAAATCAATACATTAGAATATAGTGAGCACCTAGCACATGTACACAAATTCCACGTGCACCCCCCAAAACCCTATTACAAGAAGTCCAATATAGCACAAAAGTTTACATGCAAACCTGATTAGCAAAAGAACGAATAACCTATATGCATATCAAAACCCTAAAAACTAACAAAACAAGAGAACAAGACATTAAAATCAAGACACATTATTAGAGGGTACAGTATATAAATTGCAATAACAGAAGATATACCAATAGATGTATTTTTTTTACCAAAACGACAACCAAAAAATTACTAGAGTATATAGCAACACGTACCTCAAGCAAATCCCAGCATTCTTCACCTACAGAATCGTCATCCTCCATGATCTCAATAACCTCAGAAGCCACCTGGTTCGCCATATATGCTTCTGAATCACACTCGTCCATTACAACAAGAGCGCCTGGGTAGATCTTGTACAAAATACTACTGTAACAGAGTTCATGTGAGCATAACATCACACTGAAAATGGTAAAATCGATCATTCTTCAACTTTACACAGACGAAATACATGAACCAGCATAGATAAGTAAACAGACATAGGTAACTACATGACAAACTTGGACACCGCACGGGCAGTTTACATAAGCCCATGAGCACAGAACTAGATGGCACAACAGCATGCATGGCTAACAGCAGACTTTACCATGGGGGTGATGGAGAATGAAATAAATATTTTGTATGGTAAAACCAATAGCATGAAAACAAATTTCTTTCATAAGATGTATAATCAACCGAATAGCAACTACAATCAGCCTATAAGCACAGAAATAGCCGAAGTAGGATATAAAAAATGTACATAAATAAATAAAGCTGGTGTAACTATATACAAGACATCCAATTATAACTTTGAATTACGTTTTTGAAAATACATAAACAGTTATTGATAGAAAGCTGCAAAGAAAAGACTTAATTAGTTGTGGTTGTGGCTCCAGTTTATTGTCGGCCATGTCTTTCGGTTCTAACTCAGTTACATTTTCTTCTCAAAGGTATTATATTTACCTAGGATTGAACTTCAAAAATACTAATTTACAGATCTCTTACTACCAATAACCTCCCCATGATGTATTTAAACTTTCTTCTCAAAGGTATTGTATTTACCTAGGGTTGAACTAAAAAAATACTAATTTATAGATCTCTTACTACCAATAACCTCTCCCTGACAAGACTTATTTAGATTTTCTTCTCAAAGGTATTATATTAACCTAGGGTTAAATCTAGAATGAAACCTATACAGATCTCTTACTACCAATAACCTCCCCTGATGCAGGCCGTCCTTTGATTTCCAACCAAAATGGGCATGTGATACCGTAAGATATTTTCTGTACCGTCGTGGTGCTGCTTTTTTGCCGCTGCAAGCAACCACCACGCATGGTTTGATGCTGCAAGTATTGAGAGAGGCTTCAGTTCCTACTGAACCGGTGGCTTCCTGTCAAGCCTGAAGTAGCCCAACACTAAACACCATCAATTAAAGGCATCCAATGCTAAAGAAAGAAACCAAGGCCTGAGGTCGCTAGAGGAAAAATGTTTTGGCCTTCTTCTTCGTCGAGACTGGAGACGGAGAGAGCTTTATCGCTCTAATGGCTCCCTCGGGGCAGCCTCGACTACGAAGTAGTACAAACTGATCATCACCTGAAAACTGAGATTTTCCGCTCCTTTGAACGGATGATTTATGACAACATCTGATGCAAATCGTAAGATAATTAGAAAATCTTGCCTCCTTCCATCGTGCACAACGCGAACCAGAAACAAAAGGGGAGAAACCCCACCCCAGGTCAGGCGAGAAACAACGGGATCTCGTTCGAATTCGCACGCGTCCCGCTCCAAAAGGAAAAGAAAGACGAAAACACCGCCCAACTGCAGACGGGAGGAAGAAGACGAATCCGGTTCCCACGATCCATCTAAGCCCCCGTTCAATCAACTACGCCCCAAAAACAAGCACGGATGGAAACGTTAGAAAAGCCTATACCCTAGCGAAGGAAGAAGAATGGCTAGGAACGGAGCACCGCCGGAGCCCGGAGCCGCGAGCCCAGGTTCCAATCTACAACCCCACGTCGTCTGCGCCCACCAAAATGACTACGCACAGGAGATAGGCGACGTACGGCACCCACAACTACACGGGGCAATCGACGGCTGCTTGCTTACCAGAGAGCGGCGGGCTGTAGTCAGACGAATCCCTACAAGGACTGGCCGCCTCCTCTCTCCTCTCTGGACCGGCGACGGAGGAGACAAGAGACGAGAGACGAGTGTTGGGTGACGCGCGGACGACACTCATCCGAATCTGCAGGTTATAAGGGCCGCACTTCGCTTGGTCATTGGGTTCGTCAACGCGGTCGTAACCGCGTCGTCTCATTCTATCTTTCCATTCCTGGCGTACTCGGTGACTGTCTGCTTTGGAAATATTGGCTGTCTGCAGTTTATCCCAGCGCGGTGACATTAAACCAAAATAGATTCGGCGCGTATCCAATTCCAGACCCCCGTCCCTCCCTCCATCTGAATTTGAACCTTTTTCCAAAAACGTACGCCTCCTTTTGTATGGTATGGACAACATTGGTTTTCTTCCCAAGACAAGGCATTGGCAACATTCTTTTTCTTTCAACTAAAAAATCATTATTTTTCTTTACCAAAAAGGCTTTCGCCCCGCTTTATATATAAAGCAATGACCTACCACAGCTCAGATACAAACACACACCATCACAACACACGCACACACTCAAGGCTGGATAGATAGGCGCTGAGCGCAGCAACACTACCCCTACTACTACAAGAGCAACCGGAGTCCTTAACCGTGGACACGCCAACGCGAAGAGAAGAAGCCGCACATGACGAACCGCGTGCTCCAAAGCGGCGCCTTCAGGAAGGTTACGACACCAGAGCGCCGTCACCGCCCGACCCGAGGATCAGAGTTTCCCCTGGAGCAACACGACGGACAATGAGAGCCGCGACGACGCCTTTAAGAAGGGAGCGAGCTTCGCCGCCGCCAGTCCGTCGAAGATAAAACAGGTTTTCACCCCGGCCAACACTCACCACCACCGGACACCACATCCCATTGACCACGCCGCCCACACGGCCATGGCCACTGGGCAGCACCTAACCACGGGCTCTGCCCAAGAGCACCGCGGAGCCACCACCAAGGCCGCCGCCCTGGCATCCAAGACCTAGACACCACCTCACACGAGACCCACCGCTACCCCAACCAAAGATACGAGCGGAAAGGAACGGCCTTTCGCACCCCTGGGCTGCCCCCAACGCCGAAAACCAGAGGCCGGCCAAAATTGGCCTCCATCGACCTGTCCTGCAGCCGGGCGCGAGACGAGCACGGTCCTGCTGCCGGGCGCGAGACGATTATGGTCCTGCTGCCGGGCGCGAGAAGAGGTCGGTCCTGCTGCCGGGCGCGAGACGAGGTCGGTCCTGCTGCCGAGCGCGAGACGAGCGATGGGCCGAAGTCGGCGGAGGGTCGAACCTTCGACTAAGATAGCAACCAGTCGACGAGGAGAGGGCCGAAGGTCGAAACGGTCCGCCTAGAGACAAGCCGACGCTGAAAAGCCAGCCGCCGGCCCAGTCGACCCGCCGAGCTGCTGTGGAGCCGGCACGACGAAGCCACCACGCCGCCGCCGCCCACAGCCGGGACAGCGGCCGCGCGGGCCGGGCCCCAATCCCGCGCCGCCGCCGAAAAAAGCGAAATCCGGCCGGCACGCAACACCACCACCGCCACCATGCCGCCGACGACGAGCGCATCAGCCACCGACGACGAGCGCATCAGCCGCCGCGCGCCGCCGGCAGGCCCTTGCCGTTCCCGGCCCACGCAGCTAGCAGCCGCCACCGCGCAGATCTGGCGTGCCATCTCCGCTGTCGTAGCAACCACCGCACGCCCCGCCACCAACCACGCCGCCCGGAGCCGGACAGGACCACCGGAGCCCACCATGACCCCGTGCGCCGCCGCGCCGCGACGCACGGCGCCAAGCGCCAGCGCGCCAAGATGGAGGGGCTGCGCCGCGCCAACCCCAGCCACCATGGGAACGCGAGGGCCCCGCCGCCGCCGGCTCTGGTCGGGCTTTGCCTGTGTGAGCCCAGGCGGGGCGGGGAGGCGGGGAGAGAGGAAGGGGCTAGATCGCGGATTTGGAGCCCCGGTTGCAGCGCTGGGCGACACGGAGGGAGCAGAGGGGTCGGTCAGAACATCAAAAAAATTATATTTCTTTAGCCTGAAAACACACTCTTTTTCTTCCAAGCAGCAAATATCCCGTGCCACGAAGGTGGTGTGCTAGCTTATTTTCCGTGCCAAGATATCAGCACGACCGTGTATACTTTTATTTTGAGAGAGGACCGTGTATATACTTATAAATGAATGAACGAGTTAGTACATTCTTTTGCAGAAGGAGAGCAGCGATTCGGTACCCAGACTCATCTGCACCCGTATGGAATGAAAAATTCAAAACAAATACTAAAAAATACTTATGATTGATAATTTGGTGCGTGAGGTGCGCCTCAAATTTCAGACATTTGGACATCTGAGTAGCTCTCGGCAAAAAAGACAGATTTGAGGTCAGTAAAAAAGTTTACTGTTCATGTATTGTTCTGACCCAATTTTTCTTTTTTGCTAACAGCTACTAATAAGCCTAAATTATCTGAAATTTGGAGCGCACCTCACGCACAAAATTATATACCGTGCCAAAAAATATTGGATTTTTTGAATTCATTTTGTATTTTTTGTGAATGTTTTCTTGACCGGGTGCATATGAGCCTGGGCTGAAAAATAGATATTCGGAAAGCACCCCAACTATATTAAAGATCGGCAATGATCAAGGCACCTCATGGATTAAGAAAATTATAATCTAGTCCCTGGGAAGCCAGAACAACCACAACACCACCATGAGCTAAATGTGCACCGGCCCACTGTAGCCGCCTCTCCCTCGGAGCCGTCCTGTCCATGGATGTGGAGACGGATTTGCAAGATACGGGAAATCTTCGAAGCTAAAGTTCACATGGACCAGCACGTCGGCGAGGAAGCAGATCGAACCACCGCCATCTTTGTGGTCTCCCTCGTCGCCGAGCTAGAGGGGAGCAGTCCTGGAATCATTCCTGTACAGAGAGCCAGAGAGCTCGTTGTCAGCGGCGGAGCAAATGCCAATGAAGTGGGCAAGGTGCCAAGGCATAAAATCTCCGCCCTGGTCATCGCTGCCACCACACATGCTATCAACCAGATCGTGGAATATTTTTTCACCCCTGATGGTTGCAATTGTTTTCCCTTTTTTATCTATCGGTGGAGTTTTTATGTGTGAAGGCTTTCTTTGTTTTTTAACTAACATTAGACGTGTCAGATGGTTTTCTAATGAGATGGGACCATCCCTGTTACGCAACTTTTCCTTTTATCCTTGCCGTAAATTTTGTAATCTACCAGTATAATTAATTTTAATGATGTGGATTAATAAGATCGCTTGAAAGATGCCTCTAATTAGTAAATAAGAGATGGATCCTCATGCCGGACCATCATATCAAGAGGAACCAACTACATCGACCTGGACGTCCAAATGGGCGACAACCAAGAGGAAGAACCGTCCACCGGGAAGTGAAGAGACCTGCAATAGTGTGTCTTCCCGAGCCCAACATGCCCACAGGGAAGTGAAGAGAGCTGATTCTGTCTCTGAACGCAGCTGAGCCACCACCGCGGCCAGCCAACACCACATGAGACATGACAGGGGCCGCCAGCCTACGATGTCGTCAGCACGCGCCGCCTACCGCAGCTAGAAGTTAGATCATGGCTCATTCTGAACCGTCGATCCCACCACCACCGCTTGTGTGCCCCGTCACCGTGACTCCGATTGTGCAGCCGCAGATCCCGACCGTCGTTGCACTACCACGTCCCCCCGCTAATGCAACATCTTGGCTAGAGGCGCCGGTCCCCCCCAACACCTATGCAGTCCGGGCTTCACCCGTCCATGCCCTGTAGTGAGGGAGGAGGTAGTGGGAGGATGGGAATGGCAGCGGCGGCTCAAGATCCATCCTCGCCACCCATGGGAAGCACCGCAAGAGCAGAGGGGGTATCTCTGTTCTCAAGAAACGAATTATGGCTTGAGCATATGTATAAATGTAGATTTAGGGTATATACCAATTGACAAGCAACTTTTGGTATATGAACCAAGACTGGTAGTCAACTTATGGGTAAATAACCAATTTTCTCTATTTATGTTTATTTCTCTTCTAGCGGTCTTAAACACCATAGCAAGCCACCAAGTGATGGCTGCCTGGCCTCGTTTGTTCTAAACAGGCATTTTACCTATACAATCAAGCATGCATATGCATGGTGATACGCCTAATGTATGAATTCCCTTTTGTCGGCAAAAGCAATCCTTGCATGATGATAATTGCAAATTTCTAGTTATATAATATATCAGATAAACATGTCAAATCTTAATATGCAAAAGTCGAACACAAGCATAATTGCATAAACCAAATTGCCTTTCTTATTTGGAATTTCATATATGAGACAAAACTGACAAAAGTTACACATAATTAGGATCATGTATGAGTTTGTTCATGCGACAAAGAAGCCTGTTGATAATCTTACATAGCCTATAACTTCCTCCGTAAAACAATGACATTTTCATCATAGTTGCACATAAAACAATGGTAAGATATGCAGAATTACAGTTCAAAAAATTTGATTCTCCGGCACCGAACTCTAGGGAATCAAAGTCGAAACCAAGCAACATAAGTGTCCAGTTATTGTACCAAACTTTGTGTTCCACTATGGACAGATTCTTTGTTGAGAAAATTAAATAACTGGCGGCACCAAATGTTTGCAACCTATGTATATCCAGTCATTAATTGGCAAATTTGTTTGCAATGATCGGCCGGACATCATCCGCGTCAGCAATTGTTTCCAAGAAGGGGATCAGCTCAAGCAGCGAAATGTCAGACCGGTCACTTGACCAGCTCTTTATGGGTATCCCATTATTCACATGTTGCTGGAAAACCTGCGACACGTGTGAGAAAAGGGTTTCAGTCATCGATCAATCATGGCAATTTCTCAAAATCATAAATTACAAGTTTCCAAATTCATCTCAATAAAATGGTAGTCAATAACACTAAAATCATAACTATTAATAATGACCTTCCTACTTGAATTTTAGAGTAAGTTACCTCAGGGGTATTGTCAACAATTGCAACCTTTGCAAGATCAGCTTTAATAATGGTCAGATCCTTCTGATAGCTTCCATCTACCGAGACACATGACTCCCGGAAAAAACGCCGTGATATCAGTCTGTTCTCAGGATCCAATGCATTAACCACTTGATTTGCATAAGAGCTTGTGCTAGCCGTAAATACAACAAGCTCAAACATATGAGCCGCCTCTTCAAGGAAGGCGTCTACATGTGGTCTCTTCTTCACATAGACAGTGTACTCTTCTTCTCCACGGCGCATAGGGAATGAGAAGTCCGCGCCATGGTCGCACCTTGCTGAGTGGATAAGGGTGCCTATGCAACAGAAAATGAGCATGTCAATAATCTTAAGTGCAAGAAAAGAAACCTACAGGAGAATAAAGTATTTAATAACTTACCATCAAGATCAAGTGCAAGAGTGACATTCTTCCTAGGTAGTAACATTGGTACGTCAACAATCTGATCCATGTCAGTAAGAACATCTAATTCAGGTATGGGTGCTAGTTCCATTGGTACATCATCAGTTTCATCCATGTCATCCATCTCAGTAAGATCAATTATTTCAGGCGAAGAGCAAGTTGAAGGCTGACCAAGGAATTGAGACTGCGGGTTATTAACAAAGCACATGTCTACAGTTGTACCAGCAAAGGCAATACTGCTGGCCCCTACATTTTCATGCATGGAAGGGAGTACTCCATGACTGCCACTCATCGTTGTCAAGTCATCCATAGCATATTTATTACGTAGAGCCCCATCTGAAGTAGCAAGCATATAAAGAGGAGAATCCTCAGTTGGGGAACTGGACAGCAGGCTGCAACTCTGACCCGGGTCTTGAGTTTTTTCATTACTATTGATGATAGTATGATTTGGTGCTGCTAAAATTCCATCTCCATCAGCAAAAAAGGAAGGTGCTGCTAGAATTCCATCACCACCTGCAAAAAAAACAAGGAAAACCATAACAGAATGGTGAGTACGTAAGTATATAGTTAACAATATCAGACTTCTGCTTGATCAGTTTGCTTAATATTAAGTTCCCATGAAGTGCATCAAGTGCTACTTTACCGGTTAGTTATTTTTCCCTAGACAGGTTTGGCCGTTTGACAAATCAACTGCATCAAGCATGGCATAGATATGCTTAGATGCTTTTAATTATGATCAAATTTACTGGCCATTTCTACCTTTCTAACAGAAGTAGGAGACACTCATGGCCCATATACATCCCCCCCTAATGACGTTGAAAGGCAGAGCAAAGTTTAATAAAAAAATCGAAATCATTAAATTCACCGCTAATATATATACACAAATTTGAGTTTTTCCGAGTTAGTTAAGGCCTATTCGAAACATTAGGCAGTTAGTATGAAACACTCATTCGTTTGCTTCACGGGGATTTTGCTAAGTTATAAACAAAAGTGAGCATGTCCCCGGATTTAGCCCATAGAAACAGGCCCCTCACGGATCAAGGAAAACATCATTTTTTTTTTAAACTGAGGACCTTGATATATTTGCATTGATGTAACACAGCAACAAATACATCAAAAGGATCACTTTCATTATGTAGTTCATGAGCTTTCTTTCGAAATTTATTTTCACAAGCACATTCTGCTAATGCCAGCAGATCGCACATGATATCATGAATTCATGGTGCAGGAAGTTGTAATTCAATCCTTTTTACCTTCATTGACATAATCTTCTATATTAAACTCAGAACTGGCCTGAAAATGTGGTGAGGAAGTGGACGCTGGAGTTAAATCCTGTAAATATTTCTCAAAGTTAGCATACGAAAGCATCAAGAGTTGCCGCAACAAATAGAAATAAAATAATACTAATTGATGTCCCTTTAAGGTATAAGCCTCTAACTTCACAAGCAAATCTAACAGGTATAACAAATGTATAGTTGGTGTAAGCCTAATTGTGGCAGGACAAAGGTGTTTTCAAGGTTTCGATTCTTTTACTTTGAGGATAAGCCTAGCAAACAATTTTTAACAAAAAGTTTATTACGGTATAATTATGATGCTGGTGTAATATAATTTTAGGGAGCAAACCTAGAAAGCACCATCTTGCTAAAGGACAATGACTGCTTAATACCAAGATTTATCCAGTAATGATAGGAATTTTTATATAGCCTTTGCATTAAATACCTATCTTTAACTGCGAGGCATAAACTCAAATCTAATGGACATGCCAAAAACAAAAAATAGTACCGTTATTTTTTTCATTCGGTATAAATGGGTGCACTAGTCTATATAGTTGTATGTGTGTGTTGTACGTAATAGCATTGCACATACTTCAATGATTGAAATGTTTACGAAGCATTAACCACAACATATGTTTTTAAATCAATACATTAGAATATAGTGAGCACCTAGCACATGTACACAAATTCCACGTGCACCCCCCAAAACCCTATTACAAGAAGTCCAATATAGCACAAAAGTTTACATGCAAACCTGATTAGCAAAAGAACGAATAACCTATATGCATATCAAAACCCTAAAAACTAACAAAACAAGAGAACAAGACATTAAAATCAAGACACATTATTAGAGGGTACAGTATATAAATTGCAATAACAGAAGATATACCAATAGATGTATTTTTTTTACCAAAACGACAACCAAAAAATTACTAGAGTATATAGCAACACGTACCTCAAGCAAATCCCAGCATTCTTCACCTACAGAATCATCATCCTCCATGATCTCAATAACCTCAGAAGCTACCTGGTTCGCCATATATGCTTCTGAATCACACTCGTCCGTACAACAAGAGCGCGCCTGGGTAGATCTTGTACAAAATACTACTGTAACAGAGTTCATGTGAGCATAACATCACACTGAAAATGGTAAAATCGATCATTCTTCAACTTTACACAGACGAAATACATGAACCAGCATAGATAAGTAAACAGACATAGGTAACTACATGACAAACTTGGACACCGCACGGGCAGTTTACATAAGCCCATGAGCACAGAACTAGATGGCACAACAGCATGCATGGCTAACAGCAGACTTTACCATGGGGGTGATGGAGAATGAAATAAATATTTTGTATGGTAAAACCAATAGCATGAAAACAAATTTCTTTCATAAGATGTATAATCAACCGAATAGCAACTACAATCAGCCTATAAGCACAGAAATAGCCGAAGTAGGATATAAAAAATGTACATAAATAAATAAAGCTGGTGTAACTATATACCAGCCATCCAATTATAACTTTGAATTACGTTTTTGAAAATACATAAACAGTTATTGATAGAAAGCTGAAAAGAAAAGACTTATTTAGTTGTGGTTGTGGCTCCAGTTTATTGTCGGCCATGTGTTTCGGTTCTAACTCAGTTAGATTTTCTTCTCAAAGGTATTATATTTACCTAGGATTGAACTTAAAAAAATACTAATTTACAGATCTCTTACTACCAATAACCTCCCCATGATGTATTTAAACTTTCTTCTCAAAGGTATTATATTTACCTAGGGTTGAACTAAAAAAATACTAATTTATAGATCTCTTACTACTAATAACCTCTCCCTGACAAGACTTATTTAGATTTTCTTCTCAAAGGTATTATATTAACCTAGGGTTAAATCTAGAATGAAACCTATACAGATCTCTTACTACCAATAATCTCCCCCTGATGCAGGCCGTCCCTTTGATTTCCAACCAAAATGGGCATGTGATACCGTAAGATATTTTCTGTACTGTCGTGGTGCTGCTTTTTTGCCGCTGCAAGCGACCACCACGCATGGTTTGATGCTGCAAGTATTGAGAGAGGCTTCAGTTCCTAGTGAACCGGTGGCTTCCTGTCAAGCCTGAAGTAGCCCAACACTAAACACCATCAATTAAAAGCATCCAATGCTAAAGAAAGAAACCAAGGCCTAGCTAGGTCGCCAGAGGAAAAATATTTCGCCCTTCTTGTTCGTCGAGACTGGACACTAGAGATCGAGGCAGCTTTATCGCTCTAATGGCTCTCCTACGTTTTGCATGTATGGCTGTGCTCCATGATAGCATGCACCTAGGATGAGGAGACCCCCGTTTTGGGTGCCCGGGCGGCCGCCTGAAAACTGAGATTTTCCGCTCCTTTGAGCGGATGATCTATGACAAGATCTGATGCAAATCGTAAGATAATCAGACAATCTTGCCTCCTTCCGTCGTGCACAACACGAACCAGAAACGAAAGCAGCGGCTGCGGAGAAACCCCAGATCAGGCGAGAAACTACGGGATCTAGTTCGAATTCGCACGCGTCCCTGTCCTTTTCAAAAACGAAAAGAAAGAAGAAAAACACCGCCCAACTGCAGACGGGAGGAAGAAGACGAATCCGGTTCCCACGATCCGTCTAAGCCCCCGTTCAATCAACTACGCCCCAAAAACAAGCACGGATTGAAACGCTGGAAAAGCCTATACCCTAGCAGAGGAAGAAGAACTAGGAACGGAGCAATCTAAAACCCCCCGTCGCCCGCGCGCACCAAGATGAATACGCTCAGGAGATAGGCGACGGCACCGCAGACCGCACAACTACATGGGGCAATCGACGGCTGCTTGCTTACCAGAGCGCGGCGGGCTGTAGTCAGACGAATCTCTACAACGAGTAGCCGCCTTCCCTCTCCACTCGGGACGACCGGCGATGGGAGGAGACGAGAGACGAGTGTGGGTGATGCGCGGACGACACTCGTCCCAGTCTGCAGGTTATATGGCCGCACTTGGCTGGGTCCTTGGGTTCGCCAACGCGGTCGTAACCGCGTGGTCTCACGGGCAGGTGGGGCCCCAAATTTCTATCTTACCATTCCGGGCGTACCCAGTGACTGTCTGCTTTGGAAATATTGGCTGTCTGCAGTTTATCCCAACGCGGTGACATTAAACCAAAATAGATTCGGCGCGTATCCAATTCCAGACCCCCGTCCCTCCCTCCATCTGAATTTGAACTTTTTTCCCAAAACGTACGGCGCGGACATCATTGATTTTCTTCCGAAGACAAGGCGTTGACAACATTCCTTTTCTGTCAACTAAAAAAGTCATTCTTTTTCTTCAACCTGAAAAAACACTCTTTTTCTTCCAAGCAGCAAATATCCCATGCCACGAAGGTGGTGTGCTCACTTATTTTCCGTGCCAAGATATCAGTACGACCGTGTATAATTTTATTTTGACAGAAGACCGGGTATATACTTATAAATGAATGAACGAGTTAGTACATTCTTTTGCAGAAAGAAAGCAATGATTCGGTGTCCAGGCTCATCTGCACCCACACGGAAGGCAAAAATTCAAAACAAATACTAAAAAATTCCAAATTTTTTATGATAGATAATTTGGTGTATGAGGTGCGCTCCAAATTTTAGACATTTGGACATCTGAGTAGCTTTCGTCAAAAAAAGACAAATTTATGGTCTGTTATAAAAATTATTGTTCATCTATTATGTATTGTTATGATCCAATTTGTCTTTTTTGCTGAGAGCTACTAATAAACCCAAATGATGTGGTATTTGGAGCGCACCTCATGCACCAAATTATCTATCATGCCAAAAAAATGGATTTTTTTGAATTTGTTTTTTATTTTATGTGAATGTTTTCTTGGCCGGTGCAGATGAGCCTGGGTCACAAATATATATTCGGAAAGCACCCCACCTATATTAAAGATTGGCAGTGATACAAGGCACCCCAAAGATTAAGGAAATTATAATCTAGTCCCTGGGAATCCCGACCAACCACAACACCAACGTGAGCTAAACGTGCGCCGCCCAGCTGTCGCCACGTCTCCCTCGGAGCCGTCCTGACCTTGAATGTAGAGACGAATTTGCTGGAGATGGGAAATCTTATAAGCTACGGTCCACATGGACCAGAACGTAGCGAGGAAGAAAATCGAACCACCGCCATCTTTGTGTGTTTGCTCTGCCGCTGATGATGAGCTCTATGGCTCTGGTCATCGCTGCCACCACACTGGACAAGAACAGGAACCCTAGCCTCACCGCACTGGAGATACAATCGGAATCTACCTCTCCGTCTTCTCCTCTATTCCTTTCTTCTTCTCCTCTTTTTTTCTTCTTTTTTGTCTTCGATCTTCTCCTCTGTCATCGTTGATATACCCCTCCCGATAACTTCAACACGAGGGGGTCCTCTACCCCTCCCAATAACTTCAATACGTGGGGGTCGATATACCCCTCCCGATAACATTAATTTCTCCGTGTATGTATCTAAATCGTTGTCGATATTACCCCTTGAAGCGTTGTCGATATTATCCCGGTCGAGGTTCTAGGGTCGAGGATCGAGGTTCGAGGTCGTCTGGGGTCGAGGTTCGAGGTCGTCGAGGTTCAAGGGTCGAGGATCGCCGAGGTCAAGAGGGTTCCTAGTGTCAAAGTATTGAAGAAATCCATGGCTTCATCATTAGCGGAGTAACCATGGCATAATGGTGCGAAGTCCTCAAAGTTATACGGAATGGAGTCCGGATAGGATAATTTGCCTTTTGTATGAATTTCAGCAAAGGCCTTCCAAATAACGATATTGAAAGGTTCTTGCTGAACTTTGTACCAAAAGCGAGTTATCCTATCCGGGACTCCGTTCAAAATAACTTTGGAGAGCTTCGCACCATCATGCACCTGTTATTTTCGCCTAATGATGAAGACATGGTTTTGTTGAATCCTTTGACACTAAGCAACCTCCCGACCCTCGGCGATCCTCGACCCTTGACCTCGACCGCTCGGCGATCCACGACCCTCTACCCTACATGGCGTCGATGCCCACGCCACTGGTGGGACATAGATGTAGTGTTCAACGCCGACCCCTCCCCATAGCTTCAACACGTGGGGGTCGATAGTACCCTCCTAGCTTGAAGCGTTCTCGAGGCCACCCTAACCCTTGAAGCGTTGTCGAGGTCACCCCAAACCCTAGAGAAGCAGCGTCGAGGCCACTAATATGATTCCTTATTGTGATTAGCTAGCTAGTTCTCGTTTGCCACTAATATATCCATATCTGTCATGTTTGGATAATAATTGCCATGTTGTAAATATTTGTAGAAACTATGGACACCCCCCGAGACGAAGCACAAGAAGCGTTGTTGAGGGACATAATCGCACAAGGAAGTGATGCCGTCTGCTCGTTGATGTTTCTCAACGACAACGATGGTCTGGAAGGAGAGGGTGAAGAAGTAGCTGGCTATGATTTACATGGCTCCGATGACCCAATGCCGGTGCAAGAAGGAAAGGGTGAAGAAGTAGACCGTGAGGACGGCTCCGGTGATCACCAAACCGAGTCCGGCTAGGTATATATATTAGTTAAGCCTGTGCTGACTAGCTCTCGTCTTTGTTTTGGTATGTACACATATTAATTAACTCTCGTCTTTGTTCTTTTTTCTAGCCCTCCGGATCGAGCACAACTTCGGTAAAGAGACGAGGCCAAAAAAGTAAGTTAAATCGATCATTATCCACCATATTAGCAACTTTGTTCATTTCTGATATCAAGTAATTGTTTTCTTTGTATGGCATGGTTTGGAGAAAATTCACCAAAAAAGCTCCGGGACTGCCGAAGAAGCTGCAATTTAGACATCCGAAAGTAAGTACTATAGTAGCTTATTCCACGCATCTGCTAGTGATTCAAGCGCTAGTTTCATCAATACCATTTAACATGCTTGCTAATTATCAGTTTGATTGACCTCTATTTCTTGTAAAGTGGTTGTGGCAGGAACAAGGGAATGATTTCTGTGGATACTACGTTTGCGAGTCCATCCGCCACACGACCTGTGAGCGGGGCTACTCTGACAAACAATATGAAGTGCGTAAATACCAATATTCACAATTTTATTTTATTACCATCATTTGTGTTGAGTTTCATTCATTCATATATATATATATGTATTGACCCCCTTCTTAAAATTAGATGTTTCGGATGCGGGATGAACTACTAGCACCAGATCGCCTGCGAGCAATTCAAGAGGAATTGACGGCATTCTTTCTTGACCACATGATCGCTAAAGACGGAGAATACTATGTGGACCACAGCGTCCGTATGTTAGGAGATTATTTTGTAAAGATAATTATTGTATATATGTAGCGGTAGTGTCGGATAGATATACGAGAACTTGTTGTTCGACCAATCTCTCGGAGAAGGAGAGGTGGTCGATATCACTTCCTCTGTATGCATATATGTTCATGACGATCTTACTTTTCCTTCGTTTGCTTACTAGCTAGCTAGCGTGTCTAGCTAGTCCTCTCTATCGTATGTATAGTACGTAGCGTCGACCAAGCACGGACAAAGAGAGGACACTTCTCTCTATTAATTAGCTAGCTAACACAATATGTGAAACACCTAAATTAACCCCCAAAACCCCCAACCCCCCTTTCAAAAAAAAAAAACAAAAACCCAGCCACGAAATCTTGTGGCGTGGATGACTATTGGTCCCGGTTGGTGCTACCAACCGGGACCAAAGGCCCTCCTGCACTGGGCTCGGCAGAGAGGCCCGTGGAGGCCCTTGGTCCGGTTCTGGATTGAATCGGGACTAAAGGGCCAGGGTATTAGTACCGACCCTTTAGTCCCGGTTCATGAACCGGGACTAAAGGCCCTCACCAACCGGGTCAATAGGCCCCTTTTCTACTAGTGATGGGCCTTATGGGCCATAAGAGGGGAGCCCACGAGCCCACAAGGGGTGGCTCCCCCCCCCCCTCTTAAGGTAGGAGGTCGAAAAGGAGAAGGAAGAGAGAGTTCGCCCCCCCCCCCTTTCCTTCCTTCCTTCCCTCTTCCCTTTTCCCCCTTCCAATAATAAGGAAAGGAGGGGTGAATTGGACTAGGGCCCCAAGTAGGACATGGCTATTCTGTTACCCTCGCGCCCTATAGGAGCCCGATGATGATTTTCCAAACCGGATAAACGAAGAAAAAGCAGCCCAGCCACCCCACGATCCCCACCTCTTTTCTCCCTCTATCTCGATCCCCTCCGCCCCACGCGCAACAGCCGCCGGCCACGACTCCCTGGCAACCGGCCTCCCAGCTCCGGCGAAGTGCAACGGCCCCTGCCTCCCACCTCCGGCTACGCGCCACAGCCCCGCCTCCCTCCTCCAGCGACGCGCCACAGCCTCCGCCTCCCACCTTCGGTGACGCGCCACGCCATGCCTCCCTCCTCCGGTGACGCTCCACGGCCCCCACCTCCCACCTCCGGCGACGCGCCCTGCCCCGCCTCCCACCTCCAGCGGCCTGCCATGCTCCCCGCTTCCCACCTCCGGTGACGCGCCACGGCCCCACCTCCCACCCTTGGTGAACGCCGACCGGAGGTAGAACCTCCCGCTGCAGGTCGCGGACTCGACCTCGTCGCTGCACACAGCGAACCGTGGCCTCCGCCGCGTGTGGTCGTCCCCGTCCTATTTCAAGCCCGTTTTCGGCCGCCCATAGACTGATTGAACTCACGAGCTTGATCCCCTTCGACAGTAGCAGCTTCACCCCAGCGCGCCACCCACCGCGATGCCGCCCCAGGCCGTTCACAACGGCCACTGCAGTCCGTTCACCACCGCCAACCGAGGCCGTTCAACAATCCAGCGGTCAGAAAGCTTTCTTCTCATTTTCTTCAGCCTCTGTTATATATTTTTTTGGGGACTGAGTGAGTGCAATTCACCGAGGCATTCCATGTGCTGATGGGTATTCTTGCTTAGCAGAAGTTCATAAACTGTTTTTTTGGTTTGAATTGAACTGATGCTACTCTTAATCCAGACCTGAGGGAAGAAGACAAAACTAATTGATTCAGTTCATCATTGGCATCCTTCCTGAAAATAGTTCTAAAGAAGTGAAGATAGCTTCCAGAGAGTAATTACGCTGATATTTCTCTAAAACTTCTTTTGCAAATAGCTTTTTCATGTGTGTGTAAGAAAGTGAGAAGGAGAGCAATGGACAGTAGTAGATGCAAATGAACCTTGTTCCCAGCTTTTAGAGACTGATGCATGATGCAGCAGAGATGGCATAGCTGTTTTGGCATGGCATGGGGTCTAGCAACGCAACAACTTGCAGCTGCATGCCTCTGAATGTTGCTAATGGGAGCCTCCTCATTCTGTGAATGTGTGTGTGTCATGGCATCTTGTCTCTGTGTTGCATCACGCAGGATCCTAGACGTGAAAAAGATCCCTGCAGATCTCCATAGTTTCTCAATTTTATTTTATTTTGATCCGTCCAGGAAGCAACCACCAACCCGACGTGCCCTCCGTTCACCGCTGCCACCCCAGATCGTTCAACTACACAGTGCCAAGCCGTTCGATGCCGCAGCTCGGGAGGTGCCCATCTCAACCTTTCCACATCTCCCCCTGGATGTTCATGCTCCTCTGGTATATATTCAGTTCATATTGTAGTTATGGTCATTCTATTATGATTTTCAGCTCATCTTGTGTGATTTCTTTCTTCAGTCCCAAGTGGCAAATTTGTTCTTCAGCATATGGTATCATTGAGCTGCACTTGTTTGTACTGTCCCTCTTCCCCTGCTCCTCAAGCGCCACTACTGTCTTGTGCTTGTTGTTCGATAGGTATTTGTCTTAATGCCTAGAGAAGAGATTTGTTTTCTGTACTAAACTCATTATTAGTTTGGTTTGTATTATTTTGTCAGTTCATGAAAAAACACAAAGATAGTTGGGTGCGTGCGCAAAAACATCATCAGTACACGTTTCAAAATTATGTAAGTTTAGATATATCACCTAAAAAAGTTCAAAGAAAAATTATGTAAGTTCAATCTGTGTGCTGCTACAAATTTCCACTTCTTGTCCAATCGTATTAGTACTGATGAATAACGAGTTACTGATATAACTAGTACTGATTGAAAAATGTAGGGGTTGAAGTAAACCCTCTCGATATAACTATTACTTTTAGTACTGATGAATAACGAGTTTAATGGATGAGTGTTATCTAGATCCTTTTAATCTGAAGGTAGTTGCACCACTAAGGAAAGTGAAAAAAACCAGTATTTTCTGTAGACAAGAAATGGGCATTTGGCTCAGTAATCGTCCATTACTAGAGGTATTGTCACTTGACCATTTTCCAGAACTAGTTTCAATTTGTGGACTACCGGCACTTGCAAAATCAAAGAGGCTGACCATATCAAAGTGCCCAAAGTTGAAGCAAAGGAGATGAGATGCTACAAAAAAGGTACACATGCTAACAGTAGTTTTACCTTCCAGCCTTTACTCCGCTCTTGTCTGAAGTTTCTGAAAGCAAACCATTAACTTGAAACTCCCCACCTCTCCAACGGGTCTAGCCATAGCTGCAGGCAGCAGAGGATAAAAAATGCATGGATTAATTGGAACAAATCACACATAGGCTATGGGCTACGGATCACACACATATATTAGCAAAATGTGCTATAGATTAGATCGATTGATACCTCCTAGTGTAGTATTTCTGTAACTGTATTTGGTCTGCACTTATAGGATTTAGGGAAGTACTGCAAAAATGTCTTGCATTTAGTTATAGAGGTAGTATCTGATAAACAACATCAGTTCTCATATAAGAATAAAAAAGTGTCTTAAGTCCGATGAATATAGGTAGTGCAGTATCTGTTACTGAGTTAGTGTGATGAACCGTCGCCACCAAATAATTAGTGGACTGACCAACCTCCGTGAGGCGAACGTCCCCGCCTCCCACCTCCGGCAATGCGCCACGCCCTTGCCTCCCACCTCCGGCGGCGGACCATGGATCTGCCTCCGCAGGGGCGGCCACCGGTGGGAAAGCGGAGCATCGGCAACAACCACCTCCGCCCTCCTGCTCCTCCCAGCCGCGCGGCGACCACCTCTGTCGCCCTGAGTTCCTAGCTGCATGCATTCAGGAGCAAGAAAAATGAGAGGTTAATTGTCCGTCCACACTGCCTCTCCTCCCAACTCCACACTAGTTTTATCACAAAAAGCAGAGGATGTCTATTTTATTTCCTGAAACACAAAGTAGGTGTTCTCAGTTCAGTCCGTGAGCTATCTCAAGTTCTTGGAAAACATATAAAACAATACGGTGTTTGTGCAAAAAATTCAGACTGTTTTCTAATTATACAGCAGTTTACTATATGGTAGAATTGTAGTTGTTCAGTAAAAAGGTTCACTACCCCACCCGCCACCGTCGCTCCTCCGGTCCGGCGAGACCAGCACTGCCCTCGACTCTGCAACACATCTCCGCTCCCATCGCATCTCAGGTCAGCGCCACAGGCCTCCCTCCTTCTGTCGTTCCTCCCAGCCCCCTCATCTCTTCGAGGTGCTCCGCTCGCTGCCTTGTACTTGACCTTCCCACTCCTCCACCCCTGCACTACCGCTCCCTCCTGCTGTCCTCACCCACAAGCTAGTCAACTGGATGATCTACATGTCATCAGTCCAACTTCTTGCTCCGCCGCCGGTCGCTCAAAATGTGAGTTGCAGTACTACTTGAGCTCGATGAGAGGGTGATAAATTTAAGAAGAATCAGGGTCGTATGTGTGATGTGTCATTGATCTTTCTCTGAACAATGCTTTCTCTGCCATGGACGGATGGCTTCTCTGTAGATAAGGGCATATGACACTCTGTTCTCTGAAGGTGCTTGTTGATATGCCAATGAGAACATGTACATTTTTCTGCAAGTTTTCTTGTTGATTTATGAGGGATACCACAAGTTCTATTTTTACAGAAGTTGAACTACAGGATATGGAGGTTCTTTTGACCTTGAAATTTATATGAGTTCAGCTTTTACTTGATTTTCAGTTAAAAAATTGCATTCTTTTTCAGTAAATCAACTTTAATATGCAGAACATCAAGGAAATCTTGATAATTATATGTGCACTCTATGTCTTTTTCTTATGCTTACAAGTATTCTGCACTCATACTGTTATGCATAAGTTCAGGTCGCATGTGGAGTTTCAAATATATGCAAATTGAATTAGAGCACCATGCTCTCACCCATGTAATTTGCAGGTAAAACATAATAAGTTCTAAGAACATAAATATAGAAGTTCATATTTTGAAACAAATGAGGTATTTGGGAACTAAAATGACGTATTTCAAAGTACATAACTTCTATTTAGGTTTCTTTTGTGTACTTCTAATGTTACTGTGCATGAACTTGTCGTTATTTTTACATGTTTTACATGATTATTATGGTCATTTCGACCTTCACAAATTTCATTTTCTTTTTTCCGTTCATCTTACAGGTCGAAGGAGCTCCCTTCAGTTCAATGGATGCAACAAAATAATCTTCAGAAGTTACAGGGACCGACTAACGGCACTCCTTCTCTTTTGTGTTTTGAAACATTTCTAGCACTAAAGTTGTATGCTAATTAACTTTGTCAACAATCAAGAATTAAAACTATTGAAGACATATTTGGCCGAAGATATATATTGGCACCATGAGTTCTAAGATACTGATGTTGGAGCTCTTGTAGTATTTCATTTCTTAGGTTGCTTCGTTCAGAAAAATGCAGCTTGTGTCTTCATTGCACCGACTTTTTTTAGAAACGCCGGAGACTTTGTTTTTAGTGTCAAAATTTTAGATCATATTCAGTCCGGTGAAGTACTAGTTGTTTCATCTCTCATCGGAGTTGTTTAATCATTTTTTAGCCTTCCATACTGTGAGTAGCATGCATATGTGTTGAAACAATACCGGCTTCGTTTGGTGCCAGAAAAATAGTAAAAGCTTTGCTCTCTGTTTTCTCTCAAGTATCAGTAGCATAAGTCTCTGTGCCTCATTCTTTTTCTTTGAAGCTTTATTTCAGCTGGCAGCTTCGTCCTCTTTTAAACTGAAGTTTTCATTCAAGTAGTACATCCACATCAGCTAGTACAGAATGCAGAGTAGTGGATACAACTACCTAGTAGAATACTAAAGGCAAGCAGGGACGTTCGATGCTACTGGATTGTGGACAGAGGAGTTAAATTAAGCCCCTCACTTCGTTTCTACAAATCAGGCGAGCTAGATCCCTGCTTCAGTATATGACTTGTACAAGAAAACATACACTAAGTGTAGCAGTTCACTATGTATTTATATCATCAGTTCATTAACAAATCAAAGAAAAAGTTTTTATGCGTGTGATTATTCCTGTGAGCGCCAATGTACTTAAATGTTTACTTTGTGCTTCCGTGTATGTTTTTGGGCAGTACAAATACATCGTCATACTATGTACTTACGCGGTCGGGGTCGAGGACCTCCTGCTCAACAGTACAACTTAACTTCTTCTTTTGTGGCCGGTCGCTCAAGGAGCTGTGCTCAACAGTACAACTTCTTGTTTTGTGGCCGGTCGCTCAAGGAGCTGAGTTCAAAATGAGAAAAGTCTAGAATATCGTCACAAAACACGCTTAGTATGTGAAAACACGCTCAGTACAAAACTATACATACATCCGTTCAAGTACTCTTTTTCTCGAACATATATTCGTCCGTTCTAGAAAGAAAAATAGTTGAATTAAAAATATTGATCAGTACAAGTTTAAAATGGTGGTTCGTTCGGAATAAAAGAAATGGCAGAAATTCAACTTGTAAAGTTCAAGCAAAAAAGAAACCCCATGCAATTCAAATGAGAAAAGTACAAGTCGTAAAATAAAAGAAGTCCAGAACATCATTGTAAAAAAAAGTTTAGTTCAAAAAAGAATTAAAAAACATTTTCTTTTCAAAAAAATATCATTCTGTTCGATGATATAAACCATGCAAGTACAGAGGCGACGATACAATAAACTATTGAAAAATTACGAGCAAAACAGAGCAAAATCTAATTAGTGAAAACACGCTTAGTACAAACCCATGCAAGCATCAGTACAAGTACCCTTTTTCAGAACCGTTCAAAATTACACTACAAAAAATAGCTCAGTACAAACATACACATATATCAGTACGACTACTCTGTTTTTCAGACGAGAAAACAGCAGAATCCGTCATGCCGTATTCAAAATTACTCTTAAATGGTTGCGAAGTAGAGAAAACGTTCAACATGACTAAATTTATCATTTTCGATAACTATCCAACGGTATATTATTTGCCATATTTCGACAAACTTTTAAAAAAATCACGTTCAAAATCAAATTTGACCGTATTCGAATTCGTTTTTAAACCGTAAATAATTAGAAAAACATTTCTATATAAAAAAGTTGCGCATTTTCCATAGCTTTCCAACTCAGTATCACTTGCGTCAATCCGACAAACCGTTTGCAAAAAATCGCGAAAATATATTTCACCCAGAATTTCACCTTTTTCAAATTACTTTTAAATCATATAGAATTAGAAAAAACAATACATATATGGAAGATGCGGGTTTTCACCAGCTTTCCAATGCCATCTTATTTGCTCAATTCCGACAAATGGTTTGAAAATTGAGTCCAAAATACGATTCACGTTTTCGGTTTTGAAAAAAATGGTTTTTTCAAAACTGCTCTTAAACCCATAATGATTTTGCAAAAATGTTCAATATAATTGAAATATGGTTGTCAAGAGCTTTCCAACGATATATTACACGCCACGTTCCGACAAAAAATTACAAAAAGTTTTTGAACTAAAGAAGACGATCTGTTAAACACAACTAAAAGCATCAGTTCAGCTGCTTCGAAAACATCAGTACAACCACCTGAAATCGTCAGTTCAAAAAGGGTAACAGAATAATATTCTGTTATTCTGTTACTCGTAACAGAATATATATATTAGAAAAAGTGCTTATTCTGCTAAAACGGTCTATTATGATAACACCCTCAAGAGTGTTATTCTGCACACCAAAAGTGCTTATTCTGCTAACAGTACCGAGCTGCCTCACTATCCCGACCCGAACCGCATAAACATAAGAAAAAAGAAAATTGCTCCTGCATTATCCACCTTTTTTCCCCGAACAGGCCGACCACCCACCGCAAGCCTCCACCCCACCCTCCCCTGGTCGCCACTGCCCCTCCTCCCCTACCCAGGCCGCCGCCGTGCCGCCCATCCGCAGCCCCCCCTCCCCCCGCACCTCTCTAGGTTGCCGCCTCGCACCGCACCACCCATCGCCTGACCGGCGCACCACCCACTGCCGCGCCGCGGAGAGGTCCCTCGCCTAGCTGCCTCGACCGACCCTGCCCGACGCCACCTCCATACGCGGCCGCCACCACCCTCCCCGATGCTCCACCAAACGCCGGCAGCCTTGCTCCGCCCTCCTCCCGCCGGTCCACCACGCGAGAAGCGCCGCCACGAAACCTCCCGCACGCGGCGACCGGCACCAGATCCGGCCACCACGGCCCCCAGGGAGGTTGGGGAAGCCACCAGGCCACCCCGAGCCACCTTCTCCGGTGAGGCCCGCCCCACCTGAGCCGTCGTCCCACCGTCCTACCTTCTCCGGCGGGATCCACCTCCCACCCCTGCCCAGACACCTAACCCGGCCGCGCGACTGCCGGATCCGGCGGTATCCTTCCTCCCGTGCTTGCCCGGCGACGCGTGCATCGCAAACAGAGGCGAGGTGCCCTCACCCCGGGCGAGCTCTCGTGCTCCCCTTCTCGCCGGCGATCTCTACTGCTTCCCACCCCCTCCGACGAGCTCTCCTGCCTCCCTCCCCTCTAGCGAGCTGCCTGAAGATGGTCGAGGCTCCTGATGCAGTTCGCTTCATGGATTGTGTTGTGCAGTGTGTGTGGCATGCAGCTCGGAGCGAGTAGGCATGCAGCTCAGAGCTAGCAAGGATATTCCCATGTGTTGGCCGTAGCGTGCGCCCCTTCCTAGCATGCTGACGGTCAGGCCGCGTTTGCTTGCGGCAGTGGCTCCGGACCATGGACACAACCGGATGCAAGACCCTGCATCCCACATCGCCGCCCTTTGACTTCTTCGTCGCAACAAGGCGTGCTGTGAGCAAGCGTGCGAGAGTGCAGCTTGCCGTTGAGGATGCAGTCCGTCGTCCCGGCCAGGTGATGCTCCTTGTTTGTTCCTCACTAGCGAACAAGAAAACACGCGAGAGGAAAGATTTAGTGCAGTTCGGCCAACCGGCGTTGTGAAGAACAACCAACGATGGCGTGCAGTTTGAAAAAATAAATTCACCGGTGGTGTGGCCACTGCATTTCGTCGGCGAGCCGCTAGCGGCTGGAGCAACACGGACGTGCAATTCGCTTTTTGTTTTTTGGCCGAGGATGCAGTGCCTTTACTTTTTGCAGTCGTTCACTCGCGTGCCATGGGGTTCACTTGTAATTATTTCTTTGAAAACTCAAAATTCTCCTTATATTGTTTCTAAAAAGGAAGTACATTTTGCACTAGCAATCCTCTGAGCTGGAGCTGAAGGTCAATGGCCGCCCCATGCAGGTCAGAAAACACTTGTTTTTGCTGCTCTTTTTGAAGCTCGTTTTGATATTTATTTGCAGCTCGCTGAATTTCATTTTGCTGTTCACTGTCAGATCCATGACGCTGGCCGTGCTTTCTCCTACTGCTCTGTGTGAGGTGAGGATGGGTTCTCTGTTGGCAAGGTAATGCATTTTTCAGTATGGTGTGCAGTTCCATCAGTGTGGTCGTGCGGCACGCGGGCGTGGGTTTGCAATGTGGTTCCCATCTAAGTGCAGCCCAAGATGATGGCCATATCCGCTGGGGTTTTTGTATTCGTGTGTTTATATTGTACTCCCATGGACATCATCCCGTATTTGTGTGAGTATTTGTTTGCCTAATATCCCATAGCCAGCTCCACCACAGGGCATCTAACTCTGTATGTTCCCAATGCAGTTCGGCGGGCGAGCATGTTCCGTGCAATGCATTTGGCATGTTCTTGCATTTTGTAGTGTTTTCATTTGACAGCTTTTGTTGCAGCTCACTCAATATTTGTTTGCAGTTCATTGCGAGACTCCATGGCGCTGGTCGCGCTGCTCCTTTTCTTGTTGCTACGTCTGAGGTGAGGACGCGCTCTGCCGCACCGGCAACCAGGGTGTTCGCGACACCGGCGAAGATGGCGTGGTGGTTCCCTTCTTCCCCAACAACAGAAGTTGCGGTGTGGCTATGTAATTGTTGAAGTTCAGGAATTTGTTTGGTGTCTTTTCAGATTTCGTTTGGGTGCAACACTGCAGTTTGCCTGGGTCTTCACAACGGTGCGGACGGGTGTGCAGTAGGGTGCTTGCAGTGCGATGGCGCGATGCTCACGGTCTTGAATAAATTTGTTTGATGTGATGGTGCGATGGCGCAATTTGTTTCATGTGTTCTAAAATTTAGTCGACTACGTCAAAACCTGCACTGCGTTTGGTCCGCGGATGTGGTTCAGTTTTGAGAGTGATGATGTTCACTTGCGCCCGACATGAAAGTGTTAAAAATTAGTGAAACAATAAAATAGTAATGTGGTTCACTCTGATATATGTCGCGGCTCACTCGGCCTAGGCTCTGCGGTCCACTCTCGTTCGTAAAAAAAAGTAAAAAAATCAACAAAAACTCGTGTGAGAAAATTTACATCCGACAAAAGAAATCATGAAGTTCACTTTCCCGTTTGATGCAGTGCGGTTTTCAGTTTAAAAGCAGTGCGGTTTTCTTCCTTATCTTTGAAAATTTACGTCCCACAAAAAAGAAATCATGCAGTTCTCATACCCGTGTGATGCAGTGCGGTTTTCGTCCGTTGCAGTGCGGTTTTCAGTCGGATGAAGTATCCACGTTGATTTGGGTGTCGTGAAAAACAGAGCGTCCGCATTTCGGTAAATTCGAAGTTCCTCTTAAACCGTAAAGAACTAGAGAGAGTGTTCTACATGAAAGAGTTGCATATCGTCGATATCTTTCCAACGGCGCATCGTTTGAATCATTCCGACCAGCGGTTTGCAAAAATTTCGCGAAAAACGGCCGCTGCAACTCGTCGTCTGCCGCACGATTTTCAAAATTAACTTAAAACCGTAAGGAATCTCAAAAATATTTCAACATATAAAAGTTGCGCCTCATTCGTAGCTTTCCAACGGCGCATCACACGCCTCGTTTCGACAAACGGTTCAAAAACTGGAGCGAAAACAGTACCGAAAATTTTAAAAAACTTGAAAAACAGAGTTCCGCGATTTAGTAAATTTAAAGCTGCTCTTAAACCGTAATGAATTAGAGAAAGATTTGTATATGAAAAAGATGCGCCTCGACGATATCTATCCAATGGTGTATCATTTGCTTCATTCCTACAAGTGGTTTAGAAAACAACGCGAAAAAACGCTCGCTACCACTCGTCATCCGCCGCACTATTTTCAAAACTGCTCTTAAACCGTGTGGAATCTCTAAAAGTTTTCAACATGTCGAAGTTGCGCCTAATTCATAGCTTCTCAATGGTATATTATACGCCTCATTCCGATAAACGGTTAAAAAAATTAGAGCGAAAACAGTACCGAAAAAATAACACGTGCAGTTTTTTTGACGAGAAGTTCACTAGTCTTTATTGCAGTGCTCGTCGTCAAAATGATGCAGTGCGCTTCTGTTGAGCGTGCAGTGCCGAAGTGGTGTGCAGAATAGTTATTCTGCTAATATTAGCAGAATAGATCGTCTGTATATATATATATATATATATATATATATATATATATATATATATATATATATATATATATAGGGCAACGTTATTCTAAGCGTGAGTGTAAAATAGCTTATTCTACACCCTAGTAACGCTATGTACAAAATCTAGTAAAATGGTGTACAAAATATAGTAATTCTAAAATATTTTTTCTCATCTAAATTTGTAATTTACTACATTTTTACGAAAATTAATTTATTTTACATAGTGTGTTACTGTATTTTAAATGTGCTGTTACTAGGGTGTAGAATAAACTATTCTACACTCACGCTTAGTTTAGCATATATATATATATATATATATATATATATATATATATATATATATATATATATATATATATATATATATATATATATATATATATATATATATATATATATATATATATATATATATATATATATATATATATATATATATGTATGTATGTATGTATATATATAATATATATGTAGGGTGGGTCTACTATGATAACACCCCTTAAGACCTTATTCCGCACACCACTTCCTGTTATTCTGCAAACACCTACGCACCGCCGAAGCCAGCAAACCGACCACGACCCGAACTTCTACCGGTCAACCCCCACCTCTCTCGCACGATTCCCCCACCCGCCCCACTGCCTCCTCCCACTCCCAGCCGGCGCGCCTCCCCTCCCCACCCACGATCCACCTTCTTCCTCCGGCGGCCGTATCCCCCACCGCCCCATGGAGCCTTCCCCAGCGCCACCGCACACCCGGCCACGAGCCACTGCGCATCCATCCTTGCGCCGCCCCGCGCGCTCCAGGCGGCCAGCCACCTCCGACGTCGCGGCACCGTCGCCGGCGTCCCGCAAAGCCCCGACCACCGCCTCCACTGCGGCCGAAAGAATGGGCACCCCCGTCCATGCCTTGATTCAAAGGAAGCAAGGCCGGTGGTGCAAACGGAGGCTGCTCCAGCATGGACAACAGCAGGTTCGTCCCCGTGCATCTCCGTTGTGGATCCCATCCTTTACTTCCTCTGCCCTCCCCTCCCACCGTGCCTCATCGGCCTTCCCCGGCGACCCTTGCTTGTCCCTGCCCCACAATCCCCTCCCCCCCGGTGCGCCACCACCTTCCACACCCGTGGCCCCGAGCTTCCACCGCCGGATCCGGCGAGATCCGTATCGTGCCAACCTTCCACCCCGGATCTGGCCTACACCGCCCCACCCTGGCCACGGCTACCGCACCACCCCGAGACGGCCAAGCTTCCACCGCCGGATCTGGCCCACACCGCCCCACCCTGGCCACGGCTACTCCACCGCCCCGTGACGGCCAACCTCCACAGCCCCGACCCCGCGCCGCTCCGGCCGCGGCCATAGCTCCGCCACGCGACGGCCGGCCTCCACGGTCCGTGCCCCGCGCCGCCCCGAGAGCACCTGGTGCCCCACCTCCATGACGGTGCGTGGGTGCAGTGCAGTGCACCCGGATCCCGCGAGCAGTGCACTGCGCGCCCCGGTGTGGTTCATCCACGGCCATCGCCAACGAAATTTTAGTTTCTGCGCCTTGTTGACACTTTTGTCGTACTTTTTTGTGCAGGTAGCGTGCGTGGAGTTGAGCTGAATGTGCTGTGTTGGACGAGATGCAGTATGGTTGGTGCCACCGTGCAGCTCATTGGCGTCATACGTGTGGTTGGCAGCTAGCAGCGTGCAGTTTGATAGATGTGACGCCCCCGATTTAATCGTACACTAATCATGCACGCAAATGTGTACGATCAAGATCAGGGACTCACGGGAAGATATCACAACACAACTCTACAAATAAAATAAGTCATACAAGCATCATAATACAAGCCAGGGGCCTCGAGGGCTCGAATACAAGTGCTCGATCATAGACGAGTCGTGGAAGCAACAATATCTGAGTACGGACATAAGTTAAACAAGTTGCCATAAGATGGCTAGCACAAACCGGGATACAGATCGAAGAGGAGCAGGCCTCCTGCACGGGATCCTCCTAGCTACTCTCGGTCGCCGTCGGCCGGGCTGCGTAGTAGTAGGCACCTCGCAGTAGTAGTCGTCATCGACGGTGGCGTCGCTCCTGGGCTCCATCGTGCAGTTGCGGCAATCGAGTAGAGGTAGGGGAAATGGGGAACAAGGCAACCGTGAGTACTCATCCAAAGTACTACGCAAGCAAGGAGCTACATTACATATGCATGGATATATGTGTAAAGGGCCATATCGATTGGACTGAACTGCAGAATGCCGTAATAAGAGGGGATAGCTAGTCTTAGCGAAGACTAAACCACGGTCACTGTCTTGCAACAGGTAGAAGAGGACAATCTGAAGTCCTCCAAGTAACATCACATAGCAATAATCCTACCCGGCGATCCCCTCCTCATATCCCTGAGAGAGAGCGACCACCGGTTGTATCTGGCACTTGGAAGGGTGTGTTTTATCAAGTAACCGGTTCTAGTTGTCATAAGCTCAAGGTACAACTCCAAGTCGTCCATTCTTGAAGATCACGGCTATTGAATAGATTAACTTCCTGCGAGGGTGCACCATCTTACCCAGCACGCTTGATCCCATTTGGCCGGACACACTTTCCTGGGTCATGCCCGGTCGCGGAAGATCAACACGTCGCAGCCCCACCTAGGCACAACAGAGAGGCCAGCACGCCGGTCTAAACCTAAGCGCTGCGAGGGTGCGGGCCCATCGCCTACGAGCACACACGCACGCGTTGAGGGCGGCCGGAAGCAGACCTAGCCTAGCGAGCGTTCGATCCAATCCGACGCGCGCCGCTCCGTCGCTAACGTCCGAAGTGCTTGGCCGATACCACGACGCGGGATACCCATAACTACTCCGCGTAGATGGTTAGTGCGTATAAGCTCAGTAGCCAACTCAGATCAAATACCAAGACCTCGTTAAGCGTGTTAAGTATCCGCGAACTGTTGGGGAACGTAGTAATTTCAAAATTTTCCTACGATCACGCTTGACCATGGTGATGGCATAGCAACGAGAGGAGAGTGTCCGTCCACGCCCTCGTGAGACCGAAAGCGAAGCGTTATAACAACGCGGTTGATGTAGTCGTGACGTCTTCACGATCCGACCGATCCAAGCACCGAGCGCACGGCACCTCCGAGTTACGCACACGTTCAGCTCGATGGCGATCCCGGACTCCGATCCAGCAAAGTGTCGGGATGAGTTCCGTCAAGACGGCGTGGTGGCGATGATGATGCTCCACCGACGCAGGGCTTCGCCTAAGCTCGCGACGATATGACTTCTCGCGCAGGGCTTCGCATAAGCTCATGGCGATATGACCGAAGTGGAATATGGTGGAGGGGGCACCGACACGGCTAAGGAACGATCCGTAGATCAACTTGTGTGACATGGGGTGCCCCCTGCCCCGTATATAAAGGAGGGAGGGAGGAGGAGGCCGGCCCTAGGAGGGGCGCCATGGAGGAGTCCTACTCCCACCGGAGTAGGACTCCCCTCTTCTCCTAGTTGGACTAGGATTTGGGAAGGGGAAGAGGGAAGGGTGCGGCCCCTCCCTAGTCCAATTCGGACTAGGCCATGGGGCGCACGGCCTGCCCTAGGCAGCCCTCTCTTTCCGCAGGCCCAATAAGGCCCAATACTTCTCCCGGCGAATTCCCGTAACTCTCGGTACTCCGAAAAATACCGAATCATTGGAACCTTTCCGAACTCGAATATAGTCGTCCAATATATCGATCTTTACGTCTCGACCATTTCGAGACTCCTCGTCATGTCCCGATCTCATCCGGGACTCGAACTCCTTCGGTACATCAAAACTCATAAACTCATAATATAAGCATCATCGAAACCTTAAGCGTGCGGACCCTACGGGTTCGAGAACTATGTAGACATGACCTAGAACTATTCTCGGTCAATAACCAATAGCGGAACCTGGATGCCCATATTGGTTCCTACATATTCTCGAAGATCTTTATCGGTCAAACCGCATAACGACATCGTTGTTCCTTTGTCATCGGTATGTTACTTACCCGAGATTCGATCGTCGGTATCCAATACCTAGTTCAATCTCGTTACGGTAAGTCTCTTTACTCGTTCCGTAATACATCATCTCACAACTAACTCATTAGTTGTAATGCTTGCAAGGCTTAAGTGATGTGTATCACCGAGAAGGCCTAGAGATACCTCTCCGAGCAATCGGAGTGACAAAACCTAATCTCAAATCGCCAACCCAACAAGTACCTTTGGAGACACCTGTAGTACTCCTTTATAATCACCCGATTCGTTGTGACGTTTGGTAGTACCAAAGTGTTCCTCCGGTAAACGGGAGTTGCATAATCTCATAGTTACAGGAACATGTATAGGTCATGAAGAAAGCATTAGCAACATACTAAATGATCATGTGCTAGGCTAACGGAATGGGTCAAGTCAATCAGATCATTCTCCTAATGATGTGATCCCGTTAATCAAATGACAACTCATGTCTATGGTTAGGAAACATAACCATCTTCGATTAACGAGCTAGTCAAGTAGAGGCATACTAGTGACACTCTGTTTGTCTATGTATTCACACATGTATTATGTTTCCGGTTAATACAATTCTAGCATGAATAATAAACATTTATCATGATATAAGGAAATAAATAATAACTTTATTATTGCCTCTAGGGCATATTTCCTTCAGTCTCCCACTTGCACTAGAGTCCATAATCTAGTTCACATCGCCATGTGATTCAACACTAATATTCACATCTGTATGTGATTAACACCCATAGTTCACATCGACATGTGACCAACACCCAAAGGGTTAACTAGAGTCAGTAATCTAGTTCACATCGTTATGTGATTAACACCCAAAGAGTACTAAGGTGTGATCATGTTTTGCTTGTGGGATAATTTTTAGTCAACGGGTCTGTCACATTCAGAGCCGTAAGTATTTTGCAAATTTCTATGTCTACAATGCTCGCTGCGGAGCTACTCTAGCTAATTGCTCCCACTTTCAATATGTATCCAGATAGAGACTCGAGTCATCTAGATCAGTGTTAAAACTTGTATCGGCGTAACTCTTTACGATTTAACCTTCTTTCACTTCCATAATCGAGAAACATATCCTTATTCTACTAAGGATAATTTTGACCGCTGTCCATTGATCTACTCCTAGATCACTATTGCATTCCTTGCCAATCTTAGTGGTAGGGTATGCAATAGATCCGTACACAACATGACATACTTTATAGAACCTATGGCTGATGCATAGGAATGACTTTCATTCTCTTTCTATCTTCCGCCGTGGTCGGGTTTTGAGTCTCACTCAATCTCACACCTTGTAACACAGGCAAGAACTCTTTCTTTGACTGTTCCATTTTGAACTACTTCAAAATCTTGTCAAGGTATGTATTCATTGAAAAACTTATCTAGCGTCTTGATCTATCTCTATAGATCTTGATGCTCAATATGTAAGCAGCTTCACCGAGGTCCTTCTTTGAAAAACTCCTTTCAAACACTCCTTTATGCTTTGCAGAATAATTCTACTTCATTTCCGATCAACAATATGTCATTCACATATACTTATCAGAAATGTTGTAGTGCTCCCACTCACTTTCTTGTAAATACAGGCATTTCCAAAAGTCTGTATAAAACCATATGCTTTGATCAACACATCAAAGCGTATATTCCAACTCCGAGATGCTTGCACCAGTCCATTGATGGATCGCTGGAGCTTGCACATTTTGTTAGCACCTTTAGGATTGACAAAACCTTCTGGTTGCATCATATACAACTCTTCTTTAAGAAAACCATTAAGGAATGCAGTTTTGACATCCATTTGCCAGATTTCATAAAAGGTGGCAATTGCTAACATGATTCGGACAGACATAAGCATCGCTACAGTTGAGTAAATCTCATTGTAGTCAACACCTTGAACTTTTCGAAAACCTTTCTGCGACAAGTCGAGCTTTGTAGATAGTAATACTACTATCAGCATCTGTCTTCCTCTTGAAGATCCATTTATTTAACATGGCTTGCTGATCATCGAGCAAGTCAATCAAAGTCCATACTTTGTTCTCATACATGGATCCTATCTCAGATTTCATGGCCTCAAGCCATTTCGCGGAATCTGGGCTCATCATCGCTTCCTCATAGTTCGTAGGTTCATCATGGTCTAGTAACATGACTTCCTGAACATGATTACCGTACCACTCTGGTGCAGATCTTACTCTGGAAGACCTACGAGGTTTGGTAGTAACTTGATCTGAAGTTTCATGATCATCATCATTAACTTCCTCACTAATTGGTGTAGGAATCACTGGAACTGATTTCTGTGATGAACTACTTTCCAATAAGGGAGAAGGTACAACTACCTCATCAAGTTCTACTTTCCTCCCACTCACTTCTTTCGAGAGAAACTTCTTCTCTAGAAAGGATCCATCTTAGCAACGAAAAACTTGCCTTCGGATCTGTGATAGAAGGTGTACCCAATAGTTGCCTTTGGGTATTCTATGAAGACGCACTTCTCCGATTTGGGTTCGAGCTTATCAGGTGAAAACCTTTTTTCACATAAGCATCACAACTCCAAACTTTAAGAAACAACAGCTTAGGTTTACTGTTAAACCATAGTTCATACGGTGTCGCCTCGGATTTAGATGGTGCCCTATTAAGCGTGAATGCAGCTGTCTCTAATGCATAACCCCAAAAGCGATATTGGTAAATCGGTAAGAGACATCATTGATCGCACCATATCAAAATAAAGTACGGTTTTGACGTTCGGACACACCATTACGTTATGGTGTTCCATGTGGCGTGAGCTGTGAAACTATTCCACATTGTTTTATATGAAGGCCAAACTCGTAACTCAAATATTCTCCTCCACGATCAGATCGTAGAAACTTTATTTTCTTATTACGATGATTCTCCACTTCACTCTGAAATTATTTGAACTTTTCAAATGTTTCAGACTTGTGCTTCATTAAGTAGATATACTCATATCTGCTCAAATCATCTTGTGAAGGTCAGAAAATAACGATACTTGCCGTGAGCTTTAACACTCATCGGACCGCATACATCAGTATGTATTATTTCCAATAAGTCATTTGCTCGCTCCATTGTTCCGAGAACGAGTCTTTAGTCATCTTGCCCATAAGGCATGGTTCGCAAGCATCAAGTGATTCATAATCAAGTGATTCCAAAATCCCATCAGCATGGAGTTTCTTCATCGCTTTACACCAATATAACCTAAGCGGCAGTGCCACAAATAAGTTGCACTATCATTATTAACTTTGCATCTTTTGGCATCAATATTATGAATATGTGTATCACTATGATCGAGATCCAACAAACTATTTTTATTGGGTGTATGACCATTGAAGGTTTTATTCATTTAAACAGAACAACAATTATTCTTTGACTTTAAATGAATAACCATTTTGAAAACTATTTTCATTGGGTGTATGACCATCGAAGGTTTTATTCATTTAAACAGAACAACAATTATTCTTTGACTTTAAATGAATAACCGTTTTGCAATAAACATGATCAAATCATATTCATGCTCAACGCAAACACCAAATAACATTTATTTAGGTTTAACACTAATCCCGATAGTATAGGAGTGTGCGATGATGATCATATCAATCTTGGAACTACTTCCAACACTCATCTTCACTTCCCTTCAACTAGTCTCTGTTTATTACGTAACTCCTGTTTGAGTTACTAATCTTAGCAACGAACAGTATCAAATACTCGGGGCTACTATAAACACTAGTAAGGCACACATCAATAACCTGTATATCAAATATAACCTTGTTCACTTTGCCATCCTTCTTATCCACCAAATATTCAGGGTAGTTCCGCTTCGGTGATCAGTTCCATTGCAGCAAAAGTACTCAGTCTCAGGCTTAGGTCTAGACTTGGGCTTCTTCACTCGAGCAGCAACTTGCTTGCCGTTCCTTTTGAAGTTCCCCTTCTTCCCTTTGCCATTTTTCTTGAGACTAATGGTCTTGTCAACCATCAACACTTGATGTTTTTCTTGATTTCTACCTTCGCCGATTTTAGCATCGCGAAGAGCTCGAGAATCTTTTCCGTCATCCCTTGCATACTATAGTTCATCACGAAGTTCTACTAACTTAGTGATGGTGACTAGAGAATTCTGTCAATCACTATCTTATCTGGAAGATTAACTCCCACTTGATTCAAGTGATTGAAGTACTCAGACAATCTGAGCACATGCTCACTAGTTGAGCGATTCTCCTCCATCTTTTAGCTATAGAACTTGTTGGAGACTTCATATCTCTCAACTCGGGTATTTGCTTGAAATATTAACTTCAATTCCTGGAACATCTCATATGGTCCATGACGTTCAAAACGTCTTTGAAGTCCCGATTCTAAGCCGTTAAGCATGGTGCACTAAACTATCAAGTAGTCATCATATTGAGCTAGCCAAACGTTCATAACGTTTGCATCTGCTCCTGCAATAGGTCTGTCACCTAGCGGTGCATTAAGGACATAATTCTTCTGTGCAGCAATGAGGATAAACCTCAGATCACGGATCCAATCCGCATCATTGCTACTAACATTTTTCAATACAATTTTCTCTAGGAACACATATAAAAACTTAGGGAAGCAACAACGCGAGCTATTGATCTACAACATAATTTGCAAAATACTACGGGACTAAGTTCATGATAAATTAAAGTTCAATTAATCATATTACTTAAGAACTCCCACTTAGACAGACATCTCTCTAGTCATCTAAGTGATCACGTGATCCAAATCAACTAAACCATGTCCGATCATCACGTGAGATGGAGTAGTTTCAATGGTGAACATCACTATGTTGATCATATCTACTATATGATTCACGCTTTCGACCTTTCGGTCTCCGTGTTCGAGGCCATATCTGTTATATGCTAGGCTCGTCAAGTTTAACTGAGTATTCGCGTGTGCAACTGTTTTGCACCCGTTGTAGATGGACGTAGAACTTATCACACCCGATCATCACGTGGTGTCCGGTACTCTGAACTTTGCAGCGGTGCATACTCGAGGAGAACACTTCTTGATAATTTTTAGTGAGAGATCATCTTATAATGCTACCGTCAATCAAAGCAAGATAAAATGCATAAAGGATAAACATCACATGCAATCAATATAAGTGATATGATATGGTCATCATCATCTTGTGCTTGTGATCTCCATCGCCAAGCACCGTCATGATCACCATCGTCACCGGCGCGACACCTTGATCTCCATCGTAGCATCGTTGTCGTCTCGCCAACTATTGCTTCTCGACTATCGCTACTCCTTAGTGATAAAGTAAAGCAATTACATGGCGTTGCATTTCATACAATAAGCGACAACCATATGGCTCCTGCCGATTGCCGATAACTCGGTTACAAAACATGATCATCTCATACAATAAAGTATAGCATCACGTCTTGACCATATCACATCACAACATGCCCTGCAAAAACAAGTTAGGCGTCTTCTACTTTGTTGTTGCAAGTTTTACGTGGCTGCTATGGGCTGAGCAAGAACCGTTCTTACCTACGCATCAAAACCACAGCGATACTTTGTCAAATAGACTCCGTTTAACCTTCTCAAGGACGGGCGTAGCCACACTCGATTCAACTAAAGTGAGAGAGCAGACACCGCCGGTCACCTTTAAGCAACGAGTGCTCGGAGCGGTGAAACCAGTCTCGCGTAAGCGTCACGCGTAATGTCGGTCCGGGCGCTTCATCTCACAATACCGCTGAACCAAAGTATGACATGCTGGTAGGCAGTATGACTTGTATCGTCCACAACTCACTTGTGTTCTACTAGTGCACATGACATCAACGCATAAAACCAGGCTCGATACCCTTTGTTGGGGAGCGTAGTAATTTCAAAATTTTCCTACGATCACGCTTGACCATGGTGATGGCATAGCAACGAGAGGGGAGAGTGTCCGTCCACGTACCCTCGAGACCGAAAGCGAAGCGTTATAACAACGCGGTTGATGTAGTCGTGCGTCTTCACGATCCGACCGATCCAAGCACCGAGCGTCACGGCACCTCCGAGTTCGCACACGTTCAGCTCGATGGCGATCCCGGACTCGATCCAGCAAAGTGTCGGGGATGAGTTCCGTCAAGACGACGGCGTGGTGGCGATGATGATGCTCCACCGCGCGCAGGGCTTCGCCTAAGATCCATGACGATATGACTTCTCCGGCGCAGGCTTCGCATAAGCTCCATGACGATATGACGAAGTGGAATATGGTGGAGGGGCACGCGACACGGCTAAGGAACGATCCGTAGATCAACTTGTGTGTCATGGGGTGCCCCCCCCTGCCAGTATATAAAGGAGGGAGGGAGGAGGAGGCCGGCCCTAGGAGGGGGCGCCATGGAGGAGTCCTACTCCCACCGGGAGTAGGACTCCCCTCTTCTCCTAGTTGGACTAGGACTTGGGAAGGGGAAGAGGGAAGGGTGCGGCCCCTCCCTAGTCCAATTCGGACTAGGCCATGGGGGGCGCTTGGCCTGCCCTAGGCAGCCCCTCTCTCTTTCCGCAGGGCCCAATAAGGCCCAATACTTCTCCCGGCGAATTCCGTAACTCTCCCGGTACTCGAAAAATACCGAATCATTGGAACCTTTCCGAACTCGAATATAGTCGTCCAATATATCGATCTTTACGTCTCGACCATTTCGAGACTCCTCGTCATGTCCCCGATCTCATCCGGGACTCGAACTCCTTCGGTACATCAAAACTCATAAACTCATAATATAAGCATCATCGAAACCTTAAGCGTGCGGACCCTACGGGTTCAAGAACTATGTAGACATGACCTAGAACTATTCTCGGTAATAACCAATAGCGGAACCTGGATGCCCATATTGGTTCCTACATATTCTCGAAGATCTTTATCGGTCAAACCGCATAACGACATCGTTGTTCCCTTTGTCATCGGTATGTTACTTACCCGAGATTCGATCGTCGGTATCCAATACCTAGTTCAATCTAGTTACGGTAAGTCTCTTTACTCGTTCCGTAATACATCATCTCACAACTAACTCATTAGTTGTAATGCTTGCAAGGCTTAAGTGATGTGTATCACCGAGAAGGCCTAGAGATACCTCTCCAGACAATCGGAGTGACAAAACCTAATCTCGAAATCGCCAACCCAACAAGTACCTTTGGAGACACTGTAGTACTCCTTTATAATCACCCGATTACGTTGTGACGTTTGGTAGTACCAAAGTGTTCCTCCGTGGCGGAGTTGCATAATCTCATAGTTACAGGAACATGTATAGGTCATGAAGAAAGCATTAGCAACATACTAAATGATCATGTGCTAGGCTAACGGAATGGGTCAAGTCAATCAGATCATTCTCCTAATGATGTGATCCCGTTAATCAAATGACAACTCATGTCTATGGTTAGGAAACATAACCATCTTCGATTAACGAGCTAGTCAAGTAGAGGCATACTAGTGACACTCTGTTTGTCTATGTATTCACACATGTATTATGTTTCCGGTTAATACAATTCTAGCATGAATAATAAACATTTATCATGATATAAGGAAATAAATAATAACTTTATTATTGCCTCTAGGGCATATTTCCTTCACGAACACCAAACAGGGCCAGGCCCACCTCTCTCCTAGGCGGTCTCAACCTGCCCTGTCGCTCCGCCTCAAGATCCACTCGCGGGTGCTCCACCAGCCGACCCGACTTTAGTCTCACATGTATCATGTATAAAGTATATAGTATATACCAGTGATCACCTCCCGAGTGATCACGGCCCGATAGTATAGCACGGCGGAGGCGGACAAGAATGTAGGGCCACAGATGAAAATACTAGCATCCTATACTAAGCATATAGGATTGCGGTAAGGTAACTACTTGAGAGTAATGAGTGGACAAAGCTATGCAGCAAAGATAGGAGTATCTGAAGCAAGTAACATGCTACACTACTCTAATGCAAGCAGTATAGAGAAGAGTAGGCGATATCTGGTGATCAAGGGGGGCTTGCCTGGTTGCTCTGGCAAGAGAGAGGGTCGTCAACACCGTAGTCGAGCCCAGGCGATGTGAGCGTCGGTCTCGTAGTCACCGGAGGGAAGAGGGGAAGAAACAATGAATACCAAGTAAGCAGATGCATATCGATGCATGACATGACAAGTAGCGATGCTAGGCGTGCCCTAACGTGGTATGAGGTGGTCTTGGTTAAGGAAACATCCGGAAAGTATTCGGTGTTTCGTGTTTCGAGCGAGAGCCGAGGGGGAAAGTTGCAGGTTCGATAGGTTAGGGGTGTGTGGCGGACGAACGGATTGCGTATCCGGATTCGTCTCGTCGTTCTCAAGAACTTTCATGTTGAAAATATTTTAATCCGACTTATGGATTAAAAGATATGATTTTCTAAAGATTTTATTAATTTACGGAATTTAGTTAATTAATTAATTAATTGAAAAATGGATTTATAGCGTCGACATGATGTCATCTCGACGTCGGCGATCAACGAGGTTGACTTGGTCAACTGACAGTGGGTCCCGTTCAATCGATGTTGTTAACTAATTACCCAGTTTAGTTTAATTAATGATAGTTAATTAGGTTAATTAGCCATTAGGTTAATTAATCGGGATTAATTAAATTAATTATTTACTTAATTAATTAATTAATTAATTAATTAATTTTATTCATTTTATTTTTATTTATTCATTTTATTAAATGTTCGGGGGCATGTCATTGCTCTGGCAGTCCAAATACCTAGTGACCGAAAGTCAATGGCCCGGCCAAGACCCCTAGGGCCCACTGGTCAGTGACCCAGGGGTGGCCCCGGGTCGGCCACGTCGGCGGCCGGCGTTGGGGAGCTCCGGGGAGCCAAAACACGGCGGAGGGCGCCGGACCTCGCCGGGATTCGCCGTCCGGCGGCCAAAATGGGTGTGGCTACTCCCGTTCGAAAGCTGGCGACGTCGCGCGTCACGTGGAGCTACGGGTTGGCCCCGGGGATGACCGGAACCACGCCGGCGATGAGATCCGCGACGTGGGGCGCTTCGGGTCTGCGGCGTGCTCGCTGGGCCGCAGCGGGCGAGGAGAAGAGAGCGGAGAGGGCCGGGGAGCACGTTCCCGTGCTCGGGCGAGGAAGAGAGAGGAGGCCGGGCGGAACGGCGGCGGGCGGCGAGGGAAGGGCCTCGTCCGAGCGGAGGAGGCGCGAGGGAGGGGTGTCTGTGGGCGGTGAGCAGGCGCGAGCCGAGCGCGATGAGCTGCTGCATCGGAGCGAAGCTCCGGCCATGGCACCGAGGGGGGGGAGGGGGAGGGATCGATCCTGTGGGGTCGGGGAGCGAAGGGGGAGAAGAGCTCACGGGGATCGTGGGGTCTCTGTAGTGAGCTCGGGGCGATCGGGGCAACCGGCGAGGAGGAGGGGGGAGGCGGCTGTCCAGTGATCGCGGATCCGGCGAGGTGGGGTGGGAGTCGGGGAAGGCCCCGAGGCGACGAGGGGGGTCGGGCGCCCTGCGCGGCCGGTCGGGAAGGAGAGGAGGAGGTGAGGACGGGGCGGTGGGGCGCCGGCGTCGGAGGGGCGACGGGATCAGGCGGACCCGATCCAGATCGTGAGAGGAGGAGGAGAAGGGATCGGGGAAAGAGAGTGTCGGCTAGGGTTTGCCGGTGGGGAGGGATATGGGAGTGAGGGGTGGGCGGGCGAGGCTGGCCGGCTGGGCAGTGGGGGCTTGGCCCAGTTTGGCCTGTGGGGTTTTTCTCCCCCTCTCATTTTGTTTTATTTTTCTTTTCTTATCTTTTTCTTTTCTGTTTTAGTTTATTTAAAATATTCATACCCTTTACAAAAATGTGTGCACCCCACCATAATTAACTTTGTAATATTTGACAACCCCCGAACATTTTAGTTTTAATTTTTGAAAACTTTTATTGTCATTATAATTTTAAATTTTTAATTTCAAAACCGTTTCAATCTAACCCGTGGTTAACTACAGTGACAGAGGTGACGTGGCACCATCACGTGAGATTACTGTAGCATGATTATCCGGGCGTTACAAATCTCCTCCACTACAAGAAATCTCGTCCCGAGATTTAGGAGGTAGAAGGAAAGAGTCGGGGTATTCATCTCGAAGACGATCCGCGTTCCCGGTGGCCGTCTTGAGTGATTCGACCCTTTGGACTTTGAGGAACTTGATCGCCTTCCGGCGTGTGCGGCGTTCAGCTTGGTCGAGAATGCGGACGGATGCTCTCTATAGGAGAGGTCTGTTGCAATTCGAGCACTTCATGGTCCTTTGCTCGGATTGGGTCCTTGAAGCAGCGTCGGAGTTGTGACACGTGGAACACATCGTGAACTGTGAAAGGTTGACGGAAGCTCGATTGATAAGCCACTTTTCCGCCTTTCGAGAATAGTGAATGGGCCAATATAGCGAGAGCTAGCTTGCCCTTGATCCCGGCGGTGAGCACCCTTCATTGGTGTAACGCGAAGATAGGCCTTTTCGCCGAGTTGATAGACCATGTCTTTGTGATGACGGTCATAATTACTCTTTTAGCGTGGTCGAGCAGTCTTGAGATTCTCGCGAATAATGAGGAATTGTTCTTGGCATGTTGGATAATATCCGGACCGAAGAGTGGGCGTTCCCGATTTGGACCAGTTCGGAGGGTTCGCACTTTCGTCCATATAACACTTGAAGGGGCCATCTTGAGACTAGCTTGATAGCTATTATTATAAGAGAACTCAGCATACGGAGAGATTCCTCCCATTTCTTGCGAAGGAAGCGACACAAGCTCGAAGCATGTCTTGAGAACTTGGTTGACACGTTCAACTTGCCCTTGAGACTGCGGATGAAGCGATCTTGAAAGATAAATGAGTCCCCATAGCTTCTTGAAAACTTGCCCAAAATCTTGAAGTGAATAAGCTGCCACGGTCCGAACTGATAACCAGTGGAATGCCGTGAAGTGAAACAATTATGGACATGTAGAGAGTTGCAAGCTGACTAACAGTGATCGTTTCCTTGACCGCCAGAAAATGTGCAACTTTAGAAAGCCGGTCAATGACGACAAGAATAGCATCATTACCTTTCTGCGATTTGGGAAATCCAGTGATGAAGTCCATTTCAACATGGTCCCATTTCCATTCAGGAATAGAGATAGGTTGCAGAGTTCCAGCAGGCCTTTGATGTTCTGCTTTGATACGACGGCAAACGTCACACTCAGCAACATAGCGAGCAATGTCTTGCTTCATATTAGACCACCAGAATCTCTGACGAATGTCTTGATACATCTCCGTACTACCAGGATGGATACATAGAGGCGTATCATGAGCTTCTTTCATAACCTTCTGAGTCATATTCAGGTTTTCCATCTTACACGGCACCACTAGGCGGCCTTTGAAGTACAAGGCGCCATCATCAACAATAGTGAAGAATGAGGATTTCCTTCTTTGAGGTCGCACTTAATCTTGTAGACTTGAGTCAAATCCTGCATTGTCTTTATGGTGCCCACGAGATCGGGTTCAACAACCAGGGTATAGAGGGAACCGGGAAACAACACGGAGATTCATCTTGCGGAACTCCGGAGGAGGGGGCGAGTGCACCGGAGGAACAATATGGAGGTTCAGCTTTCTGAATTCTTCAACAAGTGAGGCTGAACTTTGTGAACTGAAGGTGGTTGCGAGAAGACTTGCGGCTCAAGGCATCAGCCATTACATTAGCCTTGCTCGGCGTATAGGAAATACCCAAATCAAAGTATGCAACAGTCTCCATCCATCTCGTGGACGGAGGTTCAGGTCTGGCTGAGTAAGCAGATACTTGGACTTTGGTGGTCGGTGAAGATCTCGTAGCGATTACCGAGAAGGTAATGTCGCCTTGCTTGATGCATGAATGACAGCAGCAAGCTCGAGGTCGTGAACTGGGTAGTTCTCTTCGTGAGGGCGCAATTGCCGAGAGGCATAAGCAACCACTTTGCGCTCTTGCATTAGGACACCGCCTAATCCTTGACGGGAAGCGTCGCAGTAAATGACGAAGTCCTTCTTAGTATCAGGAGGAGCTAGCACCGGGGCAGAAGTCAACTTGTCTTTGAGTGCCTAGAAACTTTCCTGACATTTATCTGTCCATTGGAATTTGACGCCCTTATGCAACAGGTTAGTCAGAGGCCTGGCAATCTTGGAGAAGTTCTCGACGAATCGACGGCAATAGCTGGCGAGACCGAGAAAACTTCGACTTGCTTAACGTTCTTGGAGGAGTCAATCGAGAATAGCCTGAACTCTTTCAGGGTTGACGGCAATACCATCCTTAGAAATGACATGCCCAAGATAGGTTACTTCGGGAAGCCAGAATTCACATTTGGAGAACTTGGCATAGAGTTGATGCTCTCGTAGCTTTTCTAGCACAAGACGAAGATGTTCAGCATGCTCTTCTTCGTTCTTAGAAAATATCAGGATATCATCCAGATAAACCACGACGAACTTGTCGAGGTAATCCATGAATATATAGTTCATCAGGCGGGAGAAGGTGGCTGGAGCATTGGTTAAGCCGAAAAACATGACGGTGTACTCGTAAGAACCATAACGAGTCACAAAGGCGGTCTTGGGATATCCTCCTCACGAACACGGATCTGGTGGTAGCCCAACCTCAAGTCGAGTTTCGAGAACACTGACGAACCAGCCAGTTGATCATAAAGATCATTGATCCGAGGAAGAGGATACTTATTCTGAATGGTAGCTTGATTTATAGGACGGTAGTCTTGGACCAATCGGTTTGTCCCATCTTTCTTCTTGACGAAGAGAGAAGGTGCTCCCCAAGGAGAGCAACTTGGGCGAATGAAACCACTTTGAAGAGATTTGTCGATTTCCTCTTGAGCTCAAGGAGTTCATGCGGCGGCATCTTGTAGGGTCGCTTGGCTATAGGAGTGGTGCCTGGTTTCAAGTCGATGACGAATTCGAAAGCTCTAGCAGGGGGAATCCCTGGAAGTTCTTCAGGAAAGACATCCTGGAAGTCACGAACGACAGGAATGTTTTCAATACCCTCGAGTGGTGCAGCGTTCAAGGCATTCAATGCATAGAGCCTTGCCTCGGCATTTTGCACCAGATGAGCTCGGTAAGTGACTATTTCATCTGAAGGGTGTAGCAGATGGACGGTCTTCGTGGCGCAAACTATGGAAGCAGTATGCGCCTTTAACCAATTCATTCCCAGAATGAGGTCAATGCTACAAGACTTCAGCACGATAGGAGAGACAAGGAATTCCAGTCCTTCGATTTCAACGGGGACGTCGTTGCAAATCATGGAGGTTCGACATTGGCCCGCAGGGGTGTGTACTAATAGTGAAGCATTCATGTCTTCACTTTTAATGCCATGCATGAATGCAAAATCTTCAGACATGAATGAATGCGATGCCCCTGTATCAAATAAAACACATGCGGGTACTGAATTTATGAGAAGTGTACCCATCACAGTAGCAGGTTGGTCTTGAGCTTCGTTCAGATCAACGTGGTTGGCCTGAACTCGACCATAAGGCTTGGCAGTGTTGTTGCGGGGCTGGGTGTTTCCACGGCCAGCCGCTGGAAGGGCCAGCTGATTCTGGTTCTGGTTGCATTCTCTAGCACGGTGCCCTGGTTGTCCACACCTGAAGCACAAGCCATTATTGGGAGTGGGAACAGGAGCTTGGGGTGGTGGAGCTGGAAGCTTTGGCTGCTTAGTTGAAGTAGGCAGACGAGGTGCAGCATAGCTCTGCCTTGGAGCAGGTGCATTCGGCTGGTACATACTGTTGGGAATCCATATCTTGCGGTTCTGCGAGGACGGGCCCGAAGATGAGCCCGTGTCACGGTTGCGCCTGTTAGAGCTCTGGTATTCCTGCAGACCAGTTTCGACATTGATAGCCTTGTTCACCAAGGTGGCGAAATCAGCAAAGTCGTGCACTAGAAGTGCGAGCTTGATGTCAGCTTGAAGGCCGTCACGGAACTTCTCTTGTCTGCGTGCATCAGTTGCAATATCCTCTTCAGCATAGCGAGACAAGTCCAAGAACTCTCGCTGATAAGCTTCAACAGTCTTGTTGCCTTGGGTGAGGTTGCGGAACTCACGCTTCTTCCGGTCCATGACCCCTTGTGGGATGAAGCGGGCACGGAAGGCAGCTTGGAGGTCTGGCCAGGTGATGAGTGTTCCAACTGGCAGAAATGCGCTGCGGCTATCCCACCATTGAGCTGCGGGTCCCTTCAGAAGAAGGAAGCAAAAGTGACATAGCCGGTGGGCTACATCAGCAGACTCCATCTCATAGGTGATGTCACGGAGCCAGTCATCAGCATCCAGCGGCTGGGTTGAGCTGCGGTACACGCTTGGATTGAGGCGTATGAAATCCTGCAGAGTTGTTGTGTTTGGCTGGTGGTTCATATTGGGGCGAGGAAACTGAGCCATCATGTTTTCCATGAACTGGCGATTCATCTCAAGCTGTTGGATCATACCAGCCATGTACTCAGGCGGTGGTGGGAAGTTGCCACCACGACCACGACCAGCTGGTCTAACCATCCTGCTAATATATAACAGGGGTACTTCAGCACTTGAGAAATTATGCAAAGGACAAGAATCATTCATGATGAAACATGCATAATGAAAGCAGACGATAGAAACTACATAGTAGTTGGCATATCTTACAAAAGGGATCATGCATAGAGTTCGCACACGAGTTCAGTACATAGACTAAGACATCATAGGCGGCACGCAGGCTCGCGGCGAATGCATCTAACACTAACAAGCAGGCCTACATCAGTCCCACGTGGTACTGCGGAGGTAGATGTAGCCTGAAAGCTGGTAGTGTGGCAGCGGATAGTCCTCCACGTCAGTGACCTGGGGGCCGCGGATACTCTGGTGCTGAACCCGACGTCCAAGTGGCAGAAGAGGGCCAAGTGCGGGAGAGTAGCCTCCCACGTCTGGCCAACCGACACCCTGAGGCATCATGGTCCTGGCTGGGTAGATCGCAGAACGCGGCAGCTCTCTGGATCGGACAAAGGGGTGCAGTAGCGTCAGAGCACGGTAGAGGTGCTGACGGGTGATGTACAACTCGTGGCGAAGAGCTCGGTTAGCTCGATCCAGCCCATCAGCATGCAGAACAAAGTTCTGATGGTAGAAGGGCTCTCTGGTGACAGTGGAGTAGGCAGCAGTGTAGTAACCCTCCTCACCCACATCAGACGCGATAGCAATGTGCCTGAAGGGGGAGGTGTCCAACTCCCGATACTCTCCACGAAGGCGTGTCAGAGCAGCATAAGCAGCATCGTGGACTGCCATATCGATAGTCACCCCAACACCATGTGCGGTGTGCAGCACAGTAGTGGAGTCATACTCCCGAGAGTAGAGGTGGACGATGGCGCTGCATCGCTCCTGGTTATAGTCTGGTACTCCTCAAAGACGATGTACTCGGGGTGCCAGCGATAACCCGGATAGGTCATCATCTCGCTAGCACCGCAGTGATCCCGAGGCACCAATGGCCGTCGTGTGGCGCACGACCTGCCTCGTGGGTTCCATCTGAAAACAAAGATGTTTCAAAGGAGTCAAATGACGGTGGAAATTGCTCAAAATACAATTCCAAGAAACAACTATGGCTTTATCCAACTTTGGGGTGAAAGTGGTCACGGGATCTGGTGTTAGTTAGTAAAATCGTTTAACCCGAGTAGAAGAGAGTTGAGCCCCGAGTAAAGGTCGAGGAGTAAAAGATCCTAGTACCACCCGATGGCGACGTGGGCCCGTAAGGCACACAGCCAAGTTAGTAAAAGTTTTGCAATGTCTAGACTCGACTTCGCCAAGGAGTGTGGAAGGGATTCCTACAGCGATCGGCTCGATACCAACTTGTGACGCCCCGATTTAATCGTACACTAATCATGCACGCAAATGTGTACGATCAAGATCGTGGACTCACGGAAGATATCACAACACAACTCTACAAATAAAATAAGTCATACAAGCATCATAATACAAGCCAGGGCCTCGAGGGCTCGAATACAAGTGCTCGATCATAGGCGAGTTAAGCGGAAGCAACAATATCTGAGTACTGAGACATAAGTTAAACAAGTTGCCATAAGATGGCTAGCACAAACTGGGGACAGATCGAAGAGGAGCAGGCCTCCTGCCCGGGATCCTCCTAGCTACTCACCGGTAAATCGCCGGGCTGCACGTAGTAGTAGGCACCTCCGAGTAGTAGTCGCCATCGACGGTGGCGTCGCTCCTAGGCTCCATCGTGCTGGTTGCAGCAATCGAGTAGAGGTAGGGGAAAAGGGGAACAAGGCAACCGTGAGTACTCATCCAAAGTACTGCAAGCAAGGAGCTACATTACATATGCATGGATATATGTGTAAAGGGCCATATCGGTGGACTGAACTGCAGAATGCCGAATAAGAGGGGATAGCTAGTCTTAGCGAAGACTACGCTCGGTCACTGTCTTGCAACAGTAGAAGAGGACAATCTGAAGTCCTCCAAGTAACATCACATAGCAATAATCCTACCGGCGATCCCTCCTCATATCCACGAGAGAGAGCGACCACCGGTTGTATCCGCACTTGGAAGGGTGTGTTTTATCAACTAACGGTTCTAGTTGTCATAAGCTCAAGGTACAACTCCAAGTCGCCCCTGTTATCGAAGATCACGGCTATTCGAATAGATTAACTTCCCTGCAGGGTGCACCATCTTACCCAAGACGCTTGATCCCATTTGGCGGACACACTTTCTCGGTCATGCCCGCCGCGGAAGATCAACACGCCGCAGCCCCACCTAGGCTGTGAGAGGCCAGCACGCCGGTCTAAACCTAAGCGCGCAGGGTGCGCCCATCGCCCGAGCACACTGCACGCTATGCAGGGCGGCCGGAGCAGATCTAGCCTAGCAGCGTTCCATCCAATCCGGGCGCGCCGCTCCGTCAGCCGACGTCTGAAGTGCTTGGTGATACCACGACGCGGGATACCCATAACTACTCCCCGTAGATGGTTAGTGTGTATAAGCTCGTAGCCAACTCAGATCAAATACCAAGAACTCGTTAAGCGTGTTAAGTATCCGCGAACACCAAACAGGCCAGCCCACCTCTCTCCTAGGCGGTCTCAACCTGCCTGCCGCTCCGCCTCAAGATCCACTCATGGGTGCTCCACCGGCCGACCCGACTTTAGTCTCACATGTATCATGTATAAAGTATATAGTATATACCGTGATCACCTCCCGAGTGATCACGGCCCGATAGTATAGCACGCAGACGGACAAGAATGTAGGGCCACAGATGAAAATACTAGCATCCTATACTAAGCATATAGGATTGCGGTAAGGTAACAACAATAGTAACAAGGACAAAGCTATGCAGCAAGATAGGAGTATCTGAAAGCAATAACATGCTACACTACTCTAATGCAAGCAGATAGAGAAGAGTAGGCGATATCCGTGATCAAGGGGGGCTTGCCTGGTTGCTCGGCAAGAGAGAGGGTCGTCAACACCGTAGTCGAACCGGGGCGGCAGCAGCGTCGGTCTCGTAGTCTACCGGAGGAAGAGGGGAAGAAACAATGAATACCAAGTAAGCAGATGCATATCGATGCATGACATGACAAGTAGCGATGCTAGGCGTGCCCTAACGTGGTATGAGGTGGTGCTGGTTAAGAAACATCCGGAAAGTATTCCGGTGTTTCGTGTTTTCGAGCGGAGAGCCGAGGGGGAAAGTTGCAGGTTCGATAGGTTAGGGTGTGTGGCGGACGAACGGACCGCGATCCGGATTCGTCTCGCCGCTCGAGTAACTTTCATGTTGAAAATATTTTAATCGAGTTACGGATTAAAAGATATGATTTTCTAAAGATTTTATTAATTTCGGAATTTAGTTAATTAATTAATTAATTGAAAAATGGATTTATGACGTCAGCATGATGTCATGCTGACATCAGCAGTCAACAGGGTTGACTTGGTCAACCTGACAGGTGGGTCCCGTTAAATGATGGTTGTTAACTAATTACCCAGTTTAGTTTAATTAACAGTAGTTAATTAGGTTAATTAGCCATTAGGTTAATTAATAAGGATTAATTAAATTAATTATTTACTTAATTAATTAATTAATTAATTAATTAATTATATTCATTTTATTTTATTTATTCATTTTTATTAAATGTTAAGGGGGGCATGTCATTGGCTTTGGCCGGTCGGTCGACCTAGCCGACCGAAAGTCAACAGTTCGGCCGGGCCCCTAGGGCCTGGTCGATGACCTGTGGTGGCCCGGTCGCCACGTCGGCGGCCGGCGTTGGGGAGCTCCGGGGAGCCAAAACACGGCGGAGGGCGCCGGACCTCGCCGGGATTCGCCGTCCGGCGGCCAAAATGGGTGTGGCTACTCCCGTTCGAAAGCTGGCGACGTCGCGCGTCACGTGGAGCTACGGGTTGGCCCCGGGGATGACCGGAACCACGCCGGCGACGAGATCCGCGACGGGGGGCGCTCGGGTGCTGCGGCGTGCTCGCCGGGGCCGCGGTTCGGGCGAGGAGAAGAGAGCGGAGAGGGCCGGGGAGCACGTTCCCGTGCTCGGGCGAGGAAGAGAGAGGGAGGCCGGGGAGCACGTTCCCGTGCTCGGGCGAGGAAGAGAGAGGGAGGCCGGGGCGGAACGGCGCAGCGGCGGGGAAGGGCCTCGTGAGCGGAGGAGGCGCGAGGAGGGGTGTCTGTGGCGGTGGGAGCTGAGCAATGGCCTTGAGCGCGACGAAGCGCGGGCACGAGCGAAGCCCGCCATGGCACTGAGCTGGGGGTGGGGGAAGAGGGATCGATCCGGGGATCGGGGAGGAGGGGGAGAAGAGCTCACGGGGATGCGAGGGTCTCTGTAGTGAGCTGGGCGGTCGGGGCGCACCGGCGAGGAGGAGAAGGGAGGCGGCCGTCCCCGTCGCGGATCCAGCGAGGTGGGGTGGGAGTCGGGACGGCCCAGGCGACGAGGGGTCAGGCGCCTGCTTGGCCGGGTCGGGAGGAGAGGAGGAGGTGAGGACGGGGCGGTGGGGCGCCGGCGTCGGAGGGGCGACGGGATCGGGCGGACCCCGATCCAGATCGGCGGGGAGGGAGGAGAAGGGGATCGGGGGGAAAGAGAGTGTCGGCTAGGGTTTGCCGACCGGGGGAGGGGGGATATGGGAGTGAGGGGGTGGGCTGGGCGGGGCTGGCTGGTGGGCAGTGGGGCTTGGCCCGGATTTGGCTGTGGGGTTTTCTCCCCTCTCATTTTAGTTTATTTAAAATATTCAGACCCTTTACAAAAATGTGTGCACCCCACCATAATTAACTTTGTAATATTTGACAACCCCCGAACATTTTAGTTTTAATTTTTGAAAACTTTTATTGTCATTATAATTTTGAATTTTTAATTTTGAAATCGTTTCAATCTAACCCGTGGTTAACTACAGTGACAGAGGTGACGTGGCACCATCACGTGAGATTACTGTAGCATGATTATCCGGGCGTTACAATAGATCTATTTTATAGTTCTTTTGTTTTGTATTGTGTTGGGCCAAATTGTGGAGGGCATATAGGGCTTGCGTGCAGTCCAGAAATTCTCTCCTCCTGATGCCTCCAGCTAAAGAGAGCAGTTCACTTGGAATCTTCATGTGGTTCGGTTGGCGAGTAGGTGCAGTGTGAAGATCCATCGCATGGGATTTTTTTGGACTGCTGCCTACCAGCAAGGACGCCGTCCCTGCGCACCTACGTCCTCTGTTGCCATGAGATCAAGGACGAGCAGCAGCTCGCAAGGCTTGGGAGCTAACAATATATCTGTGTATTTGTTGTTGATTTTGTTTGCGCAGTCCACTGCATGAGTGTAAGAAGCATACCCGTCAGCACCGTGCGGTGCGGACGTGCAGTTCGCCGGTGACGACGCCCTGGAACAGTAGTTGCGTTGCAGCCTACTTTGGCGACTATGCAGTTTGTGGTGTACACGGGTTCAGATGATCCACGCATTGAGTTTTCTTTTTCTCAAAAAAATGTATGACGATGGAGTTGTCATTATGCAAAATACACAGAAGAACATTTCATTGTTTTTGTCTAGAGGTTCGTTTCATTGTTCTCAAGCGGTTCATTTGAATGAAAGAATTAAAATAGTTAGAAAAAAGAAACTAATGCAGTACACTTGCCTCTACTCTGGAGTTCGGACGCGTTAACACAAAGAAAGGACAAAATAGAAAATGCAGTGCACTTGGCTCGTCACTACAGTCCCAAACATGTTAATGAAAAACGTTGTCCCAAAAAAACGTGTTACATGAAAATGTCAACAGTAACTCATGCGGCTCACTTTTGAAAGTGTTGCGGTTCATTTTTTGTATTGATGTGGTTCACTTGCTCGTCTGTGAAAATATATGTCCGACAAAAAAAACCATGAAGTTCACTTGCCCGCCTGCTGCAGCGCGGTTAGCAGTGCGGTTTTATGTCTGATGAAGTTCACTCATCGATTTGGGTGTCGCGAAAAACAGAGTGTCCGTATTTCGGTAAATTCGAAATTCCTCTTAAATCGTAAAGAATTAGAGAGAGTGTTCTACATGAAAAAGTTGCGCCTCGTCGATATATTTCCAACGGCGTATCTTTTGAATCATTTCGACCAGCGGTTTGTAAAAATTTCATGAAAAACGATCGCTGCCTCACTTAGTCAGCCGCACGATTTTCAAAATAAACAAAAAACCGTAAGGAATATAAAAAACATTGCAACATATGAAAGTTGCGCCTCGTTCGTAGCTGTACAACGACGTATCACACGCCTCGTTTCGACAAACGGTTCAAAAACTAGAGCGAAAACAGTACCGAAAATTTTAAAAAAACTTGAAAAATAGAATTTCGCGATTTAGTAAATTTGAAACTGCTCTTAAACCGTAACGTATTAGAGAAAGATTTATATATGAAAAAGATTCGCCTCGACAATATCTATCCAACGGCGTATCATTTGCTTCATTCCGACAAGCGGTTTAGAAAAAAAGCGAAAAAACGCTCGCTGACACTCGTCATCCGCCGCACCATTTTCAAAACTGCTCTTAAACCGTGTGGATTCTCGAAAAATGTTCAACATGTCGAAGTTGCGTCTAATCCATAGCTTTTCAACAGTATATTACACGCGTCATTCCGATAAACGGTTAAAAAACTAGAGCGAAAACAGTACCGAAAAAACAACGCATACAATTTTTTCCAACGAGAAGTTCAGTAGTCTCTATTGCAGTGCTCGTTGTCAAAATGATGCAGTGCGCTTCTGTTGAGCGTGCAGTGCCGAAGTGGTGTGCAGAATAGTTATTCTGCTAATATTAGCAGAATAGACCGTCTATGTGTGTGTGTGTGTGTGTGTGTCTATATATATATATATATATATATATATATATATATATATATATATATATATATATATATATATATATATATATATATATATATTTATGTGTGCCTCCTCCATAGATTACACCTCGGTCATATTCTTGTAGTGCTTAGGCGAAGCCCTGCGCGGATTACTTCACCATCATCGTCATCACGCCGTCATGTTTTCGAAACTCATCTACTTCCTTGACACTTTGCTGGATCAAGAGTTCGAGGGATGTCATCGAGCGGAACGTGTGCAGAACTCGGCGGTGTCGTACGTTTGGTGCTTGATCGGTCGGAACGAGAAGAAGTTCGACTACATCAACCGCGTTATCAAACGCTTCTGCTTTCGGTTAGACACACTCCCCCCTCTCGTTTCTATGCATCTCCTAGATAGATCTTGCGTGAGCGTAGGATTTTTTTTTGAAATTGCATGATACGTTCCCAACAGTGGCATACGAGTCAGGTCAATGCGTAGATGATTTGCACGAGTAGAACACAAAGAGTTGTGGGCGGTGATCATCATACTGCTTACCACCAATGTCTTATTTTGATTCGACGCTATTGTTGGATGAAGCGGCTTGTACCAACCTTACATGACCACGTTCATGAGACTGGTTCCACCGAAAGACATGCAACTATTTTTGCATAAAGGTGGCTGCCGGTCCTTGTTGAAGGTTAAAATAACAAACTTGATAAATCACTGTTGTGGTTTTTGTGCCGTAGTAAGAACGGTTCTTGCTAGAAGCCCGTAGCAGCCACGTAAAACTTGCAACAACGAAGTAGAGGTTGTCTAAAATGTTTTTGTAGGGCGTGTTGTGATGTGATATGGTCAAGACATGATGTGATATACATTGTTGTATGAGATGATCATGTTTTGTAGAAGTTATCGGCAACTGGCGGGAGCCTTATGGTTGTTGCTTTATTGTATGAAATGCAAACGCCATGTAGTTGCTTTACTTTATCACTAAGCGGTGGCGATAGTTGTAGAAGCAATAGTTGGCGAGACGACCACGACGCTACGATGGAGATCAAGGTGTCAAGCCGGTGACGATGGAGATCATGACAATGCTTTGGAGATGGAGATCATGACATATATATATGTAAACTATACCCGACCCGAATATTGATAGAAATTCTCATAATAGATCCTTTAAATATTGATACGGTATTATCAATCATATGGGCAGGGAAGACCCCCTGTAAAAAAAAGCAATATCTAATATTTAAGCAAGTTAAATTTTAAATTAAATGAATAAGCAGTGTTGAATATTTAAGCAACCTTGGCATGTATGTACGCATACACTGACACAAGGATTCCTAAGGAAGAGCTACCTATCTGAAGGCATGAAGAAGTGCATCGCTGGCAAGCGAAGAAGAAAAGAAGAGCCAGCCAATTATTCACCGAGAGACAATGCCATGTGAAGAAAGCAAAGATTCCTGAAGATTGAAGCTTGTCGGCACTCTCTCGCACTTTTCTATATTATTAGAAGGACACGCGTGTACCCTAGTAGGACACGTGTGCATACTACCGTGTGTAAAATAAGTGAAGGAATGCTTCCGAAGGCCTCCTTTGCAGCCACCCCTTGTGGCTATAAAAGGAGACGCTAGGCTCAAGAAGAAAAAACACAAGAGACGGGAGAGCACGAAGCACTCAGAGCATCGAGACTCTCCAGAGCACCACTTCCTTCATAGTCTAGCCACCACCACTACTAGTAGAATAGCCAAGGAGGCGCTTAGTTCGCCAAGAGTTTGAAGGTAATTTCCTAGTTGTGTGTAATCCCTTCAGGGCATCCCGAAAGGGAAAGCCATATGTAAATTATGTTGTTGAAATGATGTAGTTTCTTGGTTTCACTTGGTATTTTTACTTATGAATTTATGGGACGAGTTCTTATGCTAGGGATCCTATAGGAGAAACCTCTGCGTGTGTAGTTCTCTGTGTAGCCCAGATTGGCGTTTGAATGAGAACCTTGTGGCCGTAGAGAAGTGTTCCCTTCGGGTGGAACTGCCTGGGAAGACGATAGGAATTTACCCCATAAATTTGCAATTAAAACTGCTAAGTGAACGTAACTAGCTACATCTGATGCAATATAATGAAAAATATGGTGAGTACTGAGTAGGATTTTACACCTTTGCGCACATCGCCGGACGAATTGTTGGCCTCGCCAGCCTTTAAATAGATCCTGCATTAAATATATAATCAAGTTAGAACGTGAAGGTAATCATATTGAATTAAATATTGTTGTGAATAGTGGAATACTATTCCAAATAGTGTATTCAATAGTGGAGCACTATTGTGAATAGTGCCCTACCTAGTGAATAGTAAATACTATTCAAGATAAAAAGCATACCTGTCTACCACTTCCACCTAATCCCAAATTAACCTAATCAAAATTTAATCACATATTAAGCTAGATAAAAATTTAGTATCCCTATATTGTTGGTATCGGGTCCAGCGTTTAATCATTGAAAGGTTAAAATATTTAAACTTAGAAGTTAGCGCAGGTAAACTAATAAATACTAAGGAAAATCTAAATATAAGGTGTAGAGTAAATCCTTCTGAAGAGCATATCTGGCATTCATCTCATAGCCAGTTAAATACAGTCGTCGATTTGATATATAACTTTTACATAACTTGGGGAAAAAGACAAGATAATTTAGACCAAAAATTTGAAAGTTTATCCAAAGAATACCAAAAACTTGCGGATAAGTATTCAGGTTTGAATAATAAAATTGATCTAGCTTTACATAAGCTAGAGGAAGGAAGAGCAAGACAGAATACAGTTTGCAAGAATAACGATTATATTAAAGAGGAAGTGTTATCAATAGGTCGTTACTTAAGTAAAGGCAAAGAGTCACTCCCACGCACTGATACAAGACAAGATATACTTGAAATTAAAAAGTTGGTGCAAGATGTTAAAACTTTGATTATCTCATAATTTTATGACTGAATATACTCAAGCATTAAACGCAGTAGCAAAATACCTGTCATCTCCTGTAGTATTCTCCGATCACGACTCCCCAAAGGAAGATTCCAAAGTAATAATAAGACAAAATAACACAATCATCCAACTACTAATTCAAGTATTAGATAAGCTAAAAAGTGTTCAAAGCAACAAAGAAATTGTGTTATCATCATCTCGAATAGTTGCCTCTAATAGAAATATTAATTCAGAAAAATGGACGTATCTAAAGGCTTCCTTAGAAGAGACAAAACCCTCCAATTAGTAAGGCAAGATTCAAGACCTCTGGCCCTGAAGCATAGATTATCATGCAAAGCTGATGATATTGATAGCATTGAAGAAGTTATAGATATACAAAGAGATCTATAAAGATATCAAAAAGATACCCTGAGAAAAATAAAGCCGCAGCAAGTATACCATATGGGTATGTTTGAAAGTAAAAGTGGTCTATATAGAATATCCAGAGAAGTAGAATTAAGTGTGTTAACACACCCAGTAGATTTAAGAATTGTAAGCAAAAATATCGAAAATGAACTATAATATTGTGGTTATAAATATATTCATCAAGGTATGTATATCATAGGAATTAAAGGTATGATAAGGAAGAAATTAGGTGCGAAGGTTTTGATAACATTATTAGATAGAAGATGGGAATCAGTAGACAAAGCAGCATTAGGATTTTTGGAAGGAGACATGAATGAAAATAGATTAATAACCTATATAGCTCCAGACCTAATGATGCCCGTAAAAGAATTTATTGAAAAATGAGTTTTGGTTTCCAAACTAAAGGTTATGAAGATTTTAAAGGAACAAATTTGCTAGTAAGCATAGAATTTATAGGAAGGCTCACTAATAGAAGTAGCTCCAGATATAGAGTAAATGTGAATGACGTAATTGATAGCATGCAATCAAAAGGTATTAAATTTATGAATCCTCTTAAAATTGGCTCTGAAGAAAGAGCAGGAGAAGAATGGAAGATAGGAGATCTAATAGAGAAAAAAGAATTAAAGCAACCTGAAAACTACATAAGCTATCAAAATTGTGAAGGAAGTAGCAGTATTCGATTTATGAACTATAAAGCTGCATCAATAGAAGACTCTGAATCATTTATGTCAGAATCGGAAATTAATGATGATAAGAATAAAGGTATATCTGAATGTATGGAAAAGGCTAATTTAGATGATGAAATAATTCATTGGGAAAAGAAGCTAAAGCATATTGAATGGGAATATAGTCATTCTATGACAAAGGATTGGCCAAAAATTAGAGAAAGAGAACTATTTATCAATAGAGAAATTGCAAGGTTAAAGAAGCTAAAAAACCATAAAATGTCTGCCACTAGTAGTTCAAGCATGGAAGATAAAATTATAGCATCTGCAGAAAGAAAAGCAAATGCTATTATTAATAAAAATTCTATCAATAGTAATAATAATAAAGATAAGAATATTATTAAAAAAGAAGAAATTGTTAGTGAAGAAGAGCAATGGGATATCAATAATAAGTTATTATTAGAAAGTTATGGGAAGAGGAGGAATTAATAAAAGAAATGTGGTTAGAAGATGAAAGATATGATGATTCAGAACAAAATAGTGATTTCTATAACTCACTAGATGATGTGGGACTACATAATTTAGACAATGCAATGGAAGCCATGGAAGTAGAAAGTAGTGGTAAAAGAAGAAGGGGTATGGAGAATCATCTGTAAAAAGAGAAGGAGAAAGAGAGAGACCTACCAGGACAGCTGGACAATGGCCTCCAGAAAAAGATGATTATCAGCCTACATATATCCCAGGACAATATAGATACACTAAAAGAAGAGATTTTGAAAAACCAGTGCAATTCCAAAATTATAAAAATGATGGTGCTATATTAAACCTAGCAGCTCATGATCCAATAGATTGGCCGAATATAATCAGCATATGGAAAGGTTTAATAGTGCAAAAATATATACAAAATCAGTATAATATAGGCACTAAGGTAGAAGATATGTTAACATATCTTGAAACATTTTTAGGAGAATCTGTAAAAGTTCTTTGGGAACAATGGGTAGAATCATACCTAGTCAATATGAAGAATTAAAAAGGGCAGGAAGTAACCCTAATAACTGCGAATGTTATCTCAAATATGATCATAGCAGAAGATCCAGAATTAGGACATACCTCATTGCAAAATGAAAGGTTAAGAGAAATAGAAAAATTAACATTAACTAGCTGGAAAGGTATTAAAGAATTTTCCCAGCATTATTTGTATAATGCTACTACTGCTAAACAAGGTTTTAATGTAGGCGTAGTAGAAAGATATTTTAATAAGTTGCACGACCCTAGGGTCAATAATATTTGAAGAATATAAAAGGAAACAGCGGAAACGTGGTAAATATATCTCAAGCTGTAACATTTGTTTTCAAACAATTAAGAAAGGTGTGTACTAGTATTCAAGCCCAAAGATCTATGAAGAAATCAGATTATAATTTTTGCAATAACATAGTCCAAATACCACTTACATATGGAGAAGAAAGGCATAGGAAAAACAAATATTATAAACCACAAAGGAGAGATAATAGAAATTTTAGAACAAAGAAAAGATATTTCTTAAGAAGATCAGACAATAGAGCTCCATTCTTGCATAAAAGAAATGTAAGAAGATATAATCCTAAGAAAACCTATGATAAAACATGCAGGTGTTTCATATGTAACTCACCAGATCATCTAAGTAGAACTTGCCCTAATAAAGACCAGAAAAGATACTCCAGCAAATATGAAGAACAAGAGAGTGTTAATTATAGATAGCGTTAATGAAAATATATTAGTATGTGATGATGAAATAAAGGACGATGAGTCAATATATTCAATTATAGAAACAGATGAAGTAGAAAATGAGGCTCCGAATATGAATCAAGTGAAGATGACATAGACCTAATAGATGATTTAGCGGTTTAAAAATTGAAATGATGAACCAAGTAGATTGTGAACATGATTGGATTAGAGGAAAAGGTGATTATAACATAAAATGTGCTTTCAGTATATATTACCCAAGCCAAGATAATAGGTTCACTTGTAGCTTGTGTTTAAAACAAGCATGTGCCTCATGTCTAAAAGCCAATAATCAAAAATGGAGACAAGAGATAGAATTGGAACCAGAAGAGCGAATATTATCCAGTAGGGTTAGAAATTTAGAAAATAGAATAAATAAGCTAGAAGCAGAGCTAGAAAAACTTAAAGATGAGTTAGAAAATAGTAAAGAGGAAAATGATAATGTTCCAAAAACACAGAAATGAAAGAGCAAATGATAACAGTAAGGGATAAAAAAGGAGACAAATTAATACAATTGAAAGATGCAATTACTAGTTTTGGAAACAAATATATTGTTCGATTACCATTCAAAGAAGTGTTAGGAATAAGGATCCCAGTTAAGATTGTTCGAAGCCAAATATTTCATATAAAATACTGGCACTATTAGATACTGGTTGCACTAAGAATATCATCCATGATAAATATTTTATGAGATGTCCCGAAATAGTTGAAACTATAGATGATAATAAAGCTGAAGTATCTACCGATATGTCAGGAATAAAGAAGATCCATAATCAGCTAGCATATAATATTGAAGCTTACATAAATGGCACAAAATATATAATAGATGAAATTACAATAAGAGATTTGTCAGTAATAAATGATGACATGATAATAGGGTTAAGATTTTTACAACAATCTTTACAAACCACAATCATACATGAAGAGGGTGTAACATTTATCCCTTATCAAGATAATGTTCCATACATATGTGAAATCTGAAAACAAAGAAAGTCCTTGCAAAATGTAGAAATATCTAATTTAGATGATGAATATAGCACAAGTCCAGATCCTTGAATTCTGTAAAGGCGAAGAACTTAGTGAGACCATAGAAGAATTTCATATAGAAAATACATGTACAGAATGCATTGGGTTGCAATCATTCTCTCCAAATTGGTATAGAGATATAAAATCTAAAAGGATATAGATAAGATTGTGCAAAGACTAGAAAGCATACAAATTATTGGAGAAATACCAATGAAGCATTGGGATAAGAACTCTATAGTTTGCAAAATAAATATCATAAATCCAGATTATATAATTAAGTCAGGACCAATAGAAGCTACTCCTAAAGATATCGAAGAGTTCAAAATGCATATTGAAGAGTTATTAAAGTTAAAAGCTATAAGAGAAAGCGAAGCCCTCATCGATCTACTGCTTTTATAGTTAGAAATCATGCTGAAGAAGTTAGAGGTAAATCTAGAATGGTAATTAACTTTAAAAGGCTTAATGATAATACAGTTGACGATGCATACAACATACCCAATAAGCAGGAATGGATTAACAGAATACAAGGAAGTAAATATTTCTCCAAATTCGATTTAAAGGCAGGATTTTGGCAAGTAAAACTGGCTGAAGAATCTATTCCCTGGACAGCATTTACTTGTCCACAAGGCCATTATGAATGCCTAGTAATGCCATTAGGCCTAAAGAATGCACCTGCACTATTTCAAAGAAAGATGCAAAATATATTTAATGAGAATTAAGCATTTATATTAGTATACGTAGATGATTTGTTAGTATTCTCAAAATCGTACAAAGAGCATATAGCCCATCTTGAAGTGTTCTTTGAAAGGTAGAACAAAATGGGCTCATACTATCCAAAAGAAGATGGAAATCTGCAAAGAAAAATAAATTTCCTTGGTCATGAAATAGGAGAAGGAAAGATATATCTACAAGAACATATTGCAAAGAAAATACTAGAGTTTCCTGATAATATGAGTTATAAAAGGTTTTACAACAGTTCTTAGGAATTGTAAACTATGCGCGAAACTATATAGATAACTTAGCAAAGCTAGCAGGACCTTTATATGCTAAATTAAGAAAAATGGTCAAAGATACTTCAATTCTGAAGATATAAAATTAGTAAAGGCCATCAAGGAAAAGGTCAAGAATTTAAAACCCTAGAATTGCCTCTAGAAGACAATTATTTTATAATTGAGACAGATGCATCTAAGGTAGGATGGGGTGCGATACTAAAACAAAAGCCCAATAAATACTCTCCAAAGGCAGACGAAAAAATATGCAGATATGCTTCAGGAAGTTACAAATTAAAGACGGTAAATAATATTGATAGAGAAATTCTTGCAGTTGTAAATGCAATAAACGCATTTAGGTTATATCTAGGATTTAAAGAATTTAGGTACGAATAGACTGTGAAGCCATATGCCGATATTACAATAAAATTAATAGTAAGAAAAGCTCAACCAGAAGATGGGTCTTATTTGAAGACACCATAGCTGGGAATGGTTATAAAGTTCTTTAACCTTGCAATTTCTCTAATGATAAATAGTTCTCTTTCTCTAATTTTTGGCCAATCCTTTGTCATAGAATGACTATATTCCCATTCAATATGCTTTAGCTTCTTTTCCCAATGAATTATTTCATCATCTAAATTAGCCTTTTCCATACATTCAGATATACCTTTATTCTTATCATCGTTAATTTCTGATTCTGACATAAATGATTCAGAGTCTTCTATTGATGCAGCTTTATAGTTCATAAATCGAATACTGCTACTTCCTTAACAATTTTGATAGCTTATGTAGTTTTCAGGTTGCTTTAATTCTTTTTTCTATTAGATCTCCTATCTTCCATTCTTCTCCTGCTCTTTCTTCAGAGCCAATTTTAAGAGGATTCATAAATTTAATACCTTTTGATTGCATGCTATCAATTACGTCATTCACATTCACTCTATATCTGGAGCTACTTCTATTAGTGAGCCTTCCTATAAATTCTATGCTTACTAGCAAATTTTTTCCTTTAAATCTTCATAACCTTTAGTTTGGAAACCAAAACTCATTTTTTCAATAAATTCTTTTACGGGCATCATTAGGTCTGGAGCTATATAGGTTATTAATCTATTTTCATTCATGTCTCCTTCTAAAAATCCTAATGCTGCTTTGTCTACTGATTCCCATCTTCTATCTAATAATGTTATTAAAACCTTTGCACCTAATTTCTTTCTTGTCATACCTTTGACTCCTATGATATACATACCTTGATGAATATATTTATAACCACAATATTTTAGTTCATTTTCAATATTTTTGCTCACAGTTCTTAAATCTACTGGGTGTGTTAACACACTTAATTCTACTTCTCTGGATATTCTATATAGACCACTTTTACTTTCAAACATGCCCATGGGTATACTTGCTGCGGCTTTATTTTTCTCAGGGTATCTTTTTGATATCTTTCTAGATCTCTTTGTATATCTATAACTTCTTCAATGCTATCAATATCATCAGCTTTGCATGATAATCTATGCTTCATGGCCAGAGGTCTTGAATCTTGCCTTACTAATTGGATGGTTTTGTCTCTTCTAAGGAAGCCTTTAGATACGTCCATTTTTCTGAATTAATATTTCTAGTAGAGGCAACTATTCCAGATGATGATAACACAATTTCTTTGTTGCTTTGAACACTTTTTAGCTTATCTAATACTTGAATTAGTAGTTGGATGATTGTGTTATTTTGTCTTATTATTACTTTGGAATCTTCCTTTGGGGAGTCGTGATCGGAGAATCCTACAGGAGGTGACAGGTATTTTGCTACTTCGTTTAATGCTTGAGTATATTCAGTCATAAAATTATGAGATAATCAAAGTTTTAACCTCTTGCACGAACTTTTTAATTTCAAGTATATCTTGTCTTGTATCAGTGCGTGGGAGTGACTCTTTGCCTTTACTTAAGTAACGGCCTATTGATAACACTTCCTTTTTAATATAATCGTTATTCTTGCAAACTGTATTCTGTCTTGCTTTTGCTTCCTCTAGCTTATGTAAAGCTAGATCAATTTTATTATTCAAACCTGAATACTTATCCGCAAGTTTTTGGTATTCTTTGAATAAACTTCAAATTTTTGGTCTAAATTATCTTGTCTTTTTCCCCAAGATATGTAAAAGTTATATATCAAATCGACGACTGTATTTAACTGGCTATGAGATGAATGCCAGATATGCTCTTCAGAAGGATTTACTCTACACCTTATATTTAGATTTTCCTTAGTATTTATTAGTTTACCTGCGCTATCTTCTAAGTTTAAATATTTTAACCTTTCAATGATTAAACGCTGGACCTGATACCAACAATATAGGGATACTAATTTTATTTAGCTTAATATGTGATTAGATTTTGATTAGGTTATTTGGGATTAGGTGGAAGTGGTAGACAGGTATGCTTTTTATCTTAAATAGTATTTACTATTCACTAGGTAGGGCACTATTCACAATAGTACTCCACTATTGAATACACTATTTGGAATAGTATTCCACTATTCACAACAATATTTAATTCAATATGATTACCTTCACGTTCTAACTTGATTATATATTTAATGCAGGATCTATTTAGAGGCTGGCGAGGCCAACAATTCGTCCGGCGATGTGCGCAAAGGTGTAAAATCCTACTCAGTACTCACCATATTCTTCATTATGTTGCATCAGATGTAGCTAGTTACGTTCACTTAGCAGTTTTAATTGCAAATTTATGGGGTAAATTCCTATCGTCTTCCCAGGCAGTTCCACCAAGGAACACTTCTCACGGCCACAAGGTTCTCATTCAAACGCCACTCTGGGCTACACAGAGAACTACACACGCGGAGGTTTCTCCTATAGGATCCCTAGCATAAGAACTCGTCCCATAAATTCATAAGTAAAAGCACTAAGTGAAACCAAGAAACTACATCATTTCAACAACATAATTTACATATGGCTTTCCCTTTCGGGATGCCCCGAAGGGATTACACACAACTAGGAAATTACCTTCAAACTCTTGGCGAACTAAGCGCCTCCTTGGCTATTCTACTAGTAGTGGTGGTGGCTAGACTATGGAGGAAGTGGTGCTCTGGAGAGTCTCGATGCTCTGAGTGCTTCGTGCTCTCCCGTCTCTTGTGTGTTTTTCTTCTTGAGCCCAGCGTCTCCTTTTATAGCCGCAAGGGGTGGCTGCAAAGGAGGCCTTCGGGAGCATTCCTTCACTTATTTTACACACGGTAGCATGCACACGTGTCCTACTAGGGTACACGCGTGTCCTTCTAATAATATAAAAAAGTGCGAGAGAGTGCCGACAAGCTTCAATCTTCAGGAATCTTTGCTTTCTTGACGTGGCATTGTCTCTCAGTGAATAATTGGCTGGCTCTTCTTTTCTTCTTCGCACTTATTTTACACACGGTAGCATGCACACGTGTCCTACTAGGGTACACGCGTGTCCTTCTAATAATATAAAAAAGTGCGAGAGAGTGCCGACAAGCTTCAATCTTCAGGAATCTTTGCTTTCTTGACGTGGCATTGTCTCTCAGTGAATAATTGGCTGGCTCTTCTTTTCTTCTTCGCTTGCCAGCGATGCACTTCTTCATGCCTTCAGATAGGTAGCTCTTCTTTAGGAATCCTTGTGTCAGTGTATGCGTAAATACATGCCAAGGCTGCTTAAATATTCACCACTGCTTATTCATTTAATTTAAATTTAATTTAACTTGCTTAAATGTTTGACATTGCTTAATTTATTTTTATTTATTTTTTATTTACAGGGGGGTCCTCCCTGCCCATATAATTGATAATACCTTATCAATATTTAAAGGATCTATTATGGAAGGCTCCACCCACGAAGAGTCCACGAAGAAGCAACCTTGTCTATCCCACCATGGCCGTCGCCCACGAAGGACTTGCCTCACTAGGGTAGATCTTCATGAAGTAAGTGATCTCCTTGCCCTTACAAACTCCTTGGTTCAACTCCACAATCTTTTCGGAGGCTCCCAAGTGATACCTAGCCAATCTAGGAGACACCACTCTCCAAGAAGTACCAAATGGTGTGTCGATGATGAACTCCTTGCTCTTGTGCTTCAAATGATAGTCTCCCCAACACTCAAATCTCTCTCACAGGATTTGGATTTGGTGGAAAGAAGATTTGAGTGGAAAGCAACTTGGGGAAGGCTAGAGATCAAGATTCATATGGTAGGAATGGAATATCTTGGTCTCAACACAAGTGTAGGTGGTTCTCTCTCAGAAAATATATGTTGGAAGTGTAGGCATGTTCTGATGGCTCTCTCCACGAATGAAGAGTGGGTGGAGGGGTATATATAGCCTCCACACAAAATCTAACCGTTACACACAACTTGCCAATCTCGGTGGGACCGAATTGAGAAACTCGGTCGGACCGATTTAGCAAATCATGTGACCGTTAGGATTTTGATTGGGACCGACATGCAACTCGGTAGGACCGATATGGTTAGGGTTAGGGCATAACGTAATCTCGGTGAGACCGATTACACAAACTCGGTGGGACCGATTTTGGTAATGGACACGCAGAGGATTGTCAGGAAAACTCGGTGGGACCGATTCGCTCATCTCGGTAAGACCGAAGCGTTACGAAAAGGAAGCAGAGAGTTTGCATTGTAATCTCGGTGGGACCGATCGCTCATCTCGGTTTGACCAAAACGTTATGAAGGGAAACAGAGATTACAACCCCATCTCGGTGAGACCGAGATCCCTATTAGTGAGACCGATTTGCCTAGGGTTTGTGGCAGTGGCTATGACATCTGAATTCGGTGGCACCGGATAGGAAGAATCGGTGGGGCCGAGTTTGACTTATGGTTTAGGTCATATGTGGATATGAGAAAGTAGTTGAGGGCTTTGGAGCATATGACTAAGCATTTTGAGCAAGAAAGCCATTAAGCAACACCTCATCCCTCCTTGATAGTATTGGCCTTTCCTATAGACTCAATGTGATCTTGGATCACTAAAATAGAAAATATAGAGTCTTGTGTTTTGAGCTCGAGCCAATCCTTTTGTCCTTAGCATTTTGAGGGATCCACTTTTCTCATCCATGCCATGCCAATCATTGAGCTTTCCTAAAATATTTATCTTGAAGTAGCATTAGCTCAATGAGATATATGTTGTTAGGAATTACCAAAACCACCCAGGAATAGTTGCACTTTCAAGGAGCGACTGCGTGAGGGTGCGGTGCGACCGCGACAGCCGTGCGCAAGTGTACCTCCTTTTTATTTTGAAAACTTTAGGCAAGCTTGGCGAAAATGTGTGGCGAAGTATGGCAATGCAAGGCCTAGACCCAAACAGGATACAAGTATGTACGTAGGAATACTACTTGCATTAAAAAGAAAGGCGTAGTTTTACTCCGCGGGATTGATCGATACAAATCCTCATTTGAAGTGTCATTGATGCAAGTTCGTCCTGGATTTTACCACGGTGGTGTCATGGAGGAGAACGAGGGCTAAGTATCATCATCACCGCACAACTCAAAGATCGTAGAAGGCATGGCACCGTCAGTCTTGAACAGCTCCATGTAAGGTAAGAGTGGGATTGAAGGGTAGGAGAAGGCAGCAACCATGTAGAGGACTTGGCGGCGATGGTATTTTTTTTCCTTTTGGTATCCGCAGTCAAGGTTGGATAGAGCGACATGCTATCAACCAGATCGTGGAATATTTTTTCACCCCTGATGGTTGCAATTGTTTTCCCTTTTTTATCTATCGGTGGAGTTTTTATGTGTGAAGCCTTTCTTTGTTTTTTAACTAACATTAGACGTGTCAGATGGTTTTCTAATGAGATGGGACCATCCCTGTTACGCAACTTTTCCTTTTATCCTTGCCGTAAATTTTATAATCTACCAGTATAATTAATTTTAATGATGTGGATTAATAAGATCGCTTGAAAGGTGCCTCTAACTAGTAAATAAGAGATGGATCCTCATGCCGGACCATCATATCAAGAGGAACCAACTACATCGACCTGGACGTCCAAATGGGCGACAACCAAGAGAAAGAACCGTCCACCGGGAAGTGAAGAGACCTGCAATAGTGTGTCTTCCCGAGCCCAACATGCCCACAGGGAAGTGAAGAGATCTGATTCTGTCTCTGAACGCAGCTGAGCCACCACCGCGGCCAGCCAACACCACATGAGACATGACAGGGGCCGCCAGCCTACGATGCCGTCAGCACGCGCCGCCTACCGCAGCTAGAAGTTAGATCATGGCTCATTCTGATCCGTCGATCCCACCACCACCGCTGGTGTGCCCCATCACCGTGACTCCGATTGTGCAGCCGCAGATCCCGACCGTCGTTGCACTACCACGTCCCCCCGCTAATGCAACATCTTGGCTAGAGGCGCCGGTCCCCCCCAACACCTATGCAGTCCGGGCTTCACCCGTCCATGCCCTGTAGTGAGGGAGGAGGTAGTGGGAGGATGGAAATGGCAGCGGCGGCTCAAGATCCATCCTCGCCACCCATGGGAAGCACCGCAAGAGCAGAGGGGGTATCTCTGTTCTCAAGAAGCAATTATGGCTTGAGCATATGTATAAATGTAGATTTAGGGTATATACCAATTGACAAGCAACTTTTGGTATATGAACCAAGACTGGTAGTCAACTTATGGGTAAATAACCAATTTTCTCTATTTATGTTTATTTCTCTTCTAGCGGTCTTAAACACCATAGCAAGCCACCAAGTGATGGCTGCCTGACCTCGCTTGTTCTAAACAGGCATTTTACCTATACAATCAAGCATGCATATGCATGGTGATCGCCTAATGTATGAATTCCTTTTGTCGGCAAAAGCAATCCTTGCATGATGATAATTGCAAATTTCTAGTTATATAATATATCAGATAAACATGTCAAATCTTAATATGCAAAAGTCGAACACAAGCATAATTGCATAAACCAAATTGCCTTTCTTATTTGGAATTTCATATATGAGACAAAACTGACAAAAGTTACACATAATTAGGATCATGTATGAGTTTGTTCATGCGACAAAGAAGCCTGTTGATAATCTTACATAGCCTATAACTTCCTCTGTAAAACAATGACATTTTATGCATCATAGTTGCACATAAAACAATGGTAAGATGTGCAGAATTACAGTTCAAAAAATTTGATTCTCCCGCACCGAACTCTAGGGAATCAAAGTCGAAACCAAGCAACATAAGTGTCCATTTATTGTACCAAACTTTGTGTTCCACTATGGACAGATTCTTTGTTGAGAAAATTAAATAACTGGCGGCACCAAATGTTTGCAACCTATGTATATCCAGTCATTAATTGGCAAATTTGTTTGCAATGATCGGCGGACATCATCCGCGTCAGCAATTGTTTCCAAGAAGGGATCAGCTCAAGCAGCGAAATGTCGGACCGGTCACTTGACCAGCTCTTTATGGGTATCCCATTATTCACATGTTGCTGGAAAACCTGCGACACGTGTGAGAAAAGGGTTTCAGATCATCGATCAATCATGGCAATTTCTCAAAATCATAATTACAAGTTTCCAAATTCATCTCAATAAAATGGTAGTCAATAACACTAAAATCATAACTATTAATAATGACCTTCCTACTTGAATTTTAGAGTAAGTTACCTCAGGGGTATTGTCAACAATTGCAACCTTTGCAAGATCAGCTTTAATAATGGTCAGATCCTTCTGATAGCTTCCATCTACCGAGACACATGACTCAAAAAACGCCGTGATATCAGTCATTCTCAGGATCCAATGCATTAACCACTTGATTTGCATAAGAGCTTGTGCTAGCCGTAAATACAACAAGCTCAAACATATGAGCCGCCTCTTCAAGGAAGGCGTCTACATGTGGTCTCTTCTTCACATAGACAGTGTACTCTTCTTCTCCACGGCGCATAGGGAATGAGAAGTCCGCGCCATGGTCGCACCTTGCTGAGTGGATAAGGGTGCCTATGCAACAGAAAGTGAGCATGTCAATAATCTTAAGTGCAAGAAAAGAAACCTACAGGAGAATAAAGTATTTAATAACTTACCATCAAGATCAAGTGCAAGAGTGACATTCTTCCTAGGTAGTAACATTGGTACGTCAACAATCTGATCCATGTCAGTAAGAACATCTAATTCAGGTATGGGTGCTAGTTCCATTGGTACATCATCAGTTTCATCCATGTCATCCATCTCAGTAAGATCAATTATTTCAGGCGAAGAGCAAGTTGAAGGCTGACCAAGGAATTGAGACTGCGGGTTATTAACAAAGCACATGTCTGCAGTTGTACCAGCAAAGGCAATACTGCTGGCCCCTACATTTTCCTGCATGGAAGGGAGTACTCCATGACTGCCACTCATGGTTGTCAAGTCATCCATAGCATATTTATTACGTAGAGCCCCATCTGAAGTAGCAAGCATATAAAGAGGAGAATCCTCAGTTGGGGAACTGGACAGCAGGCTGCAACTCTGACCCGGGTCTTGAGTTTTTTCATTACTATTGATGATAGTATGATTTGGTGCTGCTAAAATTCCATATCCATCAGCAAAAAAGGAAGATGCTGCTAAAATTCCATCTCCACCTGCAAAAAAAACAAGGAAAACCATAACAGAATGGTAAGTACATAAGTGTATAATTAACAATATCAGACTTCTACTTGATCAGTTTGCTTAATATTAAGTTCCCATGAAGTGCATCAAGTGCTACTTTACCGGTTAGTTATTTTTCCCTAGACAGGTTTGACCGTTTGACAAATCAACTACATCAAGCATGGCATAGATATGCTTAGATGCTTTTAATTATGATCAAATTTATTGGCCATTTCTACCTTTCTAACAGAAGTAGGAGACACTCATGGCCCATATACATCGCCCCTAATGACGATGAAAGGCAGAGCAAAGTTTAATAAAAATATCGAAATCATTAAATTCACCGCTAATATATATACACAAATTTGAGTTTTTCCGGAGTTAGTTAAGGCCTATTCGGAAACATTAGGCAGTTAGTACGAAACACTCATTAGTTTGCCTCACGGGGGAAATTTTGCTAAGTTATAAACAAAAGTGAGCATGTCGCCGGATTAAGCCCATAGAAACAGGCCCCTCACGGATCAAGGAAAATATCATTTTTTTTAAACTGAGGACCTTAATATTTTTGCATTGATGTAACACAGCAACAAATATATCAAAAGGATCACTTTCATTATGTAGTTTTTGAGCTTTCTTACGAAATTTATTTTCACAAGCACATTCTGCTAATGCAAGCAGATCGCACATGATATCATGAATTCATGGTGCAGGAAGTTGTAATTCAACCCTTTTTACCTTCATTGACATAATCTTCTACACTAAACTCAGAACTGGCCTGAAAATGTGGCGAGGAAGTGGACGCTGGAGTTAAATCCTGTAAATATTTCTCAAAGTTAGCATACGAAAGCATCAAGAGTTGCTGCAACAAATAGAAATAGAATCATACTAATCGATGTCCCTTTAAGGTATAAGCCTCTAACTTCACAGGCAAATCTAACAGGTATAGCAAATGTATAGTTGGTGTAAGCCTAATTGTGGCAAGACAAATTTCGATTCTTTTACTTTGAGGATAAGCCTAGCAAACAATTTTTAACAAAAAGTTTATTAAGGTATAATTATGATGCTGGTGTAATATAATTTTAGGGAGCAAACCTAGAAAGCACCATCTTGCTAAAGGACAATGACTGCTTAATACCAAGATTTATCCAGTAATGATAGGAATTTTTATATAGCCTTTGCATTAAATACCTATCTTTAACTGCGAGGCATAAACTCAAATCTAATGGACATGCCAAAAACAAAAAATAGTACCGTTATTTTTTTCATTCGGTATAAATGGGTGCGCTAGTCTATATAGTTGTATGTGTGTGTTGTACGTAATAGCAATGCACATACTTCAATGATTGAAATGTTTACGAAGCATTAACCACAACATATGTTTTTAAATCAATACATTAGAATATAGTGAGCACCTAGCACATGTACACAAATTCCACGTGCACCCCCCAAAACCCTATTACAAGAAGTCCGATATAGCACAAAAGTTTACGTGCAAACCTGATTAGCAAAAGAACGAATAACCTATATGCATATCAAAACCCTAAAAACTAACAAAACAAGAGAACAAGACATTAAAATCAAGACACGTTATTAGAGGGTACAGTATATAAATTGCAATAACAGAAGATATACCAATAGATGTATTTTTTTTACCAAAACGACAACCAAAAAATTACTAGAGTATATAGCAACACGTACCTCAAGCAAATCCCAGCATTCTTCACCTACAGAATTGTCATCCTCCATGATCTCAATAACCTCAGAAGCTACCTGGTTCGCCATATATGCTTCTGAATCACACTCAAATCCATACAACAAGAGCGCCTGGGTAGATCTTGTACAAAATACTACTGTAACAGAGTTCATGTGAGCATAACATCACACTGAAAATGGTAAAATCGATCATTCTTCAACTTTACACAGACGAAATACATGAACCAGCATAGATAAGTAAACAGACATAGGTAACTACATGACAAACTTGGACACCGCACGGGCAGTTTACATAAGCCCATAAGCACAGAACTAGATGGCACAACAACATGCATGGCTAACAGCAGACTTTACCATGGGGGTGATGGAGAATGAAATAAATATTTTGTATGGTAAAACCAATAGCATGAAAACAAATTTCTTTCATAAGATGTATAATCAACCGAATAGCAACTACAATCAGCCTATAAGCACAGAAATAGCCGAAGTAGGATATAAAAAATGTACATAAATAAATAAAGCTGGTGTAACTATATACAAGACATCCAATTATAACTTTGAATTACGTTTTTGAAAATACATAAACAGTTATTGATAGAAAGCTGCAAAGAAAAGACTTAATTAGTTGTGGTTGTGGCTCCAGTTTATTGTCGGCCATGTCTTTCGGTTCTAACTCAGTTACATTTTCTTCTCAAAGGTATTATATTTACCTAGGATTGAACTTCAAAATACTAATTTACAGATCTCTTACTACCAATAACTCTCCCATGATGTATTTAAACTTTCTTCTCAAAGGTATTGTATTTACCTAGGGTTGAACTAAAAAAATACTAATTTATAGATCTCTTACTACCAATAACCTCTCCCTGACAAGACTTATTTAGATTTTCTTCTCAAAGGTATTATATTAACCTAGGGTTAAATCTAGAATGAAACCTATACAGATCTCTTACTACCAATAACCTCCCCCTGATGCAGGCCGTCCCTTTGATTTCCAACCAAAATGGGCATGTGATACCGTAAGATATTTTCTGTACCGTCGTGGTGCTGCTTTTTTGCCGCTGCAAGCAACCACCACGCATGGTTTGATGCTGCAAGTATTGAGAGAGGCTTCAGTTCCTACTGAACCGGTGGCTTCCTGTCAAGCCTGAAGTAGCCCAACACTAAACACCATCAATTAAAGGCATCCAATGCTAAAGAAAGAAACCAAGGCCTGAGGTCGCTAGAGGAAAAATGTTTTGGCCTTCTTCTTCGTCGAGACTGGAGACGGAGAGAGCTTTATCGCTCTAATGGCTCCCTCGGGGCAGCCTCGACTACGAAGTAGTACAAACTGATCATCACCTGAAAACTGAGATTTTCCGCTCCTTTGAACGGATGATTTATGACAACATCTGATGCAAATCGTAAGATAATTAGAAAATCTTGCCTCCTTCCATCGTGCACAACGCGAACCAGAAACAAAAGGGGGAGAAACCCCCACCCCAGGTCAGGCGAGGAAACAACGGGATCTCGTTCGAATTCGCACGCGTCCCCGCTCCAAAAAGGAAAAGAAAGACGAAAACACCGCCCAACTGCAGACGGGAGGAAGAAGACGAATCCGGTTCCCACGATCCATCTAAGCCCCCGTTCAATCAACTACGCCCCAAAAACAAGCACGGATGGAAACGTTAGAAAAGCCTATACCCTAGCGAAGGAAGAAGAATGGCTAGGAACGGAGCACCGCCGGAGCCCGGAGCCGCGAGCCCAGGTTCCAATCTACAACCCCACGTCGTCTGCGCCCACCAAAATGACTACGCACAGGAGATAGGCGACGTACGGCACCCACAACTACACGGGGCAATCGACGGCTGCTTGCTTACCAGAGAGCGGCGGGCTGTAGTCAGACGAATCCCTACAAGGACTGGCCGCCTCCTCTCTCCTCTCTGGACCGGCGACGGAGGAGACAAGAGACGAGAGACGAGTGTTGGGTGACGCGCGGACGACACTCATCCGAATCTGCAGGTTATAAGGGCCGCACTTCGCTTGGTCATTGGGTTCGTCAACGCGGTCGTAACCGCGTCGTCTCATTCTATCTTTCCATTCCTGGCGTACTCGGTGACTGTCTGCTTTGGAAATATTGGCTGTCTGCAGTTTATCCCAGCGCGGTGACATTAAACCAAAATAGATTCGGCGCGTATCCAATTCCAGACCCCCGTCCCTCCCTCCATCTGAATTTGAACCTTTTTCCAAAAACGTACGCCTCCTTTTGTATGGTATGGACAACATTGGTTTTCTTCCCAAGACAAGGCATTGGCAACATTCTTTTTCTTTCAACTAAAAAATCATTATTTTTCTTTACCGAAAAAGGCTTTCGCCCCGCTTTATATATAAAGCAATGACCTACCACAGCTCAGATACAAACACACACCACCACAACACACGCACACACCCAAGGCTGGATCAATGTTTTAAATAGCGGGCTATGGAAAATAGCGGCGGACCTCCAAAAACAGCTATAGCGGAGTTATAACGGGCTATAGCGGGATATAGCGGGTTATTTGTGAAGACGACCATTTAGCGGCACCCTGCTGAAAAGGCTATAACCGAGCTATAGCGGAGCTATAGCCGGCTATTTAAAACATTGGGCTGGATACATAGGCGCCGAGCGCAGCAACACTACCCCTAGTACTACAAGAGCAACCGGAGTCCTCAACCGTGGACACGCCAACGCGAAGAGAAAAAGCCGCATATGACGAAACGCGTGCTCCAAAGCGGCGCCTTCAGAAAGGTTACGACACCAGAGCGCCGTCACCGCCCGACCCGAGGATCAGAGTTTCCTCTGGAGCAACACGACGGGCAATGAGAGCCGCGACGACGCCTTCAAGAAGGGAGCGAGCTTCGCCGCCGCCAGTCTGTCCGAAGATAAAACAGGTTTTCACCCCGACCAACACTCACCACCACCGGATGCCACATCCCATTGACCACGCCGCCCACACGACCATGGCCACCGGGCAGCACCTAACCACGGGCTCTGCCCAAGAGCACCGCGGAGCCACCACCAAGGCCGCCGCCCTGACATCCAAGACCTGGACACCACCTCACACGAGACCCACCGCTACCCCAACCAAAGATACGAGCGGAAAGGAACCGCCTTTCGCACCCCTGGGCTGCCCCCAACGCCGAAACCCAGAGGCCGGCCAAAATTGGCCTCCATCGACCCGTCCTGCAGCCGGGCGCGAGATGAGCACGGTCCTGCTGCCAGGCACGAGACGAGTATGGTCCTGCTGCCGGGCGCGAGACGAGTATGGTCCTGCTGCCGGGCGCGAGAAGAGGTCGGTCCTGCTGCCGAGCGCGAGACGAGGTCGGTCATGCTGCCGGGCGCGAGACGAGGTCGGTCCTGCTGCCGAGCGCGAGACGAGCGATGGGCCGAAGTCGGCAGATGGTCGAACCTTCGACGAAGATAGCAACCAGTCGACAAGGAGAGGGCCGAAGGTCGAAACGGTCCGCCTAGAGACAAGCCGACGCCGAAAAGCCAGCCGCCGCCCCAGTCGACCCGCCGAGCTGTTATGGAGTCGGCACGGCGAAGCCACCACGCCGCCGCCGCCGCCCACAGCCGGGACCCGCGGCCTCGCCGGGCCGGGACCCCAATCCCGCGCTGCCGGCCAGAAAAAAGGCGAAATCCGGCCGGCACGCAACACCACCACCGCCACCATGCCGCCGACGACGAGCGCATCAGCCGCCGCGCGCCGCCGGCAGGCCCTTGCCGTTCCCGGCCCACGCAGCTAGCAGCCGCCACCGCGCATATCTGGCGTGCCATCTCCGCCGCCGTAGCAACCACCGCACGCCCCGCCACCAACCACGCCGCCCGAAGCCGGACAGGACCACGGAGCCCACCACAACCCGTGCGCGCCGCGCCATGACGCCCGGCACCAGCGCGCGCCTAGGATGGAGGGGCGCCGCGCCAACCCTAGCCACCATGGGAACGCGAGGGCCCCGCCGCCGCCGGCTCCGGTCGGGCTTTGCCCGTCTGAGCCCCGGGGCGGCGGCGGGGGAGGCGGGGGAGGGAGGGAAGGGGGCTAGACACGCCGGATTTGGAGCCCCCGGTTGCAGCGCGGGGGCGACACGGGAGGGAGCAGAGGGTCGGTCAGAACATCAAAAAAATTATTTTTCTTTAGCCTGAAAACACACTCTTTTTCTTCCAAGCAGCAAATATCCCGTGCCACGAAGGTGGTGTGCTAGCTTATTTTCCGTGCCAAGATATCAGCACGACCGTGTATACTTTTATTTTGAGAGAGGACCGTGTATATACTTATAAATGAATGAACGAGTTAGTACATTCTTTTGCAGAAGGAGAGCAGCGATTCGGTACCCAGACTCATCTGCACCCGTATGGAATGAAAAATTCAAAACAAATACTAAAAAAATACTTATGATTGATAATTTGGTGTGTGAGGTGCGCCTCAAATTTTAGACATTTGGACATCTGAGTAGCTCTCGGCAAAAAAGACAGATTTGAGGTCAGTAAGAAAGTTTACTGTTCATGTATTGTTTTGACCCAATTTGTCTTTTTTGCTAACAGCTACTAATAAGCCCAAATTATCTGAAATTTGGAGCGCACCTCACGCACCAAATTATCTACCGTGCCAAAAAATATTGGATTTTTTGAATTCATTTTGTATTTTTTGTGAATGTTTTCTTGACCGGGTGCATATGAGCCTGGGCTGAGAAATAGATATTCGGAAAGCACCCCAACTATATTAAAGATCGGCAATGATCAAGGCACCTCACGGATTAAGAAAATTATAATCTAGTCCCTGGGAAGCCAGAACAACCACAACACCACCATGAGCTAAATGTGCACCGCCCCACTGTAGCCGCCTCTCCCTCGGAGCCGTCCTGTCCATGGATGTGGAGACGGATTTGCAAGATACGGGAAATCTTCGAAGCTAAAGTCCACATGGACCAGCACGTCGGCGAGGAAGCAGATCGAACCACCGCCATCTTTGTCGTCTCCCTCGTCGCCGAGCTAGAGGGGAGCAGTCCTGGAATCATTCCTGTACAGAGAGCCGGAGAGCTCGTTGTCAGCGGCGGAGCAAATGCCAATGAAGTGGGCAAGGTGCCAAGGCATAAAATCTCCGCCCTGGTCATCGTTGCCACCACACTGGCCAAGAACAGGCACTGCAGCAGATCTCTGTCCTCTGGGAACTCTAGCAAAAGCATCAGTAGTTGACTTGCCCTTCTTCTCCTCCACATCCTCCTGAAGTTGCTCAACTGCAGTCTGGATCTCAGTCACTTTGACATCAAGAGCATAAAACTTCTGCTCTATGATTCTCTCCAAGCTCTCCTGGTTTAGAGTCAGGGTGGCCAAGCCCTTCTCAATCCTCAGAGTGGAGGCAATCAAGTAGCCAAGCTGATCTTGCTTGCTCTTCAGGAAAATCTGAGATGCCTCTTTAGCAATTGGCATTTTAGCAGCCTTCTCAGCCCTTGCCTTCTCCTTCTTCTCTTGTGCTTGCACATAAGATGGTTCATTTTCATCCATCACAACAGTGTTGTCCTCAAAATCAGGGTAGATGGGCAGGTGTTCCTTGTCCAAGAGATATGTGCCAGTGCCCATCTTGGAGTTAATAAGCTCCTGAATCTGTGGGGCATACCCACAACTCCTCTTTTGATCAGCAACAGTCCTTTTGATTGTTTCCACAATCAGGCTCATGACTTTGAACTTCTGAGGCACATCAAATATATGAAGCAAGTTAATTGCATGGCCTCTGATCATCTTGTGATCACTTGACTTGGGCAGCAAAGTGTGCCTTAGAATCCAGTTGATAGTGGGAAGTCCTGACAACAGATAATGTACAGATCCAAACTTGTGTGTCTCAAGTGCAGCATCTGGGATCTCTCTGTACATGTGAGCCATGGAGTTGTGATTTTTATTCTTCTTGGCATAGACATCCAAGTCATCCTCATTCTCCTTTGGAGCATTGATCAATTCAAACCATTCCTCAACTGTTGATTGGTACCTGGTACCCTCAGACATCCAGACTATCCTCCCATCTGGGTAGAAATGAGCTGTGGGGTAGAACTGCATAATGAGCTCATCATTCCACTTTGTGAGCTTCTGTCCAACAAAGTCTACTACTCCACAAGACTTGAAACTGTCATAGACTCCAGGATAGTGCTCTTCATTCTCCTTGATATAGTCCCAATCAACCCATCTCATATCACAGACTATGGGCTTCTTGTCAAGCAGCACTTCCTCATAGAAATCCTGCTGTTCCTTAGTATGGAACCTGTAGTCCACAGCAGTCCTACTCCCGACAGCATAGGGGCCAGTCAATCTCCACTGTCTCAGACCTGCATCCTTCCCGAGCTTCATGTCTTCTGCAACTGGGTGAGCATCATTATGATATGGGATCTTGGGCTTCAGCTTTCTCAAGACAAGTGAGTCTTCATCTTCTTCTTCAGCTGCTTCAGGCACTGGGGCCTTGTTCTTCTCTGCAGCTGGAATACTCCTGGTGTCCTTCTTGGGCGCGGACTTGGGTTTTGGAGCAGCAGCCTTGGGAGCATCTTTGGGCTTAGATGGAGCAGCCCCTGACCTTATAGCATCTCCCATTAGCTTTTGATCTTTGGGTGCTGGTGCAACAACCTCTTCCTCTTCATCTTTAGAGTCTCTCCTCATAGAGGGCTTGCCAAGTACTTTGGCAGTGGTTGTTCTGACTCTGTTTTTCTTCTTGTCTTGGCCAGCAGCTCCATCTTCAGACTCAATGGTGAACTTCATGGTTTCACCAGTAGCAACCTTCCTAGGTTTGGAGGTGGGAATTCTCCTTGCAGGTGCCTTCTTCTGCATCCCTGGCTTAGTGGTGGCGGCTGTGCCATATTACTTCTTTAGCACTTTCTTCTTGGAAGTGGCCTCATCCTCAACAGCCACATAGACCTCATCCTCAGAATCCGAGGTCCTCTTCTTTCTGGCCCTGGTGGCTGCCTTAGACAGATTGCTGGGTGTGCTCCTGCTGCCATCATCATAGCTGCTAGAGGGACTAATGCCCTCACTCATCTGAACTTGCTCCTCAGACTTGTTCTGATTGTCACTCTGATCTGACATGGTGCAAACTCTGACAGCAGACCCTGTGAATAGATATAGATGAGGTAGAGTGGATGAGCATCACAAAGTACAGAGGTTTTAGCAAAAGAATTGAGTCAAAAACTTAGTTTTAGTTTTCCACAGAAAGCATTTCGGAGCTACCGATTTGTAAACTCGGTGATACCGAAGCAGCTTTTTGAGCCTAAACTAGTGAACTCGATAAGACCGAGTCACAGTTCGGTGGCACCGAGACTGCTAGGGTTTCACAAAGTCCTGAACTCGGTCACACCGATTTGCAATTGTCGGTCAGACCGAGAATCACGTGTGCACTGGCCTGAGCAAAATCGGTGGGACCAATTTCTACAACTCGGTTGGTCCGAGATGAGTTCGGCGGAAACATAATCCTAAATTTTCAATCCAAAACTAATCTATGGAGTGTCTTCGCTGGATAGGAAGATCTCAATCGTGGCAAGATACATGGCAATGCAATGTGCTAGGAATCGGAGTTAGGAATAGCACAAAGATTCAAATCCATACCCTAGTTCGGCGATGGACTTGCTACGGCGGCAATGGCGGAGTTGAATCCCGTTCACGGCGGCAGAGACCAGCGGAGGGAGGTCGCTGGCGACGAGGAGGATGATTCGGAGACCCGAGGAGGCAGAGGAGGCAGTGCGCGGGCGAAGAGGTTCGGAAAAATTTCCAAATTTTGGCCCGGGGGTATAAATAGCCTGACCCTGTTGGTGTGACCGAGTGGAACAACTCGGTGGCACCGAGATGCATAACTGCAAGCATTTACAGCATCTCGGTGTGACCGAAAAGTTCAAATCGGTTGCATCAGGATTGAAAACCTAGATCAACTTAGTGATCTCGATGTGACCGAAATGGATGGATCGGTCAGACCGAAATGCACAAAGAGGTTTTGGAAGTTTAAGTCTGACGAATCGGGGACTCCGGGTGCTCCTCACACAGAGTGGTTCGAAACTGACTTGATCAAACTTTGTGATGTAGCATGAATAGAGTTTGAGACAAGAAAAGCATAGATAGCTAGAGAAGGTTCTTAGACATTCGTGTCCATCCACTTGGCAAAACAAAAGAAACCAAGCAATCAAAACTACAAGTGGTTGTCCTCGAATGAGTAAAATGTGCAACCAACATGCTCACACAATAAAATGGCAAATGAAATATGTGGCAAAGCATGCACAGCCATTCTAGCATCTATCAAGCAATTGGCGATGACTAGGTCATCTATATATGAGTATATTGACTTTGGAGTCAAATGAGAACATTGAATCATAGGTCATACTCATCGTTTAAGCACAAGTGGGGTTACCACTTTTACATAAAAGCATTGTTGTGTTCACACCATTAGAGTTGCTTTAGCTCAATTCTTAGAGTAAAGCTCCCCCTATATGTGAGATCCCCCCTAAGAGGGATGAACTAACCTTGGGTTTTTGTCGATGATGACTTCATGTAGGTGTTGAATATGTGGATGCCCAATGTTGATGTAGTTCATTTGGAGCATTCCTTTGGAGTGAGTTGCACTTTCAATACCTATACGGGTTAGTCCCACAAGGAACAAACAAGGATATCCATAGAAATAGAGTGACGCACACACAAGATGATGTCCATGAAAACATTAGGTTACCTTGTCCCTTGTCTTACCAACAAGAGGGTTTGTGACTCCTTGAACTAGTGCAAGATGTGGAAGTTGATTGCACTTGTCCTTGCCAAAATGATATGAGTGAAATATGTTGGCGGAGTCACCCTCAAGAACTCTCTAGTTCTTCTTCTTCGGGATCCACATCATCTTGATGGGAATCCTTGGAGTTGTAGTTGTACTTGATGAAGTAGAACTTGACGTAGTCTTGGGAACCCACTTGACCAAGGCCTTAGGAGCTTCTTCAAATGCATCAATCTCCTCTCGAAGCTTGTCCTTGCCTTTTTGCTTATGGTCTTGTGGTGGAAGATCGTCTTGAGCTTGTGTCCCTTTGAAGGAAGTAGGATCATACTTCTCTTGTTGAGGAACAAACTTCGTCTTAGGGTATTGATCTTCTTCCCACTCAACTCCATTGGCATTGAACTTTCATTCAAAACCAACACCTTGGTTCTTCCGGTGCCTTCCTTGCTTGCGTACAATTTCCTCGAATTGCTTACTCCCGGCAAGGCTCTTGTAAACACCTTTCTCTATAATTCCCTTCAATAAGCTATTTTCTTTCTCAAGTGTAACTTGGCTAAGAGAATCATTAGTGGAATCAAGAGAACTACTAGAAGCAACAACATTGGATTTAGCATGATTATTGTTACTACTAGAGGAAGAATCTTTCTTGTTCTTGTTACTAGACTTGACTTGAGGCATGTAAGTAGATAAGAGTAAACGCTTGGCAATGTAAGAAGAACTTTTCTTGCGAAGATCATAATTGATTGCCTTTAAGAACTCATGCTCTTGCTCAAGATTTAGCTTTTCAAAGCGTAACTTCTCATGAGTTCTTAAAAATTCTCGATGATCTCCTAAGATAGTTTCATGAGCTAACTTAAGAGTGTTTAGTTCTTTAGTTAGGAGCTCAATCTTCTCCTTATCATTGTCATTCATTTTATCTTGATTATCATGATTAATTGACGTTTCATCATAGTATTCATCACTAGAGTTGTCAACAAGTAAATCATCATCACCTAACAAGTCATCTTCATCACTATTGAAATCAACATACTCGGGGTGTGATACCTTTGGGCCTTTAGCCATGAAGCATCTTCCAAGTCCTTCATTTGGTGAATCTTATATGTCATAGGAGTTGGTTGACGCAAGTGCTAGACCAGCAACACCTTCATCTTGAGTATATTCAGAGTCGGAGTGATAGCTTCTCTCGGAGTGATTGTCGGAGTCGGAGCCGGATACCCATTCACCAACATGAGCTTGATGTCTTCGTTTTGTGTAGCTCCTTGATGGCTTGTCCTTCCTTTCTTGAATCCTTGCTTCTCCGGGATGTTCTTCGTTCATAATGATCATCTCTACTCCTTCTCTCTCTTGATGGTGATTCTTCTCTTCTACTTCTTTTGGAGAATCTTCTTCTTTTGTAGGGTGTCGTACACTCATTGGAATAGTGTCCGGTCTTCCACAATTGTAACAATTACGCCACGACTAGAAGATCTTTTGTCATTGTATGACCTCGACTTGGAACTTCTTTCCTTGCTTCTACTCTTGTAAAACTTGTTGAAGTTCTTCACCATTAGGCTCAATTCTTCATTGAAGGTTTGTTTCTCACTTGATGATGTGGGAGCTTCACATGAGGCTTTGTAAGCACCACTTGACTTGTTGTGGAGCTCCTCCTTATCCTTGAGTGACATCTGATGAGCAACAATTCTTCCAATGACTTCCGTTGGCTTGAGATCTTTGTAATTGGGCATCATTTGGATCAATGTGCACACGGTATCATATTTTCCGTCCAAAGCTCTTAGGATCTTCTTGATGATGAATTTTTTGGTCATCTCTTCACTTCCTAAGCCAGCAATCTCATTTATGATAAGAGCAAGCCTAGAGTACATTTCAGCGACACCTTCACCATCCTTCATTTTGAACTTGTCAAGCTGACTTTGAAGCACATCCAACTTCGATTCCTTGACGGAGTCGGTACCTTCATGCATATCAATCAAAGTATCCCAAATTTCCTTTGCATTCTCAAGACGGCTGATTTTGTTGAATTCTTCGGGGCACAATCCGTTGAAGAGGATGTCACAAGCTTGAGCATTGTATTGTAGCATCTTCAACTCTTCCGCGGTAGCTTCACGGTTCGGTTCTCTCCCATCAAAGAATTCAACTTGCAAGCCAATACACACAATAGCCCAAACGGCGGGGTTATGTCCAAGAATATGCATTTTCATCTTATGCTTCCAACTAGCAAAATTTGTACCATCAAAGTAAGGACCTCTACGGTGGTAATTTCTCTCGCTAGACGCCATACTCTCCTAGGTTGTGAAACCAAGGCTATGACCACCAAAAGCTATGGAGATCAAGGAAAATGGAGACCAAAGCTCGATACCACTCCTAGGATCGAAAGTATGTCTAGAGGGGGGGTGATTAGACTACTTGACCAAATAAAAATCTATCATTTTCCCAATTTGAGTTCTTGGCAGATTTTAGCAACTTAGCACGGTTCAAGCAATCTTAACACAATTCAAGCAAGCATGCAAAGAGTATATGGGCAGCGGAAAGTAAAGCGTGCAACTTGTAAGAATGTAAAGGGAAGGGTTTGGAGAGTGCAAACGCAATAGGAGACACGGATGTTTTTGTCGTGGTTCCGATAGGTGGTGCTATCGTACATCCACGTTGATGGAGACTTCAACCCACGAAGGGTAGCGGCTGCGCGAGTCCACGGAGGGCTCCACCCACGAAGGGTCCACGAAGAAGCAACCTTGTCTATCCCAACATGGCCGTCGCCCACGAAGGACTTGCCTCACTAGGGTAGATCTTCATGAAGTAAGTGATCTCCTTGCCCTTACAAACTCCTTGGTTCAACTCCACAATCTTTTCGGAGGCTCCCAAGTGATACCTAGCCAATCTAGGAGACACCACTCTCCAAGAAGTACCAAATGGTGTGTTGATGATGAACTCCTTGCTCTTGTGCTTCATATAATAGTCTCCCCAACACTCAAATCTCTCTCACAGGATTTGGATTTGGTGGAAAGAAGATTTGAGTGGAAATCAACTTGGGGAAGGCTAGAGATCAAGATTCATATGGTAGGAATGGAATATCTTGGTCTCAACACAAGTGTAGGTGGTTCTCTCTCAGAAAATATATGTTGGAAGTGTAGGCATGTTCTGATGGCTCTCTCCACGAATGAAGAGTGGGTGGAGGGGTATATATAGCCTCCACACAAAATCTAACCGTTACACACAACTTGTCAATCTCGGTGGGACCGAATTGAGAAACTCGGTCGGACCGATTTAGCAAATCATGTGACCGTTAGGATTTTTGGTGGGACCGACATGCAATTCGGTAGGACCGATATGGTTAGGGTTAGGGCATAACGTAATCTCGGTGAGACCGATTACACAAACTCGGTGGGACCGATTTTGGTAATGGACACGCAGAGGATTGTCAGGAAAACTCGGTGGGACCGATTCGCTCATCTCGGTAAGACCGAAACGTTACGAAAAGGAAACAGAGAGTTTGCATTGTAATCTTGGTGGGACCGATCGCTCATCTCGGTTTGACCAAAACGTTATGAAGGGAAACAGAGAGATTACAACCCCATCTCGGTGAGATCGAGATCCCTATTGGTGAGACCGATTTGCCTAGGGTTTGTGGCAGTGGCTATGACATCTGAATTCGGTGGCACCAGATAGGAAGAATCGGTGGGGCCGAGTTTGACTTATGGTTTAGGTCATATGTGGATATGAGAAAGTAGTTGAGGGCTTTGGAGCATATGACTAAGCATTTTGAGCAACAAAGCCATTAAGCAACACCTCATCCCTCCTTGATAGTATTGGCTTTTCCTATAGACTCAATGTGATCTTGGATCACTAAAATAGAAAATATAGAGTCTTGTGTTTTGAGCTCGAGCCAATCCTTTTGTCCTTAGCATTTTGAGGGATCCACTTTTCTCATCCATGCCATGCCAATCATTGAGCTTTCCTAAAATATTTATCTTGAAGTAGCATTAGCTCAATGAGATATATATATGTTGTTAGGAATTACCAAAACCACCCAGGGATAGTTGCACTTTCAAGGAGCGACTGCGTGAGGGTGCGGTGCGACCGCGACAGCCGTGCGCAAGTGTACCTCCTTTTCATTTTGAAAAGTTTAGGCAAGCTTGGCGAAAATGTGTGGCGAAGTATGGCAATACAAGGCCTAGACCCAAACAGGATACAAGTATGTACGCAGGAATACTACTTGCATTAAAAAGAAAGGCGTGGTTTTACTCCGCGGGATTGATCGATACAAATCCTCATTTGAAGTGTCACTGATGCAAGTTCGTCCTGGATTTTACCACGGTGGTGTCATGGAGGAGAACGAGGGCTAAGTATCATCATCACCGCACAACTCAAAGATCGTAGAAGGCATGGCACCGTCAGCCTTGAACAGCTCCATGTAAGGTAAGAGTGGGATTGAAGGGTAGGAGGAGGCAGCAGCCATGTAGAGGACTTGGCGGCGATGGTATTTTTTTTCCTTTTGGTATCCTGTCAAGGTTGGATAGAGCGACATGCTATCAACCAGATCGTGGAATATTTTTTCACCCCTGATGGTTGCAATTGTTTTCCCTTTTTTATCTATCGGTGGAGTTTTTATGTGTGAAGCCTTTCTTTGTTTTTTAACTAACATTAGACGTGTCAGATGGTTTTCTAATGAGATGGGACCATCCCTGTTACGCAACTTTTCCTTTTATCCTTGCCGTAAATTTTGTAATCTACCAGTATAATTAATTTTAATGATGTGGATTAATATGATCGCTTGAAAGGTGCCTCTAATTAGTAAATAAGAGATGGATCCTCATGCGGGACCATCATATCAAGAGGAACCAACTACATCGACCTGGACGTCCAAATGGGCGACAACCAAGAGGAAGAACCGTCCACCGGGAAGTGAAGAGACCTGCAATAGTGTGTCTTCCCGAGCCCAACATGCCCACAGGGAAGTGAAGAGAGCTGATTCTGTCTCTGAACGCAGCTGAGCCACCACCGCGGCCAGCCAACACCACATGAGACATGACAGGGGCCGCCAGCCTACGATGCCGTCAGCACGCGCCGCCTACCGCAGCTAGAAGTTAGATCATGGCTCATTCTGATCCGTCGATCCCACCACCACCGCTGGTGTGCCCCATCACCGTGACTCCGATTGTGCAGCCGCAGATCCCGACCGTCGTTGCACTACCACGTCCCCCCGCTAATGCAACATCTTGGCTAGAGGCGCCGGTCCCCCCCAACACCTATGCAGTCCGGGCTTCACCCGTCCATGCCCTGTAGTGAGGGAGGAGGTAGTGGGAGGATGGAAATGGCAGCGGCGGCTCAAGATCCATCCTCGCCACCCATGGGAAGCACCGCAAGAGCAGAGGGGGTATCTCTGTTCTCAAGAAACGAATTATGGCTTGAGCATATGTATAAATGTAGATTTAGGGTATATACCAATTGACAAGCAACTTTTGGTATATGAACCAAGACTGGTAGTCAACTTATGGGTAAATAACCAATTTTCTCTATTTATGTTTATTTCTCTTCTAGCGGTCTTAAACACCATAGCAAGCCACCAAGTGATGGCTGCCTGGCCTCGTTTGTTCTAAACAGGCATTTTACCTATACAATCAAGCATGCATATGCATGGTGATACGCCTAATGTATGAATTCCCTTTTGTCGGCAAAAGCAATCCTTGCATGATGATAATTGCAAATTTCTAGTTATATAATATATCAGATAAACATGTCAAATCTTAATATGCAAAAGTCGAACACAAGCATAATTGCATAAACCAAATTGCCTTTCTTATTTGGAATTTCATATATGAGACAAAACTGACAAAAGTTACACATAATTAGGATCATGTATGAGTTTGTTCATGCGACAAAGAAGCCTGTTGATAATCTTACATAGCCTATAACTTCCTCTGTAAAACAATGACATTTTATGCATCATAGTTGCACATAAAACAATGGTAAGATGTGCAGAATTACAGTTCAAAAAATTTGATTCTCCCGCACCGAACTCTAGGGAATCAAAGTCGAAACCAAGCAACATAAGTGTCCATTTATTGTACCAAACTTTGTGTTCCACTATGGACAGATTCTTTGTTGAGAAAATTAAATAACTGGCGGCACCAAATGTTTGCAACCTATGTATATCCAGTCATTAATTGGCAAATTTGTTTGCAATGATCGGCCGGACATCATCCGCGTCAGCAATTGTTTCCAAGAAGGGGATCAGCTCAAGCAGCGAAATGTCAGACCGGTCACTTGACCAGCTCTTTATGGGTATCCCATTATTCACATGTTGCTGGAAAACCTGCGACACGTGTGAGAAAAGGGTTTCAGTCATCGATCAATCATGGCAATTTCTCAAAATCATAATTACAAGTTTCCAAATTCATCTCAATAAAATGGTAGTCAATAACACTAAAATCATAACTATTAATAATGACCTTCCTACTTGAATTTTAGAGTAAGTTACCTCAGGGGTATTGTCAACAATTGCAACCTTTGCAAGATCAGCTTTAATAATGGTCAGATCCTTCTGATAACTTCCATCTACCGAGACACATGACTCCCGAAAAAAACGCCGTGATATCAGTCTGTTCTCAGGATCCAATGCATTAACCACTTGATTTGCATAAGAGCTTGTGCTAGCCGTAAATACAACAAGCTCAAACATATGAGCCGCCTCTTCAAGGAAGGCGTCTACATGTGGTCTCTTCTTCACATAGACAGTGTACTCTTCTTCTCCACGGCGCATAGGGAATGAGAAGTCCGCGCCATGGTCGCACCTTGCTGAGTGGATAAGGGTGCCTATGCAACAGAAAATGAGCATGTCAATAATCTTAAGTGCAAGAAAAGAAACCTACAGGAGAATAAAGTATTTAATAACTTACCATCAAGATCAAGTGCAAGAGTGACATTCTTCCTAGGTAGTAACATTGGTACGTCAACAATCTGATCCATGTCAGTAAGAACATCTAATTCAGGTATGGGTGCTAGTTCCATTGGTACATCATCAGTTTCATCCATGTCATCCATCTCAGTAAGATCAATTATTTCAGGCGAAGAGCAAGTTGAAGGCTGACCAGGGAATTGAGGCTGCGGGTTATTAACAAAGCACATGTCTGCAGTTGTACCAGCAAAGGCAATACTGCTGGCCCCTACATTTTCCTGCATGGAAGGGAGTACTCCATGACTGCCACTCATGGTTGTCAAGTCATCCATAGCATATTTATTATGTAGAGCCCCATCTGAAGTAGCAAGCATATAAAGAGGAGAATCCTCAGTTGGGGAACTGGACAGCAGGCTGCAACTCTGACCCGGGTCTTGAGTTTTTTCATTACTATTGATGATAGTATGATTTGGTGCTGCTAAAATTCCATATCCATCAGCAAAAAAGGAAGATGCTGCTAAAATTCCATCTCCACCTGCAAAAAAAACAAGGAAAACCATAACAGAATGGTAAGTACATAAGTGTATAATTAACAATATCAGACTTCTGCTTGATCAGTTTGCTTAATATTAAGTTCCCATGAAGTGCATCAAGTGCTACTTTACCGGTTAGTTATTTTTCCCTAGACAGGTTTGACCGTTTGACAAATCAACTACATCAAGCATGGCATAGATATGCTTAGATGCTTTTAATTATGATCAAATTTATTGACCATTTCTACCTTTCTAACAGAAGTAGGAGACACTCATGGCCCATATACATCGCCCCTAATGACGATGAAAGGCAGAGCAAAATTTAATAAAAATATCGAAATCATTAAATTCACCGCTAATATATATACACAAATTTGAGTTTTTCCGGAGTTAGTTAAGGCCTATTCGGAAACATTAGGCAGTTAGTACGAAACACTCATTAATTGTGCTAAGTTATAAACAAAAGTGAGCATGTCGCCGGATTAAGCCCATAGAAACAGGCCCCTCACGGATCAAGGAAAACATCATTTTTTTTAACTGAGGACCTTAATATTTTTGCATTGATGTAACACAGCAACAAATATATCAAAAGGATCACTTTCAATATGTAGTTTGTGAGCTTTCTTTCGAAATTTATTTTCACAAGCACATTCTGCTAATGCAAGCAGATCGCACATGATATCATGAATTCATGGTGCAGGAAGTTGTAATTCAACCCTTTTTACCTTCATTGACATAATCTTCTACACTAAACTCAGAACTGGCCTGAAAATGTGGCGAGGAAGTGGGCGCTGGAGTTAAATCCTGTAAATATTTCTCAAAGTTAGCATACGAAAGCATCAAGAGTTGCTGCAACAAATAGAAATAGAATCATACTAATCGATGTCCCTTTAAGGTATAAGCCTCTAACTTCACAGGCAAATCTAACAGGTATAGCAAATGTATAGTTGGTGTAAGCCTAATTGTGGCAAGACAAATTTCGATTCTTTTACTTTGAGGATAAGCCTAGCAAAGAATTTTTAACAAAAAGTTTATTGAGGTATAATTATGATGCTGGTGTAATGTAATTTTAGGGAGCAAACCTAGAAAGCACCATCTTGCTAAAGGACAATGACTGCTTAATACCAAGATTGATCCAGTAATGATAGGAATTTTTATACAGCCTTTGCATTAAAGACCTATCTTTAACTGCAAGGCATAAACTCAAATCTAATGGACATGCCAAAAACTAAAAATAGTACCATTATTCTTTTCAATCGGTATAAATGGGTGTGCTAGTCTATATAGTTGTATGTAATAGCATTGCACATAATTCAATGATTGAAATGCTTACGAAGCATTAACCACAACATATGTTTTTAAATCAATACATTAGAATATAGTGAGCACCTAGCACATGTACACAAATTCCACGTGCACCCCCCCAAAACCCTTGTCGTTTTGTATTACAAGAAATCCAATATAGCACAAAAAAAATAGATGTATTTTCTTTTACCAAAACGACAACCAAAAAATTACTAGAGTATATAGCAACACGTACCTCAAGCAAATCCCAACATTCTTCACCTACAGAATCATCATCCTCCATGATCTCAATAACCTCAGAAGCTACCTGGTTCGCCATATATGCTTCTAAATCACACTCGTTCGTACAACAATAGCGCGCCTGGGTAGATCTTGTACAAAATACTACAGTAACAGAGTTCATGTGAGCATAACATCACACTGAAAATGGTAAAATCGATCATTCTTCAACTTTACACAGCCGAAATACATGAACCAGCATAGATAAGTAAACAGACATAGGTAACTACATGACAAACTTGGACACCGCACGGGCAGTTTACATAAGCCCATGAGCACAGAACTAGATGGCACAACAGCATGCATGGCTAACAGCAGACTTTACCATCGGGGTGGTGGAGAATGAAATAAATATTTTGTATGGTAAAACCAATAGCATGAAAACAAATTTCTTTCATAAGATGTATAATCAACCGAATAGCAACTACAATCAGCCTATATTGCACAGAAATAGAAGAAGTAGGATATAAAAAATGTGCATAAATAAATAAAGCTGGTGTAACTATATACCAGCCATCCAATTATAACTTTGAATTACGTTTTTGAAAATACATAAACAGTTATTGATAGAAAGCTGAAAAGAAAAGACTTATTTAGTTGTGGTTGTGGCTCCAGTTTATTGTCGGCCATGTCTTTCGGTTCTAACTCAGTTACATTTTCTTCTCAAAGGTATTATATTTACCTAGGATTGAACTTAAAAAACTACTAATTTACAGATCTCTTACTACCAATAACCTCCCCATGATTTATTTAAATTTTCTTCTCAAAGGTATTATATTTACCTAGGGTTGAACTGAAAAAATACTAATTTATAGATCTCTTACTACCAATAACCTCTCCCTGACAAGACTTATTTAGATTTTCTTCTCAAAGGTATTATATTTACCTAGGGTTAAATCTAGAATGAAACCTATACAGATCTCTTACTACCAATAACCACCCCCTGATGCAGGCCGTCCCTTTGATTTCCAACCAAAATGGGCATGTGATACCGTAAGATATTTTCTGTACTGTCGTGGTGCTGCTTTTTTGCCGCTGCAAGCGACCACCACGCATGGTTTGATGCTGCAAGTATTGAGAGAGGCTTCAGCTCCTACTGAACCGGTGGCTTCCTGTCAAGCCTGAAGTAGCCCAACACTAAACACCATCAATTAAAAGCATCCAATGCTAAAGAAAGAAACCAAGGCCTAGCTAGGTCGCCAGAGGAAAAATATTTCGCCCTTCTTGGTCGTCGAGACTGGACACTGGAGATCGAGGCAGCTTTATCGCTCTAATGGCTCTCCTACGTTTTGCATGTATGGCTGTGCTCCATGATAGCATGCACCTAGGATGAGGAGACCCCCGTTTTGGGTGCCCGGGGCGGCCGCCTGAAAACTGAGATTTTCCGCTCCTTTGAACGGATGATCTATGACAAGATCTGATGCAAATCGTAAGATAATCAGACAATCTTGCCTCCTTCCGTCGTGCACAACACGAACCAGAAACGAAACGCGCGCGGCTGCGGGAGAAACCCCAGATCAGGCGAGGAAACTACGGGATCTAGTTCGAATTCGCACGCGTCCCCTGTCCTTTTCCAAAAACGAAAAGAAAGAAGAAAAACACCGCCCAACTGCAGACGGGAGGAAGAAGACGAATCCGGTTCCCACGATCCGTCTAAGCCCCCGTTCAATCAACTACGCCCCAAAAACAAGCACGGATTGAAACGCTGGAAAAGCCTATACCCTAGCAGAGGAAGAAGAACTAGGAACGGAGCAATCTAAAACCCCCCGTCGCCCGCGCGCACCAAGATGAATACGCTCAGGAGATAGGCGACGGCACCGCAGACCGCACAACTACATGGGGCAATCGACGGCTGCTTGCTTACCAGAGCGCGGCGGGCTGTAGTCAGACGAATCTCTACAACGAGTAGCCGCCTTCCCTCTCCACTCGGGACGACCGGCGATGGGAGGAGACGAGAGACGAGTGTGGGTGATGCGCGGACGACACTCGTCCCAGTCTGCAGGTTATATGGCCGCACTTGGCTGGGTCCTTGGGTTCGCCAACGCGGTCGTAACCGCGTGGTCTCACGGGCAGGTGGGGCCCCAAATTTCTATCTTACCATTCCGGGCGTACCCAGTGACTGTCTGCTTTGGAAATATTGGCTGTCTGCAGTTTATCCCAACGCGGTGACATTAAACCAAAATAGATTCGGCGCGTATCCACCCCCGTCCCTCCCTCCATCTGAATTTGAACTTTTTTCCCAAAACGTACGGCGCGGACATCATTGATTTTCTTCCGAAGACAAGGCGTTGACAACATTCCTTTTCTGTCAACTAAAAAAGTCATTCTTTTTCTTCAACCTGAAAAAACACTCTTTTTCTTCCAAGCAGCAAATATCCCATGCCACGAAGGCGGTGTGCTCACTTAGTTTCCGTGCCAAGATATCAGTACGACCGTGTATAATTTTATTTTGACAGAAGACCGGGTATATACTTATAAATGAATGAACGAGTTAGTACATTCTTTTGTAGAAAGAAAGCAATGATTCGGTGCCCAGGCTCATCTGCACCCGCATGGAAGGAAAAATTCAAAACAAATACTAAAAAATTCCAAAATTTCCAAAAATTTTATGATAGATAATTTGGTGTATGAGGTGCGCTCCAAATTTTAGACATTTGGACATCTGAGTAGCTTTCGTCAAAAAAAGACAAATTTGTGGTCTGTTATAAAAATTATTGTTCATCTATTATGTATTGTTATGATCCAATTTGTCTTTTTTGCTTAGAGCTACTAATAGACCCAAATGATGTGATATTTGGAGCGCACCTCACGCACCAAATTATCTATCATGCCAAAAAAAATTGGATTTTTTTGAATTTGTTTTTTATTTTATGTGAATGTTTTCTTGACCTGTGCAGATGAGCCTGGGCTCACAAATAGATATTCGGAAAGCACCCCAACTATATTAAAGATTGGCAGTGATACAAGGCACCCCAAAGATAAAGGAAATTATAATCTAGTCCCTGGGAATCCCGACCAACCACAACACCAACGTGAGCTAAACGTGCGCCGCCCAGCTGTCGCCATGTCTCCCTCGGAGCCGTCCTGACCTTGAATGTAGAGACGAATTTGCTGGAGATGGGAAATCTTATAAGCTACGGTCCACATGGACCAGAACATGGCGAGGAATTGTATTAACCGGAAACTTGATACATGTGTGGATACATAGACAAAACACCGTGTCCCTGGTAAGCCTCTACTAGACTAGCTCGTTAATCAAAGATGGTTAAGTTTCCTAACCATAGACATGTGTTGTCATTTGATGAAGGATCACATCATTAGGAGAATGATGTGATGGACAAGACCCATAGCTTAGCATTATGATCGTTCAATTTTATTTCTATTTCTTTCTTCATGTCATATACATATTCCTTTGACTATGAGATTATGCAACTCCCGGATACCGGAGGAATACCTTGTGTGCTATCAAATATCACAACGTAACTGGGGGATTATAAAGATGCTCTACAAGTATCTCCGAAAGTGTTTGTTGGGTTGGCATAGATCAAGAATAGGATTTGTCACTCTGAGTATCGGAGAGGTATCTCTAGGCCCTCTCAATAATGCACATCATAAGAAGCCTTGCAAGCAAAGTGACAAATGAGTTAGTTGCGGGATGATGTATTGCGGAACGAGTAAAGAGACTTGCCGGTAACGAGATTGAACTAGGTATGAAGATACCGACGATCGAATCTCGGGCAAGTAGCATACCGATGACAAAGGGAATAACGTATGTTGTCATCACGGTTGGACCGATAAAGATCTTTGTAGAATATGTAGGAGCCAACATATGAGCATCCAGGTTCCGCTATTGGTTATTGACCGGACAGGTGTCTCGGTCATGTCTACATAGTTCTCGAACCCGTAGGGTCCGCACGCTTAACGTTCAATGACGATTTTGTATTATATGAGTTATGTGATTTGGTGACCAAATGTTGTTCGGAGTCCTGATTGAGATCACAGACATGATGAGGAGTCTTGAAATGGTCGAGAGATAAAGATTGATATATAGGATGATTTTATTTGGCCACCGGAAGTGTTCCGGGTATTTATCAGACTACTTGGGGGTTACCGGAACCTCCCGGGGGAATAATGGGCCTTATGGGCCATAAGAGGGGAGCACACGAGCCCACAAGGGGTGGCTCCCCCCCCCCTCTCTTAAGGTAGGAGGTCGAATAGGAGAAGGAAGAGAGAGTTCCCCCCCCCCCCTTCCTTCCTTCCTTCCCTCTTCCCTTTTCCCCCTTCCAATAATAAGGAAAGGAGGGGTGAATTGGACTAGGGCCCCAAGTAGGATTCCTCCTACTTGGGGTGCCCCAAGGCTGCTATATATATATATAGTTTCTCCTACTTTAGTTGAATCGAATTTGACTGTAAATCACTGTTGTGGTTTTTGTGCTGTAGTAAGAACGGTTCTTGCTAGAAGCCCGTAGCAGCCACGTAAAACTTGCAACAACGAAGTAGAGGTTGTCTAAAATGTTTTTGTAGGGCTTGGTGTGATGTGATATGGTCAAGACATGATGTGATATACATTGTTGTATGAGATGATCATGTTTTGTAGAAGTTATCGGCAACTGGCGGGAGCCTTATGGTCGTTGCTTTATTGTATGAAATGCAAACGCCATGTAATTGCTTTACTTTATCACTAAGCAATAGCGATAGTTGTAGAATCAATAGTTGGTGAGACGACCACGATGCTACGATGGAGATCAAAGTGTCAAGCCGGTGACCATGGAGATCATGACAATGCTTTGGAGATGGAGATCAAAAGCACAAGATGATGATGGCCATATCATGTCACATATTTTGATTGCATGTGATGTTTATCTTTTATGCATCTCATTTTGCTTAGTACGGTGGTAGCATTATAAGATGATCCCTTAACTAAAATTTCAAGGTATAAGTGTTCTCCCTGAGTATGCACCGTTGCGAAAGTTCTTCGTGTTGAGACACCACGTGATGATCGGGTGTGATAGGCTCTACGTTCACATATAACGGGTGCAAGACAGTTTTGCACATGCGGAATACTTAGGTTAAACTTGACGAGCCTAGCATGTACAGACATGGCCTCGGAACACTGAAGACCGAAAGGTCGAACGTGAATCATATAGTAGATATGATCAACATAGAGATATTCACCATTGATGACTACTCCATCTCACGTGATGATCGGACATGGTTTAGTTGATTTGGATCATGTATCATTTAGATGACTTGAGGGATGTCAATCTAAGTGGGAGTTCTTAAGTAATATGATTAATTGAACTTAATTTATCATGAACTTAGTCCTGATAGTTTTTGCATATCTATGTTGTAGATCAATGGCCCGTGCTACCGTTCCCTTGAATTTTAATGCGTTCTAGAGAAAGCTAAGTTGAAAGATGATGGTAGCAACTACACGGACTGGGTCTGTAACTTGAGGATTATCCTCATTGCTGCATAGAAGAATTATGTCCTTGATGCACTGCTAGGTGAAAGGCCTGCTGCAGGAGCAGATGCTGATGTTATGAACGTCTTGCAAGCTCCATCTCATGACTACTCGATAGTTCAGTGTGCCATGCTTTACGGCCTAGAATCGGGATTTCAAAGACGTTTTGAACGTCATGGACCATATGAGATGTTCCAGGAGTTGAAGTTAATATTTCAAGCAAATGCCCGAGTTGAGAGATTATGAAGTATCCAACAAGTTCTATAGCTGCAAGATGGAGGAGAACAGTTCTGTCAGTGAACACATACTCAGAATGTCTGGATATCATAATCACTTGACTCAGCTGGGAATTAATCTTCCAGACGATAGTGTTATTGACAAAGTTATCCAATCACTGTCACCAAGCTATAAAGGCTTTGTAATGGACTATAATATGCAAGGGATGGAGAAGACTATTCCCAAGCTCTTCGCAATGCTCAAAGCTGCGGAGGTAGAAATCAAGAAGGAGCATCAAGTGTTGATGGTTAACAAGACCACTAGTTTTCAAGAAGAAGGGCAAGGGAAAGAAGGGGAACTTCAAGAAGAATGGCAAGCAAGTTGCCACTCACGGGAAGAAACCCAAAGTTGGACCTAAGCCCGAAACTGAGTTCTTCTACTGCAAAGGGACTGGTCACTGGAAGCGGAACTGCCCCAAGTATTTGGCGGATAAGAAGGATGGCAAAGTGAACAAAGGTATATTTGATATACATGTTATTGATGTGTACCTTACTAATGCACATAGTAGTGCCTGGGTATTTGATACCGGTTCGGTTGCTCATATTTGTAACTCGAAACAAGGACTACGGATTAAACGAAGATTGGCTAAGGACGAGGTGACGATGCGCGTCAGGAATGGTTCCAAGGTCGATGTGATCGCCGTCGGCACGCTACCTTGTAAGTGCATCTAGTGCCCCTTAGTGATTTTGGTGTATTGAAGACTTATAGGTTAAGTAACTAATGCGTTTGTGAGTGTACACAGGCCTATAAGTCTATGAGGAGTTTGATAATTACAGTGAAAGTCGACCCCTAAAAATGAAGTTCTTCAACTGAAGAATTTGATATTCTGAAGACTTTCTGAAGACTTTGAAAGTGAAGAAATTGGTGTGACCTTGAAGACTTGGTATTCATTTGAGGAACATGAAGCGTGAAGACTTTTGTTTTCGTAGTTTCATTTTCTCTTTCTTGAGTCATAGGAAACACCGTCTTTGTTAAAGGGGTCGAGGAAATACTAAGGAAAAATTTCCATTTGATGCTCAACTCAAAATCCTACACCTACCAATCCCTTGAGTGAAGCTTTTGGAAATCTCATACAGTTCAGTCAATTTCTTGATGATAGAGACGAAGCTCTTACGGTCGTTGAGAATTTGTTCTCGATTGAGGAGTTAGGAATTCGCCGGTCTGAATTGCCTACACTGATGAGGAACATGATAGCCCCGAGGAATTTGATGTTCAAAATTCCGACCTTCTGTGTCTTCTTGCACCGGCTGTCCCAAATATCTTATCCACCTAACGGTCATATCATTGAAGGGCATTTATGTCTTATCATGTCGGGCTGCTCCTAGGCTATAAATAGCCGCCCCTACAACCACTAGTTGGTTGGCTGCTCGAGAGAACTTGACACTTGTCATTTGAGAGCAACCCATCCTCTGAGGAATTTGAGTGAAAATCATCAAGTGAGGAAAAACCCAAAAGTGAGGAAAACCCAAAAACCAAACCCCAACAAACCCAAAGTGATTGAGCATCACTGAAGAAATTGATCCTGCGTGGATCCGGCGCTTTTACCTTTGAAGACTGTGCTTCTTCCAGACGGTTAGGCGTCAAGGTCTAGAGCATCCAAGAGGAATTGTGGATCGCCGAGTGACCAAGTATGTGAAGGTTTGGAAGTCGCCTGAAGACTTACCACGAGTGATTGGACGAGGTCTGCGTGACCTTAGTTCAAGGAGAATACGGTGAGGACTTGGTGTCTGAGCTGCGTGCTCGGTGATGGGTGTCCGGACTACGTGTCCTCGAGTTTAAATACTCAGCCGCTCCAACCAGACGTACAACTGAGACAGCAGTTGGAACTGGTCTACCAAATCATTGTCTTCACCAACCTACCTGGTTCTATTTCCTCAACCCTTTCATTTCCTCATCACTGTGCTGAGTGTTTATCATATCTGTGTTTGAAGACTTTGACTGAAGACTTTCTCAATTTCCTCAGTTCAATTTCTTCAGTCTGTTTGTCTTCATCTTGTGTTATCCTATGATTACGCTTTCTGTATTCTGTGATTGTCTTCATTTCATCATGATGACTATGCCTGTAATCTGCTATGCTTACTTCTGAGTACTTATTCCGCTGCATGTATTTCTTCGCTAAGGAATTTCCTCACCAGCAAATTCCTCAGTGAAGAATTTCTAAAATTCTCTAAAAATCGCCTATTCACCCCCCCTCTAGTTGATATAACGCACTTTCATACCTCTACATCTACCTTCGGGATTAGTTTTAGACCTGAATAATTGTTATTTGCTGCCAACGTTGAGCAGGAACATTATATCTGGATCTTGTTTAGTGCGAGACGGTTATTCATTTAAATCAGAGAATAATGGTTGTTCTATTTATATGAGTAATATCTTTTATGGTCTATTTTTGTTGAATCTCGATTATGGTGATACACATATTCATAATATTGATGCCAAAAGAAGCAAAGTTGATAATGATAGTGCAACATATTTGTGGCACTCCCGTTTAGGTCATATTGGTTTAAAACGCATGAAGAAACTCCATGCAAATGGACTTTTGGAATCACTTGATTATGAATCATTTGATACTTAATGAAACACAAGTATGAAACATTTGAAAAGTTCAAAGAATTTCAGAGTGAAGTGGATAATCATCATAACAAGAAAATAAAGTTTGAGTTACGAGTTTGGCCTTCATTTAAAACAATGTGGAATAGTTTCACAACTCACGCCACCTCGAACACCACAGCGTAATGGTGTGTCCGAACGTCGTAACCGTACTTTATTAGATTTGGTGCAATCTATGATGTCTCTTACCGATTTACCACTATCGTTTTGGGGTTATGCATTAGAGATAGTTGCATTCACGTTAAATAGGGCACCATCTAAATCCATTGAGACGACACCGTATGAACTGTGGTTTGGAAAGAAACCTAAGCTGTCATTTCTTAAAGTTTGGGGTTGCGGTGCTTATGTGAAAAAGCTTCAGCCTGATAAGCTCGAACCCAAATCAGAGAAGTGCGTCTTCATAGGATACCAAAAGAAATTGTTGGGTACACCTTCTACCATAGATCCGAACGCAAGATCTTTATTGCCAAGAATGGAACCTTTCTAGAGAAGGAGTTTCTCTCGAAACAAGTGGGTGGGGGAAAGTAGAACTTGATGAGGTAATTGTACCTTCTCTCAATTGGAAAGTAGCTCATCCGAGAAATCTGTTTCTGTGATGCCTACATCAACAAGAGAGGAAGCTAATGATGATGATCATGAAACTGCAGATCAAGTTACTACTGAACCTCATAGGTCAGCCAGAACACGATCGACACCAGATTGGTACGATAATCCTGTTCTGGAAGTCATGTTACTAGACCATGGCAAACCTATGAACTATGAAGAAGCTATGATGAGCCCAAATTCCGGTAAAAGGCTTGGGGCAATGAAATCTGAGATAGGATCCATGTATGAGAACAAAGTATGGACTTTGGTGGATTTGCCCGATGATCGGCGACCCATAGAAAATAAATGGATCTTCAAGAAGAAGACTGACGTTGATGGTAATGTTACTATCTATAAAGCTTGACTTGTCACAAAAGGTTTTCGACAAGTTCAAGGAGTTGACTATGATGAGACTTTCTCACCTGTAGCGATGCTTAAGTCTGTCTGAATCATGTTAGCAATTGCCGCATTCTATGATTATGAAATCTGGCAAATGGACGTCAAAACTGCATTCCTTAATGAATGTCTAAAAGAAGAGTTGTATATGATGCAACCAGAAGGTTTTTTCGATCCTAAAGGTGCTAACAAAGTGTGCAAGCTCCAGCGATCCATCTATGGACTGGTGCAAGCATCTCGGAGTTGGAATATATGCTTTGATGAGGTGGTCAAAGCATATGGGTTTATACGGAATTTCGGAGAAGCCTGTATTTACAAGAAAGTGAGTGGGAACTCTGTAGCATTTCTAATATTATATGTGGATGACATATTATTGACTGGAAATGATGTAGAATTTCTAGATAGCATAAAAGGATACTTGAATAAAAGTTTTTCAATGAAAGACCTTGGTGAAGCTACTTATATATTAGGCATCCAGATCTATAGAGATAGATCAAGACGCTTAATAGGACTTTCACAAAGCATATACCTTGATAATGTTTTGAAGAAGTTCAAAATGGATCAGTCAAAGAAAAGGTTCTTGCCTGTGTTACAAGGTGTGAAGTTGAGTCAGACTCAATGCCCGACCACTGCAGAAGATAGAGAGAAAATGAAAGTCATTCCCTATGCCTCAGCCATAGGTTCTATCATGTATGCTATGCTGTGTACCAGACCTGATGTGTGCCTTGGTATAAGTTTAGCAGGGAGGTACCAAAGTAATCGAGTGGATCATGGACAGGGGTCAAGAATATCCTGAAGTACCTGAAGAGGACCAAGGATATGTTTCTCGTTTATGGAGGTGACAAAGAGCTCGTCGTAAATGGTTATGTCGATGCTAGTTTTGACACTGATCCGGATGACTCTAAGTCACAAACCAGATACGTATTTATATTGAATGGTGGCGAGATCTACATGTGAAGCGGAGTACATAGTTGCTTCGGAAGCAGAAAATGAAGGAGTTTGGGTGAAGGAGTTCATATCCGGTCTAGGTGTAATACCTAGTGCATCGGGTCCAATGAAAATCTTTTGTGAAAATACTGGAGCAATTGCCTTGGCGAAGGAATACATATTTCACAAAAAGAACAAACACATCAAGAGACGCTTCAACTCCATCTGTGATCTAGTCAAGGAGAGATACATAGAGATTTGCAAAATACATATGAATCTGAATGTGGCAGACCCGTTGACTAAGCCTCTTCCACGAGCAAAGCATGATCAACACTAAGACTCCATGGGTGTTAGAATCATTACAATGTAATCTAGATTATTAACTATAGTGCAAGTGGGAGACTAAAGGAAATATGCCCTAGAGGTAATAATAAAGTTGTTATTTTATATTTCTTTATTCATGATAAATGTTTATTAGTCATGCTAGAATTGTATTAACCGGAAACTTGATACATGTGTGCACACATAGACAAAACATCGTGTCCCTAGTAAGCCTCTACTAGACTAGCTCGTTAATCAAAGATGGTTAAGTTTCCTAACCATAGACATGTGTTGTCATTTGATGAACGGGATCACATCATTAGGAGAATGATGTGATGGACAAGACACATAGCTTAGCATTATGATCGTTCAATTTTATTGCTATTGCTTTCTTCATGTCATATACATATTCCTTTCACTACACCACGACACTGCATTCCCTACGGCCGTCTGTTGAGAAAAGTCACTTTCGCCGACCGACTATTGGTTGGAAAAATCTATAAAAGACAGTCGGTCGGGAAAACATGTGAACGATAACAAACGGTCGGTCGGGAATGTTAACATATTTATTGTCAAATGATGGGTCGGGAAAGCTCTAATGCCCATACATAAATCGGTCGAGAAATAATCCCGACCAACAGTCCGTGGCAAATGGGCCAGTGCGCGTACAGAAAATTTTAGCGCCACCTTTTGGCCCAAGCCCGCGAAACGTTTTCCCCCAACAGTCCGGAAGGCATTAATGACACGGTTTTGGTCCTAATTCCAAAGGTAATGAGTCCTTCTTAGTTGCCTCAATTTAGACTCATCAGTCTTTGCAACGTCCTCTACAAGATTGCATCCAAAGTAGTTGCCAACAGACTCAAGATTATTTTGCCTGATACTATATCTGAGGAACAATCTGCTTTCGTGCCTGGGAGACTCATCACAGATAACATCATATGTGCTTATGAATGTCTGCACTTCATGAAGAGGACACGGTCACGATCTAATAGCTTTTGTGCTTTGAAACTGGACATGATGAAAGCCTATGACAGATTGGAATGGCCATACTTGAAAGGTATCATGGCCAAATTGGATTTCTCCCAATAGTGGATTGACACAGTAATGGGGATGGTCTCATCAGTATCCTTTTCTGTTCTCTTTAATGGAGAGAAACTTGATTCATTTAAACCTACAAGAGGTATCCAGCAGGGAGACCCAATCTCCCCCTACTTATTCCTAATTGCATCAGAGGGACTTTCGTGCCTCCTGAAATCCAGTTCTCGGTCATCATTTGCAGGTATTATGGTGGCTCCAATGGCGCCCACCATTAACCACCTTTTATTTGCAGATGACAGCCTGCTGCTTTTTAAGGCTAATGTGGAGGGGTCAGAGGAAGTGTCAAACCTGCTTGATATTTATTGTAGAGCTTCGGGATAGAGGATAAATCATGAGAATTCTTCCATCTTCTTTAGCAAAGGATGTCCGGACTCCATAAAGGAAGAGGTGAAGAATTCCTTAAACGTCCAAAATGAATCATTAAATGAACATTATCTGGGTATGCCAACTGATGTTGGCCAGTCGAAGAATGGCACTTTCAAGTATTTGCGAGACCGAGTATGAGAGAGGATCAAAGGTTGGATGGAGAAATTACTTTCGGCAGCCGGAAAGGAAGTTTTAATTAAGTCGGTTACTGGCGATCCCTGTTTTTCAATGTCTTGTTTTCGTCTACCAAGGGGTTTGTGTGATGATATCACATCCATAATTCGCCAATTCTGGTGGGGAAGCAAACAAGGTAAGAGGAAACCTAGCTGGGTTGCATGGGATATGATGACCAGGCCTAAGCACTTGGGTGGTCTCGGTTTTTGTGATTTGGAGATCTTCAATGTAGCACTCTTGGCTAGACAAGCATGGCGGCTGATGACCGATGAGACCTCGCTTAGTGCAAAGGTGTTAAAGGTTGTATATTTCCCTCAATGCTCACTCCTGGAAGCTTAGTTGGGAACCCACCCCTCTCAAATATGGCGAGCGGTGCTTGATGGTAGGGACATTGTTGCTCAAGGAGTGGTCCGGAGAATTGGTAATGGGGCTTCGACAAGTATCTGGCAGAATAACTGGATTCCTCGTGATAACTTCAAGAGGCCGATCACTTCACTTGTTCCTGATCTGCCAGAAAGAGTGTCGGACCTGATTGATGCTACTTCGACTCAATGGAGAGAAGACCTGGTACGGTCTGTCTTTAGTCCTTTTGATGCTGCAGAGATCCTCAAGATACCTCTATGTACGAGGAACACAACAGATTTTTGGGCATGCCATGAAGAGAGACGGGGAGTTTTCACGGTGTGTTCTGCTTACCGTATGATACTAAGAACGAAGATCAGCAGGGAAGGATGGCTTCATGAGGAAGAAGGTACTTCAAATATACAGGAAAGTAAGCAGTGGAGTGCAATTTGGCACATACAAGTACCCTCGAAGCTGCGGATGTTTGTTTGGCGTCTAGCCAGGCAGTTGATGCCTACAGGTGAGGTCCTCCACCACCGAAACATGGCTAACGAAAATACATGCCACTTATGCAGAGCCACAGACACATGGAGACATGCGCTGTTGAATTGCTCGATGTCGAGGAGCATCTGGGCTTTAGCTCCCGATGACTTTGTTGAAAAGGTGATAAGCTGCCAACATGATAATCCGAAGCAATGGTTGTTTGCTCTACACAAAATGCTACAGTCTCAAGAGTTCACTCGCCTTGTGGTTACAGCTTGGGTGATTTGGAGTGCAAGGAGGAAGGCGATCTATGAGGAAATTTTCCAGTCTCCATACTCCACGAACGGCTTCATCACGAGTTACTTGTCAGAACTGCAACAGATCAATAAGAGGTCACCAAGGCCAATTACTACTTCTGCGCCGAGACCAAAACGCTGGCTGCCTCCAGTCCAAGGATGTGCCAAAGTTAATGTGGATACAGCGCTGTGGAGAGGAGGCACGTACGGTCCGGTTGCTGTTGTGTGTAGGGACCAAAATGGCATGTTTCTTGGAGCTTCGGTTGTTGGTTTCCGGCAAATCAATGATCCTCAAACACTCGAATCCCTTGCCATAAGGGAAGCACTAGCTTTGGCGGAGGACTTATACGTTCAAAGCATTCATGTGGGCTCCGATTGCAAGAATGTGGTAGAAGATATACAGAACGGTACTTCATCTTCATATGGTGCGGTGATACATGAAATCATAGAACATTCTGCTAGTTTTCAACTTTGTAAAATAGTTTATGAATTTAGGAGCTCAAATTTGAGGCTCACAACTTAGCGAAGCATGCTTTATATCTCGGGGTTGGCCGTCATGTCTGGTTAGGTCATCCTGGAGATCTTTCTTTCGTCCCTGTAAACATTGTGACGGGTTAATAAAAGCTTCGTGAGGTTGTCTAAAAAAACATATAACTCACCATGCTTCTTCTTAAAATAAAAAAACTCACCAGGCATGGAGAGGAAAATCCCTAGTCCCTTTCTCATACCCACGCACGCCGCCATGGGCTCCCGCCGGCGGCATCCTCCCTGCCCGCTGCGCCATACTGCCTCCCGCACGACCCTGCTAGCCCGTCATCTCGCACGCTCGAACCCTATCCTCCTCCCAGGTGCTCTCTCCTCACCTCGTCATCGTCACGGCGGGCGTTGGGCTGATCTGTAGCTTAATCTGCTGCAGATCTGGGGGTGACGGGTCTTAATCTGCTGCAGACGGGGGAGACAGGGCGGGCGCCATGACGAAGCACTCCCCGGAGGCACTGGTGCTTATCTCCCGTGGAAGCTTTCAGGGTCGGGTTCCCGGCGAGCGGTGTCATCAACTCCGGTACTAACCTCGACTGCCCAGGTTCTTGTTCCTCCCTGCTAAAAGATAGACTTCACTAGAGTATCACCTGTGCATCTTTCACCTTTTTTTCTCTCATCCTCGAAGTCCTAGATGAGCATGACAGAAGAAAATGACGGACGCGGATTTTTAGAGCACGGGCTCCTGGACACCTCCTATCCTCACCATCTAATGTTGCTTTGAGATCCGTACTACAGAACTAACTTACTAAATGGAAACTTTCTCTTTTTTGTTTCTTCAAAACAAAACAACAAATGAACTTGAAACTCTCCAGGACAACAAAACATTCTTTCAGATTTTTTTGTCCAAGAAAAATATAGAAAATGAGATTTTTTTTAATTAAAAAATCTGATTTCTATTATTTATGATGCGGGAAAAAATCTGAAAGTATTTTTCCCACATTCTAGTAAGAATGTTCTGTTGTGCTGAAAAAGTATGAAGTTCATATATCAAACTATATGAGAGAAACGAAAAAGAGAAAAGTACTTGCACGAATCATGATGCAGAATTGAATGGCTAGATAAGAGGGTGTCCATGAGCCTAAGCTCCATAGGATATTTTCCAGAAAAGGACTGAGATTGCTACCAAGACAAGGCTGCTGTCACTTGAACTGTTGAAGGTTAGTTTACATCGTGGAGGTTGCTATATTTGATTTTCTTTGTTTAGATCATATCTGCTGATTCTTTTACCTGCAGGGATTGTTAGACATGCGCCTGTGCTCATGTGCCTCCATGTGTGGCTCTCTAATCAGATTGTTAGACGTGCGCCTGTGCTCAAGTGAAACATGGAAACAACTTTAGAACTATTTTTCACATTTTTTACTAAATATTCGAACCACTGAACATGACTACTCCCATATCTCTGAAATGAGAATTTACTAAAGTTTCTATTTGTGCTATCGGTAGTTTTGTTTTCATGTTCATGTATGTAAAATGCCGAATACAAATGACCTTCATTATTATTATTATTATTATATTAGCAACACAATATGTAGTAGCAAACCACAATACAAATGATATCATTAGTTCCTAGGACAAATTTTAGATGAATTAGTTCATAAAGCAAGTGATACAGAAAAAATGTAAGTGTTGTGTATTTGTGAAGAATAAAAAGGTGAATTCTCTCTCTTATCTATTTTTCTAGGGTCTCTTGAACAGTCACTTATTCCTGCATGATTTCTGTCCCCTCTTTAGATTTTCTTTCTGTGTATGCCAACTTGGTTTTCCTTATATTCCAGTGATCCCTGTTCGAGGAGTATACGGGTGTATTGATGTTTGTAATGGTTTTTTATGTTGTGTGTTGATGTTTGCAATGATATTTGGTTTCTGTACTCTGCAAGCCTCACAATGCTAATTGAAATATCCTTTATCATGTTGCAGATGCTTAGCAAATGCTTTCACTGCTACCTGTTGTTAATCATCTGCTTTCTTACTCCTTTCATTTATGTAGGAAAGGCCTAAGAGAGTTATCCCCCATGGGAACAGAGACCAGGATACATTGTCTCTCAGGATATATGCAGCATATAAAGTTTTTAAGAAAAACGATAAAGGGGATTCTCTTCAGTTGCTTTGGTATAAAATGATATTGAAGGCAGCTTAGAGAAAATACCATCTTCTCTAGTTGTGGCCCGTAATATTAACTGGGGATTTTGACTTGCAAATGTTCAAGCTGGAGGATGAAGATTGACGGCTTTGATGTACTGTACGAGAACAAAACAAGCATCTTGGTGGAAGGCTGTGAGGATATGTAGTTGCCCACTACAAGAAGCCAACGCAGATGATGTGCCTTTGAGATAAATTCCAGAAAATAGAGCGGGGAATTTTTGCTCTCAGATAATGAACCATAATGTTTCCTCTATTTAATTAGTTACATTAGCTTATAGGAAACTTGAGTGGTCATTAGTTCATAACAGATGAACTATTTATATGTGAAAATTAATGAATGTGTGTTGTTATTATTTGGTTCTGGTTTAATATTGTTGGACAACATGCATGTTACAGTTATAACAGATGTTGGTCGGTAAAACAAATACTGTCATGCTTTCAGTTGGGAAAGGATAATGCCTTGTCAAATCTGGATATGGGAGGGATAACAGAATGTTTGTTGGGAAAGAGTACCATGTCAGATAGTTGGTCGGGAAAGCCCATGTCAGCCCCGATAGATTGTTGGTCGGGAAAGTTTAGCATGTCTGATGGTCAGTCGGGAAAGGCCCATAGCAACCCCAACGGACTATCGGTCGGGAAAGGCCCATGGCAGGCCCAACAGAATGTTCGTCGGGAAAGATGGACCATAGACGACATACGGTCGGTCGGGAAAGGTATGCCGGTCGGGAAAGGGCTTTCCCGTCTGGACTTTCCCCAACAGACAGGGTCGGTCGGCAATAGTCTTTCCCGACCGACTGTCTGTCAGCGGAACTAGTATTCCCGACCAATCTGGCTATTGGGAATGTAGTGCTATGGTATAGTGTTTGACTATGAGATTATGCAACTCCCGGATACCGAAGGAATACCTTGTGTGCTATCAAACGTCACAACGTAACTGGGTGATTATAAAGATGCTCTACAGGTATCTTCGAAGGTGTTTGTTGGGTTGGCATAGATCAAGATTAGGATTTGTCACTTCGAGTATCGGAGAGGTATCTCTGGGCCCTCTCGGTAATGCACATCATAAGAAGCCTTGCAAGCAAAGTGACTAATGAGTTAGTTGCAGGATGATGTACTACAGAACGAGTAAAGAGACTTGCCAGTAATGAGATTGAACTAGGTATTAAGATACCGACGATCGAATCTCGGGCAAGTACCATACCAATGACAAAGGCAATAACGTATGTTGTCATTACGGTTCGACCGATAAAGATCTTCGCAGAATATGTAGGAGCCAATATGAGCATCCAGGTTCCGCTATTGGTTATTGACCGGAGAGGTGTCTCGGTCATGTCTACATAGTTCTCGAACCCGTAGGGTCGATAACGATTTTGTATTATATGAGTTATGTGATTTGGTGACCAAATGTTGTTCGGAGTCCCGGATGAGATCACGCACATGATGAGGAGTCTCTAAATAGTCGAGAGATAAAGATTTATATATAGGATAATAGTATTCGGACATTAGACATGTTCCGGGTAGTATCGGGTATTTATCGGACTACCGGGGGGTTACCGGAACACCCCGGGGGAATAATGGGACTTATGGGCCATAAAAGGGGAGCACACCAGCCCACAAGGGGTGGAGCCCCCCCCCCACTCAAGGCAGGAGGACGAATAGGAGAAGGAAGAGGGGTCCCCCCTTTTCTTCCTCCCTTCCCTCTCCCGTGTCCCCCCTTCCGGTAATAAGGAAAGGGGGGCAAATTGGACTAGGGCCCCAAGTAGGATTCCTCCTACTTAGGGCGCGCCAAGGCTGCTCCCCTCCCCCTCCCACCTATATATACATGGGGAGGGGCACCTAGACACACACCAACAATCGTTAGCCGTGAGCGGCGCCTGCCTCCATAGATTACACCCTCGGTCATATTCTCGTAGTGCTTAGGCGAAGCCCTGCGCGGATTACTTCACCATCACCGTCACCACGCCGTCGTGCTGACGGAGCTCATTGATACGTCTCCAATGTATCTACAATTTTTGATTGTTCCATGCTATTATATTACCCCTTTTGGATGTTTATGGGCTTTATTTTACACATTTATATCATTTTTGGGACTAACCTACTAACCGGAGGCCCAACCCGTATTGTTGTTTTTTGCCTATTTCAGTATTTCGAAGAAAAAGAATATCAAACGAAGTCCAAACGGAATGAAACCTTCAGGAGCGTGATTTTTGGAACGAACGTGATCCAGAGGACTTGGAGTGCAAGTCAAGAAGTAGTCGAGGCATCCACGAGATAGGAGGGCATCCCCCCCCCCTATAGGGTGCGCCCCCTGTCTCGTGGGCCCCTCGAGCGGCCACCGACGTACTTCTTCCTCCTATATAAGCCTACGTACCCCGAAAACATCCAGGGAGCCACCGAAACACAATTTCCACCGCTGTAACCTTCTGTATCCGCGAGATCCCATCTTGGAGCCTTCGCCGCTGTTCTGTCGGAGGGGGAATCGACCATGGAGGGCCTCTACATCAACATCCTTGCCCCTCCGATGAGTTGTGAGTAGTTTACCACAGACCTACGGGTCCATAGTTATTAGCTAGAAAGCTTCTTCTCTCTTTTTGGATCTCAATACATGTTCTCCCCCTCTCTTGTGGAGATCTATTCGATGAAAACTCTTTTTGCAGTGTGTTTGTCGAGATCCGATGAATTGCGGGTTTATGATCAAGTTTATCTATGAATAATATTTGAATCTTCTCTGAATTCTTTTATGTATGATTGAGTTATCTTTGCAAGTCTCTTCGAATTATCAGTTTGGTTTGGCCTACTAGATTGATCTTTCTTGCCATGGGAGAAGTGCTTAGCTTTGGGTTCAATCTTGCGGTGTCCTTCCCCAGTGACAGAAAGGGTTGCAAGGCACGTATTGTATTGTTGCCATCGAGGATAAAAAGATGAGGTTTATATCATATTGCTTGAGTTTATCCCTCTACATCATGTCATCTTGCTTATGGCGTTACTCTGTTCTTATGAACTTAATACTCTAGATGCAGGCAGGAGTCGGTCGATGTGTGGAATAATAGTACACTAGTAAAAAAGGGTCAAACGTGAAGCACATTAGTGTCGGTTTGTATTAGAGCCGGCACAAATGTATACATTAGTGCCGGTTCCAACGGCTAGCCTTTAGCACCGGTTCGTGGCTAACCTTTAGCACCGGTTCGTTCCACGAACCGGTACTAATGAGGGTGGTGGCAGGATGTTGTCGATCTGGGCCCCTCCGGCATTTTAGTACGGTTCGTGCCACGAACCGTACTATAGGTCCTCCTGCATATAAACCCTTCGTCCAGCTCGCTCTGTTCTTCCCCTTTCCCTCTCCTCTCATCTCTGTTCTTCCTCTTCTCCCCTCGAGCTCATCACACATTTTGCCCAAAATTTGTCAAGATTTGAAGGCCCCCATCCATTCAAGTGATCACAAAGGTTAGCAACTTTGTCCTTTCATCTCTCATTGCTAGATTAGCTCTTGCATTGGTTCATATAGTTATTAATTTGTGAGTTTAGTAATTTTGGAGGAAATATATATATATATATATATATATATATATGTGCTAGTATTTGATTTATATGCAATTTGAGGTCAAAATAACACTTAGTTTGCATATGTAGGTGTGGTTTACTTAGTGCCTTCTAAATCTCTGTCGTAACCACCGTCGATCGCCCAAGACCGTCTCGTCGCGGCACCACCTTGTGGTGAGCCTCTTGTTCATGAAATTTTATATAAAAATTGATGTTTCTGTGATTTGGATATATAGTTACTCGTATAATAATTATCTTACCCGACGTTGTTTGTTATACATAGTGCCATGGTTTTGATATCCGTCCCGTCGGCCCTCGTCCTTGTTATGATTCGGATGTGGTATATTCTCTTTTAAAACTATTTGTTGCATTTCGTGTTTATGACAAATTATGCCCATCAAGTTGACATAGATATTTTTATCTAGGAGGTATGTGAACGGAAATTCCAACCGACCCTATTGTCGAGAGGTTAAATTTAGTTGAAAGAGAAAACGAGTACTTGAAAGAAAATTGAAAATAATTGAGGGGAGAAGATGGAATTGGAGTTGCATGTTGCCGATGTAAATCGATGATCACAAGATTAAGATGGAGAAAATGCGCTTGAAGATTAGAAAGATTAGAAAATATGCCATCGATAGTGAGGCTTGGTATCATTATGCTGTTGGATCAATTGTTACCTTAGTTGCGATCTTGATCGCATTTGTTTTTGCATTTAAATGCTTTAGCTAGAGAGTTATTTGTTTGTTGCATTTAAGTGTTGTATGAACTTGTATTAATTTGGTCTATTCGGTGTTGTGTAATGAAGATGAGCCGGCAATGGATGTACGATGACCGATGCTCTCCCAGTTCGTTGAGGCGTGCATACTTTTACGCTTGCGGCTGAGGCAAACAAGCGGGCGGATGGTTTTATGCCTTGTCCATGTGCTGGCTGTAAGAATGGTCGCAATTACTCTCGTCAAGAACCATTCACGTCCACTGTTTGAGTCGGTTTCATGCCCCACTATAATGTTTGGACCAAGCACGGAGAAAGAGGGGTTATGATGGAAGACAATGAAGAAGAAGAGGACGACGACAGCTATCCTGGCCATGGGTTCCCTGAATACGATGATACAACAATGGGGAAGAAGCTGAGCGTGTAATGCGGAAGAAGCTGTGCGGCAATGCGGGAAGAAGCTGAAGAAGAGGCATCGATGAGCCCGTTGATGATCTAGGTCGGGCCATTGCCGATGCAAAGAGAAACTGCGCAAGTGATTTGGAGAAGAAGAAGTTGCAGCGCATGTTAGAGGATCACAAAAATTGTTGTACCCGAATTGCGTGAGGTGACAAGAAAAAGCTGGGCACCACACTGGAATTGCTGCAATGGAAGGCAGAGAATGGTGTATCTGACAAGGGATTTGGAAAGCTGCTGGTAATGATAAAGGATATGCTTCCAAAGGACAACGAATTGCCCGAGAGTACGTCTGAAGCAAAGAAGGTTGTCTCGCCCTCTAGGGTTAGAGGTGCAGAAGATACATGCATGCCCTAATGATTGCATCCTCTACGCGGTGAGTACAAGGATTTGAATGCTTGCCGGTATGTGGTGCATTGCGCTATAAGGTCAGCGCGATGAGCATGGTGATGTCGAGCGGCGCCCCAGAAGAAGATTCCTGCCAAGGTGATGTGGTATTCTCCTATAATACCACGGTTGAAACGTTGTTCCAAAACAAAGAGCATGCCAAAGCGATGCGATGGCACGAAGAAGACCGTAAGAAAGGCGGAAAGTTGAGAGAACCAGTGATGGGTCGCAGTGGAGAAAAATCGAAAGAAATACGGGAAGGAGTTTGCGAGATGGCGCAAGGGCGTATGGTTTGGTCTAAGCGCAGATGGCATTAATCCTTTTGGGGAGCAGAGCAGCAATCATAGCACCTGGCCTGTGACTCTATGTTTGTATAACCTTCCTCCTTGGTTGTGCATGAAGCGGAAGTTTGTTATGATGCGGTGCTCATCCAAGGCCCTAAGCAACCCGGCAACGACATTGATGTGTACCTAAGGCCATTAGTTGAAGAACTCTTACAACTGTGGAATGGAACAGGTGTACGTCGTGGGATGAGCACATGGGGAAGAATTTGACCTAAAGGCGTTGTTGTTCGTGACCATCAATGATTGGCCTGCTCTCGGTAACCTTCGGGACAGACAAACAAGGGATACCGCGGATGCACGCACTGTTTGGATGATACCGACGATATATATTTGAATAGTTGTATGAAGAATGTGTACAGGACATCATCGATTTCTTCCGAGCAGGCATCCGTAAGAAAGAAAGGCAGGCATTTCAAAGGTGAGGCGGATCACGGACGAAGCCTCACCACCGCATCTTGGTGCTGATGTACATGATATGGTCAAGGATTTGAAGGTGATATTTGGAAAGGGTCTGGCGGACAACCTGTTCCAAAGGACGCTGACGGACGCGCACCCATGTGGAAGAAGAAATCTATATTTTGGGACCTGCCATATTGGAAAGACCTAGAGGTCCGCTCCGCAATCGACGTGATGCACGCGACGAAGAATCTTTGCGTGACCCTGCTTGGCTTCTTGGGCGTGTATGGGAAGACAAAAGATACACCTGAGGCACGGGAGGACCAGCAACGTATGCATGGAGAAGACGGCATATATCAAGGTCATGCAAGCTACGCTCTTACCAAAGAAGAGAAGGAAATCTTCTTTGAATGCCTGCTCGATATTAAGGTACCGTCGGCTCTCGTCGAATATAAAGGAATAATAAACATGGCAGAGAAAAATTCCAGAACCTAAAGTCTCATGACTGCCACGTGATTATGACCATAGCGGCTTCCGGTTGCATTGAGGGGCTTCTACCGGAAAATGTTCGATTAGCCATTGTGAAGCTATGTGCATTTCTCAATGCAATCTCTCGAAGGTAATCGCCCAGAAATCATACCAAGGTTCAGAATGATTTGGTGCCATGTCTTGTCAGTTTCGAGTTGGTGTTCCCACCATCCTTCTTCAACATCATGACGCACGTCCTAGTTCACCTATCTTGAAGAGATTAACGTTTTGGGTCCTGTATTTCTACACAATATGTTCCCCTTTGAGAGGTTCATGGAGTCTTAAATAAATATGTTCATAACCGTGCTAGGCCGAAGGAAGCATCTCCAAGGGCCATCAAAATGAGGAGGTCATTGAGTTTTGTATTGACTTTATTCCTGACCTTAAGCCGATTGGTGTTCTGAATCGCGGCATAAGGGCAGACTGGATGGAAAAGGCACGCTAGGAGGGGAACAAATAATATGTATGGACGGACATTCTCTCACCTGAAGCACACTACACAGTTCTACAGAATTCCGCCTTGGTGGCTCCGTATATGGATGAACACAAGAATTTGCTACGCTCCAAACACCGGAGCGGTCGATGACTGGATTACACGTGAACAAACCAGGAGTTTCATGCGAGCTGGTTTGCGACACGCACCATGCATGACACCTCTATTGAAGATGACTTGTACTTGCTGTCCCGTTACCATCTTGAATATAATGACTTTCAAAGTGCGAGATAAATGGTAATACATTTTACACGATCGCCCAAGATAAGAAGAGCACCAACCAAAACAGTGGTGTCCGCTTTGATGCAGAAACCAAGACGGGAAAGGAAACATATTATGGTTATATACACGACATATGGGAACTTGACTATCGACGTGGTTTAAAGGTCCCTTTGTTTCGGTGCAAATGGGTCAATATGACACGAGGCGAGGTAACGGAAGACCCGCAGTACGGAATGACAACAGTGGATCTCAACAATCTTGCGTATGCAGACAAACCATTCGTACTAGCCAATGATGTGGCACAGGTTTTCTATGTGAAGGACATGTCTACCAAGCCAAGAAAAAGAAAAGATAAGGAAGCGAATGCATCGTACGATGAGCCAAAGCGGCACATAGTTCTTTCTGGGAAGAGAAACATCGTGGGAGTGGATGACAAGACAGACAAGTCAGAAGATTATGAAAAGTTTGATGAAATTTCTCCATTCACAGTGAATATTGACCCGAGCATCCCGTTAAATGATGAAGATTTTCCATGGTTACGGTGCAAAGGGACACACGCTGAAGAAAAGTTTCACACCCAAAGATCTGGGATGTGATCGGCTTCACTATCATCACTTTCTTTCGTGTTTCACACCTAGAGGGGAATCTCTGTAATAGTTAGGGTAGTTATGTGTTTTGGCATTTGAAGCGAAGAAATTTTATGTGCAAACAAATTCTTTCATGCCTTTACTGATTTTTAAAGTTAAATTATTCACAAACTAGTGATTCACACTAATTTCAAATAATTCAAAATTTAAACTATTCAAATTTGAAAACTACGGGCACTAACAGAAAGTTTGTAATTTTTGTACCTAAAGCAAAAATATTCACAAAGAAACTCTAAATACACAAAAAACAACACAAAAATAAATAAAGCAAAAAAAGCTCGCCTATTAGGCCGTGGCGGCCTGCATACGACTAGAAACTCAACCTCTGTTGGGCCAGGATGCAGGCCCGCAAAGGCCAAGTGGGCCAACAGGACAGCAAAGAACACGTAGGCCCAGTAGGCCTGCTTTGGAGAGAAGCTCGAGAGAGCGACCGACGGGGTTTATAAACCAGTGCGGTCGCCCCTCGGCTAGCGAGGTGGGACTAAACTTGCCGCACCGCACCTGCGCCAGCGCACCCCCTTTAGTACCGGGTGGTGGCACAAACCGGTACTACCCGGTACTAAAGGGGGTCGCTTCCCGCTGCTTGGGCTGGCCAAAACAGACCTTTAGTACCGGTTGGTGGCTCCAACCGGTACTAAAGGTGCCTTCTATATATACAACACTTCGAAAAATTTCATTCTCCCTCTGTTTCTTCCTCTGTTTCCCCATTGAACCGCCCGCCCCGATCGATCGACGCCGTCACCGACCCCGTCGCCGTCGCCGCCCCCGTCCCCATCGCTGGCCCGTCCCCGTCCCCGTCGCCGCCCTCGTCTCCATCGCCGCCGGGCCCTTCCCGTTCTTGCCGTCCCTCGTCGCCGCCCAGCGTCACGCCCTGCCCGTCGCTGCCCCCGGCCGTCGCCTCGCCGTCGCCGTCGCCCCGCTGTGAGCTCTCCCCCTCTAACCCCTCTCCCTCGCCCCCGGCGGCCACCATGGGCGCCGCCCCTCCCCGAGCCCATACACACACACAAGCATGATGAACACACACACACATACACGTATATATTTAATTAGTTTAGATTTTGTATGTTTAATTAGTTTAGATTTTTTAGATTATTGTTTTTTCACTAGTATATATGTATGAATGCATGTTAGATGGAATTTTTTTGAAATTGCATGCTACGTTCCCCAACACCGGGGCCATAGTTTTCTCTATAGGCTTCTCTCGAGAAAATAGCATATAGTGAGTAAACAAATTACTGTTGGGCAATTTTTAGAAAAGCAAATAATTATGAAGATATTCAAGGCAATGATCATACATAGGCATCACGTCCAAAATTAGTAGACCGAAACAATTCTGCATCTACTACTATATTACTCCACACATCGACCGTATCCAGCATGCATCTAGTGTATTAAGTTCATGGAAAACCAGAGTAATGCTTTAAGCAAGATGACATGATGTAGACAAAATAAACTCATGTATGAATAAACCCCATCTTGTTACCATTAATAGAAAAGATACATATGTGTCATGCCCCTTTCTGTCACTGGAATTGAGCACTGCAAGATCGAACCCATTACAAAGCACCTCTTCCCATGGCAAAATAAATCAATCTAGTTGGCCAAACCAAACCAATAAATCGGAGAAGAAATATGAAGCTATATTAGTCATGCATAAAAGAGTTCAGAGAAAAACCAAATAATATTCACGGATAGATCTGATCATAAACTCACAATTCATCGGATCCCAACAAACACACCATAAAAAGTCATTACATCGAATAGATCTCCAAGAACAACAAGCAGAATATTGTATTGAGAATCAAAAAGAGAGAAGAAGCTATCAAGCTACTAACTATGGACCCGTAGGTCTGTGGTAAACTACTCACGCATCATCGGAGAGGAAGCAAGGATGATGAAAAACCCCTCCGAGATCGTTTCCCCCTCCGGCGGAGTACCAAAGAAGATCTCCAGATGGGATCTCTCGAGAACAGAGGCTTGCGGCGGCGGAAAAAGTATTTCGTGGATCAAAATCTCACGGATGGGGACATTGAGGAAGTGAGAGAGCACGCTTTAGGTGCGGTTATACTGTCCTTAATAGAAGCTGAGTTATGTCAAATGGAGGCCTGTGGGCCCCACTACCCACCCGGGCACGCCAGGGGCCTGTGGCGTGCCCTGATGCCTAGTGGGTCAATCCTCCATCTTCTCGTGTAATGCCGAAGCTTCCAGGGTCTCTTATTGCCAAAAAAATCTCCAAAAAGTTTCATGGCATTTGGACTTCGTTTGGTATTGATATTCTGCAAAGTAAAAAACAAGCAAACAAACGGCAACTAACACTGGGCACTAAGTTAGTAGGTTAGTCCCAAAAAAATTATATAAAGATTCTAGTAAATGTATATAAAACATCCAAGATTGATACTATAATAGCATGAAACAATCAAAAATTATAGATACGTTGGAAACGTATCGGTTGTGCCAAGTGCAGCAGCCACCTTGTCCTAGCCCAACTAATCTAGTCAGGATATGTCAGATATGGCCTACAGGGGCGGCATTGAGTTGTGGTTTCAAGCCATTAGCTGTGTTCAGCGTTGAAGGTGGCGGGGAGCATTCCCCCTTCTAGGTCTAGGAGATATTGGATTGGAGGGGTTAGATTGACCTCTTCCATGGCCTAATATGCGCTTTGCACGAGCTCGTGGTCCATCTTAGTTCTCCTATCGGTGGTTACCTGCATGGCAGGGGTTCGACATCCTTGGGTGGTCGACCACGCAGTCGGCTCCGACGAGCAGCGTTGTAGTGGTGGTGGCATTTCTCTAGCTGTGTGGACGGCGAGGAGCGAGGTGGCGAGATCTTAGCGGTGGTGGTGCTTCAGAAGTGGCATCTCTCAGATTGTGGTGTGGAGGATTGTTTTGGTGGCGGCGGACTTGGTACTGTGGAATGTCGATGTGGCGCGGGTGAGACACTAGCCAAATGCTCCGCGCTCTGACACTAGCAGCGACCATGCCTGCGGATGTTGTATCCCTCTTTGGGGCATCGCCATGGTCCCCTCCCCATGTTAGTGCTTCGGGTAAAAACCCTTTACAGTCCTTCGGTTGCAATGGCGTCGGCGTATTGCATCGTCACCCTCGTTGGGGTGTCGTTGTGGAGCTCAGGTACCGGCCTCTAGTCATGTCTGTTTAGCATCAGTGGGTGCGCTTGGTTGCTATCTTGAGACTCCTTCGACTCTAGCATGTGACAGTACCCGTGGCTTACTATATTTTACACATGGCTTCATTTGCATTGCTCTTGGACCTCATTGTCTGCAAGAAGCATAGGCGCTGCACGGCCGGAGCGAGAGGGCAGGGGTCCTCTTCGGCGGTAGTTTGATGTGTGTATAGTGACGTTCTATGGTTTCTCTTGGAGGAGCAATTTCTCTTCATAATAGTAGTCTCGGATGCTTTAGGATAGGGCGTGGGCACTCTTGTATTCTTGTTTTTATCTCTGATATGCTTTATAAGAGGATTCCTCATCATGTTGTATTGGTTCAGCCATGTTGCTTTATACATAAAGCGGGTCAAAAGCCTTTTTCGATAAATTGTTTTGATTAATGAAATGCATATACCTAATTGAAAACATGAAAAATGACTTAGCTTACACCTTGCATACTTTTCCCCGCAAGCAAAGAAGTTTCGTTTGGAATTTCTCGATGTGTACAACATTTTTCTTAATGATCGGGCACTTGCAGCTGCACAAGAGCACCGGGGTGCTCACTGGAATTCAGGCAGCACCAACACTTGCGTTATGCACGTTGTAGTCGGACCCATGGGGACTCTATTGCCGCGCGATGACTCATCCGCGTGCGTACGACATTGCCGAGAGCTCAACGCCGAGCCAACGGGAGCGGCGGGGACCTCGGCCACGAGGGCATGGAAAAATAATATTTCACTGCCGTCGGTTGATGCGGGCTTGCACATGGTCACCAGCCACTTTCCCAAGCACCTTCAGCTCTGTTTTTGGCTACATCGCGCCTCGTCACCCATGGATCCAGTCGGTGAGACAGCGGAGGCGGTGGTGATGAATCTATTGGAAATATTCCCTAGAAATAATGATAATTGCATTATTTATTTTCACGTTTATAATTCTATGTTTATATTCTATGCTATAACTACTATGGTTCTTGAATATGTGATTCATAGGAAAATCCATAAGCACGTGTAAAGTAATAAACGGTGAAAGCTGATTCCTAGTCTCGCCTCCAAGACTAGCTCAAGTGCTGCATGATGGTTATGTTTTCCTGATCATAGGCATACGTTAAGTGTAACAAGGATGCCAGCAACATTGATAGTATGATGTTAGTAGAATGATCATATTTAGTTGACCCAAGTTATTTGCTATACTTAGAGATGTTATCATCGCAAGTCTACCGTTTATAAGACGGAGAATTAATGTATGCCTAGTTCCTTAGACCATGAGAGTATGAAGTCACTTCATGCCGGACGATACACTTTGAGGTGGCTCCAATGTCATCTGTAACATGGTGATCATAACGACAACTTACGGGTTTATCGGAAAGTATGGCAAGGGGCAAGATAGCTCAAGAGTGGCCTCCGACGATGGAGAGATATTCTTAGGTCCCTCTCGGTGTGACGGCATCCATCATTGGCTGGCTAGACATAGGTGGCTTGTTCATAGGGATGCCGGAATACAACAACTAGAAAGAAGAATAAAACTAGAAATGAGGCAATATGTATAGTGAGCATGAGAATGACTAACGGGGATATCGATATATCACACCTCCAGTTTTGTAAAGTATCACGAAGCAAAAGAATAGCATATGATAACCAAAAGGTCACTCGAATACCATTCGTTTGGATATAGGGGTCAACATGGATGTCCACAGTTACGTTGTTGATCATTGAACGAAAGGAAGTGTTGTTCATGTCTATATTCTACCGAACCTACGGGCTCACACACTTAAGGGATTTACGATCTTTTGAGTTCTAGTGAACCTAGGAATATGAGAAAATATTACCGAAATATTTTTGGTAATAAAAGAAACAGTTTTGAGCAAAACCGAAATTGTTTGGGATTTACCGAAAGTGTTTAGGAGAATACTGGGTAATAGCAAGAGATGATATATAGGCAAAAAAATCAAGAGAACTACTAGAAGCAACAACATTGGATTTAGCATGATTGTTGTTACTACTAGAGGAAGAATCTTTCTTTTTCTTGTTACTAGACTTGACTTGAGGCATGTAAGTAGATAAGAGTAAACGCTTGGCAATGTAAGAAGAACTTTTCTTGCGAAGATCATAATTGATTGCCTTTAAGAACTCATGCTCTTGCTCAAGATTTAGCTTTTCAAAGCGTAACTTCTCATGAGTTCTTAAAAGTTCTCGATGATCTCCTAAGATAGTTTCATGAGCTAACTTAAGAGTGTTTAGTTCTTTAGTTAGGAGCTCAATCTTCTCCTTATCATTGTCATTCATTTTATCTTGATTATCATGATTAATTGACGTTTCATCATAGTATTCATCACTAGAGTTGTCAACAAGTAAATCATCATCACCTAACAAGTCATCTTCATCACTATTGAAATCAACATACTCGGGGTGTGATACCTTTGGGCCTTTAGCCATGAAGCATCTTCCAAGTCCTTCATTTGGTGAATCTAATATGTCATAGGAGTTGGTTGACACAAGTGCTAGACCAGCAACACCTTCATCTTGAGTATATTCAGAGTCGGAGTGATAGCTTCTCTCGGAGTGATTGTCGGAGTCGGAGCCGGATACCCATTCACCAACATGAGCTTGATGTCTTCGTTTTGTGTAGCTCCTTGATGACTTGTCCTTCCTTTCTGAATCCTTGCTTCTCCGGGATGTTCTTCGATCATAATGATCATCTCTACTCCTTCTCTCTCTTGATGGTGATTCTTCTCTTCTACTTCTTTTTGGAGAATCTTCTCTTCTTTTGTAGGGTGTCGTACACTCATTGGAATAGTGTCCGGGTCTTCCACAATTGTAACAATTACGCTCACGACTAGAAGATCTTTTGTCATTGTATGACCTCGACTTGGAACTTCTTTCCTTGCTTCTACTCTTGTAAAACTTGTTGAAGTTCTTCACCATTAGGCTCAATTCTTCATTGAAGGTTTGTTTCTCACTTGATGATGTGGGAGCTTCACATGAGGCTTTGTAAGCACCACTTGACTTGTTGTGGAGCTCCTCCTTATCCTTGAGTGACATCTGATGAGCAACAATTCTTCCAATGACTTCCGTTGGCTTGAGATCTTTGTAATTGGGCATCATTTGGATCAATGTGCACACGGTATCATATTTTCCGTCCAAAGCTCTTAGGATCTTCTTGATGATGAATTTTTCGGTCATCTCTTCACTTCCTAAGCCAGCAATCTCATTTATGATAAGAGCAAGCCTAGAGTACATTTCAGCGACACCTTCACCATCCTTCATTTTGAACTTGTCAAGCTGACTTTGAAGCACATCCAACTTCGATTCCTTGACGGAGTCGGTACCTTCATGCATATTAATCAAAGTATCCCAAATTTCCTTTGCATTCTCAAGACGGCTGATTTTGTTGAATTCTTCGGGGCACAATCCGTTGAAGAGGATGTCACAAGCTTGAGCATTGTATTGTAGCATCTTCAACTCTTCCGCGGTAGCTTCACGGTTCGGTTCTCTCCCATCAAAGAATTCAACTTGCAAGCCAATACACACAATAGCCCAAACGGCGGGGTTATGTCCAAGAATATGCATTTTCATCTTATGCTTCCAACTAGCAAAATTTGTACCATCAAAGTAAGGACCTCTACGGTGGTAATTTCTCTCGCTAGACGCCATACTCTCCTAGGTTGTGAAACCAAGGCTATGACCACCAAAAGCTATGGAGATCAAGGAAAATGGAGACCAAAGCTCTGATACCACTCCTAGGATCGAAAGTATGTCTAGAGGGGGGGTGATTAGACTACTTGACCAAATAAAAATCTATCATTTTCCCAATTTGAGTTCTTGGCAGATTTTAGCAACTTAGCACGGTTCAAGCAATCTTAACACAATTCAAGCAAGCATGCAAAGAGTATATGGGCAGCGGAAAGTAAAGCGTGCAACTTGTAAGAATGTAAAGGGAAGGGTTTGGAGAGTGCAAACGCAATAGGAGACACGGATGTTTTTGTCGTGGTTCCGATAGGTGGTGCTATCGTACATCCACGTTGATGGAGACTTCAACCCACGAAGGGTAGCGGCTGCGCGAGTCCACGGAGGGCTCCACCCACGAAGGGTCCACGAAGAAGCAACCTTGTCTATCCCACCATGGCCGTCGCCCACGAAGGACTTGCCTCACTAGGGTAGATCTTCATGAAGTAAGTGATCTCCTTGCCCTTACAAACTCCTTGGTTCAACTCCACAATCTTTTCGGAGGCTCCCAAGTGATACCTAGCCAATCTAGGAGACACCACTCTCCAAGAAGTACCAAATGGTGTGTCGATGATGAACTCCTTGCTCTTGTGCTTCAAATGATAGTCTCCCCAACACTCAAATCTCTCTCACAGGATTTGGATTTGGTGGAAAGAAGATTTGAGTGGAAAGCAACTTGGGGAAGGCTAGAGATCAAGATTCATATGGTAGGAATGGAATATCTTGGTCTCAACACAAGTGTAGGTGGTTCTCTCTCAGAAAATATATGTTGGAAGTGTAGGCATGTTCTGATGGCTCTCTCCACGAATGAAGAGTAGGTGGAGGGGTATATATAGCCTCCACACAAAATCTAACCGTTACACACAACTTGCCAATCTCGGTGGGACCGAATTGAGAAACTCGGTCGGACCGATTTAGCAAATCATGTGACCGTTAGGATTTTCGGTGGGACCGACATGCAACTCGGTAGGACCGATATGGTTAGGGTTAGGGCATAACGTAATCTCGGTGAGACCGATTACACAAACTCGGTGGGACTGATTTTGGTAATGGACACGCAGAGGATTGTCAGGAAAACTCGGTGGGACCGATTCGCTCATCTCGGTAAGACCGAAACGTTACGAAAAGGAAACAGAGAGTTTGCATTGTAATCTCGGTGGGACCGATCGCTCATCTCGGTTTGACCAAAACGTTATGAAGGGAAACAGAGAGATTACAACCCCATCTCGGTGAGACCGAGATCCCTATTGGTGAGACCGATTTGCCTAGGGTTTGTGGCAGTGGCTATGACATCTGAATTCGGTGGCACCGGATAGGAAGAATCGGTGGGGCCGAGTTTGACTTATGGTTTAGGTCATATGTGGATATGAGAAAGTAGTTGAGGGCTTTGGAGCATATGACTAAGCATTTTGAGCAAGAAAGCCATTAAGCAACACCTCATCCCTCCTTGATAGTATTGGCTTTTCCTATAGACTCAATGTGATCTTGGATCACTAAAATAGAAAATATAGAGTCTTGTGTTTTGAGCTCGAGCCAATCCTTTTGTCCTTAGCATTTTGAGGATCCACTTTTCTCATCCATGCCATGCCAATCATTGAGCTTTCCTAAAATATTTATCTTGAAGTAGCATTAGCTCAATGAGATATATGTTGTTAGGAATTACCAAAACCACCAGAATAGTTGCACTTCCAAGGAGCGATGCGTGAGGGTGCTTGATGCGACCCATGACGACCGTCTTGCAAGTGTACCTCCTTTTCATTTTAAAAACTTTAGGCAAGCTTGGCGAAAATATGTGGCGAAGTATGGCAATGCAAGGCCTAGACCCAAACAGGATACAAGTATGTATGTAGGAATACTACTTGCATTAAAAAGAAAGGCGTGGTTTTACTCCGCGGGATTGATCGATACAAATCCTCATTTGAAGTGTCACTGATGCAAGTTCGTCCTGGATTTTACCACGGTGGTGTCATGGAGGAGAACGAGGGCTAAGTATCATCATCACCGCACAACTCAAAGATCGTAGAAGGCATGGCACCGTCAGTCTTGAACAATTCCATGTAAGGTAAGAGTGGGATTGAAGGGTAGGAGGAGGCAGCAGCCATGTAGAGGACTTGGCGGCGATGGTATTTTTTTCCTTTTGGTATCCGCAGTCAAGGTTGGATAGAGCGACATGCTATCAACCAGATCGTGGAATATTTTTTCACCCCTGATGGTTGCAATTGTTTTCCCTTTTTTATCCATCGGTGGAGTTTTTATGTGTGAAGCCTTTCTTTGTTTTTTAACTAACATTAGACGTGTCAGATGGTTTTCTAATGAGATGGGACCATCCCTGTTACGCAACTTTTCCTTTTATCCTTGCCGTAAATTTTGTAATCTACCAGTATAATTAATTTTAATGATGTGGATTAATAAGATCGCTTGAAAGGTGCCTCTAATTAGTAAATAAGAGATGGATCCTCATGCCGGACCATCATATCAAGAGGAACCAACTACATCGACCTGGACGTCCAAATGGGCGACAACCAAGAGGAAGAACCGTCCACCGGGAAGTGAAGAGACCTGCAATAGTGTGTCTTCCCGAGCCCAACATGCCCACAGGGAGTGAAGAGAGCTGATTCTGTCTCTGAAGCAGCTGAGCCACCACCGCGGCCAGCCAACACCACATGAGACATGACAGGGGCCGCCAGCCCACGATGTTGCCAAGCCGCGCGCCGCCTACCGCAGCTAGAAGTTAGATCATGGCTCATTCTGATCCGTCGATCCCACCACCACCGCTGGTGTGCCCCATCACCGTGACTCCGATTGTGCAGCCGCAGATCCCGACCGTCGTTGCACTACCACGTCCCCCCGCTAATGCAACATCTTGGCTAGAGGCGCCGGTCCCCCCCAACACCTATGCAGTCCGGGCTTCACCCGTCCATGCCCTGTAGTGAGGGAGGAGGTAGTGGGAGGATGGAAATGGCAGCGGCGGCTCAAGATCCATCCTCGCCACCCATGGGAAGCACCGCAAGAGCAGAGGGGGTATCTCTGTTCTCAAGAAACGAATTATGGCTTGAGCATATGTATAAATGTAGATTTAGGGTATATACCAATTGACAAGCAACTTTTGGTATATGAACCAAGACTGTAGTCAACTTATGGGTAAATAACCAATTTTCTCTATTTATGTTTATTTCTCTTCTAGCGGTCTTAAACACCATAGCAAGCCACCAAGTGATGGCTGCCTGGCCTCGTTGTTCTAAACAGGCATTTTACCTATACAATCAAGCATGCATATGCATGGTGATACGCCTAATGTATGAATTCCTTTTGTCGGCAAAAGCAATCCTTGCATGATGATAATTGCAATTTCTAGTTATATAATATATCAGATAAACATGTCAAATCTTAATATGCAAAAGTCGAACACAAGCATAATTGCATAAACCAAATTGCCTTTCTTATTTGGAATTTCATATATGAGACAAAATGACAAAAGTTACACATAATTAGGATCATGTATGAGTTTGTTCATGCGACAAAGAAGCCTGTTGATAATCTTACATAGCCTATAACTTCCTCTGTAAAACAATGACATTTTATGCATCATAGTTGCACATAAAACAATGGTAAGATGTGCAGAATTACAGTTCAAAAAATTTGATTCTCCCGCACCGAACTCTAGGGAATCAAAGTCGAAACCAAGCAACATAAGTGTCCATTTATTGTACCAAACTTTGTGTTCCACTATGGACAGATTCTTTGTTGAGAAAATTAAATAACTGGCGGCACCAAATGTTTGCAACCTATGTATATCCAGTCATTAATTGGCAAATTTGTTTGCAATGATCGGCGGACATCATCCGCGCCAGCAATTGTTTCCAAGAAGGGATCAGCTCAAGCAGCGAAATGTCGACCGGTCACTTGACCAGCTCTTTATGGGTATCCCATTATTCACATGTTGCTGGAAAACCTGTGACACGTGTGAGAAAAGGGTTTCAGTCATCGATCAATCATGGCAATTTCTCAAAATCATAAATTACAAGTTTCCAAATTCATCTCAATAAAATGGTAGTCAATAACACTAAAATCATAACTATTAATAATGACCTTCCTACTTGAATTTTAGAGTAAGTTACCTCAGGGGTATTGTCAACAATTGCAACCTTTGCAAGATCAGCTTTAATAATGGTCAGATCCTTCTGATAGCTTCCATCTACCGAGACACATGACTCCCGAAAAAAACGCCGTGATATCAGTCTGTTCTCAGGATCCAATGCATTAACCACTTGATTTGCATAAGAGCTTGTGCTAGCCGTAAATACAACAAGCTCAAACATATGAGCCGCCTCTTCAAGGAAGGCGTCTACATGTGGTCTCTTCTTCACATAGACAGTGTACTCTTCTTCTCCATGGCGCATAGGGAATGAGAAGTCCGCGCCATGGTCGCACCTTGCTGAGTGGATAAGGGTGCCTATGCAACAGAAAATGAGCATGTCAATAATCTTAAGTGCAAGAAAAGAAACCTACAGGAGAATAAAGTATTTAATAACTTACCATCAAGATCAAGTGCAAGAGTGACATTCTTCCTAGGTAGTAACATTGGTACGTCAACAATCTGATCCATGTCAAGAAGAACATCTAATTCAGGTATGGGTGCTAGTTCCATTGGTACATCATCAGTTTCATCCATGTCATCCATCTCAGTAAGATCAATTATTTCAGGCGAAGAGCAAGTTGAAGGCTGACCAAGGAATTGAGACTGCGGGTTATTAACAAAGCACATGTCTGCAGTTGTACCAGCAAAGGCAATACTGCTGGCCCCTACATTTTCCTGCATGGAAGGGAGTACTCCATGACTGCCACTCATGGTTGTCAAGTCATCCATAGCATATTTATTACGTAGAGCCCCATCTGAAGTAGCAAGTATATAAAGAGGAGAATCCTCAGTTGGGGAACTGGACAGCAGGCTGCAACTCTGACCCGGGTCTTGAGTTTTTTCATTACTATTGATGATAGTATGATTTGGTGCTGCTAAAATTCCATATCAATCAGCAAAAAAGGAAGATGCTGCTAAAATTCCATCTCCACGTGCAAAAAAAAAAACAAGGAAAACCATAACAGAATGGTAAGTACATAAGTGTATAATTAACAATATCAGACTTCTGCTTGATCAGTTTGCTTAATATTAAGTTCCCATGAAGTGCATCAAGTGCTACTTTACCGGTTAGTTATTTTTCCCTAGACAGGTTTGACCGTTTGACCAATCAACTACATCAAGCATGGCATAGATATGCTTAGATGCTTTTAATTATGATCAAATTTATTGGCCATTTCTACCTTTCTAACAGAAGTAGGAGACACTCATGGCCCATATACATCGCCCCTAATGACGATGAAAGGCAGAGCAAAGTTTAATAAAAATATCGAAATCATTAAATTCACCGCTAATATATATACACAAATTTGAGTTTTTCCGGAGTTAGTTAAGGCCTATTCGGAAACATTAGGCAGTTAGTACGAAACACTCATTAGTTTGCCTCACGGGGGAAATTTTGCTAAGTTATAAGCAAAAGTGAGCATGTCGCCGGATTAAGCCCATAGAAACAGGCCCCTCACGGATCAAGGAAAATATCATTTTTTTTTAAACTGAGGACCTTAATATTTTTGCATTGATGTAACACAGCAACAAATATATCAAAAGGACCACTTTCATTATGTAGTTTGTGAGCTTTCTTACGAAATTTATTTTCACAAGCACATTCTGCTAATGCAAGCAGATCGCACATGATATCATGAATTCATGGTGCAGGAAGTTGTAATTCAACCCTTTTTACCTTCATTGACATAATCTTCTACACTAAACTCAGAACTGGCCTGAAAATGTGGCGAGGAAGTGGACGCTGGAGTTAAATCCTGTAAATATTTCTCAAAGTTAGCATACGAAAGCATCAAGAGTTGCTGCAACAAATAGAAATAGAATCATACTAATCGATGTCCCTTTAAGGTATAAGCCTCTAACTTCACAGGCAAATCTAACAGGTATAGCAAATGTATAGTTGGTGTAAGCCTAATTGTGGCAAGACAAATTTCGATTCTTTTACTTTGAGGATAAGCCTAGCAAAGAATTTTTAACAAAAAGTTTATTGAGGTATAATTATGATGCTGGTGTAATATAATTTTGGGGAGCAAACCTAGAAAGCACCATCTTGCTAAAGGACAATGACTGCTTAATACCAAGATTGATCCAGTAATGATAGGAATTTTTATACAGCCTTTGCATTAAAGACCTATCTTTAACTGCGAGGCATAAACTCAAATCTAATGGACATGCCAAAAACAAAAAATAGTACCGTTATTCTTTTCAATCGGTATAAATGGGTGTGCTAGTCTATATAGTTGTACGTAATAGCATTGCACATAATTCAATGATTGAAATGCTTACGAAGCATTAACCACAACATATGTTTTTAAATCAATACATTAGAATATAGTGAGCACCTAGCACATGTACACAAATTCCACGTGCACCCCCCAAAACCCTTGTCGTTTTGTATTACAAGAAATCCAATATAGCACAAAAAAAAAATAGATGTATTTTCTTTTACCAAAACGACAACCAAAAAATTACTAGAGTATATAGCAACACGTACCTCAAGCAAATCCCAACATTCTTCACCTACAGAATCATCATCCTCCATGATCTCAATAACCTCATAAGCTACCTGGTTCGCCATATATGCTTCTGAATCACACTCGTTCGTACAACAATAGCGCGCCTGGGTAGATCTTGTACAAAATACTACTGTAACAGAGTTCATGTGAGCATAACATCACACTGAAAATGGTAAAATCGATCATTCTTCAACTTTACACAGCTGAAATACATGAACCAGCATAGATAAGTAAACAGACATAGGTAACTACATGACAAACTTGGACACCGCACGGGCAGTTTACATAAGCCCATGAGCACAGAACTAGATGGCACAACAGCATGCATGGCTAACAGCAGACTTTACCATCGGGGTGGTGGAGAATGAAATAAATATTTTGTATGGTAAAACCAATAGCATGAAAACAAATTTCTTTCATAAGATGTATAATCAACCGAATAGCAACTACAATCAGCCTATATTGCACAGAAATAGACGAAGTAATATATAAAATATGTGCATAAATAAATAAAGCTGGTGTAACTATATACCAGCCATCCAATTATAACTTTGAATTACGTTTTCGAAAATACATAAACAGTTATTGATAGAAAGCTGAAAAGAAAAGACTTAATTAGTTGTGGTTGTGGCTCCAGTTTATTGTCGGCCATGTCTTTCGGTTCTAACTCAGTTACATTTTCTTCTCAAAGGTATTATATTTACCTAGGATTGAACTTCAAAAACTACTAATTTACAGATCTCTTACTACCAATAACCTCCCCATGATGTATTTAAACTTTCTTCTCAAAGGTATTGTATTTACCTAGGGTTGAACTAAAAAAATACTAATTTATAGATCTCTTACTACCAATAACCTCTCCCTGACAAGACTTATTTAGATTTTCTTCTCAAAGGTATTATATTAACCTAGGGTTAAATCTAGAATGAAACCTATACAGATCTCTTACTACCAATAACCTCCCCCTGATGCAGGCCGTCCCTTTGATTTCCAACCAAAATGGGCATGTGATACCGTAAGATATTTTCTGTACTGTCGTGGTGCTGCTTTTTTGCCGCTGCAAGCAACCACCACGCATGGTTTGATGCTGCAAGTATTGAGAGAGGCTTCAGCTCCTACTGAACCGGTGGCTTCCTGTCAAGCCTGAAGTAGCCCAACACTAAACACCATCAATTAAAAGCATCCAATGCTAAAGAAAGAAACCAAGGCCTAGCTAGGTCGCCAGAGGAAAAATATTTCGCCCTTCTTGTTCGTCGAGACTGGACACTGGAGATCGAGGCAGCTTTATCGCTCTAATGGCTCTCCTACGTTTTGCATGTATGGCTGTGCTCCATGATAGCATGCACCTAGGATGAGGAGACCCCCGTTTTGGGTGCCCGGGGCGGCCGCCTGAAAACTGAGATTTTCCGCTCCTTTGAACGGATGATCTATGACAAGATCTGATGCAAATCGTAAGATAATCAGACAATCTTGCCTCCTTCCGTCGTGCACAACACGAACCAGAAACGAAACGCGCGCGGCTGCGGGAGAAACCCCAGATCAGGCGAGGAAACTACGGGATCTAGTTCGAATTCGCACGCGTCCCTGTCCTTTTCCAAAAACGAAAAGAAAGAAGAAAACACCGCCCAACTGCAGACGGGAGGAAGAAGACGAATCCGGTTCCCACGATCCGTCTAAGCCCCGTTCAATCAACTACGCCCCAAAAACAAGCACGGATTGAAACGCTGGAAAAGCCTATACCCTAGCAGAGGAAGAAGAACTAGGAACGGAGCAATCTAAAACCCCCCGTCGCCCGCGCGCACCAAGATGAATACGCTCAGGAGATAGGCGACGGCACCGCAGACCGCACAACTACATGGGGCAATCGACGGCTGCTTGCTTACCAGAGCGCGGCGGGCTGTAGTCAGACGAATCTCTACAACGAGTAGCCGCCTTCCCTCTCCACTCGGGACGACCGGCGATGGGAGGAGACGAGAGACGAGTGTGGGTGATGCGCGGACGACACTCGTCCCAGTCTGCAGGTTATATGGCCGCACTTGGCTGGGTCCTTGGGTTCGCCAACGCGGTCGTAACCGCGTGGTCTCACGGGCAGGTGGGGCCCCAAATTTCTATCTTACCATTCCGGGCGTACCCAGTGACTGTCTGCTTTGGAAATATTGGCTGTCTGCAGTTTATCCCAACGCGGTGACATTAAACCAAAATAGATTCGGCGCGTATCCACCCCCGTCCCTCCCTCCATCTGAATTTGAACTTTTTTCCCAAAACGTACGGCGCGGACATCATTGATTTTCTTCCGAAGACAAGGCGTTGACAACATTCCTTTTCTGTCAACTAAAAAAGTCATTCTTTTTCTTCAACCTGAAAAAACACTCTTTTTCTTCCAAGCAGCAAATATCCCATGCCACGAAGGCGGTGTGCTCACTTAGTTTCCGTGCCAAGATATCAGTACGACCGTGTATAATTTTATTTTGACAGAAGACCGGGTATATACTTATAAATGAATGAACGAGTTAGTACATTCTTTTGTAGAAAGAAAGCAATGATTCGGTGCCCAGGCTCATCTGCACCCGCATGGAAGGAAAAATTCAAAACAAATACTAAAAAATTCCAAAATTTCCAAAAAATTTATGATAGATAATTTGGTGTATGAGGTGCGCTCCAAATTTTAGACATTTGGACATCTGAGTAGCTTTCGTCAAAAAAAGACAAATTTGTGGTCTGTTATAAAAATTATTGTTCATCTATTATGTATTGTTATGATCCAATTTGTCTTTTTTGCTTAGAGCTACTAATAGACCCAATGATGTGATATTTGGAGCGCACCTCACGCACTCAAATTATCTATCATGCCAAAAAAATTGGATTTTTTGAATTTGTTTTTTATTTTATGTGAATGTTTTCTTGACCTGTGCAGATGAGCCTGGGCTCACAAATAGATATTCGGAAAGCACCCCAACTATATTAAAGATTGGCAGTGATACAAGGCACCCCAAAGATAAAGGAAATTATAATCTAGTCCCTGGGAATCCCGACCAACCACAACACCAACGTGAGCTAAACGTGCGCCGCCCAGCTGTCGCCATGTCTCCCTCGGAGCCGTCCTGACCTTGAATGTAGAGACGAATTTGCTGGAGATGGGAAATCTTATAAGCTACGGTCCACATGGACCAGAACATGGCGAGGAATTGTATTAACCGGAAACTTGATACATGTGTGGATACATAGACAAAACACCGTGTCCCTGGTAAGCCTCTACTAGACTAGCTCGTTAATCAAAGATGGTTAAGTTTCCTAACCATAGACATGTGTTGTCATTTGATGAAGGGATCACATCATTAGGAGAATGATGTGATGGACAAGACCCATAGCTTAGCATTATGATCGTTCAATTTTATTTCTATTTCTTTCTTCATGTCATATACATATTCCTTTGACTATGAGATTATGCAACTCCCGGATACCGGAGGAATACCTTGTGTGCTATCAAATATCACAACGTAACTGGGGGATTATAAAGATGCTCTACAAGTATCTCCGAAAGTGTTTGTTGGGTTGGCATAGATCAAGAATAGGATTTGTCACTCTGAGTATCGGAGAGGTATCTCTAGGCCCTCTCAATAATGCACATCATAAGAAGCCTTGCAAGCAAAGTGACAAATGAGTTAGTTGCGGGATGATGTATTGCGGAACGAGTAAAGAGACTTGCCGGTAACGAGATTGAACTAGGTATGAAGGTACCGACGATCGAATCTCGGGCAAGTAGCATACCGATGACAAAGGGAATAACGTATGTTGTCATCACGGTTGGACCGATAAAGATCTTTGTAGAATATGTAGGAGCCAACATATGAGCATCCAGGTTCCGCTTATTGGTTATTGACCGGACAGGTGTCTCGGTCATGTCTACATAGTTCTCGAACCCGTAGGGTCCGCACGCTAACGCTCAATGACGATTTTGTATTATATGAGTTATGTGATTTGGTGACCAAATGTTGTTCGAGTCCTGATTGAGATCACGGACATGATGAGGAGTCTTGAAATGGTCGAGAGATAAAGATTGATATATAGGATGATTTTATTTGGCCACGGAAGTGTTCCGGTATTTATCGACTACTTGGGGTTACCGAACCTCCGGGGAATAATGGGCCTTATGGGCCATAAGAGGGGAGCACACGAGCCCACAAGGGTGGCTCCCCCTCTCTTAAGGTAGGAGGTCGAATAGGAGAAGGAGAGAGAGTTCCCCCCTTCCTTCCTTCCTTCCTCTTCCCTTTTCCCCTTCCAATAATAAGGAAAGGAGGGGTGAATTGACTAGGGCCCCAAGTAGGATTCCTCCTACTTGGGGTGCCCCAAGGCTGCTATATATATATATAGTTTCTCCTACTTTAGTTGAATCGAATTTGACTGTAAATCACTGTTGTGGTTTTTGTGCTGTAGTAAGAACGGTTCTTGCTAGAAGCCCGTAGCAGCCACGTAAAACTTGCAACAACGAAGTAGAGGTTGTCTAAAATGTTTTTGTAGGGCTTGGTGTGATGTGATATGGTCAAGACATGATGTGATATACATTGTTGTATGAGATGATCATGTTTTGTAGAAGTTATCGGCAACTGGCGGGAGCCTTATGGTCGTTGCTATATTGTATGAAATGCAAACGCCATGTAATTGCTTTACTTTATCACTAAGCGGTAGTGATAGTTGTAGAATCAATAGTTGGCGAGACGACCACGATGCTACGATGGAAATCAAAGTGTCAAGCCGGTGACCATGGAGATCATGACAATGCTTTGGAGATGGAGATCAAAAGCACAAGATGATGATGGCCATATCATGTCACATATTTTGATTGCATGTGATGTTTATCTTTTATGCATCTCATTTTGCTTAGTACGGTGGTAGCATTATAAGATGATCCCTTAACTAAAATTTCAAGGTATAAGTGTTCTCCCTGAGTATGCACCGTTGCGAAAGTTCTTCGTGTTGAGACACCACGTGATGATCGGGTGTGATAGGCTCTACGTTCACATATAACGGGTGCAAGACAGTTTTGCACATGCGGAATACTCAGGTTAAACTTGACGAGCCTAGCATGTACAGACATGGCCTCGGAACACTTGAGACCGAAAGGTCGAATGTGAATCATATAGTAGATATGAACAACATAGAGATATTCACCATTGATGACTACTCCATCTCACGTGATGATCAGACATGGTTTAGTTGATTTGGATCATGTATCATTTAGATGACTTGAGGGATGTCAATCTAAGTGGGAGTTCTTAAGTAATATGATTAATTGAACTTAATTTATCATGAACTTAGTCCTGATAGTTTTTGCATATCTATATTGTAGATCAATGGCCCGTGCTACCGTTCCCTTGAATTTTAATGCGTTCTAGAGAAAGCTAAGTTGAAAGATGATGGTAGCAACTACACGGACTGGGTCTGTAACTGAGGACTATCCTCATTGCTGCATAGAAGAATTATGTCCTTGATGCACTGCTAGGTGAAAGGCTTGCTGCAGGAGCAGATGCTGATGTTATGAACGTCTGGCAAGCTCCATCTCATGACTACTCGATAGTTCAGTGTGCCATGCTTTATGGCTTAGAATCGGGATTTCAAAGACGTTTTGAACGTCATGGACCATATGAGATGTTCCAGGAGTTGAAGTTAATATTTCAAGTAAATGCCGCGAGTTGAGAGATATGAAGTATCCAACAAGTTCTATAGCTGCAAGATGGAGGAGAACAGTTCTGTCAGTGAACATACTCAGAATGTCTGGATATCATAATCACTTGACTCAGCTGGGAATTAGTCTTCCAGACGATAGTGTTATTGACAGAGTTATCTAATCACTGTCACCAAGCTATAAAGGCTTTGTAATGGACTATAATATGCAAGGGATGGAGAAGACTATTCCCGAGCTCTTCGCAATGCTCAAAGCTGCGGAGGTAGATATCAAGAAGGAGCATCAAGTGTTGATGGTTAACAAGACCACTTGTTTCAAGAAGAAGGGCAAGGGAAAGAAGGGGAACTTCAAGAAGAATGGCAAGCAAGTTGCCACTCCCGGGAAGAAACCCAAAGTTGGACCTAAGCCTGAAACTGAGTGCTTCTACTGCAAAGGGACTGGTCACTGGAAGCGGAACTGCCCCAAGTATTTGGCGGATAAGAAGGATGGCAAAGTGAACAAAGGTATATTTGATATACATGTTATTGATGTGTACCTTACTAATGCTCGTAGTAGTGCCTGGGTATTTGATACCGGTTCGGTTGCTTATATTTGTAACTCGAAACAAGGACTACGGATTAAACGAAGATTGGCTAAGGACGAGGTGACGATGCGCGTCGGGAATGGTTCCAAGGTTGATGTGATCGCCATCGGCATGCTACCTCTACATCTACCTTCGGGATTAGACCTGAATAATTGTTATTTGCTGGCAACGTTGAGCAGGAACATTATTTCTGGATCTTGTTTAGTGCGAGACGGTTATTCATTTAAATCAGAGAATAATGGTTGTTCTATTTATATGAGTAATATCTTTTATGGTCTATTTTTGTTGAATCGCGATTGTGGTGATACACATATTCATAATATTGATGCCAAAAGAAGCAAAGTTGATAATGATAGTGCAACATATTTATGGCACTGCCATTTAGGTCATATGGGTTTAAAACGCATGAAGAAACTCCATGCAAATGGAATTTTGGAATCACTTGATTATGAATCATTTGATACTTAATGAAACACAAGTATGAAACATTTGAAAAGTTCAAAGAATTTCAGAGTGAAGTGGATAATCATCATAACAAGAAAATAAAGTTTGAGTTACGAGTTTGGCCTTCATTTAAGACAATGTGGAATAGTTTCACAACTCACGCCACCTAGAACACCATAGCGTAATGGTGTGTCCGGACGTCGTAACCGTACTTTATTAGATTTGGTGCAATCTATGATGTCTCTTACCGATTTACCACTATCGTTTTGGGGTTATGCATTAGAGACAGTTGCATTCACGTTAAATAGGGCACCATCTAAATCCATTGACACGACACCGTATGAACTGTGGTTTGGAAAGAAACCTAAGCTATCATTTCTTAAAGTTTGGGGTTGCGATGCTTATGTGAAAAAGCTTCCGCCTGATAAGCTCGAACCCAAATCAGAGAAGTGCGTCTTCATAGGATACCCAAAAGAAATTGTTGGGTACACCTTCTACCATAGATCCGAAGGCAAGATCTTTGTTGCCAAGAATGGAACCTTTCTAGAGAAGGAGTTTCTCTCGAAACAAGTGGGTGGGAGGAAAGTAGAACTTGATGAGGTAATTGTACCTTCTCTCAATTGGAAAGTAGCTCATCTGAGAAATCTGTTTCTGTGATGCCTACACCAACAAGAGAGGAAGCTAATGATGATGATCATGAAACTGCAGATCAAGTTACTACTAAACCTCATAGGTCAGCCAGAACACGATCGACACCAGATTGGTACGGTAATCCTATTCTGGAAGTCATGTTACTAGACCATGGCAAACCTATGAACTATGAAGAAGCTATGATGAGCCCAGATTCCGATAAAAGGCTTGAGGCAATGAAATCTGAGATAGGATCCATGTATGAGAACAAAGTATGGACTTTGGTGATTTGTCCGATGATCGGCGACCCATAGAAAATAAATGGATCTTCAAGAAGAAGACTGACGTTGATGGTAATGTTACTATCTATAAATCTTGACTTGTCACAAAAGGTTTTCGACAAGTTCAAGGAGTTGACTATGATGAGACTTTCTCACCTGTAGCGATGCTTAAGTCTGTCTGAATCATGTTAGCAATTGCCGCATTCTATGATTATGAAATCTGGCAAATGGACGTCAAACCTGCATTCCTTAATGAATTTCTAAAAGAAGAGTTGTATATGATGCAACCAGAAGGTTTTGTCGATCCTAAAGGTGCTAACAAAGTGTGCAAGGTCCAGCGATCCATCTATTGACTGGTGCAAGCATCTCGGAGTTGGAATATATGCTTTGATGAGGTGGTCAAAGCATATGGGTTTATACGGAATTTCGGAGAAGCCTGTATTTACAAGAAAGTGAGTGGGAGCTCTGTAGCATTTCTAATATTATATGTGGATGACATATTATTGATTGGAAATGATGTAGAATTTCTAGATAGCATAAAAGGATACTTGAATAAAAGTTTTTCAATGAAAGACCTTGGTGAAGCTACTTATATATTAGGCATCAAGATCTATAGAGATAGATCAAGACGCTTAATAGGACTTTCACAAAGCATATACCTTGATAATGTTTTGAAGAAGTTCAAAATGGATCAGTCAAAGAAAGGGTTCTTGCCTGTGTTACAAGGTGTGAAGTTGAGTCAGACTCAATGCCCGACCACTGCAGAAGATAGAGAGAAAATGAAAGTCATTCCCTATGCCTCAGCCATAGGTTCTATCATGTATGCTATGTTGTGTACCAGACCTGATGTGTGCCTTGGTATAAGTTTAGCAGGGAGGTACCAAAGTAATCGAGGAGTGGATCACTGGACAGGTGTCAAGAATATCCTGAAGTACCTGAAGAGGACCAAGGATATGTTTCTCGTTTATGGAGGTGACAAAGAGCTCGTCGTAAATGGTTACGTCGATGCTAGTTTTGACACTGATCCGGATGACTCTAAGTCACAAACCAGATACGTATTTATATTGAATGGTGGCGAGATCTACATGTGAAGCGGAGTACATAGTTGCTTCGGAAGTAGCAAATGAAGGAGTCTGGGTGAAGGAGTTCATATCCGGTCTAGGTGTAATACCCAGTGCATCTGGTCCAATGAAAATCTTTTGTGAAAATACTGGAGCAATTGCCTTAGCGAAGGAATACATATTTCACAAAAAGAGCAAACACATCAAGAGACGCTTCAACTCCATATGTGATCTAGTCAAGGAGAGATACATAGAGATTTGCAAAATACATACGAATCTGAATGTGGCAGACCCGTTGACTAAGCCTCTTCCATGAGCAAAGCATGATCAACACTAAGACTCCATGGGTGTTAGAATCATTACAATGTAATCTAGATTATTGACTCTAGTGCAAGTGGGAGACTAAAGGAAATATGCCCTAGAGGTAATAATAAAGTTGTTATTTTATATTTCCTTATTCATGATAAATGTTTATTAGTCATGCTAGAATTGTATTAACCGGAAACTTGATACATGTGTGGATACATAGACAAAACATCGTGTCCCTAGTAAGCCTCTACTAGACTAGCTCGTTAATCAAAGATGGTTAAGTTTCCTAACCATAGACATGTGTTGTCATTTGATGAACGGGATCACATCATTAGGAGAATGATGTGATGGACAAGACCCATAGCTTAGCATTATGATCGTTAAATTTTATTGATATTGATTTCTTCATGCCATATACATATTCCTTTCACTACACCACGACACTGCATTTCCTATGGTTGGAAAAATCATTAACAGACAGTCGGTCGGGAAAACATGTGAACGAAAACAAACGGTCGGTCGAGAATGTTAACATATTTACTGTCAAATGATGGGTCGGGAAAGCTCTAATGCCCATCCATACATCGGTCGGGAAATAATCCCGAACAACAGTCCATGGCAAATGGGCCAGCGCGCGTACAGAAAATTTTAGCGCCACCTTTTGGCCCAAGCCCGCAAAACGTTTTCCCCCAACAGTCCGGAAGGCATTAATGACACGGTTTTGGTCCTAATTCTAAAGGTAATGAGTCCTTCTTAGTTGCCTCAATTTAGACTCATCAGTCTTTGCAATGTCCTCTACAAGATTGCATCCAAAGTAGTTGCCAACAGACTCAAGATTATTTTGCCTGATATTATATCTGAGGAACAATCTGCTTTCGTTCCTGGGAGACTCATCACAGATAACATCATATGTGCTTATGAATGTCTGCACTTCATGAAGAGGACACGATCACGATCTAATAGCTTTTGTGCTTTGAAACTGGACATGATGAAAGCCTATGACAGATTGGAATGGCCATACTTGAAAGGTATCATGGCCAAATTGGGTTTCTCTCAATAGTGGATTGACACAGTAATGGGGATGGTCTCATCAGTATCCTTTTCTGTTCTCTTTAATGGAGAGAAACTTGATTCATTTAAACCTACAAGAGGTATCCGGCAGGGAGACCCAATCTCCCCCTACTTATTCCTAATTGCAGCACAGGGCCTTTCGTGCCTCCTGAAATCCAGTTCTCGGTCATCATTTGCAGGTATTAAGGTGGCTCCAATGGCGCCCACCATTAACCACCTTTCATTTGCAGATGACAGCCTGCTGCTTTTTAAGGCTCATGGGAGGGGTCAGAGGAAGTGTCAAACCTGCTTGATATTTATTGTAGAGCTTCGGGACAGAGGATAAATCATGAGAATTCTTCCATCTTCTTTAACAAAGGATGTCCGGACTCCATAAAGGAAGAGGTGAAGAATTCCTTAAACGTCCAAAATGAATCATTAAATGAACATTATCTGGGTATGCCAACTGATGTAGGCCAGTGGAAGAATGGCACTTTCAAGTATTTGCGAGACCGAGTATGGGAGAGGATCAAAGGTTGGATGGAGAAATTACTTTCGGCAGCCGGAAAGGAAGTTTTAATTAAGTCAGTTGCACAAGCGATCCCTGTTTTTTCAATGTCTTGTTTTCGTCTACCAAGGGGTTTGTGTGACAGTATCACATCCATAATTCGCCAATTCTGGTGGGGAAGCAAACAAGGTAAGAGGAAACCTAGCTGGGTTGCATGGGATATGATGACCAGGCCTAAGCACTTGGGTGGTCTCGGTTTTTTTGATTTGGAGATCTTCAATGTAGCACTCTTGGCTAGACAAGCATGGCGGCTGATGACCGATGAGACCTCGCTTAGTGCAAAGGTGTTAAAGGCTGTATATTTCCCTCAATGCTCACTCCTGGAAGCTGAGTTGGGAACCCACCCCTCTCAGATATGGCGAGCGGTGCTTGATGGTAGGGACATTGTTGCTCAAGGAGTGGTCCGGAGAATTGGTAATGGGGCTTCGACAAGTATCTGGCAGCATAACTGGATTCCTCGTGATAACGTCAAGAGGCCGATCACTTCACTTGTTCCTGATCCGCCAGAAAGAGTGTCGGACCTGATTGATGCTACTTCGGCTCAATGGAGAGAAGACCTGGTACAGTCTGTCTTTAGTCCTTTTGATGCTGCAGAGATCCTCAAGATACCTCTATGTACGAGGAACATAACAGATTTTTGGGCATGGCATGAAGAGAGACGGGGAGTTTTCATGGTGTGTTCTGCTTACCGTATGATACTAAGAACGAAGATCAGCAGGGAAGGATGGCTTCATGAGGAAGAAGGTACTTCAAATATACAGGAAAGTAAGCAGTGGAGTGCAATTTGGCACATACAAGTACCCTCGAAGCTGCGGATGTTTGTTTGGCGTCTAGCCAGGCAGTCGATGCCTACAGGTGAGGTCCTCCACCACCAAAACATGGCTAACGAAAATGCATGCCACTTATGCAGAGCCACGGACACATGGAGACATGCGCTGTTGAATTGCTCGATGTCGAGGAGCATCTGGGCTTTAGCTCCCGATGACTTTGTTGAAAAGGTGATAAGCTGCCAGCATGATAATCCGAAGCAATGGTTGTTTGCTCTACACGAGATGCTACAGTCTCAAGAGTTCACTTGCCTTGTGGTTACAGCTTGGGTGATTTGGAGTGCAAGGAGCAAGGCGATCTATGACGACATTTTCCAGTCTCCATACTCCACGAACGGCTTCATCACGAGTTACTTATCAGAACTGCAACAGATCAATAAGAGGTCACCAAGGCCAATTACTACTTCTGCGCCGAGACCAAAACGCCGGCTGCCTCCAGTCCAAGGATGTGCCAAAGTTAATGTGGATGCAGCGCTGTCGAGAGGAGGCACGTACGGTGCGGTTGCTGCTGTGTGTAGGGACCAAAATGGCATGTTTCTTGGAGCTTCGGTTGTTGGTTTCCGGCAAATCAAGGATCCTCAAACACTCAAATCCCTGGCCATAAGGGAAGCACTATCTTTGGCGGAGGACTTACACGTTCAAAGCATTTATGTGGGCTCTGATTGCAAGAAGGTGGTAGAAGATATACAGAACGGTACTTCATCTTCATATGGTGCGGTGATACATGAAATCATAGAACATTCTGCTAGTTTTCAACTTTGTAAAATAGTTCATGAATTTAGGAGCTCAAACTTTGAGGCTCACAACTTAGCGAAGCATGCTTTATCTCTCGGGGGTGGCCGCCATGTCTGGTTAGGTCATCCTGAAGATCTTTCTTTCGTCCCTGTAAACATTGTGACGGGTTAATAAAAGTTTCGTGAGGTTGTCTAAAAAAACATATAACTCACCATGCTTCTTCTTAAAATAAAAAAAACTCACCACATATGGAGAGGAAAATCCCTAGTCCCTTTCTCATACCCACGCGCGCCGCCATGGGCACCCGCCGGCGGCATCCTCCCTGCCCGCTGCGCCATACTACCTCCCGCACGACCCTGCTAGCCCGTCACCTCGCACGCTCGAACCCTCTCCTCCTCCCAGGTGCTCTCTCCTCACCTCGTCGTCGTCACGGCGGGCACCGGGGCAGATCTGGAGCTTAATCGGCTGCAGATCTGGGGGTGACGGGTCTTAATCTGCTGCAGACGGGGGAGACAGGGCGGGCGCCATGACGAAGCACTCCCCGGAGGCACTGGTGCTTATCTCCCGTGGAAGCTTTCAGGGTCGGGTTCCCGGCGAGCGGTGTCATCAGCTCCGGCACTAACCTCGACTGCCCAGGTTCTTGTTCCTCCCTGCCAAAAGACAGACTTCACTAGAGTATCACCTGTGCATCTTTCACCTTTTTTTCTCTCATCCTCATAGTCCTAGATGAGCATGACAGAATAAAATGACTTGGATTGCTACCAAGACAAGGCTGCTGTCACTTGAACTGTTGGAGGTTAGTTTACATCGTGGAGGTTGCTATATTTGATTTTCTTTGTTTAGATCATATCTGCTGATTCTTTTACCTGCAGGGATTGTTAGACGTGCGCCTGTGCTCATGTGCCTCCATGTGTGGCTCTCTAATCAGATCTAGGAGCTGCCTCCCTATGCAGCAGGGGCCAAACATGTGCCACCGTATGCATAGTGAGATCTCTATTAGATGAGCTGCCTCCACTATTATATGCATGTTAAGCTCGTTCATTTAATTGCATCTGGTAAGTCGTTGACCATCTAATGATTGATTTTGCAGACCAGTACATGCATGTCTGTCTGTATGCTCCGATTAGTTTTGTCCATGTGCCAATCTGGGTGGCTAAATATGTTATGGTAAAGTAGTGGCCTCTGTGATTTAGGATGTCTTTTTTTGTGGGGGTGGGGGGGGAGGGGGGGCGAATGATTCAGGGCGTCTGAAACATGTGGGAAAACATATATAGCATTAGATAGTAATTAATCTAACGGTTGATCATATTATGATGCTCAGTAAGGTTAAATAAGTTATACTGTAAAATTTTATGCCTTTGTTGTGCTTGTCAGAAAAGATGATAGTAATAGCAATAATATGCAACTATTTATCACTTTATCAGGAAAAACATATGTATGCACTGTATTTGCAGCACTCAATTGCATGGTTGCTTTTAAAAAAAGGGTCCGAATAACTGCCACACGTGTGGCGTCGGCGGGAACCCGCCCGCACGCCTCGTGTGGCATGGACGGAACAGGCCCGCACGACCACGTCCGCGCACACAAGCGCGCCCCGCACGTCTGTTCTGTGCTAACACCGCCAGATTGCCCGTCCGGGCAAGCTGACCCGCTGCCCGCACGCTCAACCAGTTCCCCGGTCTCCAGTCCATCCCTCCATAAATGCCGCCATCGTCCCCTACCTCTCGAACCCCCGACCTCCGTCGCCGGCCATCTCTGGTTGCCATGGCAAACAGAGCAGATCCGTAAGGCAATCCCACCTCAAAACCACACGCCAACCCTCCCCACCCCCAGCCCCAAACTCCAACCAAGCCTTCCGAAGACGATCATCTAAAACCCAGTTGAAAATCTCCCGATCTGAACCTTCTCATCCGTCTTTAAAAGCTGAAAATCTCCCGATCTTGTGCTGGATCTATGCTATAGAGGTAGAACACTACATGGTTCAGTGTGTAGTTGCAATTGCCAGGCAGAGTACACCAGATCTGCAATGTACTAACGTTTGAAATTGACTTAATTTCCTAGTTTAATTGACGCAAGTAGTTGGGTACAAAAAAGGGCGGTAGGGGCAAAATTTTGGAATGAAGAGGGTCAGTCAAGAAATTAGTTGCCACTTGTGTATAACGACAGTTGCCACCTTTCGTTGTCAGTAGCTGCCACCTATTATGACCCGTCGATTGCCATCCATATCTTCTTTGTGCAAGCAGCAAAAGAATGCTATTCTTGTGGATTGTTGATGCCTCTCTTGTTCATGCAGAGATTGAGAACACACTGGAAAAGAAGGGAGACACGGAAAAAATGAATCACAAAGGTGGCGCTGGTGATTGGGGTTCTCGAGAGGCGAAACAGCCCCTTGGGATGCAACAGAGTACATTCAGCTCATCTCTTGAGGCCGTTGCTGCCACTCATGGAACAAGATGCAGGCCTAGGTATGATGCGTGCTAACAAAAAGAAGAGAACAGTTGTCATCTTCGCGACGATGAAGATGACATTCTACTATATAAGTACTGCTCGTTATTTTTAGCAGGTTCTTATGACCAAAACACAAATAGGGAGGCCCGTGGCAAGTTCACTCGCAAGGCGCTAACAACGACAAATGTACGGGCAGCCAACTTCAACTAGCTTGTATGCAGGACAATCAAGGTAATGTAAAACGACAAAAAGAGCGCATCTTGTTGTGGACATGAAAAATGAACATGCAAAAATCTGGCAAAAGGAATCGGGACTTACCGCGGTTTGAAAATGCAGAGCCTTCATGCAGCAGCGTGGCATCGAGCACCGCCAATCTACCTGCCATCGACGTCATACAGGTCAGTCCATAAAATAAGGTGAAGTTGAGGATGATCAATTAGCGAAAAGCATAGGTGGCAATCGCAATTGCCATGACCGGTCATCTATAGTTGCCATGTATTAGAAAACTGCATTTGACATCCCCAGACATCTGTTGTTGCCATCCATGGACAAATGTAGTTGCGGGGAGAACAACTGCGCAGTTGCCATGCCGGTGCAACTACATTTGCCATGTCATGGCACCGCAGCTGCCATGGAGGAACAACTGCGGTTGCCATGCCGATGCAAAATACGTGTGCCTTGCCAATAAAACTGCAGTTGCCACATCAGGGCAATCTGTAGTTGTCGTCTTAGCACAAAACACAGTTGCCATGAATTTGACCAACCAACGCTATGCACACGGTTATTCGCTGGTGGTACCCGGCAAGCGTCTCGTGGCAACCTTCACAAATTGCAGGTGGGGAGTCATTTTGGTGTCGCAGCAACACGGGATGTCGAATGCAACACACCAAGGTAAGGGAAAAAATCTGAACCAGGAAAACAACAGTACCTTTGATATTTGAAGTTATTTGCATGCAAAAACAAACTAGTTGCCATGTTTGTTGAAACAATATCTGCCATCCTTTGGACAGCTATAGCTGCCGTGCATGCCCACGCACGACTTCGCGGCTTGCTGTTTGAAAAATGATGTCGTGGAAGATCACTCGTAGATGGTGTGATCGCTGCGATACACATGTTATTCAAACATAAAACTTAAATCTGGCCCTGTTTTCCCTATCGCGGGGCCTACAACTACATTTAACAGCAGCGCAGGGACATCTCTCATGGGAGCTCTCGAAGACGGAAGATGCATTCCACCAGCAAGAAGATGCTCGTGCACAAGACAATTTGGAGTCACAATCGGGAATGGCAATCATTCCACAATCTGCATAAGCGCCTTTGAACACACTCACCGACAACACTCAAGTAGAAGGAACTGCCACGACATCAAGTGAATGATGAAAGTGACGATGAGGCGAAGATAGCGAAGATGGTGGGCAATCAGAGATCGTGGTGCCTCGACCACCGTACATTGGGCAGAGATTTGAATCATTCGAGGAAGCAAAGGAATACTACCAGACATATGCAAAGTTCCATGGATTTGCGGTCAACACCGAGTACCATAGAAAAATTAAGAAAACTAATGAGTACAGCAGAGGTGAGATGAGGTGCCACAAGGCACGGAGGAACAAGAAGGTGAAAGGTGCTGCGCCTGTCATTCCGGAACGAAAAAGAGGAATCATTCTCAAGACGGGATGCCATGTCCGGTGTAAGCTAAACGTGGATGGAACACAGTATGTGGTCACTGAATATTTTGACGAGCACAACCACAGTCTCATAAAGAAGTTCGACCTGGTCAAATTTCTGACCGCCCATAGAGGATTCACCCCAGTCGAAAGACAATTCGTAAAGCTGCTACATGACTGTAACGTCGGTCCATCGAGAATGGTCCAGATACTATCACTCATCCACAGCAAAAAGGGGAAACTAAGTAGCATGCCCTACATACCGGCTGACGTCACAAACCTACAGGCCAAGTACCGTAGAGAGAGCAGGCTGGCTGACATAGAGGCTACAATTGCCTACTTTGATGAGAAAGCAAAGGAAGATCCAGATTTCTTCTACAGGATAAGGTTGGACGATGAGGACCGTGTCAGGAACATGTATTGGGTGGATGGTGCTGCAAGAGAGCCTACAAACATTTCCGAGATTGCATTTCGTTCGACGCGACGTACCTCACCAATATGTACAAGATGCCATGCGCTCCGTTCATAGGAATAAATAACCACAATCAGTCGTTGCAGTTCGGCTGCGGGCTCGTTCGGAACGAAGACACGGATGGGTACGTCTGGTTGTTCAAGACCTTCTTGGAGTGCATGGATGGACTTGCTCCGATGAACATAATAACAGACCAGGATTTTAGCATGCGTGCAGGCATAGAGGAGGTCTTTCCGTTGGCAGTGCACAGGCACTGCAGGTGGCACATAATAAAGAAGGCTGAGGAGACCCTAGGACCGTTCTTTGCTGACCGTCCAGAGCTGCACAAGGCATTCGAGCTCTGCGTGGACCACAACTTGACGGTGGAGGAGTTTGAGAGGAGCTGGATGGCCATGGTTGAAACGCATCAAGTCCAAGACAACGAGACGCTTGCTAGTCTCTGGGAGAAGCGAATGTACTGGGTGCCCGCCTACTTCATGCAGTGCTTCTTCCCTTTTCTCTGACTCACATGGCGCAGCGAGGGGTTCAATGCTGTGTTGAAGCGTCGTGAGCCACGGCAACTCATTGCTACAGTTTGCCAAACAGACACAGCTCGCAACAAAAATTCTGGGATCTGAGCTCCAACAAGAAGCTACCACCGCGCTAAAGCAGCCGAAATTGCTAACGTACTTACCAATGGAGAGGCAAATGAGCAAGATATACACAAACAAGATCTTTAACAAGTAAGTCAGTTGCGTTACGGTCTTATTTGCACAAAAAGCACTAGGGCAGTAGCTGCCATATAGAGTTCAAATGCAGTTGCCATGATATGCGATTGCCCATGTTTCTTTGGAATCTTGTTTGCCATGCTTACTCAGCTGCAGATTGCCATGTTTTGATGAAATTTCTGTTTACAATGCTTACTCGGATACATTTTACATGTTCAATGAAGTGCCGGTGCCATGTTTAATGAACTATACTTCCATTGGGGAATGTAGGTATGCAGATGGCAATGTCAACTGAAAAAAAATGTCATAATGTCAACGCATATGCTGAATATACAAATTGCCATGTTTAATAAAATGCATCTGCCATGTTTGTTGAAAATGCAATTCCCATGTTTACTGGAATGTAGATGCCCATGTTTGATGCAATGTCCTTCCATTGGGGAAAACATTGTTGTGGAAACGGCAATAGCTAGTTGAAAATGTAATGTAGTTGCCATGTCTGGTGTACTGCAGTTGCCATGTCTGGTGCACTGCAGTTGCCATGTTCAAAAACAAAAAATCTATTTCTATTCCCATGACAGCATAACGTGCTACAAATAAAAGGATCGCACGATAGATTAACATAAAGCTCACAAAAACTTGTAGATTCCACGAGGAAATAAAGCGTGCCAGCATGTTCACGGCTTTCCAGGTGGGCGAACATACGTTCAAGGTGTGTTCTATTTTGGGCATGTCGGATTCGAAACTCAAGACCTGGACAAAGGAAGGAACTACTTCGTGAAAGCCTCGATAAGCGGCGAGTACTACTGCCAATGCTGCAAGTTCGAACGGGGCGACATTGTGTGTTGTCACATACTAAAAGTGATGGACATGAACGCTGTGACACAGATGCCCCGCCATTTCATAAGGCGACGATGGACTTGGGGCGCTGACGACGCGCTGGCGCCGCAGACAACACACGCGGTTCTGGCTGTGCATGACGAGAGACCTGAGTCAACCATGGAAGCCGTGAGGCACGTAGTGCTGACAAAGAACTATGATGAGCTAATTGATGAAGCGTGCAAAAGTGATGAGACAGCTAGAGTCGCAGAAAAACACAGGAAGGCGTTGAAAAGAGAGCTTGATGAGATCAAGAAGAGAAAAGCTGAGGAAGCCTTACACCGGTTCCCCCGCACATCAAGTGTGCCTTCGTCGTGGGGCCATCGTCGAAAACTTCGGACATAGGATCCGGAACAGCAAGCACACAAACGCAGGTCAGGAACCCACCCGTTCCATCACAAAGGCGCCGAGAGAGATAAGGTACAAGTCAGATTGGAGATTAAAGCAAAACACAAGAAAGCGAAGAAAGTGGCGGGCAATCCATGAGCAGAAATTGGGGCATTGCGGCATGGTCCTTGTGGACATTTTGTTTTGTAACCTATCGATGAGATTTTTTGTTTTTAAAATTGGGAGAATAATTACCGGGAACATCGAAATGGAAAGGAACAAAATTCATTGACTGCGAAATGCAGATTGCCATGTTATGGGTGCTTAATCTGCCATGTTATGTGTATTAAATCTGCCATGTTATGTGTACTAAAAATATGCCATGCTATTTTATACTAAAAAATGACATGCTACTTTGTACTAAATATGCCATGCTAGTTGTCTTTGGAGCTGCCATTGTTAGTTGTCTTGGGTCTGCCATGTTAGTTGTAATTGTATCCGCCATGTTAATTATGCTTGATCTGCCATGTTGTTTGAACTGTAATTGCCATGTTAGCTGTGCTTAAAAATATGCCATGGTGTTTGAATGACTGTGCAATGTATGCTACAAATACCACGCAGTTTAGAGAAACAAAGTGTGTTGTGGGCAATGTATGCTACATTTGCCATCTATTTTAAAACATCATAGACGCAATCAAAAACAGCAAAAACTGGTGCTGTGTGCGATGAAACCATTGTAATACTGATAAAACATAAAAAACATATGTGCATTAACGCCTAAAAAAATAGGTTCTCGTCCACACATATATTACATAACTACTAAAATGTCGCCACACACCACCACTACATAGTGGTATACGCTGGGTTGCGATCATAACATAGCACACAAACATAGTTTTCGACAGATGACAAGATAGATAAGTACCTTACATTCCTCAACAACAGAATGTAAGGTATGCGTCCGGTGTCTAACACCACATGATCACTTGTACTTCTTGTTGATTTTCTTGACAGCTTCCTCCACGAACTCGCGTGCTCCGGACCGCTTGTTGAAATCTTCGTTCGTCGGCCGGCCCACGTGTGGATTTTCCGAGCTCAACAATCGTTGCAGCTATGATAGCGGGACGATTCTGCCTTCCCACTTTGCAAAGTATTCCACAGCGTGAAAGCCGCGATCCGTCTTGCGAGAAAGAGACTCAGATGAACACGCAAAAAGGACAGACGTAGCAAAGATAGACTTCAATTCAGATGTGACAACAAAAAGAGGGGTTGTATTGATGTAAGCGGTACATAAAAGGAGGAAAAAGAAATTACGTGTTCCCTTGCTTCACGATCGCCACATACTCAATCGGAAATGTCTGATCTGGACCTTTGAATTTTCGTAGTGACGGTTCCATGTCTCTTTGAGGTTGTTGATGAAGAATTCGGCATGCGTAGTAAGATCTGAATCAGCTCGAGCGGATTGAATCAAGCACCTCAAGCGTTGGTTCTTGAGTTCAGACAGATCGCGTAGTGGTGACCACACTTGTCGTGTTGGGCATGTGGTGCAAGCTCTGGAACATGGGGAACATGACCTGCATTTAAAAGAGTGAAGAAATGAGAAGCGAGTTCACATAAAAAGGAATAGCGGAGGGACAAAAAATTCAAATCATGTAGGATGTTTTTGGGTTATGGTGTGGGGTAGTTGAAGGAAAGTTGTCGTCCATGTATGTACAAGATGTGTCGTGCAATTGCAAAAATCAAATTGCCACATGGTTCGCACGGGATGCACAAAACAAAAAAAGAAAAATGTGCATGGCAAGCTGTTGCCACATGGAAAACATCGGCACACAATCAAAAGTGCAGAAGATGGCAAAACCACACCCATGTGAAAAAATAGAGCAGACAAGGAGGGTTACTCACATATTTCTTGATGTTAGCTTGAATTCACCGTCTTTGAGCGAAATTCTTCCTCAGAATTTTGTGGTGGAAGTCACCATCCATATTTTGCATGTCACGCTGTAATGCATGATGACCTTGTCGGCGCACATATCGATGTGATTGTTGATGTAGTCGATCCGCATGCAATTACATTCATCGACATTTTACCGTTTGGCCTCACGGACTCGGCGAGATCACCTGGTCGGCGTCGTCAATCCGCATTGAATGACTTTGGTTCTGTCCAAACATGAGCTGTATGAAAGCGACATAACACGGAAGAATCATGCCTGCTAAGTAAAAAGATATATGAAAGAACTAAAGCGTAAGCGCATCATGTATAGGGAGTACGAGGAACAAGATGAAAATGTTAAAAAGGAACTAAGCAAAATGAGTGATTATAGGGTGTGGTCATTTACGCTTTCAACTCCTTCATGTGCTTGGTGCTGGCCTCGCATTTCCAAACCGCTTGATGATGTCGCACAGCTGGGTCTGTTTCCTTCGCCCTGAATTGGGCTCGTAGTCTTCCGTGGGAGGTGCGTGAACTACCTCCGCTGTCTCACAGAACCAGGGGTCGACTTCGATGGTATCCTCGGTTGCCGTCTCTGCAGTCAAGTTGGAACTTGATTGCCCTTGCCCTCGCGATGTCCTCCTCTCGCAATGCTGCCTCCTCAATCTTGCGGTAAGCCGTCAAGTGACGATGAGATTTCCTCAGGGGTGCCTGCAATGATTCAAAAAAAAGTGTGTTAGGATAAGGAGAAAGTCAGAAAACATATGGATTGTGAGGAAAAAAGGTGTATGATGTGAGATGTAGGTATAAAAAAGTGGGGAAATTGCCATGTGTGGTGCAACTACGGTGGACATGTCATGGCAACTGCAGTTGCCATGCAGTTGTGATGAATTACCGTTCAGATGGCATGTGGCTGCCATGTCACATCAAATGCAGTTGCCATGTTGTGGCAAGTCCACTTGCCATGTGATTACCGTATAGAAAAAATGCAGAATGGTAACAAAAAATGCAGGTGACATGGTGTGGCAAATCCGGTTGCCATATGTAATGCTGATACATTTGCCATGTGTGTCGGACATACAGTTGCCATGATGAATCAACTTCAGTTGCCATGTGTTTACCCAAAATGTCAAAATGCAGCATGGCAACAACAACAAAAATGTAGGCCATGGTGCATCAAAATCCACTTGCCATGTCATCACACCGCAGATTGCGATCGCAAGTGAGAACACCCGAAAAGAATATGATTGGGACAAAATTCAAACTACAAAAGATGTAGGCACGAAAAATCGTAAGGACATGGCGAGTGTACCTTGCACAATTGGCTCCATAAACTTGACAGCCTTCTGCCCTCGACCATTGGCTGCGCCATCATTGCACCGTGCCTCCTGGAAAAGCAAAGGCAAGCGGCATAGGATCATGCACCACCGCTTGGTCTTGAGTTGTGCCAAGGCTGAAGCTTCGGTGGGGTAAATGCCATTGGGTGCCTCTCATTCCTCTTGGCGGACCACGAGCGATTTGCGGGGCAGAATCCAATGGTGAAAGATCTACAAACATATCTGAATCAGCCGCTACAGAATGTTCGGGCTTGTTTGCAGGGCCGGGCGTGTTGTCTTCGGTATCAGCAGCAGCTTTCATGGCAATCTTCTTGTTTGGTCTGTAGGGAACACCAACATTGAGTGGCAGCCTGGTCGATGCGCAGATTTATGTTGGGGATTTCCACCGAGGGTAAAAGCGCGATCTGCTCCGGCCGTTCACTGCGTCACTCATGCCACCCTTGAGCGGATGCATCGGTTGTGCTCGGTCTTGCGGGTTCTCCATCACATTGCTTTGGGCGGTTGGCGGGAGCAGTGTGGATGCAGGAACATACCCGACTCATCTCTCTGCTCCTAGATACAGCCGGTGCATTGGGTACGACTGTTGGTTGCTTACGGGGCTGCGGCGCTGGGTGGAAGACCAGCCGCGCCACGATAACCTTAGCGATATCTGCACCGGCGGGCTGGAGCTGTTGTGCCGTGACTCTCACCGTAGGTGTCATATCCTTATGAACTGCCGCCTCGGCGGCTTCATCGTCGACATTGGTGTGCCATCACGCACGCGCTTGAGTCGATGTCTCAAGAGCGGAATCTTCCTTGCCTATGTTCGTCTCGGGAGCGTCCACTTCAACACTTGCTGATGGGGTTGCGTGGCTCACTGCGGCATCCTTCATTGCCAGAAGAGTTGGCAATATTTCAGCTGTCCTGGCAGATATCGACTCATCACTCCCCGATGTACGGATGCCTGATGTTCTAGCCTGGGCATCCGCAGCCGGCGGAGATGGTCGGCCACTTGCATCAGAGTTGGTTGGAGCAGTCATCGGTGCAGCAGCAGTATTGTCGCCGGGTGCCTCATGTACATTTGAGTTGCCCCCCGTTGACAACTTTGAATGTAGTCGTTCAAGCGGATCATTGATGCTATGCTTGGCCCCGCGCGCAGTAGTCTTCTTCACCCTGCAAGAAGAAAAAAAATCACATGAGAAAGGTTTGAAAAAATGAGCAAAAATATGTTTTGCAAAATGGTAGAAAACCTTAAAGTGAATGAAAAACAAGTGGAAAGTTGGTAGTTGCCATGTAATGGGAACTTGAGTTGCCATGTGTCATGGTTAGCAGTTGCCATTCAGTAGTAGTTGCCATGTTAGTGTTGGGGAACGTAGTAATTTCAAAAATTTTCCTACGATCACGCAAGATCATGGTGATGCATAGCAACGAGATGAGAGTGTTGTCTACGTACCCTCGTGAGACCAGCAGCGGAAGCGTTGACGCATAGCGTAGAGGAAGTAGTCGTACTTCTTCCCGATCCAACCGATCCAAGTACCGAGCGACGGCACCTCCGAGTTCTGCACACGTTCAGCTCGATGGCGTCCCTCGAACTCCGATCCAGCCGAGTGTTGAGGAGAGTTTAAATCGACCGACGGCGTGGTGGCGATGATGATGTTCCACCGGCGCAGGGCTTCGCCTAAGCTCCATAGCGGTATATTCGAGGTGTAGTTTAGTGGAAGGGGCACCGCACACGGCTAAGGAACGATCTCAATGATCAACTTGTGTGTCATGGGGTGCCCCTGCCCCCTGTATATAAAGGAGGGAAGGGAGGGCTGGCGGCCAAGGAGAGGTGCGCCAGGTGTCCTACTCCTACTAGGGTAGGATTCCCCCAAATCCTAGTCCAACTAGGTTTCCCCAAGTGGGAAGGAGAGAGAGAGAGGCGCCCCTTCTCCTAGTCCTAATAGGACTAGGGAAGGGGAAGGTGTGACCAGCACTATGGCCCCTTTCTCTTTCCCACTAAGGCCCATCAAGGCCCATTGACCCCGGGAGGTTCCAGTAACCCCGGTACTCCGTAAAATTCCCAATTTCACCGGAGTGATTCCGAGTCAAACATAGGCTTCCAATATATCAATCTTTATGTCTCGACCATTTGAGACTCCTCGTCATGTCCGTGATCTCATCCGGGACTCGAACAACCTTGGTACATCAATATCATATAAACTCATAATAAGCATCATCGAAGCGTTAAGCGTGCGGACCCTACGGGTTCGAGAACTATGTAGACATGACCGAGACACCTCTCGGTCAATAACCAATAGCGGGACCTGGATGCCCATATTGGCTCCTACATATTCTACGAAGATCTTTATCGGTCGAGACCGCATAACAACATCGTTGTTCCTTTGTCATCGGTATGTTACTTGCCCGAGATTCGATCGTCGGTATCAATACCTAGTTCAATCTCGTTCTTGGCAAGTCTCTTTTCTCGTTCCGTAATACATCATCTCACAACTAACACATTTAGTTGCAATGCTTGCAAGGCTTATGTGATGTGCATTACCGAGAGGGCCAGAGATACCTCTCCGACAATCGGAGTGACAAATCCTAATCTCGAAATATGCCAACCCAACATGTACCTTCGAGACACACTGTAATGTACCTTTATAATCACCCGATTCGTTGTGGCGTTTGGTAGCACCCAAAGTGTTCCTCGGGCAAGCGGGAGTTGCATAATCTCATAGTCATAGGAACATGTATAAGTCATGAAGAAAACACTAGCAACAAACTATACGATCAGGTGCTATGCTAATGGAATGGGTCATGTCAATCAGATCATTCAACCAATGATGTGATCCGTTAATCAAATAACAACTCCTTGTTCATGGTTAGGAAACATAACCATCTTTGATTAACGAGCTAGTCAAGTAGAGGCATACTAGTGACACTCTGAGGTTTATGTATTCACACATGTATTATGTTTCCGGTTAATACAATTCTAGCATGAATAATAAACATTTATCATGATATAAGGAAATAAATAATAACATTATTATTGCCTCTAGGGCATATTTCCTTGATCTCCCACTTGCACTAGAGTCAATAATCTAGATTACACAATAATGATTCTAACACCCATGGAGTCTTGGTGCTGATCATGTTTTGCTCGTGGAAGAGGCTTAGTCAGCGGGCGCAACATTCAGATCCGTATGTATCTTGCATATCTCTATGTCTCCCACGGACCAAATCCGGATGGAGTTGAGGCGTCTTTTGATGTGCTTGGTTCTCTTGTGAAATCTGGATTCCTTTGCCAAGGCAATTGCACGATATTGTCACAAAAGATTTTCATTGGACCCGATACACTAGGTACAACACCTAGATCGGTTATGAACTCCTTCATCAGACTCCTTCATTAGCTGCTTCCAAGCAGCTATGTACTCAACTTCACATGTAGATCCCATAGCGACGCTTTGTTTGGAACTGCACCAACCGACAGCTCCACCGTTTAATGTAAATACATATCCGGTTTGCGATTTAGAATCGTCCGGATCAGTGTCAAAGCTTGCGTCGGCGTAACCGTTCTGACGAGCTCTTTGTCACCGCCATAAATGAGAAACATATCCTTAGTTCTTCTCAAGTACTTAAGGATGTTCTTGACCGCTGTCCGATGATCCACTCTGGATTACTTTGGTACTGCACCGCTAAACTTACAGCAAGGCACACATCAGGTCTGGTACACAGCATTGCATACATGATAGAGCCTATGGCTGAAGCATAGGAACATCTTTCATTTTCTCTCTATCTTCTGCGGTGGTCGGGCATTGAGTCTTACTCAACTTCACACCTTGTAATACCGGCAAGAACCCTTTCTTTGCACGATCCATTTGAACTTTTTCAAAACTTTATCAAGGTATGTGCTTTGTGAAAGTCCTATTAAGCGTCTTGATCTATCTCTATAGATCTTAATGCCCAATATGTAAGCAGCTTCACGAGGTCTTTCATCGAAAAACTCTTATTCAAGTATCCCTTTATGCTATCCAGAAATTCTATATCATTTCCGATCAATAATATGTCATCCACATATAATATCAGAAATGCTACTGAGCTCCACTCACTTTCTTGTAAATCTGAGCTTCTCCAAAAGTGCAGATAAAACCAAATGCTTTGATCACACTATCAAAGCGTTTATTCCAACTCCGAGAGGCTTGCACCAGTCCATAAATGGATCGCTGGAGCTTGCACACTTTGTTAGCTCCTTTGGATCGACAAAACCTTCTGGTTGCATCATATACAACTCTTCTTCCGAAATCCATTCAGGAATGCAGTTTTAACATCCATTTGCCAAATTTCATAATCATAAAATCGGCAATTGCTAACATGATTCGAGACGGACTTAAGCATCGCTACGGGTGAGAAGGTCTCATCGTAGTCAATCCCTTGAACTTGTCGAAAACCTTTTGCAACAAGTCGAGCTTTATAGACGATAACATTACCATCAGCGTCAGTCTTCTTCTTGAAGATCCATTTATTCTCAATTGCTTGCCGATCATCGGGCAAGTCAACCAAAATCCACACTTTGTTCTCATACATGGATCCCATCTCAGATTTCATGGCCTCAAGCCATTTTGTGGAATCTGGGCTCACCATCGCTTCTTCATAGTTCGTGAGGTTCATCATGTTCGAGTAACATGACTTCCAAAATAGGATTACCGTACCACTCAGTGCGGATCTTGCTCTGGTTGATCTCTGAGTTCTGTAGAAACTTGATCTGAAGTTTCATGATCATCATCATTAGCTTCCTCCCTATTTGGTGTAGGTGTCACGAAACTGTTTTACGTGATGTACTACTTCTCAATAAGGGAGTAGATACAGATTATCTCATCAAGTTCTACTTTCCTCCCACTCACTTCTTTCGTGAGAAACTCTTTCTCCAAAAGTTTCGAATTTAGCAACAAAAATCTTGCCTTCGGATCTGTGATAGAAGGTGTACCCAACTGTCTCCTTTGGGTATCCTATGAAGACACATTTCTCGATTTGGGTTCGAGCTTATCAGGTTGAAGCTTTTCACATAAGCATCGCAGCCCCAAACTTTCAGAAGCGACAACTTTGGTTTCTTGCCAAACCACAGTTCATAAGGCGTCGTCTCAGCGGTTTAGATGGTGCCCTATTTAAAGTGAATGTAGCCGTCTCTAAAGCATAACCCCAAAAGCGATAGCGGTAAATCAGTAAGAGACATCATAGATCGCACCATATCTAATAAAGTACGATTCTGACGTTCGGACACACCATTACGTTGTGGTGTTCCGGTGGCGTAAGTTGCGAAACTATTCGCATTGTTTCAAATGTAGGCCAAACTCGTAACTCAAATATTCTCCTCCACGATCAGATCGTAGAAACTTTATTTTCTTGTTACGATGATTTTCCACTTCACTCTGAAATTCTTTGAACTTTTCAAATGTTTCAGACTTGTGTTTCATTAAGTAGATATACCCATATCTGCTCAAATCATCTGTGAAGGTGAGAAAATAACGATATCCGCCATACGAGCCTCAACATTCATTGGACCACATACATCGGTATGTATGATTTCCAATAAATCTGTTGCTCTCTCCATAGTTCCGAGAAGCGGTGTTTTAGTCATCTTGCCCATAAGGCACGGTTCATAAGTGCCAAGTGATTCATAATCAAGTGACTCCAAAAGTCCATCAATATGGAGTTTCTTCATGCGCTTTACATCGATATGACCTAAGCGGCAGTGCCACAAATAAGTTGCACCATCATTATCAACTCTGCATCTTTTGGTTTCAACATTATGAATATGTGTATCACTACTATCAAGATTAAGTAAAACAAACCATTCTTCAATGGTGCATGACCATAAAAGATATTATTCATATAAATAGAACAACCATTATTCTCGATTTAAATGAATAACCGTCTCGCATCAAACAAGATCCAGATATAATGTTCATGCTCAACGCTGGTACTAAATAACAATTATTTAGGTCTAATACTAATCCGAAGGTAGATGTAGAGGTAGCGTGCGATTGCGATCACATCGACTTTGGAACCATTTCCCAGCGCATTGTCACCTCGTCCTTAGCCAATCTTCGCAATCCGTAGCCCTGTTTGAGTTGCAAATATTAGCAATGAACCAGTATCAAATACCAGGTGCTCTGCGAGTATTAGTAAGGTACACATCAATAACATGTATATCACATATACCTTGTTAACCTTGCCATCCTTCTTATCCGCCAAATACTTGGGGCAGTTCCGCTTCCGATGACCAGCCTGCTTGCAATAGAAGCACTCAGTTTGAGCTTAGGACCAGACTTGGGTTTCTTCTCTTGATTAGCAACTTGCTTGCCGCTCTTTTGAAGTTTCCTTTTCTTTCCTTTGCCCTTTTCTTGAAACTAGTGGTTTTGTTAACCATCAACACTTGATGCTCCTTTTGATTTCTACCTCCATGACTTTCAAAGCATCGCGAAGAGCTCGGGCATTGTTTTGGTCATCCCTTGCATATTATAGTTCATCACGAAGCTCTTGTAGCTTGGTGGCGTGATTGGAGAATTCTGTCAATTACGCAATCATCCGGAAGATTAACTCCCAGTTGAATCAAGTGATTGTTATATCGGACATTACGAGTATATGCTCCTTGTGAACCGTTCTCCTCCATCTTACAGCTATAGAACTTATTGGAGACTTCATATCTCTCAATCCGGGCATTCGCTTGGAATATTAACTTCAACTCTGGAACATCTCATATGCTCCATGGTGTTCAAAACGACGTTGAAGTCCCGGTTCTAAGCCGTAAAGCATGGCACACTGAACTATAGAGTAGTCATCAGCTTTGCTTTGCGGACGTTCACAACTTCGGCGCAGCCCTTGCACCAGGCCTGGCACCTAACGGTGCTTCGGGGCGTAATTCTTCTGTGCAGCAATAAGGATAATCCTCAAATTCGGACCCAGTCCGTGTAATTGCTACCATCATCTTTCAACTTTGCTTTCTCAAGGAACGCATTAAAATTCAACGGAACAACAGCACGAGCCATCTATCTACACATCATAGACAAGCAAGATACTATCGGTACTAAGTTCATGATAAATTTAAGTTCAATTAATCATATTACTTAAGAACTCCCACTTAGAAAAATATCCTCCAATTCTCTAAGTGATTGCGTGATCCATATCAACTACACCATGACCGATCATCACGTGTGATGGAGTAGTTTCAATGGTGAACATCAATATGTTGATCATATCTACTATATGATTCACGCTCGACCTTCGGTCTCCGTGTTCGAGGTCATATCTTATATGCATAGCTCGTCAAGTATAACCTGAGTATTCTGCGTGTGCAACTGTTTTGCACCGTTGTATTTGAGCGTAGAGCCTATCACACCCGATCATCACGTGGTGTCTCAGACGAAGAACTTTCATAGCGGTGCATACTCAGGAGAACACTTCTTGATAATTTAGTAAGGGATCATCTTATAATGCTACCGTCAATCAAAGCAAAATAAGATGCATAAAGGATTAACATCACATGCAATCAATATAAGTGATATGATATGGCCATCATCATCTTGTGCTTGTGATCTCCATCTCGAAGCACCGTCATGATCACCATCGTCACCGGGCGCGACACCTTGATCTCCATCGTAGCATCGTTGTCGTCTCGCCAATCTTATGCTTCTCGACTATCGCTACCGCTTAGTGATAAAGTAAAGCATTACAGAGCGATTGCATTGCATACAATAAGCGACAACCATATGGCTCCTGCCGATTGCCGATAACCGGTTACAAAACATGATCATCTCATACAATAAAATTCAGCATCATGTCTTGACCATATCACATCACAACATGCCCTGCAAAAACAAGTTAGGCGTCCTCTACTTTGTTGTTGCAAATTTTACGTGGCTGCTACGGGCTGAGCAAGAACCGTTCTTACCTACGCATCAAAACCACAGCGATACTTCGTCAAATAGACTCCGTTTAACCTTCTCAAGGACGGGCGTAGCCACACTCGATTCAACTAAAGTGAGAGAGCAGACACCGCCGGTCACCTTTAAGCAACGAGTGCTCGGGCGGTGAAACCAGTCTCGCGTAAGCGTCTGGCGTAATGTCGGTCCGGGCGCTTCATCTCACAATACCGCTGAACCAAAGTATGACATGCTGGTAGGCAGTATGACTTGTATAATCCACAACTCACTTGTGTTCTACTCGTGCACATGACATCAACGCATAAAACCAGGCTCGGATGCCACTGTTGGGGAGCGTAGTAATTTCAAAAATTTCCTACGATCACGCAAGATCATGGTGATGCATAGCAACGAGATGAGAGTGTTGTCTCGTGCCCTCGTGAGACCAACAGCGAAGCGTTGACGCATAGCGTAGAGGAAGTAGTCGTACTTCTTCCCGATCCAACCGATCCAAGTACCGAGCGACGGCACCTCCGAGTTCTGCACACGTTCAGCTCGATGGCGTCCCTCGAACTCCGATCCAGCCGAGTGTTGAGGAGAGTTTAAATCAAGACGACGGCGTGGTGACGATGATGATGTTCCACCGGCGCAGGGCTTCGCCTAAGCTCCGCAGCGGTATATTCGAGGTGTAGTTTAGTGGAAGGGGCACCGACACGGCTAAGGAACGATCTCAATGATCAACTTGTGTGTCATGGGGTGCCCCTGCCCCTGTATATAAAGGAGGGAAGGGGAGGGCTGGCCGGCCAAGGAGAGGTGCGCCAGGGTGTCCTACTCCTACTAGGAGTAGGATTCCCCCAAATCCTAGTCCAACTAGGTTTCCCCAAGTGGGAAGGGAGAGAGAGGCCCCTTCTCCTAGTCCTAATAGGACTAGGGAAGGGGGAAGGTCTGACCAGCACTATGGCCCCCTTCTCTTTCCCACTAAGGCCCATCAAGGCCCATTGACCCCGGGAGGTTCGGTAACCCGGTACTCGGTAAAATTCCCAATTTCACCGGAGTGATTCGGAGTCAAACATAGGCTTCCAATATATCAATCTTTATGTCTCGACCATTTCGAGACTCCTCGTCATGTCCGTGATCTCATCCGGGACTCGAACAACCTTGGTACATCAATATCATATAAACTCATAATAAGCATCATCGAAGCGTTAAGCGTGCGGACCCTACGGGTTCGAGAACTATGTAGACATGACCGAGACACCTCTCGGTCAATAACCAATAGCGGGACCTGGATGCCCATATTGGCTCCTACATATTCTCGAAGATCTTTATCGGTCGAGACCGCATAACAACATACGTTGTTCCTTTGTCATCGGTATGTTACTTGCCCGAGATTCGATCGTCGGTATCAATACCTAGTTCAATCTCGTTCTTGGCAAGTCTCTTTTCTCGTTCCGTAATACATCATCTCACAACTAACACATTTAGTTGCAATGCTTGCAAGGCTTATGTGATGTGCATTACCGAGAGGGCCAGAGATACCTCTCCGACAATCGGAGTGACAAATCCTAATCTCAAAATATGCCAACCCAACATGTACCTTCGGAGACACCTGTAATGTACCTTTATAATCACCCGATTCACGTTGTGACGTTTGGTAGCACCCAAAGTGTTCCTCGGGCAAGCGGGAGTTGCATAATCTCATAGTCATAGGAACATGTATAAGTCATGAAGAAAACACTAGCAACAAACTATACGATCAGGTGCTATGCTAATGGAATGGGTCATGTCAATCAGATCATTCAACCAATGATGTGATCCGTTAATCAAATAACAACTCCTTGTTCATGGTTAGGAAACATAACCATCTTTGATTAACGAGCTAGTCAAGTAGAGGCATACTAGTGACACTCTGTAGGTTTATGTATTCACACATGTATTATGTTTCCGGTTAATACAATTCTAGCATGAATAATAAACATTTATCATGATATAAGGAAATAAATAATAACATTATTATTGCCTCTAGGGCATATTTCCTTCAGTTAGCAAATTGAAGAATGAAAAACAGATGTATGATCTGTCAGGAATGCAATTTGAAACATGTGTGTGGGATGAGCTCACAAAGCCATAGGTAAAAAAATGGCAGTTGCCATTAGGTAGAGGGTTAGATGCCAGTTGCCCATAGATGCCAGTTGCCATGTAAAGACCAAATATGAGTTGTCGTAAACTAAAAAAAGAAGGAAGGAATCATTTGGGGAAGAGAGGTTGCAGCGTGGGTGGCGGTGACGGAAGATCATGAGACAAAGCTGAACAAATAGCATTGGAAAATTCAAGGAAAAAAAACAAAAAGCGTAAATGAAAGCACATGGATGAACATACTTCTTGGTGGCTTCCTCGTGTCAGCAACACAACAGGATCCCAGTGTTGGTCGTCCTCAAATGCGAGGAGACGACCTGGTGGAAGGATACCACCAGCAATGGGGCACCTTTGTTCAAGCGAGCAGAAGCACGGGTTGGCGTTGGCGCCTGTTTCTTCAGAAACTGCTCGTCCACCGGCGGTCGGCTCGCTGCAAAAATAACAGATGGAGTGGAAAAGGCAAGGTGGCAAATGTCAGACAACAAACCAGTTGCCGCGCTTGACAAAAAAAAGTGCAAAGAAAATGGATGAGATTGTTCCAAGAAAATAGACACAGCGGAAAACTAAAATTGAAAGTCGAACCTCCTCCCGGCAGCTACGGATCGGTCTTAGACTTCTTGCCATGAGAACCCTGCCCAACATCATCTCAGATCCCTGCCCCTCCTTGATGGCAACACCCCGGCCTCTCGCGGCCGTCTGTTCTTTCACTTTCTCCGGTGGGGGCATCTGTTGCATCCTTGCTCCTGTTGTCGCCTCTCGAACTTCAGCTAGTTCATCGTCATCGTGTGTCTGGTGCACATTGTCCATGTCGTCATCATCATTCTTTGAGGCCAGCGTCTCCATCTACATCATCTTGTGTGTCGCGGGCTCTTGAAACTGTTGTAGTCATACCGCCCACGGCAACGGTTGGCGATGTGTGCGTTCGGGACAAATGAAGTGAACTGCCTCGCAACAGCGTCCGCTGTCGAGAGGCACTAGGGGCGTCCATCCTCAACCAACTTCCCGAGCAATCCGGTCATTCCGGAGCAAACTGCCCAATTAAATGCTCAACTGGTGCCCTCGCCTGTCCACGAAAACAAGAAGCATCAACAACAACCCGTATTGAAGTCACTTGCGCAACATCAACATATAATCCACAGCAAAACATGGATGTAGACATTTTGATTACCTCAGAAGGGCAAGGCGGAGCTGAGTGCACGTCCATCCACTTTCCAAATTTTGAGGCCCCCAAACACGCTGTAGTCTATAGCATGCTTGGCCATCAGCTATGAAAAACAAAAAAGAAAATTTAGGCATGCCTTATAAAACCACGGACGCTTTGCGTCATGTCAAATTTGTAAGCATGCCGTGTGAAAAAGACATAAGCAAAAACTAACCTGTAGTTTTCCATACGTGCCATCGGTTGCCCTGCTCTGCGGCAAGCACAGCCTTGACAATACCGATGGTCCACGCAGAAACAACAAACTTGTGCGTGGCGGCGGCCCTCCTACCCCAGTGAAATCCACGGTGGACAGATCAAGACAGTCGACATACATGAGCTGATTTAAAACAATTTTACAAAAGAAAAGAAAATATCAATTGCCATCATGGGTACTTTGTAGTTTGCAAAAAAAAAATAGGAGCAGGATAATGTATGATCCAACGATAATATGTATGTGCTAGTTGCCATCAAATTGTGATGGCAGTTGCCATCCTACTGTGATAGCAGTTGCCACGCTAATATAAAGGCAGTTGTCACATTGTCGGTATGACAGTTGCCACGTTGTCGTTATGGCAGTTGCCACATTGTCACTATGGCAGTTGCCATCTTGTTATGACCAGATTGTCATGCATGAATAATAGTGTGTTATAAACAAAGAGTTCACACAGAGTTCTGGTAAAATAAATACCATTAAATGCAGCTGACAACCCTTCTGGTACATCTTGTTTTGAAAGCATCGTGGAGAAAGTCGGCAATAAACTTACACCAGTTCATATTCTTCACATTTTTCAGATTCTTTGCACCACACAAAATTTCATGGCAAAAAAGTTTGCGCGTCGAAATCAAGCGGAATAAAACGCAAAGAAAACAACGGCAAAAGTACAGATGGATCATTCACGGGATGGGAAACATTTGTTGCTTGGCCGTAGAGAAGTGGTAGGCGCAAAAACAGCTGATATGAGGTACATGAGTAGCTTCATCTTGAAAACTTCTCCGTGCGTCGTCATGGCTGCAGCGAGTCTGCCAAGTCTGAGGCGTGTTCGGCATGGACTCAAACCAGGAAACAAGCGGGCGAACAGCTCTTCCTCGATCTCATTATTGACCTTATGCGGGACTTTGATATGTCCACGAGGCACACCCAAAGTGCAGAATACGGATTCCTCATTCAATGGAAGTATTCCCCGTCCCGGAATCACGAATTCCCTGGAGGCGGGATCATATATCTCACCAAGCCAGTCGCATACAGGGTTGACAAGGTTCGTGCACCGGACATCCATCAGAACCTGCATACCCATCTCAGCAGCAGCTCCCTTTTGATCGTCAGTGAATTTGTCAATCAACACAGTCAGACGTTCCTGAGAGGCTCTGTTGCGAATACGCTTCTTCTTCTGCGGAAAACAGACACAAAATTGTTGAGCCTTTTGCCATGTCTTTGCAATGTCATGAAAATTTAGTTCAAAACGGACGACTACAGAAAGATCTAGGTGCCAACATAAATAACATAAATCAGGAGGAGGGGGGGCGGGTGCGCGGACAGTTACCTCATCGCCCTCTTTTCTCCGTCTAGTTGCCCGGTTACGTTGAGGTGGATCCATGAAATCGTCGTCATCACTTTGGTGATCGCCACAAGCCATTCTGCTGATGAAGGAACAGACCAAATTGTCAAGGGCGAACATGTAAATGCAATGGGTAAGCATTTGCCCCCTAACAGGAAAATGTCACCTGATTTGAATGCAAATGTGGTTGCCATATTATGCAACCAGTTTGCCACACTGTCATATATGTATTGTGGTAAACAGACATTGTGTTCGCGTACTATATTGCCACATGATTATACAACCCAAGTGGCAAACACGCACGCTCGATGTGCACATTAGTTACGTCCAGTGCTACCGATTGTGGCAACTATCAAAGTGTGGAAACTGTCACAAATAATTCAGAAAAAAAAACAGGTCTCACAAATGAAAAAGCAAGTTTGTGGTTACTATCATGTAAATTCAGCAAAAAATCCCGTTTGCCTCGTGGAAGAGCGTGTGTGTGGCAACTATCTCATTCATTCAGTAGAAATTATTTGCCCCCCCCCCCACCCTGTGTGTGAGCTTGAACACATTTGTGGCACCTACGACAGTCAGTTTCATAAAATTTGTTGCCACAAAAAGAGAACACATTTGTGGCAACTGCCACATTTGTTCAGGTAGTTTAGTTGCCACACATTTGTTCACGTTCAGTCATACTGCCATAGTTGCCTCATTCATAAAGCATTTTTGCAGTTGCTTATCATACAAGTTCAACAGAATTCAGTTTGCCACCCGGGAAGAGCATGCGTGTGGCAACTGTCACAGTCGTTCAATGAAAATTAGTTGCCCCCTATGTGAAAGCTTGAGTGTGGCAACTATGACAGTCATTTTCGGAAATCTGTTGCCACAGAGGAGAACACGTTTGTGGCAACTACCACATTTCTTCAGGTAGTTTAGTTGCCACACATTTGTTCACGTTCAATCATACTGCCAATTTCGCCACATTCTGCAGTTTCAACACACAAAACTAAACTAGATCTAAGTTTCAATGGCAACTACTTCAACCTCAAAATCACCCTCACAATTCTCATGAAATGACTGCAACCCCAAATTTCAACCAATGCTCACCAAAACAACCGGCGGACAACTCTCAAATCCAAATGCAAGACTAATCGTGCCTCGAACAGGCATAACGTCACCGGCGATGACAAGCGCGCAGCGGCGGCGACGAAACTTCCCACTCCCACCAAGCGACGGCAGGCACACGACTACTGGCGCCAAGGGAACGCCGGCGCACCGCCTAATCGCCGGAATCTCTAGGAGTCGGATCTAGAAATCGAACATGGAGGAAAAGGGAACAAAATCAGGAAGGGATGCGAGATGAAGCGAGCATTACCTTCAACCCGCGCAGCGTTCGGCGCGCCGCTCTGCTCGGGCGAGCACCACCTCGACGCGAACACCGTCGATTTATTCCGCCTCCGCCGTCGCCTTCTCCCTCGCCTTCTCCTCCAGTGGTTTGAAGAGCGAGTGGGTTGTGCCGATAAATGTCGCGGGGGTGAGTGAATGGAACCGTGAGGGAGAGGGTGGAGGGTGGCGGCGAGTTTGGCGTCAACCGCGGTCGGAGCGTGGCGTCTTGGCGCATGGCAGTTCCACCGCACGCCTCTCGTGGCAACCGCTGACCGCTGGGTGGCAACCACCGTCTTGGCGAACCCACTCGCACACCGCACACGACACTCGCCCCTCGTGGCGCGAAAACCAGCCCTTTTGCTCCAAGATTCGTGCGTACCGAAGCCAGCGGCGATGCTTGCGTGTGGACGGAGTGGTGAACGCCCACACGTGTGGGCGTTAACATTTCTATACGTTAACTTGAGCTAATTAATTAGCACGTGCGTCAGTGTAGTCGCGAGGCATCCAAAGCATGGAGAGGATGGGATGAACTCAACAATTTCCAAATTCGACCCTTATTTGGTCATGCAAGGTTAGCTTTTCTATAGCTTGTATTGATGATTTCGAAAATTATATGAGCAAAATTGGTGGACGTAACCTTTTCCTTTAACCATGCATATTGATGCTCCAAAACTTAGATCTATCTTGTATCCATCGCCATAATGCTATTTGAACCTTTCCACTGTGCTTTGTACATCTAACTTATGCGCAAATATATTGTTTCCATCTAAGTAAGTGTGAGGAATAAAAATAAGTCAAAAACATTATACAATGCTTTCTAAATCTGAGCATTGTCCCCACATTTTTTTTCACCAGATACCTCCATGATGAGTATATGTGTGCCAATGAGCAGCTGGTGCAGATGGTTCTAGCTTAACTCATGAATATGGGAGCAATATATTGAAGCTGTGAAGAAGGCTGTCATCGAGACAAAGGGCAAGCACAGCAAGGATTAATGCGTGGCGTAGAGGTTATCCAAAAGAACTATGTCATTTCGTTAATTAATTTTCTGTACAATTTCACTTGCACATGCATCTTTCTGACAAAATAAAAACTGCACTATTCTATCTCTCTCTTACCTAATCTTATTACAAGTACTAACTGTGAATTTCATCTCTATTTTTCTCCAAAAACTTTGCATAGTATCCCATCCACTGAAGTTTATTACCATGTGATCAGAGAAATTAAGAGGTACATGTGCATACTGTAAGAACATGATCAGTGGCACATATTGCACAATTGATTCTATGTCGTATCACCTAGTGTACAGCATCCTTGACTTTATTTTGTTCTCAGCCTGTGGCATGGTATTCTTCCATGTACCCCTGTCTTTATTTATATTTTGCATTTCTAGTGAAAAGACCAAATCACTTACTTAGTTGCTTGTGGTCTATTGTGTTATCATGGTTTTACCGATGTTCACATTCCAAATTAGCATTTAGTTGCTACTGGGTGCTGTCCTTGCTGAATGCTGACTTTATGGATTACAAAACCACTTTGTAATCCATGTGCAGCTTTTAGGTTCTGGCTTTGTAGTGTGGATCATCTACCTCAAATAACGAAATGATGTGAAACTGTGTTAGAGCTTGCTGGTGTGCTGTTTGTCAAGCTTGCTATGTTGTTGTCCGCTAAATTCTGGGTGTGCCTCGATGCAATTGAACATGGAAACAACATTAGAACTATTTTTCACATTTTTTACTAAATATTCGAACCACTGAACATGACTACTCCCATATCTCTGAAATGAGAATTTACTAAAGTTTCTATTCGTGCTATCGATAGTTTTGTTTTCATGTTCATGTATGTAAAATGCCGAATACAAATGACCTTCATTATTATTATTATTATATATGTAGTAGCAAACCACAATACAAATGATATCATTAGTTCCTAGGACAAATTTTAGATGAATTAGTTCATAAAGCAAGTGATACAGAAAAAATGTAAGTGTTGTGTATTTTGTGAAGAAGAAAAAGGTGAATTCTCTCTCTTATCTATTTTTCTAGGGTCTCTTGAACAGTCACTTATTCCTGCATGATTTATGTCCCCTCTTTAGATTTTTTCTGTGTATGCCAACTTGGTTTTCCTTATATTCCAGTGATCCCTGTTCTAGGAGTATACTGGTGTGCTGATGTTTCTAATGGTTTTTTATGTTGTGTGTTGATGTTTGCAATGGTATTTGGTTTCTGTACTCTGCAAGCCTCACAATGCTAATTGAAATATCCTTTATCATGTTGTAGATGCTTAGCAAATGCTTTCACTGCTACCTGTTGTTAATCATCTGCTTTCGTACTCCTTTCATTTATGTAGGAAAGGCCTAAGAGAGTTATCCCCCATGGGAACAGAGACCAGGATACATTGTCTCTCAGGATATATGCAGCATAGAAAGTTTTTTAGAAAAACAAAAAAGGGGATTCTCTTCAGTTGCTTTGGTATAAAATGATATTGAAGGCAGCTTAGAGAAAATACCATCTGGCCCGTAATATTAACTGGGGATTTTGACTTGCAGATGTTCAAGCTGGAGGATGAAGATTGACGGCTTTGATGTACTGTACGAGAACAAAACAAGCATCTTGGTGAAAGGCTGTGAGGATATGTAGTTGCCCACTACAAGGAGCCAACGCAGATGATGTGCCTTTGAGATAAATTCCAGAAAATAGAGCGGGGAATTTTTGCTCTCAGATAGTGAACCATAATGTTTCCTCTATTTAATTAGTTACATTAGCTTATAGGAAACTTGATTGGTCATTAGTTCATAACAGATGAACTATTTATATGTGAAAATTAATGAATGTGTGTTGTTATTATTTGGTTCTGGTTTAATATTGTTGGACAACATGCATGTTACAGTTATGGATTATGAAACTTGATTGATTTTCTGTTGGTAACGTGAATTCTGGATATGGGAGTGATAACAGACGTTGGTCGGTAAAACAAATACTGTCATGCAGTTAGTTGGGAAAGGATAATGCCCTATCAAATCTGGATATGGGAGGGATAACAGAATGTTTGTTGGGAAAGAGTACCCTGTCAGATAGTTGGTCGGGAAAGCCCATGTCAGCCCCAGTAGATTGTTGGTCGGGAAAGGATGGTCGGTCGGGAAAGGCCCATAGCAACCCCAACGGACTATCGGTCGGGAAAGGCCCATGGCAGGCCCAACAGAATGTTGGTCAGGAAAGATGGACCATAGACGACATACGGTCGGTCGGGAAAGGTATGCCGGTCGGGAAAGGGCTTTCCGTCTGGACTTTCCCCAACAGACAGGGTCGGTCGGCAATAGTCTTTCCCGACCGACTGTCTGTCAATGGAACTAGTATTCCCGACCAATCTGGCTGTTGGGAATGTAGTGCTATGGTATAGTGTTTGACTATGAGATTATGCAACTCCCGGATACAGAAGGAATACCTTGTGTGCTATCAAACGTCACAACGTAACTGGGTGATTATAAAGATGCTCTACAGGTATCTCCGAAGGTGTTTGTTGGGTTGGCATAGATCCAGATTAGGATTTGTCACTTCGAGTATCGGAGAGGTATCTCTGGGCCCTCTCGGTAATGCACATCATAAGAAGCCTTGCAAGCAAAATGACTAATGAGTTAGTTACGGGATGATGTACTACAGAATGAGTAAAGAGACTTGCCAGTAATGAGATTGAACTAGGTATTAAGATACCGACGATCGAATCTCGGGCAAGTACCATACCAATGACAAAGGGAATAACGTATGTTGTCATTACGGTTCGACCGATAAAGATCTTCGCAGAATATGTAGGAGCCAATATGAGCATCCAGGTTCCGCTATTGGTTATTGACCGGAGAGGTGTCTCGGTCATGTCTACATAGTTCTCGAACCCGTAGGGTCCGCACGCTTAACGTTCGATAACGACTTTGTATTATATGAGTTATGTGATTTGGTGACCAAATGCTGTTCGGAGTCCCGGATGAGATCACGGACATGATGAGGAGTCTCGAAATGGTCGAGAGATAAAGATTTATATATAGGATAATAGTATTCGGACACTAGACGTGTTCCGGGTAGTATCGGGTATTTATCGGACTACCGGGGGGTTACCGGAACACCCCGGGGGAATAATGGGCCTTATGGGCCATAAAAGGAGAGCACACCAGCCCACAAGGGTGCCCCCTTAAGGCAGGAGGCCGAATAGGAGAAGGAAGAGGGGTCCCCCTTTCTTCCTCCTTCCCTCTCCGTGTCCCCCTTAGGTAATAAGGAAAGGGGGCGGTGAACTAGGGCCCCAAGTAGGATTCCTCCTACTTAGGCGCCCCAAAACTGCTCCCTCCCCTCCCACCTATATATACATGGGGAGGGGTACCTAGACACACACCAACAATCGTTAGCCGTGAGCGGCGCCTCCCTCCATAGATTACACCCTCGGTCATATTCTCGTAGTGCTTAGGCGAAGCCCTGCGCAGATTACTTCACCATCACCGTCACCATGCCGTCGTGCTGACGGAGCTTATTGATACGTCTCCAACGTATCTATAATTTTTGATTGTTCCATGCTATTATATTACCCCTTTTGGATGTTTACGGGCTTTATTTTACACATTTATATCATTTTTGGGTCTAACCTCCTAACCGGAGGCCCAGCCCGTATTGCTGTTTTTTTTTTGCCTATTTCAGTATTTCGAAGAAAAAGAATATCAAACGAAGTCCAAACGGAATGAAACCTTCGGGAGCGTGATTTTTCGAACGAACGTGATCCAGAGGACTTGGAGTGCAAGTCAAGAAGCAGCCGAGGCCTCCACGAGATAGGAGGGCGCCCCCCCCTATAGGGCGCGCCCCTGTCTCGTGGGCCCCTCGAGCGGCCACCGACGTACTTCTTCCTCCTATATAAGCCTACGTACCCCGAAAACATCCAGGGAGCCACCGAAACAAAATTTCCACCGCCGTAACCTTCTGTATCCGCGAGATCCCATCTTCGAGCCTTCGCCGGTGTTCTGCCGGAGGGGGAATCGACCATGGAGGGCCTCTACATCAACATCCTTGCCCCTCCGATGAGTTGTGAGTAGTTTACCACAGACCTACTGGTCCATAGTTATTAGCTATAATTCTTCTTCTCTCTTTTTGGATCTCAATACAATGTTCTCCCCCTCTCTTGTGGAGATCTATTCGATGAAAACTCTTTTTGCGGTGTGTTTGTCGAGATCCGATGAATTATGGGTTTATGATCAAGTTTATCTATGAATAATATTTGAATCTTCTCTTAATTCTTTTATGTATGATTGAGTTATCTTTGCAAGTCTCTTCGAATTATCAGTTTGGTTTGGCCTACTAGATTGATCTTTCTTGCCATGGGAGAAGTGCTTAGCTTTGGGTTCAATCTTGCGGTGTCCTTACCCAGTGTCAGAAAGTGTTGCAAGGCACGTATTGTATTGTTGCCATCGAGGATAAAAAGATGGGGTTTATATCATATTGCTTGAGTTTATCCCTCTACATCATGTCATCTTGCTTAAGGCGTTACTCTGTTCTTATGAACTTAATACTCTAGATGCAGGCAGGAGTCGGTCTATGTGTGGAGTAATAGTAGTAGATGCAGGCAGGAGTCGGTCTACTTGTTGTGGACATGATGCCTATATACATGATCATGCGTAGATAATCTCATAATTATTCGCTTTTCTATCAATTGCTCGACAGCAGTTTGTTCACCCACCGTAATACTTATGCTATCTTGAGAGAAGCCTCTAGTGAAACCTATGGCCCCCGGGTCTATCTCTTATCATATTTGCTTCCAATCTACTTTTATTTGCATCTTTACTTTTTGCATCTATATTATAAAATACCAAAAATATATTTATCTTATCATACTATCTCTATTAGATCTCACTTTCATGAAGTGGCCGTGAAGGGATTGACAACCCTTTATTGCGTTGGTTGCGAGTTCTTTGTTTGTTTGTGTAGGTGTGTGGGACTTTTGAGGAGCCTCCTACCGGATTGTTACCTTGGTTCTCAAAAACTGAGGGAAATACTTATGCTACTTTTGCTGCATCACCCTTTCCTCTTCAAGGAAAACCAACGCAAGCTCAAGACGTAGCAAGAAGGATTTCTGGCGCCATTGCCGGGGAGGTCTTCGCTTAAGTCAAGACATACCAAGTACCCATCACAAACCCATCTCCCTCGCATTTACATTATTTGCCATTTGCCTCTCGTTTTCCTCTCCCCCACTTCCCCCTTGTCGTTTTATTCGCCCTCTCTTTCCCAATCTCCTCTCTCTTTTGCTTGCCTTTTTCTGTTTGCTTGTGTGTTGGATTACTTGTTGCCATGGCGCAAGATAATACCAAATTGTGTGATTTCTCGAATACCAATAATAATGATTTCCTTAGTACTCCGATTGCTCCTCTTAATGATGTTGAGTCTTGTGAAATCAATACTGCTTTGCTGAATCTTGTTATGAAAGATCAATTCGCCGGCCTTCCTAGTGAAGATGCCGCTACTCATCTAAACAACTTTGTTGATTTGTGTGATATGCAAAAGAAGAAAGATACGGATAACAATATTGTCAAATTGAAGTTATTTCCGTTTTCACTTAGAGATCGTGCTAAAGTTTGGTTTTCGTCTTTGCCTAAAAATAGTATTGATTCTTGGAACAAGTGCAAAGATGCTTTTATCTCTAAGTATTTTCCTCCCGCTAAGATCATTACTCTTAGGAACGATATTATGAATTTTAAACAACTTGATCATGAGCATGTTGCCCAATCTTGGGAAAGAATGAAATTGATGCTTCGCAATTGCCCTACTCATGGTTTGAATTTATGGATGATCATACAAAAATTGTATGCCAGTTTGAACTTTGCTTCTAGAAATCTCTTAGATTCGGCCGCGGGAGGCACGTTTATGGAAATCACGTTAGGAGATGCTATAAAAATTCTTGATAATATTATGGCTAATTATTCTCAATGACACACCGAAAGATCTTCTAGTAAAAAGGTGCATGCTATAGAAGAAATCAATGTTTTGAGTGGAAAGATGGATGAACTTATGAAATTATTTGCTACTAAAAATACTCCTCTTGATCCCAATGATATGCCTTTGTCTACTTTGATTGAGAATAATAATGAATCTATGGATGTGAATTTTATTGGTAGGAATAGTTTTGAAAACCAACGCAAGCTCAAGACGTAGCACTCATCTACTTCCTCGACACTTTGTTTGATCAAGAGTTCAAGGGACGTCATCGAGCTGAACATGTTCAGAACTCGGAGGTTTCGTACATTCGGTGCTTGATCAGTCGGAACGAGAAGAAGTTCGACTACATCAAGCGCGTTACCAAACGCTTCCGCTTTTGGTCTACGAGGGTACGTAGACACACTCTCCCCCTCTCGTTGCACATCTCCTAGATAGATCTTGCGTTTGCGTAGGAATTTTTTTGAAATTGCATGCTACGTTCCCCAACACCGGGGCCATAGTTTTCACTATAGGCTTCTCTCAAGAAAATAGCATATAGTGAGTAAACAAATTACTGTTGGGCAATTTTTAGAAAAGCAAATAATTATGAAGATATCCAAGGCAATGATCATACATAGGCATCACGTCCGAAATTAGTAGACCGAAACAATTCTGCATCTACTACTATATTACTCCACACATCGACCGTATCCAGCATGCATCTAGTGTATTAAGTTTATGGAAAAACAGAGTAATGCTTTAAGCAAGATGACATGATGTAGAAAAAATAAACTCATGTATGAACAAAACCCCATCTTGTTACCATTAATAGAAAAGATATATATGTGTCATGCCCCTTTCTGTCACTGGAATTGAGCACCGCAAGATCGAACCCATTACAAAGCACCTCTTCCCATGGCAAAATAAATCAATCTAGTTGGCCAAACCAAACCAATAAATCGGAGAAGAAATACGAAGCTATATTAGTCATGCATAAAAGAGTTCAGAGAAAAACCAAATAATATTCACGGATAGATCTGATCATAAACTCACAATTCATCGGATCCCAACAAACACACCACAAGAATTCATTACATCGAATAGATCTCCAAGAACAACAAGCAGAATATTGTATTGAGAATCAAAAAGAGAGAAGAAGCTATCTAGCTACTAACTATGGACCCGTAGGTCTGTGGTAAACTACTCACGCATCATCGGAGAGGAAGCAAGGATTATAAAAAACCCCTCCGAGATCGTTTCCCCCTCCGGCGGAGTACCAAAGAAGATCTCCAGATGGGATCTCTCGAGAACAGAGGCTTGCGGCGGCGGAAAAAGTATTTCGTGGATCAAAATCTCACGGATGGGGACGTTGAGGAAGTGAGAGAGCACGCTTTAGGTGCGGTTATACTGTCCTTAATAGAAGCGGAGTTATGTCAAACGGAGGCCTGTGGGCCCCACTACCCACCCGGGCACGCCAGGGGCCTGTGGCGCGCCCTGATGCCTAGTGGGCCAATCCTCCATCTTCTCGTGTACTGCCGAAGCTTCCAGGGTCTCTTATTGCCAAAAAAATCTCCAAAAAGTTTCATGGCATTTGGACTTCGTTTGGTATTGATATTCTGCAAAGTCAAAAACAAGCAAAAAAACGGCAACTAACACTGGGCACTAAGTTAGTAGGTTAGTCCCAAAAAAATTATATAAAGTTGCTAGTAAATGTATATAAAACATCCAAGATTGATACTATAATAGCATGGAACAATCAAAAATTATAGATACGTTGGAAACGTATCGGTTGTGCCAAGTGCACCAGCCACCTTGTCCTAGCCCAACTAATCTAGTCAGGATCTGTCAGATATGGCCTACAGGGGCGGCATTGAGTTGTGGTTTCAAGCCATTAGCTGTGTTCAGGGTTGAAGGTGGCGGGGAGCATTCCCCCTTTTAGGTCTAGGAGATATTGGATTGGAGGGGTTAGATTGACCTCTTCCATGGCCTGATATGCACTTTGCACGAGCTCGTGGTCCATCTTAGTTCTCCTATCGGTGGTTACCTGCATGGCAGGGGTTCGACATCCTTGGGTGGTCGACCACGCAGTCGGCTCCGACGAGCAGCGTTGCAGTGGTGGTGGCATTTCTCTAGCTGTGTGGACGGCGAGGAGCGAGGTGGCGAGATCTTAGCGGTGGTGGTGCTTCAGTAGTGGCATCTCTCAAATTGTGGTGTGGAGGATTGTTTTGGTGGCGGCGGACTTGGTACTGTGGAATGTCGATGTGGCGCGGGTGAGACACTAGCCAAATGCTCCGCGCTCTGACACTAGCAGCGACCATGCCTATGGATGTTGTATCCCTCTTGGGGGCATCGCCATGGTCCCCTCCCCATGTTAGTGCTTCGGGTAAAAACCCTTTACAGTCCTTTGGTTGCAATGGCGTCGGCGTATTGCATCGTCACCCTCGTTGGGGTGTCGTTGTGGAGCTCAGGTACCGGCCTCTAGTCATGTCTGTTTAGCATCAGTGGGTGCGCTTGGTTGCTATCTTGAGACTCCTTCGATTCTAGCATGTGACAGTACCCGTGGCTTCATTTGCATTGCTCTTGGACCTCATTGTCTGCAAGAAGCATAGGCGCTGCACGGCCGGAGCGAGAAGGCAGGGGTCCTCTTCGGCGGTAGTTTGATGTGTGTATAGTGACGTTCTATGGTTTCTCTTGGAGGAGCAATTTCTCTTCATAATAGTAGTCTCGGATGCTTTAGGATAGGGCGTGGGCACTCTTGTATTCTTGTTTTTATCTCTGATATGCTTTATAAGAGGATTCCTCATCATGTTGTATTGGTTCAGCCATGTTGCTTTATATATAAAGCGGGCCAAAAGCCTTTTTCGGTAAATTGTTTTGATTAATGAAATGCATATACCTAATTGAAAACATGAAAAATGACTTAGATTACACCTTGCATATTTTTCCCCGCAAGCAAAGAAGTTTCGTTTGGAATTTCTCGATGTGTACAACATTTTTCTTAATGATCGGGTACTTGCAGCTGCACAAGAGCACCGGGGTGCTGACTGGAATTAAGGCAGCACCAACACTTGCGTTATGCACGTTGTAGTCGGACCCATGGGGACTCTATTGCCGCGCGATGACTCACCGGCGTGCGTACGATATCGCCGAGAGCTCAACGCCGAGCCAACCGGAGCGGCGGGGACCTCGGCCACGAGGGCATGGAAAAACAATATTTCACTGCCGTCGGTTGATGCGGGCTTGCACATGGTCACCAGCCACTTTCCCAAGCACCTCCAGCTCTGTTTTTGGCTACATCGCGCCTCGTCACCCATGGATCCAGTCGGTGAGACAGCGGAGGCGGTGGTGATGAATCTATTGGAAATATTCCTAGAAATAATGATAATTGCATTATTTATTTTCACGTTTATAATTCTATGTTTATATTCTATGCTATAACTATTATGGTTCTTGAATATGTGATTCATAGGAAAATCCATAAGCACATGTAGAGTAATAAATGGTGAAAGCTGATTCCTAGTCTCGCCTCCAGGACTAGCTCAAGTGATGCATGGTGGTTATGTTTTCCTGATCATAGGCATACGTTAAGTGTAACAAGGATGCCAGCAACATTGATAGTATGATGTTAGTAGAACGATCATATTTAGTTGACCCAAGTTATTTGCTATACTTAGAGATGTTATCATCGCAAGTCTACAGTTTATAAGACGGAGAATTAATGTATGCCTAGTTCCTTAGACCATGAGAGTATCGAGTCACTTCATGCCGGACGATACACTTTGAGGTGGCTTCAATGTCATATGTAACACGGTGATCATAACGACGGGTTTATTGGAAAGTATGGCAAGGGGCAAGATAGCTCAAGAGTGGCCTCCGACGATGGAGAGATATTCTTAGGGCCCTCTCGGTGTGACGGCATCCATCATTGGCTGGCTAGACATAGGTGGCTTGTTCATAGGGATGCCGGAATACGACAACTAGAAAGAAGAATAAAACTAGAAATGAGGCAATATGTATAGTGAGCATGAGAATGACTAACGGGGATATCGATTATCACACCTCTAGTTTTCTAAAGTATCACAAAGCAAAAGAATAGCATATGATAACCAAAAGGTCACTCGAATACCATTCGTTTGGATATAGGGGTCAACATGGATGTCCACAGTTACGTTGTTGATCATTGAACGAAAGGAAGTGTTGTTCATGTCTATATTCCACCGAACCTACGGGATCACACACTTAAGGGATTTACGATCTTTTGAGTTCTAGTGAACCTAGGAATATGAGAAAATATTACCGGAATATTTTTGGTAATAAAAGAAACAATTTTGAGCAAAACCGAAATTGTTTGGGAGTTACCGAAAGTGTTTAGGGGAATACCGGGTAATAGCAGGAGATGATATATAGGCAAAAAATTATTTCTGATGACTGAACATAAATTATAAATGGCTTCAATATTTATTGGGATGCACCTACAATGTATTTAGAGTCGTTTTGGGCTGATTAAAATAATAAAGTCCTATGAGGGAATAGCTAATGGGCCTTGTTGGGTCCATTGGTGGAGGCGGCCCCCTAGGGCTTGTTGGACAATATAAGTGGGGACGGGAGTTGGAGGAGGACTCCTCCCCCCCTAAGCCGACGCAAGGTGGAGTCCTCATATATACTTGAGGGGTGCGACACTAGAAGACAAGTTCTCTCCGGTTGGAGGCGCACCCTCTAGTTCTCTCTCTCTCTCTCTCTCTCTCTCTCTCTCTCTCTCTCTCTCTCTCTCTCTCTCTCTCTCTTTGTGTGTGTGTGTGTGTGTGTGTGTGTGTGTGTGTGTGTGGTTGTAGACTAGATATAGTTTTAGTTTTCTCTATTCCTCATTATCAAGAAGGACCTTGAGGTTCTCTTCTCCTTGCTCTAGTTGTCCCGTGACGCAAAGCTTTGGACGGCGAAATGCTGCTGGACCGTGAAGCCCGTACAAATGCAATCCGTAGAGAGGTCGTGCTTTTGGTCTTCGGTTCTAGGGATCGCCGAAGACACTTCGAGGGACTTCAAGAACAATCTGCACCAACTCTTCTTCCGCTTCAACTCAAAGTTGGCAACGATCCGGTCTAATCTTTTATCCTCCCGGTTGCGCAGACCGACGGTTCATCCAAGTGAAATGTGATGACGTATAATGTGTTGCCTAGTCCCTTCCATCAGATCGGTCTTTTGGTTGCATTGCCTAGAGCATGCACTTCTACATGGTATCAGAGCCAAGAGGTCTTGAGTTCAAGACCCGGTTGGCGCAATTAAATTGCAGCCCACTTTCGGTCCACGTTTAGGCCTAAGGGAGCCACACGTGAGGGGGAGTGTTGACGTATAATGTGTTGCCTAGTCTCATCCATCAGATCGGTCTGATGGATGAACTGGTTAGGTGCATAAACTTACAACCAAGAGGTTCAGGGTTCAAAACCCAGTAAACGTAATAAATAATTGCGGCCTGCCCGCGCTTCCGCTGCCCACGTCATATAGCTCCAAAGGAGCATAGACGTGAGGGGGAGTGTTGGAGTATATGTCTTTTGGTTGCATTGGCTAGAGCATGCACTTCTACAAAATGTGCATGGCGAGAGCGCACCTCTGTCTCAAGATCAATTCTCCTACCAAAACATGCAAGTAAATGCAGCCATGAGCTACCACGTTATATTTCGTCCTTGTGTAGCATCGTCCACCGGTCACTATTTTCTTATACATTCATCATCAAGCACACGTTTCTGATGGGATTTGACAATCCTTTACACTGAGACTGCATAGCAGCTTCAAGAGCATTGGACACCTACTTACATCTTGCATGCCCTAATCGATCCACAGCAAATCATAATTTGACCCATTCTTTGATATGTATCTTTAACTAGAGCATGCAGCACAATATATTGTAGGCTCAAACATTTAGGTTCCTAGAGATGCGGTAAATGTGCAATTGAAGGTGACCTGCCTCTTGTGTCAAAGAAATCTGCTAGTTGGCTTAAAATAAATATAGTTGATCAAATTGTATCCGAAGGCAGGCTTTGGGATGTTGCAAGTTCTGACTGTTTGATGTTTCAGTAGGTTCGATGCTAGTATCAACATGTCTTCGATAGTGATGGGGAGGTTCCTTTTCTTTTCTTTTCATTTGTCTTGGTTGCTCTCTGGTCGTGTAAACTTTCTCTCCTCTACTAAACTAACATAACACATGCATGCCTTTTGCATGGTTCCAAAAAAAGTTTGAAACAATAAAGATAATGGCATGCAGTGGGGGAAATACCCTTTGGTTCATGGGTGTATATACAACCCATATGAGAAAAAGAAATTAATAATTACATAAAAAGTCAAAAAGTTTAGAAGTTTTTCTGGAATAAACTTGACTTTCTTTTGCACTAGTATATAAATTTTCACGAACAAAAACCCAGCGCTGACTTCATGGCCAAAAAAATATGTATTCACTATTATAGGTCACCATTCACACTATTTCGACCGATTTTTTTAAAGTAAGTCAACGGGGGTGGAATTTTTCTTACAAGTACAATGAAAGGTCAAATATATTTCAAAAATATTTTCAGATCTATTTTACTTTTTATTTAATTACTATTTTTTCCATATATAGGGTGTATATATGCCCATAGACCAAAGTTCCCCTCCTCATTCATATTAGTTTCTAAAAACAGAATAGTACTCTCTTTTCTTTGCAACGAAGTGTAAATGAGTATAGTAGTGTGCATTCCGTGCAAAAAGTAGAAAAAGGAAAGTAATGCCAGCGTAAGCATATTTCTGAAGGAAAAAATTAAGAACCGTAAATTTAAAGATTGTTGTCATTTGCCCTCCCCCAAAGATGCATATTTTCTATTTGCCCCCCCTTTGATTCTCCGCTAGCTCCCCCACTACGTTGCAGCATCTCGATATTAGCCAGGGAGGATGAAGTGAGGATGCCCATAATTAAATCGAAAGTCTTCTTATTTGCTACTGATCCTTATGAGCATCTTGGCCAAGGGTGCATGCCAGCTTCAAGGCAAAATAATTAACAATGACAGAAAAACATAGAACTTGCAGTTGTATCATTTTTGTTACCCTTAATTAACAGTCAAGCTTATGTATTTAAGATAACAGAGTGGACGTCATTACTTATATGACTGAAGGAGCAAATGTAAGTATAGAGCAACAAGATTCTTTATTACACAAGACAACTCTAAGTAGTCAGAAAATTATTTCCCATGGATCATCGTGATAATGAAGCAGATCATCCATCCAATTCCAAAGCGTCATTTAGATAATGCATGTAGAATCTTTGAATAACTCCTCAACTGACTCTTCATGATTAGGAAGAAGATCATCCTTGCAAGGAGTGTATCGAAAAAGGGTTTCCCCCCGCTTTGTATTCCAAAGCAAACCACCATTGATACATCGCAATGCTGGGGCGAGCAACACATCAAGCCCAAAGAAAGAGAAGAAGAAAGGAAAAAAAAACCTAAAACACGGCAAAGATACAAGATACCAAAGGAGCCACTAACAAGACCCGAATGCACCAAGCACAGGCTTGAACATCAAAGCCCTCGGCGAACAGGAGCCAACACACGCCGCGGCTGAGCCGAGGTAGATCCCGCTGCAGGAGGATTGTCACGCTCCGTCATCCCCCTTGAGCTAAGCCATCCGGTCCGCCATCCGTCTCTACCTCCGAAGAGAGCTCCCTGCCCTCTAGTCCTAGATCGGAGGACACTACACCGTCGACAGGCAGAGTCGCTCACCCCTGAGCTCGCATGACGAGGACCAACAGGTTGCCGGGAGGGGACGACAAACACAACTGCCGCACCAGGCAGCCGCACCACTGAGCATCGCCAACACCGCACGCCGGCGCCAACCTCAACCGCAAGTGGCCGAGCATGGACACCACTGACGATATCCGGCAGCCACCCCCCGTGCCAAGGCCTCGACCACCACTCCGCCGCACCAAGATGGTGTCTTCAAGAAGAAAAACGACGCCGGAGCGCCGTCACCACCCAATCCGAAGATTTGGGGCTTTCACCCGGGATGAGGAAAGAAGGGTGAGGGGGGGATTACGAAGCCGCCTTCAAGAAGGAGAACGACGCCGGAGCGCCGCCGGCAACGTGGCCGCAGCGAACAGCCAAGGGGTTTCCCCCAATCCATCCCCCGAGAGGGAGCACCATCGCCAGATCTGCTCCAAGGGCAAACGGGGAAGCCCCAGGAGCCAGCTACGCTCGCCGCCGATCCGCCGCCCACGCGGGCAGGAGCGGCGCTCCCCGCATCTGCATCAGCCACCTGCCGAAGGGGGGCCGCCGCCACCACGCCATGCGCAACCGCGCGGAACAGAGCACACCGAGCCCAACCCACCGAGTGTAGATGAACGATTCTTGTATGTTTGCCACCACGACATCCTAGAAATTGTGCCACGTACCGCAACTCGGAGGCACCCAAATAGTAAGCAAATCCATCAGAATTATTGATGCCCAAAAAAGTAATACCTTTGTATGGATGGTACACCAGAAACTCTATGTGTCTATCGGCATAATAGTTTCTTTGACCTTCCCTTTGTTCACCTTGTTGCTATTTTGAATCATGCACACCGGCGCCGATAAATTCACATTCGCAATGTCCTCTCGTACATGACTTGTTTGTCTTTTCGCCTTCACAGTAGTGTCCGTTGTTGTATCGTCAAACACAAGGGCAAGATGAGAGCGATGCTTTAACACCCACTCATGCATTGAAGATGACTTGGATGATTCGAGTAGTACCCATACTTGGAGTTGGTGACCATGTCATAGACCTAGGGTAGGGTCATGGACCTGACCTATACGCCCTACCCAAGTTCACTACCCTAGAAGCAAGGACATTCAAAGTATAGCAAAGAGTACCGATTGAAGCCTTCAGGTGCAATCCACTCGACTAGTCGTCTCACTCGGATACCCCCAATTTCACTCGACATGGATGAAGTCATTCGACCATACAGGGAACCACTCGGAGTACAGAAGATCTAGAGTCACTCAGGATTACAACGGTCAGGTGTTCACTCCGTAATCTTAAAGATCATTAATAACACTTTATAGCTGGCGTTACCAGTAACGCCCTATCTTAATGTACATTGAACCCCTGTAACGGAGGACGGCTGGGGTCATGACGCACTCCATATAAGCCATCCCCCTCCTCTTGGACAAGGGCTCGCACCCCTTGTAACACACACCCATATTTCAGTCGACCGCCTCAGAGCACCGAGATGTAGGGCTTTTACCTCCTCCGAGACGGGCCTGAACTCGTAAACTCGTGTGCACAACCTCGTCGTAGCTAGGGCATTGCCTCCTCATACGTATCCCCTACTCTTACTGTCAGACTTAGTACCACGACAGTTGGCGCCCACCATGAGGCTAAGCGTCTTAGCAACTTCCGGCGAGGTTGCAGTTTCTCCGATCTTCATCAACATGGTTTCCGGCGGCGGTTTGGTCATGGGCCGCGAGTTCCGACTCGGTGCGCTCACTTTCGTCGCCGACGACTCCACCTAGCTCCAAGAAGCCCCCCTCGATGTCGAGGCTCTCCCGATCCGCGGATCGTCGCACTTCCGCGCGAGTGCCTGCGACGTCCTCCTACGACAGCGTCGAGTCCGTATCGGTCGGTCTTCGCGTCGCCTACTCACTCTGTTGGACGCCTCCGCAAGCGATCTGGTCGGTCGTGACTCCAACGGTGAGTGAAGCATGCAGTGGCTCGCCAGACGGCCACCCCCCCAAGTCACGGAAATCGAGCCCGACGAATTTCACTGCGATCCAGTCGACCTGTCGACTGGTTCTGCAGATACGTTTTCCGAGAGCAGGAGTTGTGACCCCGTGGCAGAAGTTCTCGTCGTCGACTCCCGTCGCAGCCCACCCGGGTTTCACCGCAACGGCGGCAACGGTGACGGCGATGGCCCGTCATTCGGCCACAAGGAGTACGAGCCCCAACCTATCAATTTGCAGCAGAGGGAAGAGCTGCACCGCCACAACGTGGAGGCCCTCCAGACCCCCATCATAGGGGAAATCACCGAGGCTCGGGCCTTGGAGGCTGCGCGCCTGGCCACGCTGGCTGAGCGCACGCGTTTGGAGAATCTCCAACATTCTCTCGACGAACGCACCCGTCGACTGATCCCCGAATCTAGTCAACGACAGTTGTTTCTGCCTGAACCTTAGGTATACCGCACTCCGATCCATAATCTTACAGCTGCTGCGCGTATAGCAGACTCTGTTCAGCCGTCTCGTTCAAAAGCCGGAAGGGGCTTGGAACAGATCTGAGTGCTACTCCGAGCAGCAGGAGAGCTGAACTCCGCCGTTTCCCAGTCGCGGAACAAGATCCACAGCAGGTCAGTAAGGGCGGATACAGTTCAATCGGCACACAGTCCTGGGTCGCCTTTGCAACGTGAAGATCGTGATCACCGTCGAGATCGGCACCTGGGAAGAGCTCATAGAGAGTTTGATCGAGAGTACGCCCGTGACAACCAAATTGAAAGATCAGTCGGCAATCAACTGACCTTGACATTAACGTGCAGAGCAGAGCTGGCGTTGTAGGCAGCCTAGCTGGCCTCGTGCACCACCTTCATCTGCTCCATCACACTAGTAGAAAAAGGGTCAAATGTGAGACACATTAGTCCCGGTTTGTAACAGAACCGGGACTAATGTGGCCATTAGTGCCAGTTCAACGGCTAGCGGGAGGAGCTCTTTAGTACGGTTCGTGGCAAACCTTTAGCACGGTTCGTGCCACGAACCGGTACTAATGAGAGTGGTGGCAGGATGTTGTCGAATGGGGCCCTTCCGGCACCTTTAAATGCGGTTCGTGGCACGAACCGGTACTAAATGTCATCCTATATAAATCCTTCGTCCACCGCACTCTGTTCTTCCCCTTTCCCTCTCCCTCTCCTCTGTTCTTCCTTCTTCCTCTCGAGTTCATCACAAAATTTGCCCCAAATTTGTCAAGATTTGAGCCCTCATCCATTCAAATGATCACCAAGGTTAGCAACTTTGTCCTTTCATCTCTCATTGCTAGATTAGCTCTTGCATTGGTTTATATAGTGATTAATTGTGGGTTTTAGTAATTTGGGAGGAATTATATGTGGTAGTATTTGATTTATATGCAATTTGAGGTCAAAATAACACTTAGTTTGCATATGTAGGTGTGGTTTACTTAGTGCCTTCTAAATCTCTGTCGTAACCACCGTCGATCGCCCGCACCGTCCGTCATGGCACCACCTTGTGGTGAGCCTCTTGTTCATGAAATTTTATATAAAAATTGATGTTTGTGTGATTTGGATATATAGTTACTTGTATAATAATTATCTTACCCGTACGTTATTTGTTATACATAGTGCCATGGTTTTGATATCCGTCCCCGTCGGCCCTCGTCCTTGTTATGATTCGGATGTGGTATATTCTCTTTTAAAACTATTTGTTGCATTTCGTGTTTATGACAAATTATGCCCATCAAGTTGACATAGATATTTTTATCTAGGAGGTATGTGAACGGAAATTCCAACCGACCCTATTGTCGAGAGGTTAAATTTAGTTGAAAGAAAGCGAGTACTTGAAAGAAAAATTGAAAAGAATTGAGGGGAGAAGATGGAATTGGAGTTGCATGTTGCCGATGTAAATCGATGATCACAAGATCAAGATGGAGAAAATGCGCTTGAAGATTAGAAAGATTAGAAAATATGCCATCGATAGTGAGGCTTGGTATCATTATCTGTTGGATCAATTGTTACCTTAGTTGCGATCTTGATCGCATTTGTTGTTGCATTTAAATGCTTTAGCTAGAGAGTTATTTGTTTGTTGCATTTAAGTGTTCTATGAACTTTATGTATGAACTTGTATTAATTTGGTCTATTGATTGTTGTGTAATGAAGATGAGCGGCAATGGATGTACGATGACCGATGCTCTCCCAGTTCGTTGAGGCGTGCATACTTTTACGCTTGCGGCTGAGGCAAACAAGCGGGCGGATGGTTTTATGCCTTGTCCATGTGCTGGCTGTAAGAATGGTCATAATTACTCTCGTCAAGAACCATTCCGTCCACTGTTTGAGTCGGTTTCATGCCCCACTATAATGTTTGGACCAAGCACGGAGAAAGAGGGGTTATGATGGAAGACAATGAAGAAGAAGAGGACGACGATAGCTATCCCGGCCATGGGTTCCCTGAATACGATGATACAACAATGGGGAAGAAGCTGAGCGTGTAATGCGGGAAGAAGCTGGGCGGCAATGCGGGAAGAAGCTGAAGAAGAGGCATCGATGAGCCGTTGATGATCTAGGTCGTGCCATTGCCGATGCAAAGAGAAACTGCGCAAGTGATTTGGAGAAGAAGAAGTTGCAGCGCATGTTAGAGGATCACAAAAATTGTTGTACCGAATTGCGTAGGTGACAAGAAAAAGCTGGGCACCACTGCTGGAATTGCTGCAATGGAAGGCAGAGAATGGTGTATCGACAAGGGATTTGGAAAGTTCTTGGTAATGATAAAGGATATGCTTCAAAGGACAACGAATTGCCCGAGAATACGTCTGAAGCAAAGAAGGCTGTCGCCCTCTAGGGTTAGAGGTGCGAAGATACATGCATGCCCTAATGATTGCATCCTCTACCGCGGTGAGTACGAGGATTTGAGCGCTTGCACGATATGTGGTGCATTGCGCTATAAGATCAGCCGCGATGAGCATGGTGATGTCGGCGGCGCCCGGAAGAAGATTCCTGCCAAGGTGATGTGGGATTCTCCTATAATACCACGGTTGAAACGTTGTTCCAAAACAAAGAGCATGCCAAAGCGCGTCACGATGGCACGAAGAAGACCGTAAGAAAGGCGGAAAGTTGAGAGTACCGGTGACGGGTCGCGATGGAGAAAAATCGAAAGAAAGTACGGGAAGGAGTTTGCAGATGGCGCAAGGGCGTATGGTTTGGTCTAAGCGCAGATGGCATTAATCCTTTTGGGGAGCGAGCAGCAACCATAGCACCTGGACTGTGATTCTATGTTTGTATAACCTTCCTCCTTGGTTGTGCATGAAGCGGAAGTTTATTATGATGCGGTGCTCATCCAAGGCCCTAAGCAACCCGACAACGACATTGATGTGTACCTAAGGCCATTAGTTGAAGAACTCTTACAACTGTGGAATGGAACAGTGTGCGTCGCGTGGGATGAGCACATGGGGAAGAATTTGACCTAAAGGCGTTGCTGTTCGTGACCATCAATGATTGGCCTGCTCTCAGTAACCTTTCAGGACAGACAAACAAGGGATACCGCGGCGCACTGTTTGGATGATACCGAAAATATATATTTGAATAGTTGTAAGAAGAATGTGTACGTGGGACATCGTCGATTTCTTCCGAGCAGGCATCCCGTAAGAAAGAAAGGCAAGCATTTCAAAGGTGAGGCGGATCACCGGACGAAGCCTCGCCACCGTACTGGTGCTGATGTACATGATATGGTCAAGGATTTGAAGGTGATATTTGGAAAGGGTCCTGGCGGACAACCTGTTCCAAAGGACGCTGACGGACGCGCACCCATGTGGAAGAAGAAATCTATATTTTGGGACCTGCCATATTGGAAAGACCTAGAGGTCCGCTCCGCAATCGGCGTGATGCGTGACGAAGAATCTTTGCGTGACCCTGCTTGGCTTCTTGGGCGTGTATGGGAAGACAAAAGATACACGTGAGGCGCGGGAGGACCAGCAACGTATGCACGGAGAAGGCGGCATACATCAGGATCGTGCAAGCTACGCTCTTACCAAAGAAAGAAGGAAATCTTCTTTGAATGCCTGCTCGATATTAAGGTACCGTCGGCTTCTAAATCGAATATAAAGGGAATAATAAACATGGCAGAGAAAAAGTTCCGAACCTAAAGTCTCATGACTGCCACGTGATTATGGCGCAGCTGCTTCGGTTGCATTGAGGGGCTTCTACGGAAAAGCGTTCGATTAGCCATTGTGAAGCTATGTGCATTTCTCAATGTAATATCTCGAAGGTAATCGATCCAGAAATCATACCAAGGTTCTGAGAATGATTTGGTGCAATGTCTTGTCGGTTTCGAGTTGGTGTTCCCACCATCCTTCTTCAACATCATGGACGCACGTCCTAGTTCACCTGCGCGAAGAGATTAATGTTTTGGGTCCTATATTTCTACACAATATGTTCCCCTTTGAGAGGTTCATGGAGTCTTAAAGAAATATGTTCATGACCGTGCTAGGCCGAAGGAAGCATCTCCAAGGGCCATCAAAATGAGGAGGTCATTGAGTTTTGTATTGACTTTATTCTGACCTTAAGCCGATTGGTGTTCTGAATCGCGGCATAAGGGCAGCCTGGATGGAAAAAGGCACGCTAGGAGGAACAAATAATATGTATGGACGGACATTCTCTCCTTTGAAGCACACTACAGTTCTACAGAATTCCGCCTTGGTGGCTCCGTATATGGATGAACACAAGAATTTGCTACGCTCCAAACACCGGGCGGTCGATGGCTGGATTACGTGAACAAACCAGGAGTTTCGCCAGCTGGTTGCGAACCGTACCATGCATGACACCTCTATTGAAGATGACATGTACTTGCTGTCCCAGTTACCATCTTGAATATAATGACTTTCAAAGTGCGAGATAAATGGCAATACATTTTACACGATCGCCCAAGATAAGAAGAGCACCAACCAAAACAGTGGTGTCGCTTTGATGCAGAAACCAAGGCGGGAAAGGAAACATATTATGGTTATATACAGGACATATGGGAACTTGACTATCGGCGTGGTTTAAAGGTCCCTTTGTTTGGTGCAAATGGGTCAATATGACACGAGGCGGGGTAACGGAAGACCCATGATGCGGAATGACAACAGTGGATCTCAACAATCTTGCGTGTCTGACAGAACCATTCGTCCTAGCCAATGATGTGGCACAGGTTTTCTATGTGAAGGACATGTCTACCAAGCCAAGAAAAGAAAAGATAAGGAAGCGAATGCATCGTACGATGAGCCAAAGCGGCACATAGTTCTTTCTGGGAAGAGAAACATCGTGGGAGTGGATGACAAGACAGACAAGTCAGAGGATTATGAAAAGTTTGATGAAATTGCTCCATTCACAGTGAATATTGACCCGAGCATCCCGTTAAATGATGAAGATTTTCCATGGTTACGGCGCAAAGGGACACATGCGAAGAAAAAGTTTCACACCCAAAGATCTGGGATGTGATCGGCTTCACTAGCTATCATCACTTTCTTCTGTGTTTCGCACCAAGAGGGGAATCTCTGTAATAGTTAGGGTAGTTATGTGTTTTGGCATTTGAAATGCGAAGGAATTTTATGTGCAAACAAATTCACACTAATTTCAAATAATTCAAAATTTAAACTATTCAAATTTCAAAACTACGGGCACTAACAGAAAGTTTGTAATTTTTTGTACCTAAAGAGGCTGTGTCGGCCTCCGGTCGAACTATGGCCCCACCATCACCATTTAGTGCGGTTCGTATCACGAACCGGTACTAATGAGGTTAATGTCGAGTAAGGCGGGGCCCCACGAGCACCTTTAGTACCGGTTCATGGATGAACCAGGCGTAAGTTGTTTTTAGTCCCACCTCATGAAGTGAGAGGGACTAAAGCGATTTATAAGCCACGAGTGCGAGAGGCGATGAAGAAGAGGATCAATGCTCCGTTGCTTAGCGTCAAGCCTTGAGAATACGGTAGACTGCGGAGCTATGCGCAGTGCAGTTTACTATTCGAAAGGCTTGAAGCAAATTAACGACATTGCACCTCTTTTTATTTTAATAACTTATTACAACTCCGGACTTCTTCTGTTATGGCAAAAACTAATTGCGTCGACATTTCTTTTTTAAGTTATAACTCTAGACTTTGACCATCAAGTTTTGCAGAAAAGAAAAATAGCAGAAAAGAAAGAAAAACTATAGCTGAAAAGAAAAAAAACTATATAAAAACTACTCAAAAATAAATAGAAGAAAATAAATATAGCAGAAAATAAAAACTACTCAGAAATAAATAGAAGAAAAATAAAGCAGAAAAGAAAAAAAATGTATTTGCTATTTTTCAATCGTTTACAAAATGACCGTGAAATTGAAAATCACTACAAAATGAACTCTGAAAATGTTGAATTTTGGCAAACTAGATGAAAAACTACTCACAAATAAATAGAAGAAAATAAATATAACAGAAAAGAAAAACTATACAAAAACTACATAAAAATAAATAGAAGAAAATAAAGCAGAAAAGAAAAAAACTATAAAAAAATTGAGCGCTGCCTGTGGGCTGATAGGCCACGGTGTGTAATAACAGGCCTTAAAGGCCAGCAGACTCACAGGGCAGCAGCATGAGTTTAGGCCCACAAGCCTGCTATACAAAGGAGTTGAAGTGGTAGCCGCGGCTGGGTTTATAAACCAGTCGGCTGCCCTTCGCCCGGCAGTGGGACTAAACTTTGGGAGGCAGCTGTGAGGCCTTTAGTACCGGGTCGTGGCACAAACCGGTACTAAAGAGACCTTTAGTACCGGTTTGTGCCACCACCCGGTACTAAAGGGGGTCGCTTCCGCCCGCTTGGGCTGGCCAAAACAGGCCTTTAGTACGGTTGGTGGCTCCAACGGTACTAAAATGCCTTCTATATATACAACACTTGAAATTTTCATTCCCCTCTGTTTCTTCCTCTGTTTCCGTCGTCTCCGTGCCGTCGCCGCCCGTCCCGTTGCCGCCCTCGTCTCCGTCGTCGCCCCGTCCCGTCGCCGCCCTCGTCTCCGTCGCCGCCCGTCCCGTCGCGCCGCCCGGGCCCGTCCCGTCGCGCCGTCCCGTGTCGCCGCTTGCCCGTCACCGCCCCGCCGTCGCCCGCCGTCGCCGTCGCCCCGCTGTGAGCTCTCCCCCTCTAACCCCTCTCCCTCGCCCCCGGAGGCCACCATGGGCGCCGCCCCTCCCCGAGCCCATACACACACACACACACACACAAGCATGATGAAACACACACACATATATGTATGAATTAATGCATGTATATATTAGTATATACATATTTTGTATGTTTAATTAGTTTAGATTATTTAGATTATTATTTTTCACTATTATATATGTATGAATGCATGTTAGATGGATATAATTAGTGTTTAATTAGTATGGAATTTTTTATATAATGTTGTTTTCAGTTTTTTAATGGATGTATAAAATTGTGTTTTCTGTTTTAGTGTTAGATGCTTAATTAGTATGAAATAGTATATAGATTTTTAAAATAGTAGAAATGTTAGAAATTTTAGTTATCAAAATCCAATCATTAAAAAATATTACTTTTTATGGGCATATAGCTAGTATTTGTTCTCGGCGATGCCGGCCCGCATCCTCGCCGTCGACCCGTCATGACGACGTCCAGCCGACCCATGTCCGGACTGGGCTCCCTGGCTGGCTTGGGAGATGCTGCTGGAGGCGCGCCGCTTGATGAGAACCCGGCCCGGGTCCGTCGTCGACCCTGATCTCGTTTGGTGGCGTTCGCGTGGGCCAGTTTGGTGCGGAGGACCCGGCCCGCGGAGGAATGCGTCGCCGTGTCGGGGAGGAGGGCGAGCACGTCCATCGCTACATGGTTGCGTTAGAGGCGGCAGGTTCTCCAATACTGGCGATATCTTGAGGATCTCACTTCAGCTATGATCTGTGAGGTTCCTTCTCTTTGGGTGTCCACCGCCGCGCCGCAGAACATGAGTGTCCTAGATTCTTACGTAGTATTCGATCTTTAATTAGCTAGCCGGTGATGTACTATTCAATATTATATATTATTTGAGGCGATGTATTGAGATTGTATCTATTATTCTAGGCGAAGTATTGAGATTATATCTATTATTGAGGCGATTTAATTTGAATACTAAATTGTTTTATATTTCTTTTGAATTAGTTAAATAAAAGCTATGGCGAGACAATACCGAGAGAGAGGAGAAGCGGACCATGTTCGATATGATCGTGGGCCGATGATGATCAGAATGAAGAAGATTATGGCGGCTCGAATTTCTAAACAACACGGAGAGGGTGATATGATATTCGATCACGACGACCGAATTGATGAAGTCATGAACTACGATTATGGCGATGACGAAGAACATGTTGATCCTGAAACAACAAAGACCGGCGAGGTATATATATTTATATAAGCAGGTTTCTGGTGATCATCACATGTTTTTAATGACTTGAAGATATATTAACGAATCGATCTTTGTTCTTTCAGCCATCCGGATCGAGCAAATCTTCAGGCAAAAGGACGAAACGAGGCCCGAACAAAAAGTTGAAGGAGGCGTAAAGTACAATATCGAGCGGTCAGACCTAATGGCGAACCATTAGCGCCTAAGAAGATTGCGGACAAGTTCGTTCGTCGGTCACGGAGTTCTTGTGAAGGACCAACTCCGATCTCCTTCAAGAATGGAAGAGCCAGCAAAAGACAAAGGACAAAAAGGCAAAGAGGGCGCTGCTCCTCGTCCGGATGTTACTTTTGTCAACAAGAATCAAAAAGATCTGCTTTGGGATACTCTCATGGAACATTTCACCCTACGAGATCATTTCACGAAGCAGATGTGCAGAAAGTCAAGGGCGCTGCTCTTAGGAAGATGGCGGTTGCTTTCAAGAACCACAAGAATCGTGAATGGGACAAATCGTCAAGGGAGGAAGGAAGACTCCAGTATTCGAGGGAACACTAGAGAACCAACGTGCTCATTGGGACGATTTCGTGAAATTCAAGGATTGAATTAGCTAAGGCGGTCGAGAATAAACAAGAAGAATGCGAAAAAGGATAAGTTCCATAAGCTGGGGCCGGTGGCTATCGGTGGCAATGCCTAAGTGGGATAAGTCGAGAAAGAGATGGAGGATGCAGGTGCCACTCCGGTTACTAAGAGCTGGCCCCGAGTCGGGACTTGGTTCTATCGCATGGGGGAGTTGGACCGAGGACAGGCAATGTTTGACGAGGAAAGTATGAAGGGAGCCGACGATGCGATACTTGTTGCAATAGAAGAGCACGATCGGGGTGTTCCAGCCCAGCAGAGAGAACGACGAGCTTACGCGTGCCACGGGAAATCCTGAACACCGAGAAGAACATGAGGCAAGGCGCTATTCCGTGGTATGAGGGTTTTGATTGGAACACCGACTACAGAACCCGTGCGAGAAAGAAGATTGCGGAGGAGAAGAAGAGGAAGATGGAGGAGGAGCAGAGGCGGGACTATGAGCGCCTTCAAGGCCTAGAAGCAAGTCAAGCGGAATTGGTAGTCAAATTCCAGCGGCAGCGAGGAGCAGATCGACTCACTTACCCAGCAAAGGGGTCTCGGCAGCTGCAGCAGCTAGCGAATGATCCAGCATTGGATAGCACCGCCCCATCCATGCCGAGAAGCAGCGTGGGTTCCGCCCAGACGGCGCAATGCTGGGTAGATACCCGTGGATGACATCACGGAGAACACTAGCTGCGAGCTACGTCAAAATGAAGAACATATCCGGGAAGGTGGCGGACGGCGCTGCTTTTCGATTACCCCAAAGCAACCTAGCATTGCATCCCGATTCGAGAGGGCTATACTCGTGTCATGGTTGGCGGTGGTGCACCCATATTCGGGCTAGAGCTTGACATTCCTAGAGGTGACGACGGCGCTTTCTCGGAGGCGCCAACCATCGTATCATCCTATGGAAAAAGTTGCATCATCTTTCGAAGGCCACCGACACCGCGTCATCCGACTCCTCGTCGAAGTCCGCCACCGAGCCAGCAGTCTCCCGCTCCTGCAAGTCCACCAAGTCCGGCAAAGTGGCAGGGCACTCCTCCTCCAAGTCCGGCAAAGTGTCAGGCCACTCCTCCTCCTCCAAGTCCGCCACAGCGTGGGGCGCCCTCCTCCTCCAAGTCCGGCACAACCTCGGGCCCTCCTCCTCCAAGTCGGCACAGCCAGCGGCCCTCCTCCTCGTCCAACTCAGCCCGTCGGCCGGCGTCTCCGCCGCCTCGGCAATCATGAAGAGACACCCGCAGCTATGGTGCGTAGTGGTATGAGTCGAGGTAGTACAGGAAATGCAGGCGGAGGCAAGCGATATAAATATGGTCCAAGCCTCACGCCTCTTCCATGAGAGGTCTTATGACAGGTCCGAGGAGAAATCGCAGCCATATCGAAGTCCGAGGTGGAAGCCCATTTTGCACGAAACCGCCACCGCCGCCAAGGGAGAAAGTGCCTCCGCCGCCAAGGGAGAAAGTGCCTAAGGAAACGATTGACCACTTCATTCGTATGGCTCAACCACCAGCTCCCAAGCCTGTTGACACAGACTATGGCGCCACATCAGGAAGTTAAATCGAGCACGTCTACGTAAGGAGGCGAGCTCGGGATCAGCAAACAAGAAGCAGCTGTCAAAAATGCGGAAAACCATTCCCTAGCTGGGAGAACAGGCGCAATCGATCCCTCGCTTGTTGAGCCAACAACACGTGATGATCTGTACGCCCAATATTATTGTGGGCAAACAGTTTACGTTCTGAGGTGGGCAATGTGGTAATGACGGAGGACCATATAATGCAGGCTGAAGTTCTCAAAATCAGTGTTGGACAACTCCTCGAGATCGAGCCCATGCCTGTGCTTAGAGAGGATGAAATAAAGCGGAAATATGTCCGGGGCCAACCTTTGGTCGAGCCGGACAAGGTCAAGAACCTCCCAACGAGAATGTATGAATTGCATCAATGGTACATGAACATTACCAAGATTTCGATCGATTGTCCCTCATGGTGAATGTCAAGGAGGAGCATTACTTCCATGAGAAAGCTGTGTCCGTTGAGTATTCTGAAATGTTTCAGTTATACAATCAAGACGCTTTTCGACAAATCTATCGTCAGTTGCTATTATGCGTAAGTGATTTCTTTCTGTAATTTAAGTCTCAAGCTAGCTGTAGTGATCCTTTTGATCAATCATTACCTGTAATTATCCTCACTATATTCTTTTACGTGGTATTATATGCAGGATGAAGATGTATGAAATGAGAAAAGGTGGACGCTTTGGCATTGGGTTCATTGACCCAAACACCGTTAATGAATACACATGGAAAATAAATCAACGTCATCAAAAGGCCGTAGAGGACAACATGCTAGAGTTCTTGAAGCGCCTTAAATACAATGAAGATATACTACTTCCTTACAACTTCCAGTGAGTCACACTGTCTTGTACTATAAATTCTCTGTTTTTGCCTACTAGCTAGCTACATGTTTTTGCTTACATATGCCCGCTTAATTAAGACATGCAAACGTGTGTGCATGCAGATTTCACTGGGTCTTGTGTATCATTAAAGTTGACGCCGGAACAGTTGAAATACTGGACTCACTACTCAAAGAAAAAACTGACTATAACATATTGTTTGGGATAGTCAAGAGGTAATTCAATCATTATTAACTATATATCTCGGCCTATTTAGTTCGTCATTTTTCATGATATGAACTATTTAATAACCCCTTTATTCATTTTCTTTGTCGGCGGGCAGGGCTTGGGCAAGGTTCATCAGCGTGACCCCAGGAGAATGGAAACAAAAGCTTAAATGGTTTCGACCCAACATAAGTAATTAAGTAGTACTAGCTAGCTAGCTAGCTGCCATCTCTTTAATTATCATGCTTGATTAATTATTATCTGATCAAAATTCCATTTTCGTAAAGGCCCTGAAGCAGGCGCAGGGGACTGATCTGTGTGCATTCTGCGTTTGCGAGAACATTCGCATGATGGCGTCCGAAAGGAGCAGATCTCAAAGACAGGAATTGGTACGCTTGTCAAAACACTATTCACAATTTTTACACCATTATCGATATCTAGTCACACAACTAATACACATGCATATTGATCTCCTTCTTAACAGTTCACCGAGGTGCGGGAGAAGCTCCTAGAAACGGAGCGCGTAGAAGCACTTTAAAAGAAAATAGCGGGATTTTTGCTCGACCAGGTCATAAATCCGAAGGGAGAATACTATTACCCGCTACCGCCCCCATGAAAACCATTTCCAATTGTCATCGTGCTTCGAAGGCACCAATTAGGCTAATGCCACTGGCTCCGAAGGCAACATGCATATGTAGGAGAAATTATATATAGCTATACATGTGTGTATGTGTGAATTAATTAATATGATGGTTTGTGAGACATTGATGATATATATATATATATATATGCATGATTGGTTTTACTAGAAATATATATATATATATATATATATATATATATATATATATATATATATATATATATATATATATATATATATATATATATATATATATGCATAACGTGTACAATGTGTAGTATCATAAAATACCAGCAAGCGAAAAAGAATTAAAATGGAAATACAAAACTAAATGAAAAGAAATCATAAAACTAAAAAAACCCAAACCTTATAGTACGGTTGGTCTTACCAACGGTACTAAAAACTCGAGCCCTGGAGCTGGCTCGTGCCACGTGGTTTCCCTTTAGCACCGGTTCGTGCTGAACCGGTACTAGGGGGGGGGGGGGTTAGTGCCCACACTTTAGTGCCGGTTATGGAACCGGCACTAAAGGGCCTTACGAACCGGTGCTATTGCCCGGTTCTGCACTAGTGTCATAAGGTTTTCTTGGAGTATCGCTTCCTTGGCGGCACCCGTCGGGTCATCTGGAGTGTGATGTGCAGCAAAGAGCGACGATGGCAGTACAGTCGGAGCAATCACAGGATTTAAAGCATGGAGCTGTGCAGGAGAAGCAGAGACTTGAGCAATCGGCGCCGAGGGACGGTCAGTTGACACAGGATTGGCAAAAGAAATAGTGGCCCGAGCTGGATCTCCGGACCGCTGGACCACCATCTCCGGTGCTGATGTCGACTGAGGCTCCTGGCCTACAGTCGTCCTCCTGCTCGAAGCCCTGCCCCTCCTTCCCACATTCTTCTAAGGCGCTTCTTCATCATCGTCTGGAAGTTCAATGACGTCTCGTGGGGCTACACAAAATGCAACCATAGAGGCTCAACCGACCGACAATTCAGTCGACAATACAAGCACAAGATCGCAGGATCCTACCAGCTTTGGAAGTAGCCGCATCTTCATTCTCCTCATCATCTTGAGCCTTGTCAATATCCATGGAAGTCCAGGAAGTTGTAGCACTGAAAAATTCCTAACCCACTCGGTCAGGGCAGAAGTATGAGTCAGTAGGAAAACACATAAAGACAGAACACTCACGCAGAAGCGACGGGAACGTCCATCTTGATCTTGGGCAAGGTCATCCGAGACTTTGAAGGGGCAACCTTGGGCTTCTTGGCGACCTTTTCTGACGGTTCCAGAGTCGAAGTCCGAGTGCGCTTATGCACTTGCTTGCTCGGAGCCACAGCCTTGTTGCGCCCGCCCGCTGGATCATGAGACTGCTTGGATCGGTGCTCTATGCGAGGTGGTGAGTCGACCTCCTCTTCTTCATCGTCCGACTCATCACTCTCTTCCTCATCATCATCATTAGGAGATTGCCAGTCGCCGCTCTCTTCTGCGCTATCCGCTCCCTCCTGGACTTGCTCCTGGGCTTGTTCCCCGTTCAGCATCGAATACATCTTAGTATAAACCTGCAAGGCAAGAAGTTAATCAAACATCAGTCAGATTCAAAGAGGTTGCAAGACAGAATGAACTACACTCGGTAATAAGGATCGAACCTTGTCCGGCTGGTTGTCGGCGTCGAATGGATCGACTCTCCTGGCCCCCCTGGGGTTATCTTTATTTCCGGTAATGCTCTTCAGCCACAGGGCCACCGTCTTGTGGGGGACCTCCTCTAGGTGGACCCGAGCTATATCATTGGAGCCCGAGTACATCCACATCGAGTGATCACGGGCTTGGAGCGACTGGATGCGTCGACTGAGAAACACTTCCAATAAATCCATGTCAGTTACGCCCTGACGGACCGACTGAACTACCCTCTCGACAAACATGTACGTCTCTACTTTCTCCATTGCGGTCACAATCAGTGAAGAAGGTTGCTGGACTCGATCTAGGGTAAAGGGAGGACGACCGGTCGACTGACCGGGGGTCCGAATATCCTAGCAGTAGAACCAGGTCGACTGCCAGCCCCTAACCGACTCAGGAAGAGTCATAGGAGGAAAAGTGCTCCTCTTCCTCATCTGAATCCCTAAACCCCCGCACATCTGAATCACGTGGGTCCTCTCATCAGTCGGATTTGCCTTCTTCACGGTTTGGGAACGAACCATGAAAATGTGTTTGAAGAGACCCCAGCGCGGTCTACAGCCCAAGAAGTTTTCGCACATAGAAACAAATGCAGTGAGGTATGTGATGGTGTTGGGAGAGAAATGGTGAAGCTGAGCACCGAAAAAGTTCAGAAAACCCTGAAAGAAAGGAAGCGGGGGAAGGGAGAAACCACAGTCGACATGGGTGGCAAGGAGGACGCACTCACCCGCCCGCGGCTGAGGCTCTATCTCGTCCCCCGGCAGCCTTGAAGTCTCGTCGGCGATCAAGCCCGTGGCGGCCAGATCTTCCAGATCCTCTGGCCGGAGCATGGATCGGATCCAGTCCCCCTGGATCCAACCAGGCGGCAACCCGGACCTCGACGACGATCCCAGACTCGTTTTCTTGCCCTTCGTCGTCGTCGTCGCTTTCTTTGCGTGCTCCAGTGCCGCCATCTTATCCTTCACCATTGTGGCGGGCTGCGCACGGGCGGAGCAGCAGCATCGAGGGAGAAAGAGGACGCGGTGGAGAAGCACAGGAAGAAGAAGGCGAATGGGAGCGCTCTGTGCAAATGTGTCAGCCTTGACGCCTTTTATGGGCCTGCTTCCGAGTGGCTGACGCGTGGGCCCGAGCAATCCTGTCAAATCCCGCAACAGTCGCGCACCAGATACGTGGCGAAAAAGAAATCGAGGCGCCCATGTCTATCCGTCCCGTTTACTGCGGCGCGCTCCACCTCGCGCGCTTCCCTAAATTTTCGAATCCCGTGAGACCCGGGAACTGCAGTAACCAATCGTGCCGACGATTTCACAGCATATCAACACTTGAAGATTGCCATCACAAATTCACTCGACGACCTCTGAATCGATCAAGGCGACTGAAATGAAGTCAAAGTTCCAACATGAACCTCGAGCTCAACAAGAATGCCTATGAAGCAAAAGAGTCGAGTCAAGGTCAACTTCAACTCTCTTTTCACTCGAACCTCAATCCATTTGGGGGCTAATGACGATGCCATAGACCTAGGGTAGGGTCATGGACCTGACCTATACACCCTACCCAAGGTCACTACCCTAGAAGCAAGGACATTCAAAGTGTAGCAAGGAGTACCGATTGAAGCCTTCGGGTGCAATCCACTCGACCAGTCGTATCACTCGGATACCCCCAGTTTCACTCGACCTGGATGAAGTCATTCGACCATACAGGAAACCACTCGGAGTATAGAAGATCTGGAGTCACTCAGGATTACAACGGTCAAGCGTTCACTCCGTAGTCTTAAAGATCATTAATAACACTTTATAGCTGGCGTTACCAGTAACGCCATATCTTAATGTATATTGAACCCCTGTAACGGAGGACGGCTGGGGTCCTGGCGCACTCTATATAAGCCACCCCCTCCTCTGGGACAAGGGTTCGCACCCCTTGTAACACACACCCATATTCCAGTCGACCGCCTCAGGGCACCGAGACGTAGGGCTTTTACCTCCTTCGAGAGGGGCCTGAACTCGTAAATTTGTATGTACAACCTCGCCGTAGCTAGGGTCTTGCCTCCTCATACGTACCCCCTACTCTTACTGTCAGACTTAGCCACGACAGTTAGCACCCACAGATAGTGGTGTAGTAGACTCCATGTTCCCGAGATATACTGTAGGCTTGTTATCGATAGAATACTCACAAGTATTAGGCATCATCATTATTTCGGGGGTTTTGATGACTAAATAAGTCTTCTTGTCCAACGAAAGCCTAAGCATAATATTATGCACAATTTATCGGAGGGATAAGAATAGTCATGAACAGATTGTGCTATTAATTGATGCACCTTTATGATAAGATTGCTACAGCAATGAAGGTAGAGTGCTCCTCGCTAGTACACGGCGCCACAGCGCTTGGGATCTCCTAGTTGATCCGACCACATCGTGATCGTAGTAGCATCTCCTTCCCACATAAAAGGTCGCTCCCCTCATTGGTCATTTCTCAACGAGTACACTTGTACCATGTATGCACATGGTGGGGTGTTATCCTTGCCCGTATTTCAGAAGAGACGTCGTTGTGTAGCGACACGACAAGATTGAAGATGAGGTATGTCATACGCGTTGCACTTGCACACGAGTCAGAAGAACTCCTTGCGGTTCGGTTGGCAAGGCTTCCAAAACCCATCAGCAATCAGGCCCAGCCCAATAGCACATTCGAGCTCTCGGACACAAAAATGTCTGATTGCTGTCGACACTCGATAGCACTCAGTATAAAAACAGCAGAGAAAAGTGTCCTTTATTTAAGGGAAACGATTCCCTCCAACCAACCGATCTTGTGAGAGCATCTACGCCTCCATGTCGGTTACATAGGCTCTTAATCATACGGTCAGGGGCCAACCCCTCCGAGTCCATGTTCTGCAACAGATCCATTGTTTCAGAAAAAGGTTCTGCAACTAGCCCCTTGTTGCAAACCGACCAAGGGCTAGATCCCACAACACAACATATGTTACAAAAAAAAATACTGCAACACGATCCATGTTGCAATCCCGCAACACAATCTATGATGCAAAAAACACAACATACCCTCTGTTGTGAATGTCTCCGCAACAAGACTTCTATTGCAAAGTAGACGAAGATGTTTGGCTGATCGATCGTGTCGGATCCGACGGCTCACAAGGCAGCGGATCTTTTAAAAAGATCCGCAGACCGACGTGTAGCAGCTCCCTTTGTTCAATGTACTTTGTTCATGAATTTCGAGCTACTACCTCCGTTTAAACTACAAAAACATCTTATATTTTGGTACGGAGGGAGTACTTAGGATAGCAAGGCTGGGTACTTCTCTTTCTCAGGGAAAACATATTTGATTGGGCATGCCACGTGAATCCATGATGCACTTGTAATACCGGTGAACGTTGCGATTGATCATTAAAGCCTGGTTGTCTTTGCTAAGAAAAAACTAAGTATAAAAACATGATAGGGAAACAACGTTGCCATCAGCATCTTCAATAGAAAATACAGCCGGCGGCTACGTGAAGAAAGAATTTGTTATGTTTTACATCGTGCGTGATAAAACCATCTAACACTTATTATTCAGCATACAAGATGAACACAGTGTTCTTGTGTTGTGTTTTTTTTTAGAAAAAGAGGATCACCTCCGGCCTCTGCATCTAAATGATGCATTGCAACAATTTTATTAATTATTCACCAAAGACTTTACAAAGAAATACAAAAATAAGTCTGAAGTCACCGTCTATGCGATAAATGTCGCTACTCCTATCCAGCTGATGAAGGGATGCTGATAGTCCGGGCCTAATACCACAGACCTCGCAGACAAGCCTAACATCTAAGACCTGAGGCCCCAACCAAGCCACTTGCCGGGTATGGGCACACACCGGTCCGGCGCGCTCTCAGATGCCGCCGCAGCCAACTACCACCACTCCATCTTTAGATCTGTACTGATGCATCATCCGTGTCCGGTCTAGCTGCCGTCAACGCCATCACGGCGCCCAACGGCGCCACCACCCTGCGCGCGAACTACTGAGCACGTCGTGGTCGCTGCCGGTACAACTCAGCACCATGCCGCCAAGTACCACCAGCCAACACAGCTTGAAGTCTCTGGAAGATCTGCCGTGCGTAGCACCTGCCGACCCCAGGCATGACAAAGCGTAGCACCTGTCGGTCAGGCAGGACTTGACATCTCCACCGAAGCTCCGTGCTAGACGAAGCCACTCCACCTCCTGCCTCTGACCACCAGCACTACTCCACAAACAATGCTCCCAAGAGAGAAACGCCACCACAGTGCCGCCATCATCCGATCTGGAAGACCAGATCCTAGGGTTTCCCCCAGAGCAGTACGAGTGGGTCGACATAAGTCACACAACGATGCCTTCATCAAGGTAACGACGTAGATCGCCGCCATTGCCCGCCGTCGGCTCGGTTTTCACCGGTAATTATGTCTCCCCGACTCGCAGCCAGTACTGGATCACGGATCCGGAGATCCGGACACCCAGCCTCAGGCCAACCACCTCTGACGAAAGAGATGACCACCACCGCCAGTCGCATCGGTCAGGACAGATCTGACCGGAGATGCCGCCGACGAGACCACCATGGCCTCCATGCCGCCGCCGCCGATCTGAAGGCAGTTTGCACGCCACCGCAGCCTAGCTGGCCGCCGCCGTCGACCGCAACCGCCGCCAGAAAAGGCCGTCCGCTGCGCCCGCAGCCACGCCGCCGTCCGAGGACGGGCCGGCCACCCGCCAACTGCCGCACCCATCCGTCGCGCCGCAGAACTCAGATCAGCCGCACCATCACACGCCTAGGGGTCCCGCCCTAACCCGGAGACGCGTGAGAGAGGAGATCCCCCGCCACCGCCGTCGGCCCCCGGGCTTAGCCCGGCGGCGTCCCCCAGCGGCGGCGGAGGGAGAGGAAGAGGGATTTTTTGGCGGCGGCGGCTAGGTTTCTGGGAGTCGCCCGAGGGGGGAGAGCGACGCGAGCCTCTTGTGTTGTGTTTGTGTTCAACAAGTCTATGACTAGCTCACCCGCAAAAAAAAAACAACTCTATGACTAGCTACATTGACCATTTTTGCCTCACAGGGACAAACAAAAGAATTACACATTAGCTTCCCAGACCCGGCGAAGAGTTTGACCATACTCGGCGTGAGCCATCTGGAGGCTCATCAGCGTGGTGTTTAGCTGCTGCGACACCACGCCGATCGACTCCTTGGTCACGGTCATATTCTACCCTGAAAAGCAGAAGAAAATGCTTGTGGTCTGACATCTCGTAGTATACGGCTTGCTCATCCTCAGTGTTTGAAAACTGAAATTCTGAACGCCGTAAAAATGGACAGTTCAAAGGCAGAGCAGAATTAAATTCTGAACGCCGTAAAAATGGACAGTTCAGAGGTAGGGCAGAAGTTTCACTCATCTTTTCCCCTGATCCGTAATGCTCCCACAGGGGAAAGTGAAACCACAGCAGCAGTTCCTCCCCCGTAAATGGAGTAAATTTGTTAATTATTAAGACCACTTAAAAATAAGAAGCAGTGATCAACTGTTAGTTTTTAGTGGCCAGCATTTTTATGCGATGCTGCAACGGCCAACATTATTATTTAGTATTGTAGATGGTGAATTTTTGTAATAAAAATATGGTCATACTTTACGAAGTTTGACTTCAGACAACTCTTATATGCGAAGTAAAAAGGACTGGAGAGAGCACAAAAGAGTGGGACTATGGGAGCGATTACAAGTAGGGGCAGCGGCGGAGCTACGTTGGTTACTGCAGGTGCCGTGGCCCCCCCAGCTTTGGTTAAACTACATGGGATTTTTTAAGGGAAGATTAGATTAAGAAAAATAATGGCTTCTGCCCCCTGCAAACATCCTCATTTCCTGTTTGGCCCCCCCAACACATCTTGTCTAGCTCCGCCAGTGAGTAGGGGGTCAAGAGAGGACTCTTGTGGTGAGAGAGCCACTTGATAATAAGTGTTTGCAAAGCAAATAGTACCAATTTCGAGCGCTTTGACTCCTTTCCTGTTCCATTTGTGCGCCTTGTTGCTCCTAGAAGATTGCACTATAAACCAAAGAGATGCATGATGCTGACTCTTGCTGAATGCTCTTACTACAGTACAGTTTGTTTTAAGTTTTAACCCAGGGTAGTAGATCGGGCATAACGACAGAAAGGACAATAGTTTCTACTGGTTCCGTACGCCATATGATGAGAACTTGAGAAGATTTGCAGATGGAAAGCAAACATTTTTTTTGTCCAAAATGTGCAAACCTACCATGCGGGCGAACACTCGACCCCGTTGCAGTTGCTCGGTCAAACGCAGAGCGCCAGGCGAAGAAGCTCGCGATGGTTTCTCATCCTAACCAACACCAATCAAGACAAAGATGCACTTGAGAGTCGGCAAGGTTATCTGACTGTCTTGGCCTATGGACTTGGTGGTGTCAACACAAACACTGTTTCCTGGATGAGAAAAAGTAATACAGGGACCAGCGCACAGCTAACTCGCTGGGCTCCCTGTTGGTGGTTATGACTGTTATAGTCAGAAGACAGGACCTGTGATGCTTGTCCAGGCCCATTTTACTACATACAACTCCTAACTGGCTTTGCCCTTTGATGAAACTCGAATAATTTCCAATTGCGCAAGAAATATGTTTCATGTTTCTAAGCAGAGGCAACTCTATCTAGTACTAAGAAATAGAATAGGATCGAAGAAAACAGAGCTTGCATTCATACCTTTTCTGAGGCAGGTGGCACCTGCTAGGAGTGATATGTATGAAGGGCTGCAGGACGAGCACACACCATGGGCATGAAGGCTTGGCACAGCAGAAAGCCAGGACCCCTCCTTTTCCCAGTCACACGGCTATAAAATCCTGAACCGAACCAGGCATTAGTCTCCCACCTTACTCCTGGCTTCTGAATCGTAACCAAAAGCGCCAGCCACTTCCTTGCTACGCAAGTATGGTTACCAAGTGTTGTTGTGCAGGCACTGCAAGTGAGAATTGGAGGAAAGCAAACTGGAAATGCATCTCAAAGTGCTCATGCTGTTCAGTTTGTTTTTCTCCAATATCTCACTTTCGGCTGATTTGCCGGATGATCTTGGGGCACCTATATATGATAGATGCGTCATACATACATGTGCCACTTGAAGTGAGAGTTAGATGGAACTGAACCACCTTTGTTACGGCCGATTGCCTGTTGATCTGGGGTTCAGTTTCCTCTAATATCTCACTTTGAATGGTCCATCTGCCCAAATGGCTGCAAGGATTAGTTGGAGGGAGCCAGGCTCAGCTACCTTGCTTGAATTGCTTGATGGTTGCTGCTGATACACAGCTATGCCTCCTCACACTTAAGAATTCCAGGTAATTCCAGGCTCCTGTCCTGTGTGAGGTAACTAATCCATATTTTGCAAACTGGTCTATCAAAAACCATCATTCATTGCCTGCAAAGCAGAAGCTACGAGTCACAAGGCTGAAATGCCCCAAACACAAGCTTTATAGTAACAAGGACATAGTTATCCACAGTCTGCACCTTGATGCAGCTTAAGAGGAAATGGAGAACAGTTTCACACATACAGCATGCTAAACAACTTTGGTTCCTCTAGACAAACAAAACAAACAGCTTGTGCAAATAATGATTCGAAAATTCAGCACCCACAACACATACGAGCTACATGCATAACTTATTGAGTCAGTAAAATATCGATTTTATTTCTACAGAGATCATGCTAGAGAGAGCAGTCAGGTACCACTACCACCACAACCTGGATCGGTCCACTCACGATATCCAAGGACATACAGAGACGCCGTGCGCGTGATTAACACTGCTAGCTGCAGACACCACTGCCACGCTGCCTGCATAACTTTTATCCAAGAAAACAGAGCTTGGTATTCATAACTTTTCGAGGCAGCCAGCATGTGTTAGGACTAAGGAATGATAAATGTATGGTCCCATTTTTCGGACGACATGGACCATTATCCTTGCACGTCCGAATAAGCATGGAGTAAATGTTGAATTGAGTCTGATACTTTGAGAAGAGTAACCTTTCAGCACTCCTTGACAAGACAGGAAAAAGAAAAACTAGGCTTGGGCACTGTTCTTATGTCCTCGGGTGCTTAAGCTAATGTCTACCAGAAAAATACTCTACTTGTACCACCGGGATACTGAAACCGAAAGCACAAGCTTCATGCCCGCAGAACGAGCACACACGAGTTAAATACATAACTCATGCAGTCAATAAATATCAGTTTTATTTCCACAAAGAGCATGTTCTGCAACAAAGAACCAGTACAGTTAGACAGCTGGTTAGAAACACACCTGTGTAATGGCTCATTCTCATCAGCGGTTCCCATCATTTCATTAATTAGAACTAGTGCTCCTCAGGAGAACCAAAAGACAGGCACTTCTCAACAACATTGGAAGCGATTTTTGTTGGCTCGTCTTCACGATCTGTTCCGCAAGTTGCTTATAATTACAGAAGTATGTTCTTCTGGTTTCCCGAGTTGCAAGACATGCTACAAATAAGATAGAGAAAGCCCTTTGCATAAGTAGGATACAAGCCACTTTCAGGTAGGTAATGGGCTAGTTTATACAGTAATACGAGAAAATGGTAAACAGAAGTGAGAAAAAGTTGCCCATAATATTTATGGTATACATTAGGATTGAGGAGAAGCACATGTGGTGTACATCCGGAATATCCAGGAAGGCATATACCTTTGCAACGTACAGAGCAGACAAGCATCTGGTGCCCAAGATTAACGACTGTTGACCAGATCCATCCATGCATGCTAGCCACGGTTTTCAGCTGTCTTGGCTGGCAAGAGGTTATTTGATGTCAACACAAGCACTGTTTCTGTAGTGTATGAGGAATACAGGAAGCACAGTACTGAATTTAGTAAACTGTATATGAAATACATTCATTGAAATCAGATATAGGTTGATATAGCACCTGAATAACACGGTAACCATATAGATGGGTGGAAAATTAAACCACATGTCCAAGAAAAGCAGAAATGATAAACTGTATCCTTTATTTAGGGATGCATTCCATGCACTTTCGGATTACATGTTTTCACTCTGATCATGAACACATTTCATGATAATTACGTTTCAATCAAGCCCCAAAGCCATTTGTGTTTGTTTGGTCCACACCAACTATTTCTAAAGCCTACAGCAAAATAGAATGTCCCTACGATTGCAAACAGCTACTCTATAACTGATTTGGACGAAAACTTTAGTTTGTAGCAATACATACCTTCTGAATCACCCGGCAACCATACATTTGAAAACTCGGTGTTAATACATTAAATTAAGAACTCGGTGCTTCTTTATTGGTCCAGTACCGTACTTGAAGAACAGATCGAGATCAATAAATTAAGTTGAACCGTTAATAAATAAATCAAATTTCTTTGATACTGATGCACAAGATAGTTGCCCACTTTCTGTATAACATCCAATACAGAAGAAACAATACTCCCTGTGTATCAAAATATAGGACATTTTTTTATTCTCCTTTGTATCAAAAAAGTTTTATATTTTGATACACATGAAATACCAGATTACAAGTATATTGTAATTGTAACATAGAAAAGGCAAAAATATAGTAATTCATCTTGTCCATCTAATTAAATATCATGCACACAAAAAAGGAAAACAATATGAACATCCTGTATGTAGACCAAAGCAAACAAAATCTGCTAGTAATACATGGGTTTAAGAAGAAGAAGAAATCAGCTAGAATATCTACAAAGAATAAGCAATAATGTACAGGCCAATATATATGAGCAGCAGCATTACTCTTCGACTTCCTTCTTTATTTCTGCCATCAGTTCATCCTTGTAATCCTCAAACGAGCCATCGTATTTACTCACCGTGCCATCCTCCACAACCCATATCTGGCTCTTCTCCTCATCGGCACAAACTCGAGATATCAAGCGCGAGTCATGGCTAACCAAGACCACGCCTCCCTTGAACTCGTCCAGAGCATCTGCCAGAGCATCAATACTTTGCATGTCCAAGTGATTTGTAGGCTCATCCAGTAGAAGAATGTGAGGATGGGCCATTGATATCGAAGTGAACACAACACGGGCCTTCTGACCACCGGATAATTTGACAATGGGAGTAAGATGGTTGTGGCCTGGCAAGCCAAATTTCCCAAGCATGGCACGGAGGCTGTCCGCTCTGCTAATTCCCTCCGAGTGAAGCCTAAACAAATACTGAACCGCATTTTCGTCCATCGTCAACAGGTCAACAAAATGCTGCGAGTAGCGTCCAATCCTCAGCTTCTGGCTCCTTCTTGACTCTCCTTGGGCCGGGGTAAGATCGCCAGCAAGTAAATTTAGAAGAGTAGACTTTCCTGCCCCGTTGGGCCCAACTATGGCGACACGTGTTCCCATGTCGATGCCGACATCGACATCCGATAACTTGAAGTCCGGCCGGTTGGGGTAGCTGAAACCCACCTCAATGAGCTGAAGGAGTGGTGGTTTGAGCACAGTAGGCTGTGGGAAGTGGAACTCAACTTTGTAATCGTGGCACTTGTGTGGCACATCAGCTGGCTTCACGTTATCATCATCAGTCGCGACATTCTTTCCCTTGCCCTTCGCCTTGGCAACTTCTTTATGGGCCTTTGCGAGTGCTTGGTCTTTAACCTTATCTTGTGCAGCCTTGCTCCCTGTCTTCCTTGCTGCTTTCATCTGCTTTTCATACACCTCACGCTTCTTGTTCATCTCCTTCCTCTTTTGCTCATAACCAATCAGAAAGTCATCAAAATTACCACGGTAAACATGCAGACTCTTATCGTGCAGGTGTATGATATCATTGCACACGGTGTTCAAGAAGTCGCGATCATGGGAGACTACAATTAGGGTCTTCTTCCACTGCGAGCACAGGTACTGCTCCAGCCAGAGCACGGCTCGGAGGTCCAGATGGTTGGTAGGTTCATCAAGGAGCAGCAAGGTTGGCTGCATGAAGAGAGCGCGGGCAAGCGAGATGCGCATCCTCCAGCCACCACTGAAGGACTTTGTGGACCTTGCCTGCATCGCCTGATCAAACCCTAGCCCGGCGAGGATTTTGGAGGCACGCGCGCGGGCGGCGTCCGAGCCGCATAGATTGAGCTTCTCGTACACCTCGGCGAGCTTCTCATTGTCATCGGGATCGTTGGAGGCTTCAAGCTTTGCCTGCTCAGCCCGGAGCGCTGTGAGCTCTTCATTGGCCGCAACCACGGCATCGGTCGCCGAGCGATCATCACCAACAATCTCCTGCTCCACAAGCAGCACATCGATGTTCTTGGGCATGGGCACCTGCCGCCAGGAGAGCAGCTTCAGGAGGGTAGATTTGCCCATGCCATTGGGCCCCACGAGACCGTAGCGGCGACCGTGCGAGATCCGGAGCGAGGCGCCCTTGAGCAGCTCCTTCCCACGCGCGGAGACGGAGAAGTTCTCGAGCACGATGTCCTTGATGTTCCCGTCGACGGCGGCGGCGTCGCTGTCGGCGGCGGATCCGGGGACGCGGGCGCCGATGACGACGGAGAAGGCGTCGCGGTCGTCGCGAAGCGCCTCCCGCTTGGCGGCCTCGGCGGCCGCCGCCGCCATCATCTCGCGCTTCTCCTTCTTCTTCGAGTCCTTGTCCGAGGGCGCGAGGGCGTTGAGGTCGACGGTGGCGCGGGCCGGCTTGGCCTTGGCAATGGCGGTGACGTCGGCCTCGTCCTCCTCGTCGTCGGACGGGGGCAGGTCGATGTCGCCCATGTAGGAGGACGACGCGGGCGGCGCCTTGGAGGGCCTGTTCGGCTTGGGTCTGGCCGCGGGCCTGGCGTTGGGCGCCGGCTTGTCCATCGAGGCTAGCATGGCGGACACGGACGGGGGCTTCTCTTTCTTGCCGGCGGCTGACGAGGCGTTTTTGCGACTCATGGCGGCGGCAGCGGCGGCGGCGAAGGAGAACGACACGCGATGTGGGTTGGGGTATTTGGGTTTGGCTTTGGCTTCTATACTAGCAAACTTTTAGACAAAAAATTAACAGCTTTATTAATTGGACTCCTGTTTCTCAAATAAAATATTAATTGGACTCCTCAAACCAATTATTTCTCAAGGAAAAAATTGTTAACTTAGCAATTTCATGAGCAACCTTATTCGCTTCCTTATTACGGTGTTTGAAACTAGTAAGAGAAAATCGACAAGCCAAAAAATAGCAATCAACAAAAATTGCCGTTGCCGCTCTCGCCGATTGTCCTTCATTCTGCATTGTATCGATGACTTCCATATTATTAAAGTTGGTAACAAGATGATTGCATCCTGATAGAGATAATCCAAATCTTAGAGATAGTGCTTCTATTGTCACAGCATCAGCACACCGATCAATCTTCCAATTTCCGCCAGCAATGAATTTTTCTTTGTCATCTTCAAATACAACGTCAGTTGTGCCCCTCGGCAGATCATAATCAAAAGATGCATCAACATTCAGTTTAATAAAACCCATAGGGGGTCTACTCCATCCCCTATTTTCCTTGTTGTGTTAGGGGAGTGGGTATTCACATAGTTCGCCTATATTACACGAACCCCCATGGAAGTCTGGTACGCATCTTGAAATTTTTCTTCATGAACCAACTTACATCTATCTCACCATAAGTACCAAGCGGTAATAGCTATCATTTCACGTGCATTCTGAAGGCCCAATATCGATAAGTCATGTTCTGGCATAAGGAGTAATAATTCAAGTCCATACATCCTTAATCTTCCGGGGCACACATCTTTCACCAAGCCATCCAATGCATCCTCTTCTGGTTGTTCTCATCACCCCATTAGAAATGCGATATCGCGTCAATTATTCCTTTGCAAAAGAAATATAGAAGTTTTAAAGATGGACATGGTATAGGTGGGGATAGCTTGTACAATAGATTTGAGAAGAGTTTCCTTCCCTCCAGCAGACAACAATTTTTCTTTTCATCCACTATTTTTCATAATGATTCGATCAATCAGGAATGAAAACGGTCGCTTTTGTCTGTATCAATGTTGGTTGGCAAGCCCAAATATTTGTCATTGATTGTTTCTGTTCATAATATTCTGAGTTGTGCAAATTTCCACCTTGTCTTCCACTTTCATATTGGGAATGAAAAAGAGGCTTGATTTTTCAACATTCCCCTTTTGCCCCGAAGCGGCACAATAAGAGTCCAAAATTGTCTCAAAACCTCTGTGTTCTTGGCGTTAGCTCCCATAAGGATCAATAAGTCATCGGCAAAAAGAGCAGATTGGAAGATTGGAAATCGCTGGGGCATTTCTGCTGACCTTCACTTCAGACATATCACCATTCTCCTCCGCATGAGCCAAGAGAGGAGTCGGGCCCTTGGTACATTGCAAGAATAAGAAGGGAGAGAGGGGATCGCTCTGCCTTAGTCCTCTAGTAGGCTTATAACTCTCAGTTTCTTCTGTATTAAACCGGACTCAGTATTCTAGGGTGGATACACATTGCATAATTAAATTCACCCAATACTCCTGAAATCCTAACTTCAGCATAATTTTCTTCAGAAAAGGCCACCTCCACTCGGTCATAAGCTTTGTGCATATCCAATTTTATAGTGCAAAGACCTTCTTTTCCTGACCTTTTCTTCTTAATTATATGGAAATACTCATATGCCACTTAAATATTATCTGGGCCCTGTCGTCGCCGCCTACCAAGCTTTGCCCGCCCGCATCCTTTGGCGGTGGCGAGGGAGAAAGATGGGAAGGGAGGTGGTTAGCAATAGCGGGTTAGGGTTCTTCCCCATTGCCATGCGAGGGCGACACGTGAGGAGAAGATGGGGGGAGAGATTCTTTGAGGGCTAAACCGGTCGTAGCCGATACCTATCCCCTTACTTCTCATTCCTCTGGATCCTTCAATATACTCTTTCATGGTGACTTCTCAGGATAATTTCCTTGCCCGGCTTCTGACTACCGCCAACACACCCCACCTCCTCACCCTTTGTCCTTGCCTTTGGTGAGCGTCGTCGGTTACCTGAGGCATCCACGCCGTGACGACAAGAACCATGACCCACGTCCTCGTCGTTGCCACCGACTCATGCCTCCTCGCGACGTCCGACTCATACTCCACCTCGATTGGCTCAGCTATTGGGGAACGCAGTAATTTCAAAAAAAAATCATACGCACACGCAAGATCCATCTAGGTGATGCATAGCAACGAGAGGGGAGAGTGTTGTCCACGTACCCTCGTAGACCGTAAGCGCAAGCGTTATGACAATGATACGTCTCTGTCGTATCTAATTTTCCAAACACTTTTGCCCTTGTTTTGGACTCTAACTTGCATGATTTGAATGGAACTAACCCGGACTGATGTTGTTTTCAGCAGAATTGCCATGGTGTTATTTTTATGCAGAAACAGAAGTTCTCGGAATGACCTGAAATTTCACGGAGATTATTTTTGGAAATAATAAAGAATATTGGCGAAAGAATCAACGCCAAGGGCCCCACACCCTTTCCACGAGGGTGGGAGGCGCGCCTGCCCCCCCAGGGCGCGCCCTCCTGCCTCGTGGGCCCCTTAGAGCTCCACCGACCTCAACTCCAACTCTATATATTCGTGTTCAGGGAGAAAAAAATCAGAGAGAAGGATTCATCGTGTTTTACGATACGGAGCCGCCGCCAAGCCCTAAACTCTCTCGGGAGGGCTAATCTGGAGTCTGTTCAGGGCTCCTGAGAGGGGAATCCGTGGCCATCATCATCATCAACCATCCTCCATCACCAATTTCATGATGCTCACCGCCGTGCGTGAGTAATTCCATCGTAGGCTTGCTGGACGGTGACAGGTTGGATGAGATTTATCATGTAGTCGAGTTAGTTTTGTTAGGGTTTGATCCCTAGTATCCACTATGTTTTGAGATTGATGTTGCTATGACTTTGCTATGCTTAATGCTTGTCACTAGGGCCCGAGTGCCATGATTTCATATCTGAACCTATTATGTTTTCATGAATATATGTGATGTCTTGATCCTATCTTGCAAGTCTATAGACACCTACTATGTGTTATGATCCGGCAACCCCGAAGTGACAATAATCGGGACCACTCCCGGTGATGACCGTAGTTTGAGGAGTTCCTGTATTCACTATGTGTTAATGCTTTGGTCCGGTACTCTATTAAAAGGAGGCCTTAATATCCCTTAGTTTCCAATAGGACCCCGCTACCACGGGAGGTTAGGACAAAAGATGTCATGCAAGTTCTTTTCCATAAGCACGTATGACTATATTCGGAATACATGCCTACATTACATTGATGAATTGGAGCTAGTTCTGTGTCACCCTATGTTATGACTGTTACATGATGAACCACATCCGGCATAATTCTCCATCACCGATCCAATGCCTACGAGCTTTTCACATATTGTTCTTCACTTATTTACTTTTCCGTTGCTAATGTTACAATCACTACAAAACCCAAAAAGATTACTTTTGCTACCGTTACCGTTACTATCATACTACTTTGCTACTAAATACTTTGCTACAGATATTAAGTTATCCAGGTGTGGTTGAATTGACAACTCAACTGCTAATACTTGAGAATATTCTTTGGCTCCCCTTGTGTCGAATCAATTAATTTGGTTTGAATACTCTACCCTCGAAAACTGTTGCGGTCCCCTATACTTGTGGGTTATCAAGACTATTTTTTGGCGCCGTTGCCGGGGAGCATAGCTCATTCTTTGAGTCACTTGGGATTTATATCTGCTGGTCATTATGAGGAACTTGAAAGGCAAGAAAACTAAAATTTATCCCTCAACTACGAGGGGAGGTAAGGAACTGCCATCTAGCTCTGCACTTGATTCACCTTCTGTTTTGAGTAAGCTTGCGACACCTAAACCTGCTTCTGCTATTAATTCTGATATGTCGCAATGTTATTGATGATGCCACTTCTGCTATGCATGATACTTATGATGAAACTACTTCTATGCTTGATACTACTATGCCACTTGGTGAATTTCTTGATGAACAACTTTCTAGGGCTAGAGAGAATGAAATTATTGAAACTGATAATATTGATGAAAGCGATGATGAAGATTCTCCCCCTAGATATGAATTTCTTGTTGTGCCTGAGGGCTATTGAGGGAGTCCTGGATTAGGGGGTCCTCGGACAGCCGGACTATATCCTATGGCCGGACTGTTGGACTATGAAGATACAAGATTGAAGACTTCGTCCCGTGTCCGGGTGGGACTCTCCTTGGCGTGGAAGGCAAGCTTGGCGATTCGGATCTGTAGATCTCCTCCCTTGTAACCGACTCTATGTAACCCTAGCCCCTCTGGTGTCTATATAAACCGGAGGGTTTAGTCCGTAGGACAAGAACAATCGTAATCATAGGCTAACTTCTAGGGTTTAGCCTCTACGATCTCGTGGTAGATCAACTCTTGTAATACTCATATCATCAAGATCAATCAAGAAGGAAGTAGGGTATTACCTCCATCGAGAGGGCCCGAACCTGGGTAAACATTGTGTCCCCCGCCTCCTGTTACCATCCGCCTTAGGCGCGCAGTTCGGGACCCCCTACCGAGATCCGCGGTTTGACACCGACATTGGTGCTTTCATTGAGAGTTCCATGTGTCGTCGCCATAAGGCTTGATGGCTCCTTTGATCATCGGCAGCGATGCGATCCAAGGTGAGTTTTTCTCCCGGATAGATCTTCATATTGGTGACCGCTTCTTGGGCTAACTTCGCTTGGCCATCTGGAGCAGATCGAGAGCTACGCCCCTGGCCGTCAGGTCAGGTTTGGAAGCTTAAACTATACTGCCGACATCCGCTGAGACTTGATCTTTGACGGATTTGAGCCCATATCAGGTGCGCCGCACAGTCACGACGAGCATGACTTAGCTCTGCCGTCGGACGGTGTTCGGGAGATCACACATGTGGCTACTCCGGCCCTCAATCCGGAGCAGATTGCGCCATCCGAGGACGGGTGGATGGACCCTGCCACGGAGGCCGCACACTCAGTGGCGATAGAGCCGAATACTGACTTTACCTCCTATGAGACCTATGTTGCCAGAGTTTTGGATTCGTCCCCGGCCACGGGCTCCAAACCGCCTGCGTCAGTGCCTATCGAATCTGATTGGGCACCGATCATGGAGTTTTCCTCCGCGGATATCTTTCAAAGACTCGCCACAGGCGTGTGCTAAATTCAGTAAGGTCTCTCTCCTTGTCGGGAGGCCCTTGGCCGAACTGTCTCCGGCTTGAGTGGGAAGCGGACGACGAAGAAATTCGATCCCCACCCACCACCCACTTAATATCCACTGTTGACGACTTAACCGACATGCTTGATTACGGCTCCGAAGACATCGACGGCATGGACGACGATGTAGGAGAAGAACAGGAACCACCGCCCACAGGGCGCTGGACTGCCACCTCATCATATGATATATATACATGGTGGACACCCCCAAAGAAAGCAATGGCAAGGCAACAGAGGATAATCCCCTCGAGAAGCAATCGAAGCACCGTCGTCAACGGCGCCGCCCCCCATAGCAAAAGCGGCGATATCGGCACAAGAAACAGTAACGCTGCGGATAGTGCCGAAGACGAAGACAATCCCCTCCAGCCAGGCCTCGAGCGGGAGGATGGGCAAGCTAGCCCTAAGGGACAGGCAGCAGATGGAGAATCAGAGGATGACAATTACATGCCTCTCTCCGAAGACGAGGTGAGCCTCAGCGACGAAGAATTTATCATGCCTGAGGATCCCGTCGAACAGGAGCGCTTCAAGCACCGGCTTATAGCCACAGCAAAAAGCCTGAAGAAAAAGCAACAACAGCTTCAAGCTGACCAAGATCCGCTAGCAGATAGATGGACTGAGGTCCTGGCGGCCGGGGAATACGAACTCGAGCGCCCAACCATAATTTACCCAAAGTGCAGGTTGCTAACCCAACTCGAGAAGGAAACATTAAATCCTACACTTCCAGCGTACGATGCGGCTGACAGGCCACCTCGTGGCCGAGACAAAGCGGCATATCAGGCCGAAGTCCAGCCCGCACCCCGCCGCCAATCAAACAAAAATACCAAGGCCCGGGGCAACACGCAGGACCTGCAAGACGTATTGGAAAACGAAGCAGGACATACAAGATCGATCTACAGATCACGGGGGCGCGCCCCAACGCTTGACGACGATCGTCACGTCGGATACACTAAAAGCAAATCCGACCGGGCCGAATAAAGCAGACAAGACTCGTATGAACTGCGTCGTGACATAGCCCGGCACAGAGGCGCCGTACACCCCCTATGCTTCACTGATGAAGTAATGGATCACGAATTCCCAGAAGGGTTTAAACCCGTGAACATTGAGTCATATGATGGTACAACAGACCCTGCGGTATGGATCGAGGATTTCCTCCTCCACATCCACATGGCCCGCGGTGACGATCTACATGCCATCAAGTACCTCCCACTAAAACTCAAAGGACCAGCTCGGCATTGGCTGAATAGCCTGCCAGCAAACTCCATTGGCAGTTGGGAGAATTTGGAAGATGCATTCCTTGACAACTTCCAGGGCACTTATGTGCGACCACCGGATGCTGACGACTTGAGCCACATAACCCAACAGCCAGGGGAGTCGGCCAGGAAATTCTGGACTCGGTTCCTAACTAAAAAGAACCAAATTGTCGACTGTCCGGATGCCAAGGCCTTAGCGGCATTTAAGCATAACATCCGTGACGAGTGGCTCGCCCGACACCTCGGCCAAGAGAAGCCGAAATCCATGGCAGCCCTCACGACACTCATGACCTGCTTTTGCACGGGCGAGGACAGCTGGCTAGCTCGCAGCAACAACACATCAAAAAATCCTAGCAATTCAGATGCTAAAGATACTAACGGCAGACCACGCCGCAGCAGACACAAGCGCCGCAACAACGGCGACAACAACGAAGACACGGCAGTCAATGCCAGATTCAGTGGTTCTAAATCCGGTCAGCGGAAAAAGCTATTCAAAAGAAGCAATCCGGGCCCGTCCAGTTTGGACCGCATACTCGATCGCTCGTATCAAATTCACGGCACCCCTGATAAACCAACCAACCACACCAACAGAGAATGCTGGGTGTTCAAACAGGCCGGCAAGTTGAATGCCAGAAACAAGGAAAAGGGGTTGCACAGCGACGACGAGGAGGATCCCCGGCCACCGAACATAGGAGGACAGAAAAAATTCCCTCCCCAAGTGAAAATGGTGAACATGATATACGCAACCCATATCCCCAAGCGGGAACAGAAGCGTGCACTGAGGTACGTCTATGCGATGGAGCCAGTCGCCCCAAAGTTCAACCCATGGTCTTCTTGTCCAATCACTTTCGATCGCAGGGACCACCCCGCCTGTATCCATCATGGCGGTTCTGCTGCATTGGTCCTTGATCCCATCATTGATGGATTTCACCTCACCTTAGTCCTTATGGACGGGGGCAGCAGCCTGAACCTACTCTATCAGGATACAGTGCACAAAATGGGTATAGACCCCTCGAGGATTAAACCCACCAAAACCACCTTCAAATGTGTCATCCCAGGTGTAGAGGCCTGTTGCACGGGCTCAATCACACTGGAAGTGGTCTTCGGATCTCCGGACAACTTTCGAAGCAAGGAGTTAATCTTCGATATCGTCCCCTTCCGCAGTGGCTATCACGCACTGCTTGGACGAACCGCATTTGCTAGATTCAATGCGGTCCCGCATTATGCATACCTCAAGCTCAAAATGCCAGGACCTCGCGGGGCTATAACAGTTAATGGAAACACAGAACGCTCACTCCGCACGGAGGAGCACACTGCGCCCTCGCAGCGGAAGTACAAAGCAGCCTTCTAAGGCCAACCGCCAATTCAGCGAAAAAACACCCGGACACCTTCAAACGAGTCCGGAGTACCCCGCAACAGGATCGCCAGGCACGTTCAGAGCTCGACTAGCAATTCAGCCTCCGTCCTAGTCCCAGTCAAGCAGTGAAATTTGTGCTGCGCGTACATAACTACGCACTCAAGATACCATGGGCATAGGCGGAGGCACGGCTATGGCACGTCCCACAATGCGGCTCAACCGCTCCAGGGGCCGTATACCCTTATCATATTCTCTCTTTCAGGACCTTACTCTCTGGAAGCCCTTTCCGGCAGTCTGATTGTGGGACCCATTACGGGAAGGAAATACCAAGGAAGCAAGAAGCTCTGACGTACAAGGGAATTCCCAGGTGGTCTCTGCTAACGATCGATGTACCTGTTTTACATACCCATATGCAGCTTGCCCTTAGATAGGACATGTCAAACAGTCCTATTTTTTGCTTATTACATTAATTGTATACCTACGCTTTGACGTATTAGTTAAATAAGAATGTATAGCATTAGCCTATTATTGCATTTCTTTTTTTCCTTGTCTGCTTATTTACGACAAATGGCACTCGTATATTCTGGTACGACCAGTGCGCCAGGGGCTTCAGTGTACCCCATAACACGGCATGAAAAGTTCGAACACTTTCGACAATGCGGCACCCCGAACTTATAGCATTATATGCATCAGCTCTGAATCATGTCTTGGGTCAATAGTTGGGTTTGCCCGGCTCCCATGTTTTGGTACCTTACATTCCGCTATATTGGCTAAGGTAGCACTGGGAGAACTACTGCGATTGTGTCCCGGTTCTTCCAGACGAGCACCTCAGTAGAGAAAGCCGAAAACTGACTGTCATGATGTGGCGAGAGCTGGTCGCTGTTCGAGAGGTCTCAAATCCTTAAAGATTTTTTCCGCTTCGGGCGAGGAGTCGGCCTTGTCCGACTTAGGCGTACATAGTGCCCCAAGTTCGGCCCTCCGAATACTAGGGGCTTCGCCAAAATTTAAATTGTATACTTCTATGGCTAAGTGAGAGTGATAAAGCTTTATAGTCCGATTGCCTGGTTCGTTGTGTTGAACACCTCCTTCGAAGGACCCAAAACTGGGATAAAAAGTGATCAGGTTTATCCCGAACACCTTAGTACTAGTTACATGGGGGCGGAAGCCGACGACTCGCCAACTTTCAAATTTTATAAACGGCCGCACAGAAGGTAATATTTTAAATCAACAAGCGTTATATAGCGCACATGAACTCGTTTTCATCTTACAGGATCACATGAGTACATTCATTCAAATATTACATCCTTAGTGCATTCCTCCGCCACAAGGCGAGCGCCCTTCAGGACACAGTCATCATATTTTCCGGGGTGGCGATGCTCCTTGCCCTCCGGTGGCCCCTCATTCACCAGCTTTTCGGCGTCCATCTTCGCCCAGTGCACTTTCGCCCGGGCAAAAGCCCTGCGCGCACCTTCAATGCAGACGGACCGCGTTATGACTTCAACTCGTGGGCAGGCGTTCACAAGTCGCCTTACCAAGCCGAAGTAGCTGCCAGGCAGGGGCTCGCCAGGCCACATCCGGACTATAAAGCCCCTCATGGCCAGTTCGGCCGCCTTGTGAAGCTCGACCAGTTGCTTTAACTGATCGCTCAAGGGCATCAGATGTTCGGTCCCAGTATACTGAGACCAGAACAACTTCTCTGTCGAGCCCCCTTCCTCGGCCCGGTAGAACTCTGCGGCATCCGACACGCTGCGGGGCAGATCTGCGAACGCTCCTGGAGAGCTCCAAATTCGGGTAAGTAAAAGGAAAGTTTCCTTCACGTGCTTGCTTTGCATATTAAATGCCTTACCCGCCTCTATCTTCTTAACCGCCTCAATTTCCTGGAGGGCCTTCTGGGCTTCGGCCTTGGCATTTTGAGCGTTCTCGCGGGCCTTTGCAAGCTCGGACCCTTGCGTCTTAGAGTCACGCTCCAAGGACTCGTAATTCTTGACATAGTCCTGGAGCTCTTGCTGAACCTCGCCGACTCGGGCCTCTTGCTTCTCGCGCTCGGCGCGCTCCTTGGCCGCTTTGCCTTCGGCCTCGGATAGTGCCTTCTTCAGGGCCTCCACTTTGGTCGTGGCCCCTAGCGCAATTCATGAAGATCCTATGATCTCACAATCATTTTTCTTTATCAATAAACAGACGAGGTATTATTTACCTTTGTTCTCTTCGAGCTGCCTCTTGGTAAGGCCAAGCTCTTCTTTGGACCGCTCAAGGTCCCGCTTCAGTGCGAAGACCTCCGCCGTGCGAGCGGCAGCGGCCAGCAGTGAAGCCTGATTATTCACATAAGACATATTCTGATTAGACTCCTGTGATTATTATTTCATCCTTTGTTCGGCTTTCTTTACGAACACCAAACAGAGCATCAGGGGCTACTGTCTATGCTGTAACATTTCCTCATAATTTGATTACTTACCTCAAAGCCTGTCAGGAGGCTAGCACAGGCTTCAGTTAGTCCGCTTTTGGCGGACTGAACCTTCTTGACCACCGCACTCATGATAGTGCGGTGCTCTTCGTCAATGGAAGCGCCGCGAAGCGCTTCCGATGCCTCTGGATGGACAGAGTTCATCGGCACAGACAGCTTGCCCCCCTTGGTGGGGGCTCGCCTGACAGAATCCGGAACCACTGGAGGTTCCGGCACAGTATTCGGCTGGGGGCTAGACTTGCCACCCTCGGCATTAGGGCCCATGGGGGTCTTTCCCCTCCTGCGCCCAGCACCTGGAATGTCGCCTTGGGGCGCCTTTGGAACTGTCTCCCCTTGGTTCAGTGCCCTTTGAGACAACACCTCAGCGTCGTCCATAGGGCGGGGGCAGGAGGCGGTCGGGAGTGAATCGCTGTTCATCACCGACAAGCCCAAAGAATCATCCGAAGAGGATACGTTGATATGGGCTTTGGATGGGCTGCATGATCATGTTCGGCATGATAAGAAGCAACGAAATAAAACATACCAAGAAATATTATGGTATCCAAACACTTACGACTTCGCCAGGGGCTTGTCCCTGGGCAACCACTCCTCGTCGCTGAAAGCGGCTGTTGTGGACCAGTCCGGAAGGAGGGTCCTTCCCTTCTTGGACCCTTCGGCCTCCCCAGATGGGGCGGCCTTCCTTTTCTTGTCTCCCCCGACTGGGAGGGGAGAACTTTCCTCTTCCTCCTCCTCGTTTCGTGGGAGGAGTGCGCCTCGGTGTTTTCGGACGATGAGTCCGATATGACCTTGCGCCGGAGACCTTTCCTGGTCCCCGTGGCCTTCTTCTTGGCCTTCTTCTCCGGCGCCTCATAAGGTGCTAGAACTAGCATCTCCGTTAGGAGAGCATCTGCTGGATCTTCGGGCAGGGGGGCTGGACAGTCAATCTGCTCCGCTTTCTCTACCCAATCCTGTTAAAATGGCATGGAGGCTCAGACCCCTCACCCTATTATGTTGGGCAAATAAACATTTTGCGAGATATAAAAGACTTACCGGATTGGCAGGGCGCTTTGCGCTAAGTCCGCGATCCTCGGTAAGAGAAGGAGGTACCTCGGTGCCCTTGAACAGCACCTTCCAGACGTCTTTGTGCGTCATGTCGAAGAGCTCTTGCAGCGTCTGGTGCTTAGCCGAGTCGAACTCCCACAAATTGAATTCCCGACTTTGACACAGGAGGATCCGGCGGAAGAGCATGACTTGGACCACGTTGACAAGCTTGATTTTCTTGCTTATCATATTCTTGATACATTTCTGTAGCCCGGTCAGCTCCACCGACGAACCCCAGGACAGGCCCTTCTCTTTCCAGGAGGTGAGCCGCATGGGGATGCCGGATCAAAATTCGGTGGCCGCCACCCAGTTGGTGTCGCGCGGCTCGGTAATGTTGAACCACCCCGATTGCCACCCCTTTATGGTCTCCACATAGGAGCCTTCGAGCCAGGTGATGTTGGGCATCTTGCCCTCCATGGAGCCTTCGCACTCCGCTTGCTGGCCGACCACCACCTTCGGTTTAACGTTGAAGGTCTTCAGCCATAGGCCGAAGTGGGGCTTGATGCGGAGGAAGGCCTCACACACGACGATAAACGCCGAGATGTTGAGGATGAAATTAGGGGCCAGATCATGAAAATCCAGCCCGTAGTAGAACATGAGCCCGCGAACAAATGGGTGAAGGAGAAATCCCATCCCGCGGACGAAGTGAGTGAGGAATACAACCCTCTTGTGAGGTTCTGGAGTAGGGACGATCTGCCCCGCATCTGGGAGCCGGTGTGCGATGTCTGCGGCCAGGTATCCGGCTTCCCGGAGCTTCATAATGTTCTCCTCCGTAACGGAGGAGACCATCCACTTGCCTCCCGCTCCGGACATGTTTGGAGTGGTTTTGCGGAGAAGATGCGAACTTGGGCGCTGGAGCTCGAGTGCGCGAGAATGGATGGGCAGGGAAGAAGAAGGCTTGGGTAAAAAGGTGGAGTCTTTGTCCCTTTATAAGGGCAGAAGAAATTGTGCGCCTCCCCACCTGCCTGGTAAAATCGCTTATTCCCCAAGCGTCGTGATTAATGGCGCGGTTGGGTTACCCACACCCGTATTGATGAGAATCCCGTGATAAGGGGACGCGATCTCTGCTTCGACAAGACGTGCCAAGAAAACCGCCTCGCAAGATGTGCAGTAGCTGGTTGAGAAAAACGGTTCAAATAATGACCGGGCCATGGCGTGATGTCTCGCTACGAAATGTGTCAGCAGATTAGATTTGTGGAATATTGTACTCTCTACGGTGGTATGTGGAATTTGTTTTGCAGAGCCGGACACTGTCCTTGTTTTCAAAATCTTCTATGGAGTATTCGAAGGAAGAACCCTCCTTGCAATGCCGAAGAAAATTTGCCGTCGGACACATCGTCATTGAAGCCTGGTTCAGGGGCTACTGAGGGAGTCCTGGATTAGGGGGTCCTCGGACAGCCGGACTATATCCTTTGGCCGGATTGTTGGACTATGAAGATACAAGATTGAAGACTTCGTCCCGTGTCCGGGTGGGACTCTCCTTGGCGTGGAAGGCAAGCTTGGCGATTCGGATCTGTAGATATCCTCCCTTGTAACCGACTCTGTGTAACCCTAGCCCCCTCCGTGTCTATATAAACCGGAGGGTTTAGTCCGTAGGACAAGAACAATCATAATCATAGGCTAGCTTCTAGGGTTTAGCCTCTACGATCTCGTGGTAGATCAACTCTTGTAATACTCATATCATCAAGATCAATCAAGCAGGAAGTAGGGTATTACCTCCATCGAGAGGGCCCGAACCTGGGTAAACATTGTGTCCCCCGCCTCCTGTTACCATCCACCTTAGACGCACAGTTCAGGACCCCCTACCCGAGATCCGCCGGTTTTGACACCGACAGCTATGTTATGGATGAAGAAACTGCTAGAGACTTTCTTGCTTGCAATGATAGAAGTGATCTTAAGAAATTATTAGCTAAGCTGAAACAAAAATCTCTGAATGCTAGAATGAAATATGACCCTGCTTATGCTACTTCACCTATCTTTGTTACTGATAAGGATTATGAATACTCTGTTGATCCTGATATAATTACTTTGGTTGAATCTGATCCTTTCTACGGCCATGAATCTGAAACTGTTGTAGCACATCTTACTAAATTAAGTGATATAGCCACCCCGTTCACTAATGATGAGAAAACTCGCTACTATTATATCCTTAAGATATTTCTGTTCTCATTAAAGGGTGATGCTAAGCTATGGTTCAATTATCTTGATCCTGGTTGTGTGCGTAGTCCCCAGGATATGATTTATTACTTCTCTGCTAAATATTTCTCTGCTTATAAGAAACAAGCTGCCTTAAGGGAAATATATAAATTTGTGCAAATTGAAGAAGAGAGTCTCCCACAAGCTTGGGGGAGGCTTCTCCAATTACTTAATGCTTTGCCCGATCATCCTCTCAAGAAAAATGAAATACTTGATATCTTTTATAATGGACTAACCGATGCTTCCAGAGACCACCTGGATAGTTGTGCTGGTTGTGTTTTCAGGAAAAGAACAGCTGATGAAGCTGAAATTCTATTCAATAATATGTTGACAAATGAAAATAATTGGACACTTCCTGAACCAACTCCTAAGCCAACTCCGAAGAAGAGGGGTATTCTATTTCTCAGTCCTGAAGATATGCAAGAGGCAAAGAAATCTATGAAAGAAAAAGGTATAAAAGCTGAAGATGTTAAGAATTTACCTCCTGTTGAAGAAATACATGGTCTTAATTTACCGCCTATTGAAGAAACACATGGTCTTGATAACCCGACACAGGAAGTAAAGGTAAATTATCTCTATAGATATGATAAAGCTGAAATCCCTCCTACTAAGTTTGCTAGCCAATGCCTAGATGAGTTTGATAACTTTATGGTTAAGCAAGAAGACTTCAATGCTTATTTTGGTAGACAATTAAAACACAATGCTTATATGGTTGAACACTTGAGTGATTATATGTCTAGAGTTAAAGGTGAACTTAAACTCATTAGTAAACATGCTTCTATGGTTACCACTCAAGTAGAACAAGTACTTAAAGCTCAAAATGATTTGCTCAATGAATTGAATAGTAAGAATAATGACTTTGATGTTAGAGTTGCAACTAGAGGAGGTAAAGTGACTCAGGAACCTTTGTATCCTGAGGGCCACCCTAAGAGAATTGAGCAGGATTCTCAGAGAAATAATGTTGATACACCTAGTCCTTCTAAGAAGAGGAAAAAGAAAAATGATAGGACTTTGCATGCTTCTAGTGAACCTGTTGTTAACACACCTGAGAATCCCAATGATATTTCTATTTCTGATGCTGAAACACAATCTGGTAATGCTCAACCTAGTAATAACAACGATCAGAAGCCCAATCAAAGAATCAACGTTATGATAAGAGAGACTTTGTTGCTAGGAAGCACAGTAAAGAAAGAGAACCATGGGTTCAGAAGCCCATGCATTTTCCTCCTAAACCATCCAAGAAAAAGGATGATCAGGATTTTGAGCGCTTTGCTGAAATGATTAGACCTATCTTATTGCGTATGCGTTTGACTGATATGCTTAAAATGAATCCTTATGCTAAGTATATGAAGGATATTGTTACAAATAAGACAAAGATACCGGAAGCTGAAATTTCCACCATGCTTGCTAATTATACTTTTAAGGGTGGATACCAAAGAAGTTAGGAGATCCAGGAGTACCCACTATACCATGCTCCGTTAAAAGAAATTATGTTAGAACTGCTTTATGTGATCTTGGAGCCGGTGTTAGTGTTATGCCTCTCCCTTTATATCATAGACTTGATTTGAATAAGTTGACACCTACTGAAATATCTTTGCAAATGGACGATAAATCAACTGCTATACCTGTCGGTATTTGTGAGGATGTGCCTGTTGTGGTTGCAAACGTTACTATTTTAACGGACCTTGTTATTCTTGATATTCCCGTGGATGATAGTATGTCTATTATTCTTGGAAGACCCTTTTTGAATACTGCAGGAGCTGGTATTGATTGCAACAAAGGCAATGTCACTTTTCATGTTAATGGCAATGAGCATACGGTACACTTTGCAAGGAAACAACCTCAAGTTCATAGTATAAATTCTATTGGAAAAATTCCATCGATTATTTTTGGAGGTTTTGAATTTCCTCTTCCTACTGTCAAGAATAAATATGATATTCTTATTATTGGGGATGTGCATATCCACGTTGAGGTAACATAGTGTTATTCAAAATTTCTCCGGTTCCATGTTATTCGGAATGAGTTTGTCAACAAGAGTTGATCAACCTTGTTAGTGGATTCCTTTTGATGAGCATGTAAAGCACAACCTTCTGTACCCTCCTTTTACTTTATGTAATTTAGAATAAATAAAGTAAAAATAGTATTTTCTGTTAGTTTTCTGATTTATCCGTGCAATAAAAAAATACCCCGAAAATAAAAGTTCTCCAAATGCCCTGAAATTGGAATATGATTTTTTCTGGAATATTTGAGAATATCTGGCGCTGAGAACACAGCAGGGGGAGCAAGCACCTGGCCACAAGGGTCCAGGGCGCGCCCACCCCTACAGGGCGCGCCTCCTGCCTCGTGGGCCCATGGTGGCTCCCCTCCACTTATTCCAGCAACCACACACTCCTTCTACCTCCCAAAAAAATCACCAACCAGCTCAAGCACGAGTTCTAGCTCATTTTGTTGCAATTTTTGATCTCCTTGCTCAAAGCTCCACTCACAAAACTGCTTTGGGGGACTGTTCCTTGGTATGTGACTCCTCCAATGGTCCAATTAGTTTTTGTTCCAGTGCTTTATTCATTGCAAATTTGTGCTGCCTAGGTGACCATGTTCTTGAGCTTGCATGTCAAATTTATATGGTCCCAAATAGTTTCAATGCATGATATAGTCTCTAGGCACTTGTGGGAGTAGTTGTCAATTTTGTTGAGTTTGGTTCACTTTTATTTGAAGTTACTAAAAATTTCGAATTTTTCAGAAAATGATGAAGAGATTTTTTAGGGGTTCGTCGAGCCGAAGCTCGAAGGAAAAGCAAAGTGAAGAAGAAGAGAGGCCCAAGTATAATCTCCCTCGCACCGCGGAAGTTCGGCCGTGTGAATGGCCTTGTGAGTATTTCTTGAGAGCAGCCGGGATTTATGATGATTTTTATGAATTGGCTGAGAATGCAGGCCTCACCAACTTCCTCCGCGACCAACGCGAACAGTACCTCTTACTCACTAGTATCTTTTTGCAAAATTTTATTTCCATTCTAGGAGGTCTCCACCTTCGGTGGATTTTTATTTATATGATGAGTATAAGGAGATGACCCTTCATGAGTTTTGTGAGGTTTGCAAGTTGCCTTTTTCGGGCAGCGTAGAGGAACCACATCGTGACGATGTGGAGGGATTTATTGATACAATTGCTGTAGGGGAAACTAGGAAAGTTTCCGATGCAAGAATCACTAGCATACACTAGTAGAATGCCCGTGCGTTGCAACGGGCTGCATCGACAACTACTTTTTTACCCTTAAAGCTCTCTTCTTTTCTTTCTTTCTTGATTCTCCCAACTAAAAATTATTTATCAAAGTGATATATGAATTGATAAATTTACGACCATACTAAAATATTAAGAGCTAAAAACATATTTATCGAATAACATTTCTAGACCACATTCAACATGAAAGTTGTGGGTTCGAGAGATTATGAACAAACACAATGATGACTTGTCACCAAATCCCATTTATATTTTAGAACGTGATTGAAATTATAGCCTTATAGAAGAAAAACTTATCGAACGTGATTGAAATGTGCTACATCTTATGCTTAAATCCATAGAAGCGAAGATCTTTAATAAGGTCATAAGACATGTAGAAAGCAACATAGTACTCCCTTCGGTCCTTTTTACTCGCATATAAAATTTGTCTAAAATCAAACTTTGTAAAGTTTACCAACTTTATAGAAAATACAAATAATCACAATATGGAATCAATATCATTAGATGCATCATGAGTTCAACTTTTATAATGTATAACTTTAGTATTGCATAAGTTGATATTTTTTCATATAAATATGGTAAAAATAATTCTAAATGTCTTAATATTAAGGGTGACGCTATATGTCAGACTAAGAAATTTGATGCAAAGTTGATTTTTCTAGGCTGTTGAATCTTCATCGGATGGTTGTTTATCCTCTACCTCCGCCTCTTCCTCTTCTTGAACCGCCAACTACCACCGGCCGATCCACTCGTCCACTTGGCGACCAGATTTTTTCGTGAGCCATCGCACCCCCACCTACACTGTCAACCCTCTTCCTGCCTTCGACTATGACGCCACTCCTCGAGCAACGTTGGATCTTCATCGAATGGTTGTTGTTTGTTTTCTACCTCCGACTTCTTCCTCCTTAACAGCCAACCACCACCCGCTAGCCGCGGCTGCCACCCCCGGCCATCCCTCTGAACTAGCCTAGCAACCAGACTTTTCCGACGAACCACCATACCCTTACAAACCTTTTTCCTTGCCTCCGACTGTGACACCAGTCCTCACTACCTCTTGAAGTGTCGTCCTTGTCTCCGACGAGGTCGTGGCTGGGCCTCGTAGTGCCATCAACGACTTTGGCCTTAGGTTGCACTTGTGTTCTCCCAGAAATCAACTTGCACAGATTCAAAATTGAATCGACTTACGAATAGCTCATGCAGAATATTAATCATGTCTAACTTGTTACCTTTAAACACTTACATAGACATCACATTTCTCCCATTGCCCGTGCATTGCAATGGGGGCAGACTTATTCGGTGATTTAACATTAACGTTACTTAAATCTATCGCCACCAATACAATGTTGGCATCACCATACCGACTCGCAATCTCTTCTATCCATGCCCCATTCAACCAGAATGGTAATAGTCAATTTCAAACATAAACATTAATATAAATTAACTAAACTATACTCCCTCCTTCCCAAAATCTAGGGTGTATTAGTTGTTAGCACGAAAATTAGCAGAGTCGATTCGTCGAGCAAATCGCAGGAGGGAGCCATCCACGATTGGAGATAAATAAGGAAGGCATGCATGATTTGGGTGCTAACCCCACAAGAGGATTGGCCGCATCTTTTTATTTCCAAAAAAATAGCGATCTTTGGCTAGGCTTTAACTGTGCGTCCTAATACGCCTAAGATTTTGGGAAGGAGGGAGTACGTGATATTGAACTAAAATAAGAAGCCGAAAGATGAAACTTCCTTTTGAACAAGAGCTGTTGTACAAAAGGTTTACCTAGCTAACCATGATTTATAAGAGTATGAAATCAGTCAGACAAAAATCCTCAAGAAGCGCCTCCACCTGTCCTTCTCCCTCTTTCTAGCCATATCCTCTTTCACCCTCTTCTCTCTTCTCGCATCCATCCTCTTCCTTTTCACATCCATCCGCACTCTACAACCTTCTTCCTTGCCTAAAGAAAAATAGATAATAAGATGTTAAAGTAAAAACGCATCAACATGGAGTCCCAAAGCTGAAAAAACGTTATGTAATAAAAATAGATGCATGTAACATTAAAAAACGCAGACATCAATACAGAAAGCCTCTGAGTAACTAATAGGTTGTTGTATCAACTACTTGCATGTATGCATGAATTCAACTTATATTTCTAAGAAAGGAATGCAGGTTGTGGGGCTTACCGTTATTGCCCTATCAGCAGAACCGCTGCTCCCTGGATCAAATGCTAAAGATCACACCCATCCCAAGTGACCACTAATGACCTGTATTACGGAAATAGAAACTGTATTTTATCGCTTAGTGAAAACTAAGGTGCTCTCATAGAACAATATAATTCCATGAAAATATGCAAAGAATCTAGAAGATTTAACTATTTAAACCAGTATATAAAAGCTCAGAGTAGGGTTATTGCAATTGCATGCATGATCGAACTAAATATTATTTTTCTAATCCAAATATGACATTGGTATTTCAAGAACTTATCTGAGGTGCCAAACCTATCAGTTACAACATAAATTGGAAGGTCGCACTTGAAAATTGTACAACAAACAAATTACTCCGATGGATCATGCCATGGAGGTTTAGGCTATTAGTGCAGATGTCAAGAATTTGAAAGACATATGAAGACATGGGCAATTTAAAATAACAACCAAAAGTGCACATTACGTCCTAAAAGTACAATGTCCCAAAGTACAATGATACTTGTCCTCTCACATGCCACCGCATCCGCATAAAGAGCTGTGATATCGTAAGACATTATGTAAATGCGATACCAGCGACACAAGCATCCATGCCCATGGGCCATGGTTATCCAGGAGATGAAAGATCAAGTAAAGAATCAAGTGAATCTGCTAGCCACGTTGAGTCGTACAACCATCAGGGTAAAAGTATAGTACACAAGGTATTACCGAGCATCGAATTGCAAAGGCTATCCAGGAGCTCGCCTAGTCTGAAATCAACTGAGGTGACCTTGTGGTAGCCTGGTAGGCCTAGTCTGAAAGGACAAGCAAGGGTTGGTAGTATATATACTCATCTAAAGCTCGAAAATACATGAACAGATTCATAAACATCATTATATGTGACAAAAATTGTCCAGTGACAAAAGAATGTGTTAGTCATAGTTGTATGTGTTACATTTTCCTATAAAGAGAAATAAATATGCAGCACTTGGTCGTCGGTGGCAGCATTAAGGACCAACAGAATATGCAAGAACATAAATGATAATGCAGCATCTCGCAAAAAAATATATGCTAATGCGGCAATAAAGTCCATAGTAGAATAAAACAGATACCTTGGACGTTCAGAGTCAGTTAAATAAAAAAGTCAACCATCCACTTTTGAAATAAAAATGAATTTTGACCTTTTTTCTAATTCTTCAGATTCCATGAGTTGTATCTTCAATCTCTTGCATCAATCAAGGGTTCAAGTTGTCAAGTTTTAGTTGTGAATGTAGATCAAGAATTTAAGTCTGGTGACACCCAGACACAAAAGATGGTCTAGATCTCGAAGAAGAGAATACCCGTGGTTGGCTTGACTGCCAACACCTACGGCCGAGAGAAAAAGGCCCCAAAAGATGGGAACAACCACACGGAAGAAACATGTCTAGACTCTATACCCGGGAAAGACACCCCATCAGCGGGAACAAGTTAAGAAGCGGGGGAGGAATAAATCAAAATGCAAAAAGGCGAGGTAAACCTGAAGAACCCAACACAGGACGTTTTCCTTCATCAATCTCTCGACGGCGCCGCTACAATTCAGCAGAAATATGTTGTCCTCCTAAACAAATACACAAACAATTATTCCAAAGAGGAAACAACAATTAAAAATGGCTTGCGAACGGCAAAGTCAAGGAAAATTACTCACGAAAAACAGTAAAATCCAGCACCAAATTATCCACAATGGGGACATGTACGTGAGAAGGATGCATGCCGTAAATGCGTGCTGCGGATCATCAAACCAATCCAAGCACGGAGATTCAGACAACTAGCGACAACGAACCCTCGACGCCCCCTCTCGTGCGCACATTAGAACTAGAAGAAATTGTCCTTTGCAAAGTAGATGGGCAGCCAGCATCTCCGTACATATGAATATCCACCAAGCAAGAAGAGCCCAAAGACGAAATATCTAGCACAGCAGCCAATGCACCAGCAAAGAGAGGGGCCGCAGGAACTGCCGGCGAGACAGCAGAATTAGGAAGACCGCAAAGGCCATGTGAAACAGAAGCACCACGCGAGGAAGATACAAGACAAAGGCCCGCCGCAGAGCACCAGCTAAAACACCACTCAGACCAGGAGGCGGCGTGCCCAAAAATAGACCATCCGCAGGCCGAGGAACATACTTCTTCTCTGGAATCTCTCAAAAGGGTGCTTCCCTCACAAATATCTCGACGACAGCGGGCGCCTCAGCAGGATTAACAACTTCATCTGCAAAAACACAATCTTAAACACTAGAAGAACACAACATGGCAAGATGATCCATACTCTATGCCAATCATGCATCCTGATTATAGAACATTATTTTGAGATGAGAATAATAAAACATAGATGTACAAAATATTCGAGCAAATATTCAAGAAAATATTTGTATAAATTTGAATGCCTTAAGTCAAGAGCTTTGACAGCTATTATTTGATCCAGGGTGATAAGAAAAGCACATGAATAGCTAGGTTACGAAAAGAATAGAAGGCAACATGCCTTGTTGTTGCTGTCGCCGGAGAGTTGTAGCTGCTTGGTACTGCCTCTTGTGTATCCGGCCTCGATCTGGTAGGTCACATGATTATAGTACCAAGCATCAGCATACTGATTTATGAAGCATAAAGCTGAAAATAAATAATTCAAACAAATCAAAGCCATGAATCAAGATCTCTTCTTGTAACACTAAATCATATTTCATTTTCAGCCCGGCAAGTTTTTATAAACTGTACACCACATACTTTTCGACCAGATTTTCCCTTTACTACTGTCTATGACAAATGAAAACAATACCACATGCTGCATTGCTTAAAAAATATATGAGCTCCAATAATCGTATAATCACATAGAATTATCACTCATAAGAAAATTAAGTGCATCATGCTATTACAATAAAATAGGAGATGCACTTGTATAGTGCCAAGAACAAAACTTGGATTGTTCTAATATATTTTATCGGAAGAAATACCATCCTACCATTTATTAAAAAACTTGGGCTAATTAAAAGGGATCACATGTACTTATGTTTATGATAGAAAGAAGTCTAAAAATATTGCAATAAACTGAAACTAATGCAGAAAATAGAAAGTATGATGGTGTATTATGTCATTTATGGAAACATCTCAATAGTGGCTTGCCCAAACAGTGCCCCCATTTCTTGAATTGATAATGCACAAATTCCACCTCCGACAAATCAGTAAAACTCAAAATATGTGTTAAAATTGATGGTGTTGTTTTGTTCTCATGAACAACGCTGTTAGCATATAAAAATGTAGGCCCATCTCTAGAAAAAAGGATCTATTAATGTATCTTCGGAAGAACAGAGCAGGAATTTGGAGGTTCAGAGTACTAACGTGTATGTTATCAATCGGGAGGCTTCAGCCACTGAATATCTGCACACATTTGCCTCAGATCATAGTAATGTCACTACTTCAAATTCAGTAAGCCACATGGAAGATCGAGGACTAACCATGGAGCCGATTCCTATAAGAAAGAAGGCGTGTAGATGGAGCAGCACACAACATCATATCCTTGTATCGCCCAACAGAAGGAGGGGCTGTGGATCCCGCCGTCGATGTAGGAACGAGCAACACTGAACCTGATGAAGCCCGTATACAATTTACGGACTTAAATTCTCGATCTACGTGCCCGTGTATGCTTCATATAGAAATAGGGTCACCTCCATCATTTCCTCATGAATATATGGGCGGCTCATCCTCTTAAAATGCATAGGAAATCTAGAGAACAAAGTAGGTATCTGTGCACGAAAGTGTGTATGAATCTTAGAAACTTATCAAGTTCGTGTCCTTGGAGATGGTTGTTGGTATGGTAGACTGTCAGGCCATCCAAGTTTATCAGCTTCGAACTCCCATTTGAGTCACAACTGCAAGTGTTGGATGCCATGATAAAAGCAGTGACATTCGATGGTACATGTCAGCGAAAAATCGTGTCGGATGGTGCTCGTTGAAGATGGCAATGAAGCAGCCAAGCTGCCGATCGTCGATCATCTTCTTGCAGAATCGCGAACAACCATGACTGCCCATGATGAATAATTGTTTTCTGATGTGAGGTCAACCATGAAAAGTTGGGAGTGCAGGAACCATGCTGAATCTATTTTCAAGCTAGTGTCTTACTTCTATAATATACAGGCACCAATTTATCGCAAAGTTTGTAAATAGACATTTACAACAAACATGGTAATATTATTATTAATATATCAAGCTGAAATCAAAACTTCACACGAAACAAACAGTTTCCAAAAATAGTGATGCATTGACTATTTCTGAACATGCATTAAATCATAATGTATATTCAAGTGACGATAACATCAGGACATAACTATGATTTACTGAAAGCTCAAGGAAAGTGGCACACCTTTAAAAATAAAAATACTAATACCATGCCATTTTAGATGCAGATAGTTTTATGCATCAAGTACAAACACTCAAGAACAAAACTCCACACAATCTCTTTTAGAAACAAAACTCCAAAACACCCCATGTAGTAAAATAAGTTGGCTAAGTAAAAAGAGAGCAAATATTCGACATGCCGACATTGACAATACTACGAAATATCACGGCACTGTCAACACTGTCAATTCTCTTCCGGAAACATTACCTTCACTCAGGGATAGTATTAATTTAGTCTACGGACATGGTTACAAGCTTCTAGGTTAGTGCACAGCAGGAGGAAAACAAACATAGACCTGAATGACACAGCAGGAGGAAAACATAGTTATGAACAAGCAACTGGAGTCTGCAGATGTAAATGAACCTGATATTTGTTCCTTGCTCCAGCAGGAATATAGCTACAACTACTAAATTGACATGGGAATCAACACACTTGGAGGGCATGTAGTCAGCACACATATATGTTTGGTTCATGCAAGTGAAACAAATGAAATTCCATTACAGGTGACATGGTATTTCCCTCTCTTGGACTATGATTTAAAGACCTTATTAAAAAATGAACCTATTCTATTTCAGATCTCTAGCAATTGGTTGATTCAATCGATCCAAATCCAGATCAGCAAAGAGACGCACAACAAAGAGACATCGGGGCATCAAACCTAAGAGAGATGAGAGGGTGGAGAGGGAAACGAACATACTTGACATTGGGGCCGAGACGCCGAACGACCGCCGGCCGCACCGGCCGCTATACATGCATGTGCCCACGAATCCATCAAAACTGGTCGTAGGAGCAGCTCACCCATGGCGGCTGCAGCTTCAGCGGCAACGAGGGAGACTTTGAGCCGCCCCTCCTTCCTCGGTGGAACATGGCGGAGGAAGAGATTCTGGACAAGGTGGGGATTGGTCTTCCGGCGACGGCGGCCACCTCGTGTCCCTTCCGCCACAGTCAGCAAGCGCAGATCCAGAGCAGCTTCCTTGACAAGCACGCACGGTCACGGATGTGGAGCTCCGCTGCCTAACCTTGACGATCTGCAAGCGGATCCGCAATGGGGAGAAGGGTGGGGTGGTGGACGTGGCTGAGCGGGAGGTAGGGGAAGGCAGGGGCGGTGGCGGCGGAGCGAGAGATGGGGGCGGCGCCGCATCGCGAGGAGAGGGAAAGAGAGCGGTCGCACAGGAGGGGGTGGATCGAGAGGAGAGGTCGCTCGTACGTGACCAATCACAGGATTAACACACAAATAATAGCATACCTAATATCTGCATGCAATTACTATGGTGGGATAAGGAAAGTTAAGATTTTGCCATAATTTTTTGTGATTTTGGGAAGCGTGGCCCACAACCATGCTTGATTGTTAGAAAATCTATAAGACTGAGATCTTCATTCCAAGAAGGAAAGAATCATTCGTAATGAGGAAATACAATTGCCAAGATGGAAAAACGAAAGGAAGGGTTATGGAAATTGATTTGGTTTTTAATGCGAAGGCTGGTGGGATGTGAGACGAAAATAAACCAGATGAAAAAAACCGGTTGAAAATAAACCGGTTGAAATTAAACCGGTTGAAAGTGGGGGGACTATTCAACCAATTCGTCCATTAGGAGTAGAGATTTTCCTGTTTTATGTTATTTTGCATTATTTGCTAGTAGATGCTTAATGGGTCACGGAAACTGTGGCAACCTAAGTGCCCTTGATATTGTTATTTTGTGCCATGCCTTGTTTCGTGATGACTCATTTAGTATGGGCGCTATTGTTGCAAAGAGATTAAATCTTAACCGTACTAAGGGCCCCATCTTGGGAGGCATCTTTGCCTCGTGCCTCGCTGCATACTTTAACATACCTATTAGGCACTATGAGAAAGAAGAAAAGTTGTTGCCTACTGTTTTTCTAGATTACAAGAGTATGGTTGCACATGATTTCATTGTTAAGAACAGGAAAAAGCAGCTTAACTATAGACTGTTATTTGATAAAAATCATCATGAGACTATTACCTTGCCTGCTCCTTCCTTGTTTGATTTATCTGCAGGCGAGTACCTTGTTCCCTTGGAGGCAATTCACGCCTACCGGAACCCTACATCAGCTACAGAGCCAGATCCGGAACCATAATTTGTTCCCCCATGCCAGTCTGTTTACGAGTGGGATCCGGAGGAGGTTGTCAACCAGTGGCAACCCGAGGCATCATCTCAGTACGACCCCAGCTATAACTTTGGATATCCGCCAGGCCAGCCGTGGCCATAGACCAACTTAGGACAAAAGCCTAAGCTTGGGGGAGTACGTATTTCCCACCGACATTACATTCATATTCACACACTTATGCTAGTTGTTGGTGTTCATACTTTTTCATTGTATTATCCATGCTGGTCTATTTTCCTTTTTATGCTTTCTTCTTGTGTGTTTGAAAAACCTTAAGAAAAACAAAAAAAATTAGTTGTAGCTTTTAGCTAGTTTACTTTCCATGCTCTAGTAGTAATAATTAAAAGAAAACCCCAAAAAATATTTCATGTTCTTCTTTTTCTTGTTGGGAGCTTTCTCGTGTAAATAGTTTTACTTCTTTTCTTTTCTTTGGGGGTCGATGGGAGAAGACCATAATAAATTGTTGAAGTGGCTCTTATATGCATTATTGTTGATTTAACCAAGAGCCCATATTGCCTTGTCTTCTCCTGTTTATTGAATGCTTGCAGATTCCAGCTTAGTCCAATGCACGTGCACTATTATTATTATTATCCACATCGTTCGGTCCTGCAAGTGAAAGGCAATTATGACGATATATGATGGACTGATTGAGATGAGAGAAGATGGTATGAACTCGACCTCTTTTGTTTTGTAAATATGATTAATTCATCGTTCCTGATTCAGCCTATTATGAATAAACATGTTTGCAATAACAATTAGAGATTATAGTTGCTTATGTCATGCTTAATTAGCTAGGAGTTTATAATGGTTTACCTTGCGTGCCAACATGCTATTAAAATGGTTGTGATGTGGTATAATAGGGTGGTATCCTCCTTTGAATGATTCAAGTGACCGGACTTGGCACATGTTCACACATGTAGTTGAAACAAATCAACATAGCCTTCACGATATTTATGTTCATGGTGGATTATATCCTACTCATGCTTGCACTCAATGTTTATTAATTTTAGTGCATGTTCATGACTGTTGTCGCTCTCTAGCTGGTCGCTTCCCAGTCTTTTGCTAGCCTTCACCTGTACTAAGCGGGAATACTGCTTGTGCATCCAATCCCTTAAACCCTAAAGTTATTTCCATATGAGTCCACTATACCTTCCTATATGAGGTATCTACCTGCCGTTCCAAGTAAATTTGTATGTGCCAAACTCTAAACCTTCAAATGAAATTTTGTTTTGTATGCTCGAATAGCTCATGTATCAACTAGGGCTGTCTGTATCTTCCATGTTAGGCAGGTTATTCTCTAGAGGACTGGACTCCGCTCCTCACTCACGAGAAAATGGCTGGTCACCAGGATTCCCAGTCCCATGCTTTATGCAAACCAAATCAAAATAATTGCAAACAAAACTCCCACGGGACTCTTGTTAGTTGGAAGCACTCGTTGTTTCGAGCAAGCCATGGATTGATGCTTGTTTGTGGAGGGGGAGTATAAACTTTACCATTCTATTTGGGAACCGCCTATAATGTGTGTAGCATGGAAGATATCGCCATCTCTCGGTTGTTATGTTGACAATGAAAGTATGCCGCTCAAAATATTATTTATCTCTATTTCAAAATCGAGCTCTGGCACCTCTACAAATCCCTGCTTCCCTCTGCGAAGGGCCTATCTATTTACTTTTATGTTGAGTCATCACCCTCTTATTAAGAAGCACCAGCTGGAGAGCACTGCTGTCGTTTGCATCCATTACTATTAATTTATATTGAGTATGACTATGACTGGATCTCTTTTACCATGAATTACAATGTTTAGTCAGTCCTTGATCTTTAAAGGTGCTCTGCATTTATGTTTTGCGGTCTTAGAAAGGGCTAGCGAGATACCATCTTGTTATATCATATTATGATTGTTTTGAGAAAGTGTTGTCATCCGATATTTATTATTATTGCTCGCTAGTTGATTATGCCATTGATATGAGTAAACATGAGACCTAAATGTTATTGTGAATATGGTTAGTTCATAATCTTTGCTGAAAACTTGAATGATGGCTTTACATATTTACAACAACAAGAGCAAACAGAGTTTGTAAAAGTTTGTCTTTATCACTTTCAGTTTATCAACTGAATTGCTTGAGGACAAGCAAAGGTTTAAGCTTGGGGGAGTTGATACGTCTCTGTCGTATCTACTTTTCCAAACACTTTTGCCCTTGTTTTGGACTCTATGATTTGAATGGAACTAACCCGGACTGACGTTGTTTTCAGAAGAATTGCCATGGTGTAATTTTTGTGCAGAAACAAAAGTCCTCAGAATGACCTGAAACTTCACGGAGATTATTTTTGGAAATAATAAAAAATATTGGCGAAAGAATCAAGGCCAGGGGGCCCACACCCTTTCCACGAGGGTGGGAGCCGTGCCTGCCCCCCCCCCCCCCCAGGGCGCGCCCTCCTGCCTCATGGGCCCCCTGGAGCTCCACCGAACTCAACTCCAACTCTATATATTCGTGTTCGGGGATAAAAAAATCAGAGAGAAGGATTCGTCGCGTTTTACGATACGGAGCCACCGCCAAGCCCTAAACTCTCTCGGGAGGGCTGATCTGGAGTCCGTTCGGGGCTCCGGAGAGGGGAATCCATCACCATCGTCATCATCAACCATCCTCCATCACCAATTTCATGATGCTCACCGTCGTGCGTGAGTAATTCCATCGTAGCTTGCTGCACGGTGATGGGTTGGATGAGATTTATCATGTAATCGAGTTAGTTTTGTTAGGGTTTGATCCCTAGTATCCACTATGTTCTGAGACTGATGTTGCTATGACTTTGCTATGCTTAATGCACTAGGGCCCGAGTGCCATGATTTCAGATCTGAACCTATTATGTTTTCATGAATATATGTGAGTTGTTGTCTATCTTGCAAGTCTATAGTCGCCTACTATGTGTTATGATCCGGCAACCCCGAAGTGACAATAATGGGGACCACTCCCGGTGATGGCCGTAGTTTGAGGAGTTCATGTATTCACTATGTGTTAATGCTTTGGTCCGGTACTCTATTAAAAGGAGGCCTTAATATCCCTTAGTTTCAATAGGACCCGCTGCCACGGAGGGTAGGACAAAAGATGTCATGCAAGTTCTTTTCCATAAGCATGTATGACTATATTCGGAATACATGCCTACATTACATTGATGAATTGGAGCTAGTTCTTTGTCACGCTATGTTATGACTGTTACGTGATGAACCGCATCCGGCATAATTCTCCATCACCGATCCAATGCCTACGAGCTTTTCACATATTGTTCTTCGCTTATTTACGTTTCCGTTGCTACTGTTACAATCACTACAAAACCCAAAAATATTACTTTTGCTACAGTTACCGTTACTATCATACTACTTTGCTACTAAATACTTTGCTGTAGATATTAAGTCATCCAGGTGTGGTTGAATTGACAACTCAACTGCTAATACTTGAGAATATTCTTTGGCCCCCCTTGTGTCGAATCAATAAATTTGGGTTGAATACTCTACCCTCGAAAACGGTTGCGATCCCCTATACTTGTGGGTTATCAGACAACACGGTTGATGTAGTCATACGTCTTCACGATCCAACCGATCCTAGCACCGAAGGTACGACACCTCCGCGATCTGCACACGTTCAGCTCAGTGACGTCCCGCGAACTCTAGATCCAGCTGAGGTCAAGTGAGAGTTTCATCAGCACGATGGCGTGGTGACGGTGATGATGAAGCTACCGGCACAGGGCTTCGCCTAAGCACTTCAACGATATGACCGAGGTGGAAATCTATGGAGGGGGGCACCGCACACGGCTAAGACAACTGTCAACTTGTGTGTCTATGGGGTGCCCCCTCCCCCGTATATAAAGGAGTGGAGGAGGGGGAGGGCCGGCCCTGTTGGAAATATGCCCTAGAGGCAATAATAAATTAGTTATTATTATATTTCCTTGTTCACGATAATCGTTTATTATCCATGCTATAATTGTATTGATAGGAAACTCAGTTACATGTGTGGGTACATAGACAACACCATGTCCCTAGTAAGCCTCTATTGACTAGCTCGTTGATCAACAGATGGTTACAGTTTCCTAACCATGGACATTCGATGTCATTGATAACGGGATCACATCATTAGTAGAATGATGTGATGGACAAGACCCAATACTAAGCCTAGCACAAAGATCGTAGTTCGTATGCTAAAGCTTTTCTAATGTCAAGTATCTTTTCCTTAGACCATGAGATTGTGCAACTCCGGATACCGTAGGAATGCTTTGGTGTACCAAACGTCACAACGTAATCGGGTGACTATAAAGGTGCACTACAGGTATCTCCGAAAGTGTCTTGGGTTGGCACGAATCGAGACTGGATTTGTCACTCCGTAAACGGAGAGGTATCTCTGGGCCCACTCGGTAGGACATCATCATAATGTGCACAATGTGACCAAGGGGTTGATCACGGGATGATGTGTTACGGAACGAGTAAAGAGACTTGCCGGTAACGAGATTGAACAAGGTATCGGGATACCGACGATCGAATCTCGGCAAGTATAATACCGCTAGACAAAGGGAATTGTATACGGATCAATTGAGTCCTTGACATCGTGGTTCATCCGATGAGATCATCGTGGAACATGTGGGAGCCAACATGGGTATCCAGATCTCGCTGTTGGTTATTGACCGGAGAACGTCTCGGTCATGTCTACATGTCTCCCGAACCCGTAGGGTCTACACACTTAAGGTTCGATGACGCTAGGGTTATAAAGGAAGTTTGTATGTGGTTACCGAATGTTGTTTGGAGTCCCGGATGAGATCCCGGATGTCACGAGGAGTTCCGGAATGGTCCGGAGGTAAAGATTTATATATGGAAAGTTGTTGTTCGGGTTCCGGGAAAAGTTCGGGTTTTTTCGGTATTGTACCGGGAAGCTTCCAGAAGGTTCCGGAGGATTCCGGAGGGGTCCGGAGGTCCGGAAATAGTTCCACCACGTCCAATACAGTAGAATGGGCTGTAGGGGGGGCGCCCTAGCCTTAATGGGCCAGGGGCACCAACCCCACAAGGCCCATGCGCATGGGAGGGGGAAACCCTAAGGGGAGGGCCTCCACTTGACTTGGGAGGCACTCCTCCCTCTTGGCCGCCCCCAAGTCCCATCTAGGGCTGGCCGCACCCCTTGGGGTGGAAACCCTAAAGGGGCGCAGCCCCCTTTCCCTATATATACTTGAGGTTTTGGGCTGCCCAACAGACATGAGAACTTCTCCTCTTGGTGCAGCCCTGCGCCTCCTCCTCCTCCTCTCCCTTGGTGCTTGGCGAAGCCCTCGGGATTGCCACGCCTCCACCACCACCACGCCGCTGTGTTGCTGCTGGATGGAGTCTTCTCAACCTCTCCTCTCTCCTTGCTGGATCAAGGCATGGGAGACGCCACCGGGCTGTACGTGTGTTGAACGCGGAGGTGCCGTCTGCTCGCACTAGGATCTCCGGTGATTTGAATCACGACGAGTACGACTCCATCAACCCGTTCACATGAACGCTTCCGCTTAGCGATCTACAAGGGTATGTAGATGCACTCTCCTTCCCTCGTTGCTAGTTTCTCCATAGATAGATCTTGGTGACACGAGGAAAATTTTGAATTTCTGCCACGCTCCCCAACAAAGGCATCATGAGCTAGGTCTATTGCGTAGATTCTTTGCACGAGTAGAACACAAAGTAGTTGTGGGTGTTGATGTTGTTCAATATGCTTACCGTTACTAGTCCAATCTTGTTTCGACGGTATTGTGGGATGAAGCGGCCCGGACCGACCTTACACGCATTTCTTACGTGAGACAGGTTCCACCGATCGACATGCACTTGGTGCATAAGGTGGCTAGCGGTGCCGCTCTCCCACTTTAGTCGGAACGGATTCGATGAAAAGGGTCCTTATGAAGGGTAAATAGCAATTGGCATATCACGTTGTGGTTTTATGAGGTAAGAAACGTTTGCTAGAAACCCATAGCAGCCACGTAAAACATGCAAACAACAATTAGAGGACGCCTAACTTGTTTTTGCAGGGTATGCTATGTGATGTGATATGGCCAAGAAGAATGTGATGAATGATATGTGATGTATGAGATTGATCATGTTCTTGTAATAGGATTCACGACTTGCATGTCGATGAGTATGACAACCGGCAGGAGCCATAGGAGTTGTCTTTATTTATTGTATGACCTGCGTGTCATTAAACAACGCCATGTAATTACTTTACTTTATTGCTAACCGTAGCCATAGTAGTAGAAGTAATAGTTGGCGAGACAACTTCATGAGGACACGATGATGGAGATCATGATGATGGAGATCATGGTGTCATGCGGTGACGATGATGATCATGGAGCCCCAAGATGGAGATCAAAGGAGCAAAATGATATTGGCCATATCATGTCACTATATAATTGCATGTGATGTTTATTATGTTTATGCATCTTGTTTACTTAGAACGACGGTAGTAAATAAGATGATCCTTACACAAATTTCAAGAAGTGTTCTCCCCGACCGTGCACCGTTGCTACAGTTCGTCGCTTCTAAGCACCACGTGATGATCGGTGTGATGGATTCTTACGCTCACATACAACGGTGTAAGACAGATTTACACAGCAAAAACACTTGGGGTTAACTTGACGAGCCTAGCATGTGCAGACATGGCCTCGAACACGGAGACCGAAAGGTCGAGCATGAGTCGATAGTAGATACGATCAACATGAAGATGTTCACCGATGATGACTAGTCCGTCTCACGTGATGATCGGACACGGCCTAGTTGACTCGGATCATGTAATCACTTAGATGACCAGAGGGATGTCTATCGAGTGGGAGTTCATGAGATGAACTTAATTATCCTGAACATAGTCAAGAGATCTTTGCAAATTATGTCGTGAGCTCGCGCTTTAGTTCCACTGCTTAGATATGTTCCTAGAGAAAATATAGTTGAAAGTTGAAAGTAGCGATTATCCGGACAGAGAAAGCTTATGTCCTTAATGCACCGCCAGTGTGCTGAACCCCAAACGTCGCTTGTGGATGTTGCAAACATCGGACATACACGCTTTGATAACTACGTGATAGTTCAGTTAAACGGTTTAGAGTTGAGGCACCAAGACGCTTTTTTAAACGTCACGGAACATATGAGATGTTTCAAGGCTGAAATTGGGATTTCAGGCTCGTGCCCACGCCAAGAGGTATAAGACCTCCGACGATTGTCTTAGCCTGCAAACTAAGGGAGAAAAGCTCAATCGTTGAGCTTGTGCTCAATTGTCCAAGTGCAACAATCACTTGAACCGAAAGGGAGTTGATCTTCCGATGAGATAGTGATGTTTCTCCAAAGTCATTGCCACCAAGCTGCTAGAGCTTCGTGATGAACTATAACATATCAGGGATAGATATGATGATCCTTGAAGTATTCGCGATGTTTGACACCACGAAAGTAGAAATCAAGAAGGAGCATCAATTGTTGATGGTTGGTGAAACCACTAGTTTCAAGAAGGGCAAGGGCAAGAAGGGACACTTCATGAAACGGCAAATCAGTTGCTGCTCCAGTGAAGAAACCCAAGGTTGAACCCAAAGCCGAGACTAAGTGCTTCTGTAATAAGGGGAACCGCTACTGGAACAGAATTACCCTAGATACTTGGTAGATGAGAAGGCTGGAAAGGTCGATAGAAGTATATTGGATATACATTATGTTAATGTGTACTTTACTAGTACTCCTAGTAGCACCAGGGTATTAAGATACCGGTTCGGTTGCTAAGTGTTAGTCACTCGAAATAAAAGAGCTACGGAATAAACGGAGACTAGCTAAAGGTGAGTCGACGATATGTGTTGAAGTGTTTCCAAGTTTGATTTGATCAAACATCGACGCTCCCTCTACCATCAAGATTAGTATTAAACCTGAATAATTGTCATTTGGTGATTGCGTTGAGCATAGACATGATTGGATTATGTCTATCGCAATATGGTTATTCATTTAAGGAGAATAATGATTACTCTATTTATTTGAATAATACCTTCAATGGTCTTGCACCTAAAGGAATGGTTTATTGAATCTCGATCGTAGTGATACACATTTTCATGCCAAAAGATATAAGATAGTAATGATAGTACCACTTACTTGTGGCACTGCCATGTAAGTCATATTGGTGTAAACGCATGAAGAAGCTCCATGTTGATGGATCTTTGGACTCACTCGCTTTTGAAAAGTTTGAGACATGCTAACCATGTCTATTGGTCTATACGCATGAAGAAACTCCATGCAGATGGATCGCTTGGACTCACTTGATTTTGAATCACTTGAGATATGCAAATCATACCACATGGGCAAGATGACTAAAAGCCTCGTTTTCAGTAAAATGGAACATGATAGCAACTTGTTGGAAGTAACACATTTTGATGTGTGCAGTCCAATGAGTTTGAGGCATGCAAAGATGAATATCGTTATGTTCGACTTCACAGATGATTCGAGTAGATGTTGAGTATATTTACTTGATGAAACACAAGTCTGAATTATTGAATGGTTCAAGTAATTTCAGAGTGAAGTTTAAGATCTTCGTGACAAGAGGATAGAATGTCTATGATATGATCATAGAGATGAATATCTGAGTTACGAGTTTTGGCACACAATTAAGACATTGTGGAAATTGTTTCACAACTAATACCGCCTGGAACACCATAATTTGATGGTGTGTCCGAACATCATAGGTGCACCCTATTAGATATGGTGCGTACCATGATGTCTCTTATCGAATTACCACTATCGTTCATGGGTTAGGCACTAGAGACAACCGCACTCACTTTAATGGGGCACCACGTAATTCCGTTGAGACGACACCGTTTGGAGAAACTTAAGTTGTCGTTTCTTAAAGGTTTGGGGCTATGACGCTTATGTGGAAAAGTTTCCGGTTGATAAGCTCGAACCCAAAGCGGATAAAATGCATCTTCATAGGACACCCAAAACAGTTGGGTATACCTCCTATCTCAGATCCGGAAGCAAAAGTAATTGTTTCTTGAATCGGGTCCTTTATCGAGGAAAAGTTCGTCTCGAAAAGTTGAGTGGGAGGATGGTGGAGACTTGATGAGGTTACTGAACCGTCACTTCAACTAGTGTGTAGCAGGGCACAGGAAGTTGTTCCCGTGGCACCTACACCAATTGAAGTCGAAGGTTATGATAGTGATCATGAAGTTTTGGATCAAGTCACTACCGCACCTCGTGAGGGTGACAAGGATGCGCATCGCTTGAGTGGTACGGTGATCCTGTCTTGAAGGTCATGTTGCTAGACAACAATGAACCTACGAGCTATGGAGAAGCGATGGTGGGCCCAAAATTCCGACAAATGGTTAGAAGCCATGAAATCCGAGATAGGATCCATGTATCATAACAAAGCATGGACTTTGGTGGACTTGCCCGATGATCGGCAAGCCATTGAAATAAATGGATCTTTAAGAAGAAGACGGACGTGGACGGTAATGTCACCGTCTATGAAGCTCGACTTGTGGCAAAGAGTTTTTCACAAGTTCAAGAAGTTGACTACGATGAGATTTTCTCATCCGTAGCGATGCTTAAGTCCGTCGGAATCATGTTGGCATTTGCTGCATTTATGAAATCTGGCAAATGGATGTCAAAACGAGTTTCCTTACCAGTTTTCGTAAGGAAAGGTTGTATGTGATACAATCAGAAAGTTTTGTCGATCCTAAGGATGCTAAAAGGTATGCTGGCTCCAGCGATCCTTTCTAAGGACTGGAGTAAGCATCTCGGAGTTGGAATGTGCACTTTGATGAGATGATCAAAGATTTTGGGTTTATACAAACTTTATGAGAAACTTGTATTTCCAAAGAAGTGAGTGGGAGCACTATAGAATTTCTGATGAGTATATGTTGTTGACATATTGATGATCAGAAATGATGTAGAATTTTCTCTAAAGCATATAGGGTTATTTGAAAAGTGTTTTCAAGTGAAAACCTGGATTAAGCTACTTGAACATTGAGCATCAAGATCTATGAGGATAGATCAAAAACTCTCAATAGTACTTTCAAATGAGCACATACCTTCACATAATCTTGAAAGTGTTCAAGATGGATCAGTCAAAGAAGGAGTTCTTGCCTGAGTTGTAAGGTATGAAGTTAAGAGTTAAAAGCTCGACCACGGCAGAAAAGAGAGAAAGGACGAAGGTCGTCCCCTATGCTTCAGACATAGGCTCTATAGTATGCTATGCTGTGTACCGCACCGAAGTGTGGCTTGCCATGAGTCACTATAGGGTACAAGAATGATCCAGAATGGATCATTGGACAGCGGTCAAAATTGTCCTTGGAGTAAATAAGGACATGTTTCTCGATTATGGAGGTGATAAAGAGTTCGGCGTAAAGGGTTACGCTAATGCAAGCTTTAACACCTATCCGAAAGTGACTCGAGTAGCAAACCGGATACGATAGTGGAGCAACCATTTGGAATAGCTTCAAGTGGAGCGTGGAAGCAACATTTACAATATGACATAGAGAACTGCGAAGTACATACGGATCTGAATACTGCAGACCCGTTGACTAAAACTTCTCTTACAAGCAAAACATGATCAATCCCTAGAACTCATTGAGACTTAATCACATGGTGATGTGAACTAGTTTAAGACACTAGTAGACTCTTTGGATGTTGGTCACATGGCGATGTGACCTATCACTGTTGATCACATGGCGATGTGAACTAGATTATTAAATCTAGTGCAAGTGGGAGACTGTTGGAAATATGCCCTAGAGGCAATAATAAATTAGTTATTATTATATTTCCTTGTTCACGATAATCGTTTATTATCCATGCTATAATTGTATTGATAGGAAACTCAGTTACATGTGTGGGTACATAGACAACACCGTGTCCCTAGTAAGCCTCTATTGACTAGCTCGTTGATCAACAGATGGTTACAGTTTCCTAACCATGGACATTGGATGTCATTGATAACGGGATCACATCATTAGTAGAATGATGTGATGGACAAGACCCAATACTAAGCCTAGCACAAAGATCGTAGTTCGTATGCTAAAGCTTTTCTAATGTCAAGTATCTTTTCCTTAGACCATGAGATTGTGCAACTCCGGATACCGTAGGAATGCTTTGGTGTACCAAACGTCACAACGAATCGGGTGACTATAAAGGTGCACTAAAGGTATCTCCGAAAGTGTCATTGGGTTGGCACGAATCGAGATCGGATTTGTCACTCCGTAAACGGAGAGGTATCTGGGCCCACTCGGTAGGACATCATCATAATGTGCACAATGTGACCAAGGGGTTGATCACGGATGATGTGTTACGGAACGAGTAAAGAGACTTGCGGTAACGAGATTGAACAAGGTATCGGGATACCGACGATCGAATCTCGGCAAGTACAATACCGCTAGACAAAGGGAATTGTATACGGATCAATTGAGTCCTTGACATCGTGGTTCATCCGATGAGATCATCGTGGAACATGTGGGAGCCAACATGGGTATCCAGATCCGCTGTTGGTTATTGACCGAGAACGCCTCGGTCATGTCTACATGTCTCCCAACCCGTAGGGTCTACACACTTAAGGTTCGATGACACTAGGGTTATAAAGGAAGTTTGTATGTGGTTACCGAATGTTGTTGAGTCCGGATGAGATCCCGGACGTCACGAGGAGTTCCGGAATGGTCCGGAGGTAAAGATTTATATATGGAAAGTTGTTGTTCGGGTTCCGGAAAAGTTCGGGTTTTTTCAGATTGTACGGAAGCTTCGGAAGGTTCCGGAGGATTCCGGAGGGGTCCGAAGGTCCGGAAATAGTTCCACCACGTCCAATATAGTATCATGGGCTGTAGGGGGGCGCCCTAGCCTTAATGGGCCAGGGGCACCAACCCCACAAGGCCCATGCGCATGGGAGGGGGGAAACCCTAAGGGGGAGGGCCTCCACTTGACTTGGGAGGCACTCCTCCCCCTCTTGGCCGGCCCCCAAGTCCCATCTAGGGCTGGCCGCACCCCTTGGGGTGGGAAACCCTAAAGGGGGCGCAGCCCCCCTTTCCCCCTATATATACTTGAGGTTTTGGGCTACCCAACAGACATGAGAACTTCTCCTCTTGGTGCAGCCCTGCCTCTCCTCCTCCTCCTCTCCCTTGGTGCTTGGCGAAGCCCCTGGGATTGCCACGCCTCCACCACCACCACGCCGTTGTGTTGCTGCTGGATGGAGTCTTCCTCAACCTCTCCTCTCTCCTTGCTGGATCAAGGCATGGGAGACGCCACCGGCTGTACGTGTGTTGAACGCGGAGGTGCCGTCTGCTCGCACTAGGATCTCCGTGATTTGAATCACGACGAGCACGACTCCATCAACCCTGCTCACATGAACGCTTCCGCTTAGCGATCTACAAGGGTATGTAGATGCACTCTCCTTCCCTCGTTGCTAGTTTCTCCATAGATAGATCTTGGTGACACGTAGGAAAATTGTGAATTTCTGTTACGTTCCCCAACAGGCCCTCTATGGCGCGCCCTGGGAGGAGTCCTACTCCCACCGGGAGTAGGATTCCCCCCTTTCCCTAGTTGGAGTAGGAGAGAAGGAAGAAGGAGAGAGGGAGAAGGAAAGGGGGGCGCCGCCCCCCCCCCCTCCCTAGTCCAATTCGGACCCAAGGGGGAGGGGGCATGCGGCCTGCCCTGGCCGCCCCTCTCTCTCTCCACTAAAGCCCATTAGGGCCCATATACTGCCCGGGGGGTTCCAGTAACCCCCCGGTACTCCAGTAAATGCCCGAACTCACCCGGAACCATTCTGATGTCCAAACATAGTCATCCAATATATCGATCTTTATGTCTCAACAATTTCGAGACTCCTCGTCATGTCCGTGATCATATCCGGGACTCCGAACAACCTTCAGTACATCAAAACACATCAACTCATAATTCTGATCGTCACCAAACGTTAAGCGTGCGGACCCTATGGGTTTGAGAACTATGTAGACATGACCGAGACTCATCTCCGGTCAATAACCAATAGCGGAACCTGGATGCTCATATTGGTTCCTACATATTCTACGAAGATCTTTATCGGTCAAACCGCACAACAACATATGTAGTTCCCTTTGTCATCGGTATGTTACTTGCCCGAGATTCGATCGTCGGTATCTCAATACCTAGTTCAATATCGTTACCGGCAAGTCTCTTTACTCGTTTCGTGATGCATCATCCCGCAACTAACTCATTAGTCACAATGCTTGCAAGGCTTATAGTGATGTGCATTACCGAGAGGGCCCAGATATACCTCTCCGATACTCGGAGTGACAAATCCTAATCTCGATCTATGCCAACTCAACGAACACCATCGGAGACACCTATAGAGCATTTTTATAATCACCCAGTTACGTTGTGACGTTTGATAGCACACTAAGTGTTCCTCCGGTATTCAAGAGTTGCATAATCTTAGAGTCATAGGAACATGTATAAGTCATGAAGAAAGCAATAGCAACAAACTAAACGATCATAGTGCTAAGCTAATGGATGGTTCTTGTCAATCACATCATTCTCTAATTATGTGATCCTGTTCATCAAATGACAACTCATGTCTATGGCTAGGAAACTTAACCATCTCTGATTAACGAGCTAGTCAAGTAGAGGCATACTAGTGACACTCTGTTTGTCTATGTATTCACACATGTACTAAGTTTCCGGTTAATACAATTCTAGCATGAATAATAAACATTTATCATGATATAAGGAAATATAATAACAACTTTATTATTGCCTCTAGGGCATATTTCCTTCAGTCTCCAACTTGCACTAGAGTCAATAATCTAGTTTACATCGTCATGTGATTTCACACCAATAGTTCACATCTTTATGTGATTAGTTCACATCTCCATGTGACTAATACCCAAAGGGTTTACTAGAGTCAATAATCTAGTTCACATCGCTATGTGATTAACACCCAAAGAGTGATCATGTTTTGCTTGTGAGAAAATTTTAGTCAACGGGTCTGCCACATTCAGAGCCATATGTATTTTGCAAATTTTCTATGTCTACGATTCTCTGCACAGAGCTACTCTAGCTAATCGCTCCCACTTTCAATATGTATCTAGATCGAGACTTAGAGTCATCTAGATCAGTGTCAAAGCTTGCATCGACATAACTCTTTACGATGAACTCTTTGTCACCTCCATAACCAAGAAACATTTCCTTTTTCCACAAAGGATAATTTTGACAGTTGTTCAGTGATCCACTCCTGGATCACTATTGTACCCTCTTGCCAAACTCGTGGTGAGGTATACAATAGGTCTGGTACACAGCATAGCATACTTTATAGAACATATGGCTGAGGCATAGGGAATGACTTTCATTCTCTTTCTATTTTATGCCGTGGTCGTGTTTTGAGTCTTACTCAACTTTACACCTTGCAATACAGGCAAGAACTCCTTTGACTGTTCCATTTTGAACTACTTCAAAAATCTTGTCAAGGTATGTACTCATTGAAAAATCTTATCAAGCGTCTTGATCTATCTCTATAGATTTTGATGCCTAATATGTAAGCAGCTTCACCGAGGTCTTTCTTTGAAAAACTCCTTTCAAACACTCCTTTATGCTTTCCAGAAAATTCTACATCATTTCCAATCAACAATATGTCATTCACATATACTTATCAGAAAGGTTGTAGTGCTCCCACTCACTTTTTGTAAATACAGGTTTCACCGCTAGTCTGTATAAAACTATATGCTTTGATCAACTTATCAAAGCGTATATTCCAACTCCGAGATAATTGCACTAGTCCATAGATGGATCGCTGGAGCTTGCACACTTTGCTAGCACCTTTAGGATTGATGACAAAACCTACTTGTTGCATCATATACAAATCCCACGGTGGGCGCCAACTGTCGTGGAGTTGTCACGGCAGATGTCCTCATGAAAGGACTTAGTCGCAGGGCCATCGTACGGGTTACCTAGAGGGGTTAATGCGGTCTCAAGACACGGAATTATACTGGTTCGCCCTTCGATGAAGGTAAAGACCTACGCCCAGTTGTGGTTGATTGATATGATTCGCGACTAGGAGCAATAGCTTTGCCTTGGCCTCGAATCTCCTGTCTTTAACTCGCCACCGGTCGCCCCTTATATACACGGGTTAACGCCTCGCCAAGCTTACGTAATCCCAATCCGCTCATAAAGGAGTCCGGTTTGGTCTCTCCTTTCTTGACTTACAATACAAGTTACAGATAGGACGGTTTACATGTATGGATCTTAATTCCTTCGGGCTCCTGTGCCTCCATATGGGCCTCGATTACGACGAGGGTAAACCGGCCCCTCCGGGGCGGTTCACACTCCGTAGCTGTATCCTCAACAGAATGTAGTTTTGACATCCATTTGCTAGATTTAATAAAATGTGGCAATTGCTAACATGATTCGGACAAACTTAAGCATCGCTACGAGTGAGAAAATCTTATCATGGTCAACACCTTGAAATTGTCAAAAACTTTTTGCGACAATTTGAGCTTTGTAGATAGTAACACTACTATCAGCATCCGTATTCCTCTTGAAGATCCATTTATTCTCAATGGCTCGCCGATCATCGGGCAAGTCAATCAAAGTCCATACTTTGTTCTCATACATGGATCCCATCTCAGATTTCATGGCCTCAATAAACTTTCGCAGAATCTGGTCTCATCATCGCTTCCTCATAGTTCGTAGGTTTGTCATGGTCAAGTAACATGACCTCCAGAACAGGATTACCGTACCACTCTGGTGCGGATCTTACTCTGGTTGACCTACCAGGTTCGGTAGTAACTTGATAAAAAGTTTCATGATCATCATCATTAGCTTCCTCACTAATTGGTGTAGGAATCACTGGAACTGATTTCTGTGATGAACTACTTTCCAATAAGGGAGCAAGTACAATTACCTCATCAAGTTCTACTTCCCTACCACTCACTTCTTTCGAGAGAAACTCCTTCTCTAGAAAGGATCCACTCTTAGCAACAAAGATCTTGCCTTCGGATCTGTGATAGAAGGTGTACCCAACAGTTTCTTTTGGGTATCCTATGAAGACACACTTCTTCGATTTGGGGGGTTTGAGCTTATCAGGTTGAAACTTTTCCACATAAGCATCGCAACCCCAAACTTTAAGAAACGACAGCTTAGGTTTCTTGCTAAACCACAGTTCATACGGTGTCGTTTCAACGGATTTTAGACGGTGCCCTATTTAACGTGAATGCAGCTGTCTCTAATGCATAACCCCAAAACGATAGTGTTAATTTGGTAAGAGACATCATAGACTGCACCATATCTAATAAAGTACGGTTATGACGTTCGGACACACCATTACGCTGTGGTGTTCCAGGTGGCGTGAGTTGCGAAACTATTCCACATTGTTTCAAATGAAGACCAAACTCGTAACTCAAATATTCGTCTCCACAATCAGGTCGTAGAAACTTTATTTTCTTGTTATGATGATTTTCCACTTCACTCTGAAATTCTTTGAACTTTTCAAATGTTTCAGACTTATGTTTCATCAAGTAGATATACCCATATCTGCTCAAATCATCTGTGAAGGTCAGAAAATAATGATACCCGCCGCGAGCCTCAACACTCATTGGACCACACACATCAGTATGTATTATTTCCAACAAGTCTTTTGCTCGCTCCATTGTTCCGGAGAACGGCGTCTTAGTCATCTTGCCCATGAGGCATGGTTCACAAGCATCAAGTGATTCATAATCAAGTGATTCCGAAAGCCCATAAGCATGGAGTTTCTTCATGTGCTTTACACCAATATGACCTAAACGGCAGTGCCACGAATAAGTTGCACTATCATTATTAACTTTGCATCTTTTGGCATCAATATTATGTGTATCACTGTGATCGAGATTCAGTAAACCATTTACATTGGATATAAGACCATAGAAGGTTTTATTCATGTAAACAGAACAACAATTATTCTCTTACTTAAATGAATAACCATATCACAATAAACATGATCCAATCATATTTATGCTTAACGCAAACACCAAACAACATTTATTTAGTTCCAATACTAACCCCGAAGGAAAAAAGGAGTGTGTGATGGTGATCTTATCAACCTTGGAATCACTTCCAACACACATCATCACCTCGCCCTTAACTACTCTATATTTATTTTGCAACTCTCGTTTCGAGTTACTACTCTTAGCAACTGAACCAGTATCAAATACCGAGGGGTTGCTATAAACACTAATAAAGTACACATCAATAACATGTATATCAAATATACCTTTGTTCACTTTGCCATCCTTCTTATCCGCCAAGTATCTAGGGCAGTTCCACTTCCAGTGACCATTACCTTTGCAGTAGAAGCACTCAGTTTCAGGCTTGGGTCTAGCTTTGGGCTTCTTCATGGGAGTGGAAACTTGCTTGCCATTCTTCTTGAAGTTCCCTTTCTTTCCCTTGCCCTTTTACTTGAAACTAGTGGTCTTCTCAACTATCAACACTTGATGCTTTTCTTGATTTCTATCTTCGCCGATTTCAGCATCGCGAAGTGCTCAGGGAATTATTTTCGTCATCCCTTGCATATTATAGTTCATCACGAAGTTCTAGTAACTTGGTGATTGTGACTAGAGAACTCTGTCAATCACTATCTTATCTGGAATAGCTCCCACTTGATTCAAGCGATTGTAGTACTCAGACATTCTGAGTACATGCTCACTGGTTGAGCATTCTCCTCCATCTTGTAGGCAAAATACTTGTCAGAGGTCTCATACCTCTCGACTCGGGCATGAGTCTGAAATACCAATTTCAGTTCTTGGAACATCTCATATGCTCCATGGCATTCAAAACATTTTTGAAGTCCCAGTTCAAAGCCGTAAAGCATGGTGCACTAAACTATCAAGTAGTCATCATCTCAAGCTTTGCCAACATTCATAACGTCTGCATCTGCTCCTGCAACAGGTTCGTCACCTAGTGGTGCATCAAGGACATAATACTTTTGTGCAGTAGTGAGGATAATCCTTGGATCACGGACCTAGTCCACATCATTGCTACTATCATCTTTCAACTTAGTTTTCTCTAGGAACATATCAAAAATAAAATAAAATAGGGGAGCTATACGTGAGCTATTGATTTACAACATAGATATGCAAATTCTATCAGGACTAAGATCATGATAAATTAAAGTTCGATTAATCATATTACTTAAGAACTCCCACTTAGATAGACATCCCTCTAATCATCTAAGTGATCACGTGATCCATATCAACTAAACCATGTTCGGTCATCACGTGAGATGGAGTAGTTTTCAATGGTGAACACCACTATGTTGATCATATCTACTATATGATTCACGCTCGACCTTTCGGTCTCAGTGTTCCGAGGCCATATCTGCATATGCTAGGCTCATCAAGTTTAACCCGAGTATTCTGCGTGTACAAAACTAGCTTGCACCCATTGTATGTGAATGTAGAGCTTATCACACCCGATCATCACGTGGTTTCTCGGCACGACGAACTGTCGCAATGGTGCATACTCAGGGAGAACACTTATACATTGAAATTTAGTGAGAGATCATCTTATAATGCTACTGCCGTACTAAGAAAAATAAGATGCATAAAAGATAAACATCACATGCAATCAATATAAGTGATATGATATGGCCATCATCATCTTGTGCCTTTGATCTCCATCTCCAAAGCATCGTCATGATCACCATCTTCACCGGCTTGGCACATTGATCTCCATCGAAGCATCGTTGCCGTCTCGCCAACTATTGCTTCTACGACTATCGCTACCGCTTAGTGATAAAGTAAAGCAATTACATGGCAATTGCATTTCATACAATAAAGTGACAACCATATGGCTCCTGCCAATTGCCGATAACTATTAAAAAACATGATCATCTCATACATCAATTTATATATCATCACGTCTTGACCATATCACATCACAGCAAGCCCTGCAAAAACAAGTTAGACATCATCTACTTAGTTGTTGCAAATTTTACGTGGCTGCTACAGGCTTAGCAAGAACCGTTCTTACCTACGCATCAAAAACCACAATGATTTTTCGTCAAGTGTGTTGTTTTAACCTTCAACAAGGAACAGGCGTAGTCACACTCGATTCAACTAAAGTTGGAGAGACAAACACCCACTAGCCACCTGTGTGCGAAGCACGGCGGTAGAACCAGTCTCATGAACGCAGTCATGTAATGTCGGTCTGGGCCGCTTCATCCAACAATACCGCCGAATCAAAGTATGACATGTTGGTAAGCAGTATGACTATTATCGCCCACAACTCTTTGTGTTCTACTCATGCATATAACATCTACGCATAGACCTGGCTCGGATGCCACTGTTGGGGAACGCAGTAATTTCAAAAAAAAAATCCTACGCACACGCAAGATCCATCTAGGTGATGCATAGCAATGAGAGGGGAGAGTGTTGTCCATGTACCCTCGTAGACCGTAAGCGGAAGCGTTATGACAACGTGGTTGATGTAGTCGTACGTCTTCATGATCCGGCCGATCCTAGCACCGAAGGTACGGCACCTCCGCGATCTACACACGTTCAGCTCGATGACGTCCCGTGAACTCTATATCCAGCTGAGGTCGAGGGAGAGTTTCGTCAGAACGACGGCGTGGTGACGGTGATGATGAAGCTACCGGCACAGGGCTTCGCCTAAGCACTACAACGATATGACCGAGGTGGAAATCTGTGGAGGGGGCACCGCACACGGCTAAGACAATTGTCAACTTGTGTGTCTATGAGGTGCCCCCCTCCCTCGTATATAAAGGAGTGGAGGAGGGGGGGCCGGCCCTCTGTGGCGTGCCCGGGGAGGAGTCCTACTCCCACCGGGAGTAGGATTCCCCCCTTTCCCTAGTTGGAGTAGGAGAGAAGGAAGGAGGAGAGAGGGAGAAGTAAAGGGGGGCGCCGCCCCTCCTCCCTAGTCCAATTTGGACCCAAGGGGGAGGGGCGCGGCATGCCCTGGCCACCCCTCTCTCTCTCCACTAAAGCCCATTAGGGCCCATATACTCCCCTGGGGGTTCCAGTAACCCCCCGATACTTCAGTAAATGCCCGAACTCACCCAGAACCATTCTGATGTCCAAACATAGTCATCCAATATATCGATCTTTATTTCTCGACCATTTCGAGACTCCTCGTCATGTCCATGATCATATTCGGGACTCCAAACAACCTTTGGTACATCAAAACACGTAAACTCATAATACCGATCGTCACCGAACGTTAAGCGTGCGGACACTACGGGTTCAAGAACTATATAGACATGACAGAGACTCATCTCCGGTCGATAACCAATAGCGGAACCTGGATGCTCATATTGGTTCCTACATATTCTACGAAGATCTTTATCGGTCAAATCGCACAACAACATACGTAGTTCCCTTTGTCATCGGTATGTTACTTGCCCGAGATTCGACCGTCGGTATCTCAATACCTAGTTCCATCTCGTTACCGGCAAGTCTCTTTACTCGTTCCGTAATGCATCATCCCACAATTAAATCATTAGTCACAATGCTTGCAAGGCTTATAGTGATGTGCATTACCGAGAGGGCCCAGAGATACCTCTCTGATACTCTGAGTGACAAATCCTAATCTCGATCTATGCCAACTAAACAAACACCATCGGAGACACCTGTAGAGCATTTTTATAATCACCCAGTTATGTTGCGACGTTTGATAGCACACTAAGTGTTCCTCCGGTATTCGGGAGTTGCATAATCTCAGAGTCATAGGAACATGTATAAGTCATGAAGAAAGCAATAGCAAAAAACTAAACGTTCATAGTCTTAAGCTAATGGATGGGTCTTGTCAATCACATCATTCTCTAATGATGTGATCCCGTTCATCAAATGAAAACTGATGTTTATGGCTAGGAAACTTAACCATCTTTGATTAACGGGCTAGTCAAGTAGAGGCATACTAGTGACACTATGTTTGTCTATGTATTCACACATGTACTAAGTTTCCGGTTAATACAATTCTAGCATGAATAATAAACATTTATCATGATATAAGGAAATATAAATAACAACTTTATTATTGCCTCTAGGGCATATTTCCTTCATCAGCGACTCCAGCCTCTCAAGCCTCTTCATGATGCCCGACACGTGCTCGACGGCTCAGGGTGGACACGGTCTGGTCCCTGATCGAGTCGCCACTTGGACCGGCGGACCGAACCAACCACCCAACGGTCCCCTTTTTTGCACCAGACCAGCCAGGTAAAATATCGGTCTGGACTGGACAAACACTACTGACGACAAGGTGGTGATCGTGGTGTCGACGAGAGACGGCTACAGGCGCTAATTAGAAGGAGTGATGGAGGGGAAAGGGGTTGTGGCTCACGGCAAACTCGATGGAGGTGTCAAGGGGGCAAGAACGATGATGTAATCGATAATGAACAATGGTGGCCGGAGTCAGGGAAGGAGGACCATGGCGTCAAATTTCGGACGAATCCGACTGATTCCTTACGCGGGGAAGGATATCTTGGGGTGGTGGAGCTCATGGGCGCAGTGGTTATTCATGGGGAGGCCAACAACCACGTTAGCCAGGGGCTGGTGTCGTGCGTGCATGTGTGCTCGAGGGTCTGATAGGGACATGGGTGGAGCCGATGGCGACGCAGGAGAATAGGGGAGACATCGACGACTAGGAGAACTGGAGTGTGCGAGGAGCCGGTGGTGGTGCAAGAGAATAGGGGATGTGGCGTGGCGACGAGGGCGAGGGCAAGGAGACTTCGTGCGTGACCTGGTATTTTTTTACTTTTTTAGCAAAACGTGAATCGGTGTGTGCGTTTTAGTGGGGTAGGTCATAAACAAGAGCCTGGGAGGGGGTTCTCCTATAGGGCGCCTTCAGCGCCAGGAATGTGAGTCAGCACTCACCCATGCCTCCAAGTGGGCCACGGCCCAGCAGAGTTTAATCCTCGCTCGATCGCTCGCTCTGCTGCTTGCTAAACAACAGCTATTTTTTTTCTTTTTTGTTTCATCAGTCAACTGTTGACTGGTCAATCCTTGAATTTAAAAAATCTCAAAAATCCAATTTTTAATAAAATCATGAATTCAAAAATGTTCATGTATTTTTTTAAAAAAATGGAAATTTAAAAATTTCATCAATTTTGAAAAAAAACATGAATTTGAAAAAAATCATCAATTTGAAAAAAGTTGACTAATTTTATAAATAAGAAAAGAAAATGAAGAAAGAAGAACCGATGAAAAAACATGTATGTAATCACACCACGTGAGGTGGTCGGGTGGTTATCGGGTCGATCTCTGAACTCAGGAAAAAAAAGTAAAATGGGCAAGCCCAGCATGACGAGGGTGTGTGCGCCGTTAGAAAATAATGAATAAATGGGCGGACGCTGATGAAGTCATGTACCTAGGGTAGGGTTATGGACCTGTCCAAGGTGCCCTCCCCAAGGACATCTCCTGAAGAAAACACCTTTCAGTCGACCTGGAAGGATTCCACTCGACGGACCTGAAGACACTCGACCGTCAGCTAACCGCTCGACCGCCAGAAGATCTACAGCCAGTCTGCACGCAAACGGTCGGTCATTAAGTGGCTTTATGGCCATCATAGCACTTTATGTAGGACGTTACTAGTAACTCCCTATCTTAATGTACCTTAATCCCTGCATAACTGAGGGCGGGAGGGGTCTGGCGAACTCTATATAAGCCACCCTCCTCTCAGGTAAAGGGTTCGCACTCGTAACTCAGACGCACATAATACAATCGACCGCCTCCGGCCCGAGACGAGGGCTATTACTTCCTCCGAGAAGGGCCTGAACTCGTAAACATCTTGCGTACACAACTACTCCATAGCTAGGATCTTGCCTCTCCATACCTACCCCCCATTCTACTGTCAGACTTAGAACCACGACACTTGGCGCCCACCATGGGGCAGGTGTCTTAGCGACTTGTTGGAGAAGTTGCGGTTTTTCTGATCTCATTCATCATGGTTTCAGGTGGAGTTTTGGTTGAGGGCCGCGAGATCCGCCTCGCGGCGCCACGCTCATCGCCGACGACTCCGCTTAGTTGTAGGAGGCTCCACTCGACGTTGACGCTCTCCCGTCCGCTGGGCAACGCGACTTCGCGTGTGCGTCTGGGGCCCTCCTCGTGACAGCCGCCGACCCAAGATCGGTCGGCTCTCGTGTCGCCCTCCTCCCAGCTCTCTCGCGCGCAAGCGCCCGGTCGGTCGAGGCTTCAACGATGGGTGAGGTACGCGGTGGCCCGCCACGGCCACTCCCCAAGTCGCGCAATCAAGCCCGACGATCTCTCTACGGCCTGTTCGCCTGCCGACCGCTCCGCAGAGATCTGATCCGAAAAGCGATAGCAGCGATCCAGCGGCGGAGGTTCTGATGGTCGACGGACCACGTAGTCCTCCTGGTTTCCCCCGCGCTGAAGGAGGCCTTGGCGGAGGCGAGCCGCCGCAGGTTCACGAAGAGTACTAGCCCGAGCCCCTCACTTCGCTGCAGAGGGAGGAGCTTCGCCGCGTAACATGGATGCGCTTCACACTCCTATCATTGGAGAAACCCCGAGGCCCGTGCCTTAGAAGATGCGCTGCTTAATAATCTTGGCTGAGCGCACTCGATCGAAAATCTCCAAATGAGTGCTCGATTTAACGAGCGCAACAACGGGTCTCATCGCCCGCCGACGCCAACTCTTTCCACAACCGACTCGGTATACCGAACTCCCATTCAGAATCTAGCAGCTGCAGCCCGTATAGCGTAGTCCATTCAACCTTCCCAATCGGAGGCTGGTAGAGGCTTACTCAGATTAGAGATTTGCTCCGCAGCAGGAGATCAAAATTCAGTTGTATCGCGAAGTCATGAACAGATTCACAGAGATCCGCTGCTGCGAATACAGTCCGGCCGGCACATAGCCCAAGATCACCCCGAGGCGTGAGGGACATGGAGGCCGGCGTGATCAGTATGAGGACCGATTCGATCGTGATGATCGACGTCGAGTGCCCACTCCTCCCATTAGGGGTGGGTCATATGCGCCGACAAAGAAGATGATGACGCTAGCACGGTGTTGGGCGAAGGATTCCAGTCGACCCCAGGGAACCAGGCTTTGATGCGAGATCCGTCATCGTTCAAGGTCTGGTCGACAGGAACAGAGCTAACCGAGAAGGCCATGACAGAAATGCGCCCATCAGCAGCAGAGTCCACGTCTCAGGACCAGAGTGTTTTAGCAGAGCCATCAGAGCCGCGGTGATTCCTCCCAACTTCAGGTTGGTGACTGGAGTTAGTAAGTTCACTGGTGAGTCCAAGTCGGATACTTGGCTTGAAGACTACCGAGTGGCTGTTCAGATCGGCGGCGGCAACGATGAAGTGGCCATGAAACACCTGCCTCTTATGTTGGAGGGCTCAGCCAGAGCGTGGTTGAATCAGTTAGCACCCAGCAGCATTTACACTTGGGAAGATCTCGCCCGAGTGTTTGTCAGGACATTTGAAGGAACTTGCAAGCGGCCAGCAGGATGGACAGAGTTGCAGTCATGTGTGCAGAAGTCGAATGAAACTCTAAGGGATTACATCCAGAGATGGATCACTTTGCACTACACAGTAGAGAATGTATCTGATCATCAGGCAGTCTGTGCCTTCAAGGAAGGCGTTAAGAACAGAGAGTTGAGTTTGAAATTCGGTCGGACCGGAGATATGACCCTGAGTCGAATGATGGAGATTGCCACCAAGTACACCAATGGTGAAGAAGAGGATCGGCTCCGGAGTGGCAAGTACAAGTCAGCCGCTAATGAAACCGGGGAGGGAACTCCAATGGAAATGTAGCGGAAAGCCGAGCCAGCTGCTCTCGGAGAAGCCTTGGCCGTGACTCGTGGAAGTTCAAGGGGAAACCTAAGGGCCTTGGAACCCCAAGAAAGTGAAAGACCAAGATGAAAATGATGTGTTGGACTTGCCATGTCACATTCACACGAAGAAAGATGAAGAGGGTAAACTCATTTACCCAAAGCATACCACTCAACAAAGGTCGGCTCTTGATTCAAGAGTTCCAGGAAGCAGCCCAAGGACAAGGAGAAGGAGTCGAACAAAGTTGAGGACAAGGAAGATAGTGACGGTGGATACCCCTGGTCAATTCCACTGATGATTTTTGCCGACGTTGAAAGCAAAAGTCGATTGAAAGTTATCAACCGAGAAGTGAATATGGTCGCCCGGCGACACCCGCTTATCTGAAATGGTCGCAGACCGCCATCACGCTCGACCGGCCCGATCACCCGACACACATAGCCACCCCGGGAGGCAAGTTGCCAGGTGGTCGACCCACCGTCAAGGCACTCGACTAACTAAGGTTTTGATGGATGGTGGCAGTGGCCTGAACATATTGTATGCAGAGATGTTGAAAGGGATGGGCATTCCGATGTCCAGACTCAGCACCAGCAACATGAGCTTCCATGGAGTCATTCCTAGAAAGAAGGCTGAGTCACTCGGCCAAATTGCTCTCGATGTGGTTTTTGGTGACTACAAGAATTTCCGTAAGGAAAAGTTGACCTTTGAGGTCGTGGATTTCCAGAGCGCTTATCACGCTATCCTGGGGAGGCCGGCATATGCACGTTTCATGGCTCGACCATGTTATGTATACCTCAAACTAAAGATGCCAGGTCCCAAAGGTGTGATCACTGTCACTGGCAATCGGAAGAAAGCAGAAGAGTGTTTTCAGAAAGGCTCTAAGATCGCTGATGCTCAGATGGCAGCGGTAGAGCTGCAAGAGTACCAGAAAACTGCAGACCCGAGTGATTTATTGCGAGCCAAGAAGCCCGCCACGGAGTCAGCGTTTCAGTCGTCCGGGGAGACGAAACCGATTCATATTCACCCGACTGATCCCAATGCTGCTCTGACTCACATCTCAACAACACTCGACTCCAAATAGGAAGAAGCGCTCATCCAGTTCCTCCGTGAGAACTGGGACATCTTCGCATGGAAGCCTCACGACATGCCGGGTGTTCCTGTGGGACTGGCTGAGCATCGCCTATGAGTCGACTCAAAAGTTAAACCTGTCAAAGAACATCTTCGACGGTCCACCGCCCGTAAGAGAAAGGCCATTGGCGAGGAGGTGTCTCGGCTCTTAGCAGCAGAGTTTATCCGAGAGATTTACCACCCGAGTGGCTCGCCAATGTTGTCATGGTCCCTAAGAAGGACAAGTCACTTCGCATGTGCATCGACTTCAAACATATCAATCGGCCTGCCCGAAGATCATTTTCCTCTCCCCAGATCGACCAAATAGTCGACTCGATCATGGATGTGAGCAGTTGTCTTTCTTAGACGCCTATTCTGGTACCATCAGATCCGGCTCAGATGGACCCGACGAGATCAAAACAGCTTTCATCACTCCATTCGGTGCTTCGTTATGTCACCATGCCATTCGCCTCAAGAATGTCGGAGCCACGCTCATGAGGATGATTCGAAGTGTTTACTCACCAAATCAGTCTGAATGTGGAAGCATACATGGATGACATTGTGGTCAAGTCACGGAAAGGTTCCGACCTGTTGACCGACCTTGCTGAAACATTTGCCAATCTCAGGAGGTATGATATCGCTTAATCCATCAAAGTGCACATTCGAGTTCCCGGCGGAAAGTTACTCGCTTTCTCGCTTCCAATGAGGAATCGACGGCAACCCGTAAAAAGTTGGCACTATATCCAATGAAACGCCTGCATGCGGTGCATGATGTCCGAAGCTTATCGGATGCTTGGCCGCTTTAAGTCGATTCATCTCTCGCCTCGGTGAGAAGGCATTGCCTCTTTACCAACCGATGAAGAAGTCGACAAGTTCGAGTGGACTCGAAGTTGATGTAGCGCTTGCAGAGCTCAAAGCTCGCGCCCACCCACCGGTGGTTGCTGCCCCAATCAGCAAGGAGCCGTTGCTGCTTTACATTGCAGCCATAGGACAAGTCTTCAATACAGTACTTACTACGAAAGGAAGAGGAAGGAAAGGCCTTCAAAGTTCAGCTACCAAAGATATTATCTTTCGAAGTATTAACCCCATCAAAGCAAAGATACCCTCATTATCAGAAGCTTGTGTATGGGATTTATATGACAGCGAAGAAGGTTTCTCATGTTGGGGAACGTAGTAATTTCAAAAAAAATCCTACGCACACGCAAGATCATGGTGATGCATAGCAACGAGAGGGGAGAGTGTGTCCACGCACCCTGAGACCAAAAGCGAAGCGTTATGACAACGCTGTTGATGTAGTCGACGCCTTCACGATCCGACCGATCCAAGTACCGAACGACGGCACCTCCGTGTTATGCACACGCTCAGCTCGATGACGATCCCCAACTCCGATCCAGCAGGGTGTCGGGATGAGTTCCGCCATCACGACGGGCGGGTGACGATGATGATGCTTTATCGCGCAGGCTTCGCCTAAACTCCGCGACGATATGACCGAGGTGGAATATGGTGGAGGGGGCACCGACACGGCTAAGGAACGATCCATAGATCAACTTGTGTGTCCTGGGTGCCCCTGCCTCAGATATAAAGGAGCAAAGGGGGTGCGGCCGCCCTAGGAGGAGGCGCTGAGGAGTCCTACTCCCACCGAGTAGGACTCCCCTTCCTAGTTGGATTAGGACTTGGGGAGGGAAGAGAGGGGCGCCTTCCTTGTCCTATTCGGACTAGGGGGGAGGGGGCGCACAGCCTGCCCTGGTGTAACACCCGGATGATTAATGAACAGTAAACACCCCGGTTACTGTGCCAAACCTCTCTTTGATTCGAACCCGTTCTAAAACAAAAATCAAAACAAAAGCAAAGATAAAAGGTTTCAAAAACAAAGACTAAAAATGTTCGGGGTTGTCTAAAATAGCTAACCTAATTATGGTGGGTGCACTAATTTTGTAAAATGCTCTGCATTTTAAATAAACTAAAAACAGAAAAGGAAAAGAAAAGAAAAGAAAACAAGAAAAGAGGGGAGGGAAACCCTTGGCCCATTCCCCCGCCCATTCCCCCCCCACTTGGCCCCTCCCCGCCCATTCCCCCGCCCGCCCAAAGAGCCGCTTATCCCCAACCCCCGGCCGAACCCTAGCCGCCCTCCTCCCCCCCACGCCCCACCCTCCCCGCCTCGCCTCGATCTGATCGGGCGAGGCCCCGACCGAGACCCCTGTCACGCCCACCTGCCTCGCGGCCCCCGCCGCCCCACCGCCCCGACCTCCCTCCTCCTCCACACCCCTAAGCACGAGCACTACGCTGGTCGACCCCACCCTCCGCCTCCCCGCCGACCGAAGCACGCTACCCCAACCGCCTCGCCGGTCGCCACCGCCTCCACCGAGCCGCCTCCCTAGTCCCCACGCACTCTCGACGTGAGCTCCTCCTCTCCCCTTTCCTCTCTGCACTTGGGCCGACCACGACCCGGGCCGCCTGCCACGTCCCGCTGCCGCCATGGTCACAGACGACGCGGCTGCCGCCTATGGAGCGCCGCCTCCCTCTCGCCCTCTCCTCCCCCCTCGCTTGTCGCCGGTCGGCCTGCCGCCGGGCCCCGACCTCCGTGAGCTCCTCCTCTCCCCTTACTCCCTCGCTGCCCGGCCTCCTACCACGGCCCCGCCAGGTTGCTGCTGCCGCCACGGCCGCCAGACACCCATGTCCAGCCCTCCTCCTCGCCTCGCCGCCGACCCCGGGCCCCCCTGCACCACGCCCCTCTGTCGGGCCCGAACCCCACCACCTCGTCGCCTCGGCCCGGGCACGGCCGGTGGGTGCTGGTCAAGTGCCCCGGCTTTGCCTTTTGGCCTCGGCGCCTGCCCTCAATGGCCTCGGTTCGGCTCCGCCAAGACGGCCTAGGGCCACGCCTGCTTGGCCTCTGGTTAATGACATGGGGCCCCACCCCCCAAAGAACGATTTTTATTATAACAGGATTAAAAATAAAATGATAATGAATTAAAACTAATTAATTAATTAATTAATTAATTAAGTAATTAATTAATCTAATTAATTCTGATTAATTAACCTAATTAACTAATGTTAATTAACTCGATTAGGTTAATTAGATATTAGAGAATGACATGCGGACCCAATTCGTCGTGGTTGACTGCTGATGTCAAGATGACATCATGCCGATGTCATAAATGCATTTTCGAAATTAATTAAATAATTAATTAAATTCCGTAAATTAATAAAATCTTTTAAAATCATATCTTTTAACCGTAATCCGGATTAAAATATTTTCAACATGAAAGTTGCTCGTAATCGAGCGAGACTAATCCGGATAAGCAATCCGCTCGCCCACCACACACCCCTAACCTATCGAACTCGCAAACTTTCCTCTCCGATTCATCCGATCGATCGACGTCCGAACCGGAAAACTTCCTGATGTTTTCCCCTAACCAAGACTTCATACCACGTTAGGGCACGCCTAGCATCGCTTGACATGTCATGCATCGATATGCATCTGCTTACTTTGTATTCATTGTTTCTTCCCTCTTCTCTCCAGTAGACTACGAGACCGACGCCGCACCTGGCGGTTCGACCACGGTGTTGATTTAATTCTCTCTCTTGCCGAGCAACTGTGCAAGCCCCCTTGATCACCAGATATCGCTTACTCTTATCTACACCGCTTGCATTAGAGTAGCATAGCATGTTACTGTTTTTTGATACTCCTATACCGCTGCATAGCCTCGCCCTTGTAACTTCGTTGTTACCTTACCGCAATCCTATATGCTTAGTATAGGATGCTAGTACTTTCATCTATGGCCCTACTTTCTTGTCCGTCCGCCGTATATATTATCGGGCCGTGATCACTCGGGAGTTGATCACGGTATATACTATATATTTATACATGATACATGTGGAGACTAAAGTCGGGTCGGCCGATGGAGCACCCGCGAGTGGATCTTTGAGGCGGAGCGACAGGCAGGTTGAGACCGCCTAGAGAGAGGTGGGCTCGCCATGTTCGGGCGCTCATGTTACTTAACACGCTTAACGAGGTCTTGGTATTTGATCCGGTTGGCTACGAGCTTATACGCACTAACCATCTACGCGGGAGTAGTTATGGGTATCCCCGCCGTGGTATCACCGGCATTTCAGACGTCACGACGAGCGCGCGCTACGGATTGACTGAACGCCATTGGCTAGGTCTCGCTCCGCCACAGACGAACGTGTGTGTGTGCTCGTATGGGCCTGCACTTCAGGCGCTTAGGTTTAGACCGCATGTTGGCCTCTCTCACAGCCTAGGTGGGCTGCGACGTGTTGATATTCCGCGCCGGCATGACCCAGAAAGTGTGTCCGCCAAATGGGATCAAGCGTGCTTTGGGTAAGATGGTGCACCCCGCAGGAAGTTAATCTATTCGATAGCCGTGATCTTCGTAACAGGACGACTTGGAGTTGTACCTTGAGCTTATGACAACTAGAACCGGATACTTGTTAAAACACACCTTCCAAGTGCCGATATAACCGTGGTCGCCTCGCCGTGGTTATGAGCAGGGATTGCCGGTAGGATTATTGCTATATGATGTTACTTGAGGACTTCCGTTGTCCTCTTCTCGTCTGTGCAAGACTGTGTCCGTAAGTTTAGTCTTCGTTAAGACTAGCTACCCCTCTTATTCGGCATTCTGCAGCTCAGTCCATCGATATGGCCTTTACACATATATCCATGCATATGTAGTGTAGCTCTTGCTTTGTAGTACTTTGGATGAGTACTCACGGTTGCCTTGTTCCCCTTTTCCCTACTCTACTCGATTGCTGCAACTGCACGATGGAGCCAGGAGCCGACGCCACCGCCTATGACGACTACTACTGGAGGTGCCTACTACTACGCAGCAGCCCGCCGACGATTTACACCAGAGTAACCTAGGAGGATCTGTGCAGAGGCCCGCTCCTCTTCGATCTCAGATCCCAGCTTTGTGCTAGCCATCTTATGGCACCTTGTTTAACTTATGTCCGTGACTCAGATATTGTTGCTTCCACGACTCGCCTATGATCGAGCACTTGTATTCGAGCCCTCGAGGCCCTCGGCTTGTATTATGATGCTTGTATGACTTATTTTATTTGTAGAGTTGTGTTGTGATATCTTCCCATGATTCCTCGATCTTGATCGCATACATTTGCGCATGATTAGTGTACGATTGAATCGGGCGCCACAAGTTGGTATCGAGCCGATCGCCTCGTAGGAATCCCCTTCCACACTCCTTGGTCAAGTCGAGTCTAGACATTGCAAAACTTTTACTAACTTGGCTGTGTGCCTTACGGGCCCACGCCGCCATCGGGTGGTACTAGGATCTTTTACTCCTCGACCTTTACTCGACTCAACTCTCTTCTACTCGGGTTAAACGATTTTACTAACTATCACTAGGATCCCGTGACCGCATTCACCCCAAAGTTGGATATAGCCTAAGTTGTTTTGGAATTGTATTTGAGCAATTTCCACACCGCATTTGACTCCTTTGAAACGCCTTTGTTTTCAGATGGAACCCACGAGGCAGGTCGGCGCCACACGACGGCCATTGGTGCTCGGGATCACTCGCGTGCTAGCCGAGATGATGACCTATCCGGTTATCGCCGCACCCCGAGTACACCGCCTATGAGGAGTACCAGACTATAACCAGGAGCAGATGCCGCCATCGCCCACCTCTACTCTCGGGAGTACGAGTCCACTCATCGGCTGCACACCGCACATGGTGTTGGAGTGACTATTGATATGGCAGTCCACGATGTCTGCTTATGCTGCTCGACACGCCTTCGCAAGTAGTATCGAGAGTTGGACACCTCCCCTTCGTGCACATTGCTATCGCTATTCGATGTTGGTGAGGAGGGTTACTACATCGCTGCCTACACCATCGTTACCAGAGAGCTCTTCCACCATCGTAACTTTGTTCGCATGTCGATGGGCTGGATCGAGCTAACCGAGCTTTTCGCCACGAAGTTGTACATCACCCGTCAAGCACCTCTACTGTGCTCGACGCTGATGCACCCTTTGTCCGATCCGAGAGCTGCCGATTCGCGATCTACCCAGCCAGACCGTGATGCCCTGTGGTCGGTTGGCTACGACGGGAGGCTACTCTCCCGACTTGGCCCTTTCTCGCCACCGGACGCCGGATTCAGCACCGTGAGTATCCGCGCCCCTGTGTCACCGACGTGGAGGACTACTCGCTGCCAAGACTACCAGCTTTCAAAGCAGCTATCTCCAGCGTACTGCGTGGGACTGATGTAGACTTGCTTGTTAGTGTTTGATGTATTCGCCATGAGCTCTGCGTGCCGCCTATGATGTAGTAGTCTATCTATTGGACTCTATGTATCGAACTCTATGCATGATTCCTTTTGTAAGATATGCCAACTACTATGTAGTTCCCATCATGCTGCTTTCATTATGCATGTTTCATCATGAATGATTCCTGCCTCTTGCTTAATTTCTCAAATGCTGAACTACCCTCGTTATATAATAGCAGGATGGTTAGGCCAGCAGGTCGTGGTCGTGGTGCCAACTTCCCACCACCGCCGAGTACATGGCTGGTATGATCCAACAGCTCGAGATGAATCGCCACCATGGAGAATATGATGGCTCAGCCTCGCCCAATATGAACCAGCACCCAAACGGAACAACTCTACAGGATTTCATACGCCTGAACCCCAAAGATGTACCGCAGCTCAACCCAGCCATCGGATGTCGATGATCGGCTCCGTGACATCACCTATGAGATGGAGTCTCGCTGATGTAGCCCCGCCAGCTATGTCACCTTTGCTTCCTTCTTCAAGGGACCCGCAGCTCAATGGTGGGACAGCCACAGCGCATTTCGCCAGCTTGGAACACTCATCACCGCCGACTTCCAGTTGCCTTCCGTGCCCGCTTCATCCTCAAGGGGTCATGGACCGAAGAAGCGTGAATTCGCAACCTCACCCAAGGCAACAAGACTGTTGAAGCCTATCAACAGAGTTCCTGGACTTGTCTCGCTATGTCAAGAGGATATTGCAACCGATGCACGCAGACAGAGAAGTTCCGTGACGGTCTTCAAGTCGACATCAAGCTCGCACTCTAGTGCACGACTTTGCTGATTTCGCCACCTTGGTGAACAAAGCTATCAATGTCAAACTGGTCTCGCAGGAATACCAGAGCTCTAACAGCGCAACTGCGACACGGGTTCATCTTCGGCCCGCCCTCGCAAGCGCAAGATATGGATTCCCAACAGCATGTACCACCAATGCATCTCGCTCCAAAGCGAACTATGCTACACCTCGCCTCGCTTACAACTACAGCCAAGCTTCCAGCTCCACCACCCCAAGCTCCTGCTCCCACTCCCAATAATGGCTTATGCTTCAAAGGACAGCCAGGCACTGCATAGAGAATGCAACCGTAACTGTAATCAATCGCCCTTCCAAAGAGCTGGCCCGGAAACACCTGTAACCGCGAACAACACCGGCAAGTCTTATGGGCAAGCTCAGCCAACCACGTTGATCTGAACGAAGCTCAAGACCAGCCTGCCATCGTGATGGGTACACTCAGAAATTCAGTACCTGATCTGTTTTATTCGATTCAGAGCATCGATTCATTCATGTCTCAAGACTTTGCATACAAGCACGACGTTATGTGAAGAGATGAACTCTTCGGTAGTGGTAAAACCCCATTGGGACAATGTCAAACCTCCATGGTTGGCGCCGACGCCCCGTGGAAATCAAGGGCTGGAATTCTATGCTCCCCATTATCCTCAAGACGCCTAACATCGACCTCATTTTGGGGATGGATTGTTGAAAGCGATACGCGCCAATCGCTTGCGCCACTAAGACCGCCCATCTGCTACACCCTTCGATGAAATAGTAAGCTACAATGCTCGCTCGTTCAAGATGCCGAGGCAAGGCTCTATGCATTGAATGCATTGAACGCCGCACCCTCGAGGGAATTGAAAACATTCCCTGCTGCTTATGCATTTCCAAGACGCTCTTTCCTCAAGAACTTCTAGGATTCCCTCGCTAGAGCTGTCGAATTCGCCATCGACTTGAAACCAGTGCACCACTCCTATAGCCAAGCGACCCTACAAGATGCCGCCGATGAACTCCTTGAGCTAAAGGAGGAAATCGACAAATCTCTTCAAAGCGGCTTCATTCGCCCAAGTTGCTCACCTTGGGGAGCACCTTCTCTTTGTCAAGAAGAAGGATGGGACAAACCGATTGGTCCAAGACTACCGCCCTATAAATCAAGCTACCATTCGTAATAAGTATCCTCTTCCTCGGATCAATGATCTTTATGATCAACTGGCTGGTTCGCCGTTGTTCTCAAACTCGACTTGAGGTTGGGTTACCACCAGATCCGTGTTCGTGAGGAGGATATCCCCAAGACCGCATTCGTGACTCGTTATGGTTCTTACGAGTACACCGTCATGTCTTTCGCTTAACCAATGCTCCATCCACCTTCTCTCACCGATGAACTATATATTCATGGATTACCTCGACAAGTTCGTGGTGGTTTATCCGATGATATCCTGATCTTTTCCAAGAATGAAGAAGAACATGCTGAACATCTTCGCCTTGTGCCGAAAAGCTACGAGAGCATCAACTCTATGCCAAGTTCTCCAAATGTGAATTCTGGCTTCCCAAGTAACCTATCTTGGGCATGTCATTTCTAAGGATGGTATTGCCGCCAACCCCGAAAGAGTTCAGGCCATTCTCGATTGACTCCTCCAAGAACGCATAAGTCGAAGTTTTTTCGGTCTCGCCATGCTATTGCCGCCGATTCGCCGAGAACTTCTCCAAGATTGCCGTGCCTCCGACTAACCTGCTGTATAAGGGCGCCAAATTCCAATGGATGATAAATGTCGTGAAAGTTTCCAGCACTCAAAGACAAGTTGACTTCTGCCCAAAGGCTAGCTCCTCCCGATACTAAGAAGGACTTCACATTTATCGCGACGCTTCGTCAAGGTTTAGGCGGTGTCCTAATGCAAGAGCGCAAAGTGGTTGCTTATGCCTCTCGACAGTTGCGCCTCACGAGGAGAACTACCCAGTTCATGACCTCGAACTTGCTGCCGCCATTCATGCACTAAAGCAAAGGGCGACATTACCTTCTCGTAATCGCTGCAAGATCTTCACCGACCACCAAAGTCTGAAGTATGTTTACTCAGCCAGACCTGAACCTCCGCTGCCAGAGATGGATGGAGACTGCAGCACTTTGATTTGGGTATTTCCTATACGCCATGCAAGGCTAATGTAATGGCTGATGCCTTGAGCCGCAAGTCTTATTGCAACCACCTTCAGGTTCACAAAGTTCAGCCCCCACTTGTTGAAGAATTCAGAAAGCTGAACCTCCATATTGTTCCTCCGGGTGCACTCGCTCCCCCTCCTCCGGAGTTCCGCAAGATGAATCTCCGTGTTGTTCCTCAGGTTCCTTTATACCGGGCTGTTGAACCCGATCTCGTGGGCACCATAAAGACAATGCAGGATTTGACTCAAGTCTACAAGATTAAACAAGACATCAAGAAAGGAAATCCTCATCCTTCACTATTGCCGATGATGGCGCCTTTGTACTTCAAAGGCCGCCTAGTGGTGCCGTAAGAAGGAAAACCTGAATATGACTCGTAAGGTTATGAAAGAAGCTCATGATACGCCTCTATGTATCCATCCCGGCAGTACAAAGATGTATCAAGACATTCACGAGATTCGTGGTCTAATATGAAGCAAGACATTGCTCGCTATGTTTCGAGTGTGACGCTTGCCGTCAGATCAAAGCAGAACATCAAAGGCCTGCCGGAACTCGCAACCTATCTCTATTCCCGAATGGAAATGGGACCATGTTGAAATGGACTTCGCCACCGGATTTCCCAAATCGCAGAAAGGTAATGATGCTATTCTTGTCGCCATTGACCGCTTTCTAAAGTTGCACATTTTCTCGGCGGTCAAAGAAACGATCATCGCTAGCCAGCTTGCAACTCTCTATATGTCCGAATTGTTTCACTTCACGGTATTCCACCGTTATCGTTCTCGACCGTGGCAGCTTATTCACTTCAAGATTCTCGCAAGTTTTCAAGAAGCTATGGGGACTCATTTATCTTTCAAGATCGCTTTTCATCCGCAGTCTCAAGGGCAAGTTGAACGATCAACCAAATTCTCAAGACATGCTTCGAGCTTGTGTCGCTTCTTCGCAAGAAATGGAGGAATCTCTCCGTATGCTGAGTTCTCTTATAATAATAGCTATCTGCTTAGTCTCAAGATGGCCCCTTCAAGTGTTATATGGACGAAAGTGTCGAACCCTCCGAACTGGTCGAAATCGGGAACGCCCACTCTTCGTCCGGATATTATCCAACATGTCAAGAACAAGTCCGCATTATTCGCGAGAATCTCAAGACCGCTCAACAAGGCTAAAAGAGTAATTATGACCGCCATCACAAGGACATGGTCTATCAACTCGCGAAAAGGCCTATCTTCGCTACACCAATGAAGGGTGCTCACCGCCGGATCAAGGGCGTTAGCGCCGCTATATTGGCCCTTTCACTATTCTCGAAAGGCGGAAAAGTGGCTTATCAATCGGAGCTTCCGTCGAACCTTTCTCGTGTTCACGATGTGTTCCACGGTCCCAACTCCGACGCTGCTTCAAGGACCCAATCCGAGCAAAGGACCATGAAGTGCTCGAATTGCAACAGACCTCTCCTATAAGGAGCATCCGTCCGATTCTCACCAAGTGAACGCCGCACACGCCGTAAGGCATCAAATTCTCAAAGTCCAATGGTCGAATCACTCAAGACGGCCACCGGGAACGCGAGGATCGCTTTCGAGATGAATATCCCGACTCTTTCCTTCTACCTCCTAAATCTCGGACGAGATTTCTTGTAGTGGAGGAGATTTGTAACACCCGGATGACTAATGAACAAGAACACCCGTTACATCGTGCCAAACCTCTCTTTGATTCAACCCGCTCTAAAACAAAAATCAAAACAAAAGCAAAGATAAAAGGTTCCAAAACAAAGACTAAAATGTTCGGGGTTGTCTAAAATAGCTAACCTAATTATGGTGGGGTGCACTAATTTTTGTAAAATGCTCGCATTTTAAATAAACTAAAAATGAAAAAGGAAAAGAAAAGAAAAGAAAACAAGAAAAGAGGGGAGGGAAACCCCTGGCCCATTCCCCCGCCCATTCCCCCCTCCCCACTTGGCCCTCCCCTGGCCCATTCCCCCACCTGGCCCGCCCAGCAGCCGGCCGCTTATCCCCCAACCCCCCTGGCCAACCCTAGCCGCCCCACCTCCCCCCACGCCCCCACCCCTCCCCTGCCTCGCCTAATCTTGATCGGGGCGGAGGCCCCGACCGAGACCCCCCGCCCACCTGCCTCCCAGGCCCCGCCCCGCCGCCACCGCCGCCTCCCTCCTCCCTCCTCCACCCCCTAAGCACGAGCACTACGCTGGTCGACTCCCCGACCCTCCGCCTCCCCGACGCCGGCAAGCACGCCACCCCAACCGCCTCTCGCCGGTCGCCACCGCCTCCACCGAGCCTCCCTAGTCCCCACGCACACTCGACATGAGCTCCCTCCTCTCCCTTTCCCTCTCTCGCTGGGCGCCGACCACGACCTGGGCCGCCACAGCCACGTCCTGCTGCCGCCATGGTCACAGACGACGCTGGCCCAGCCGCCCATGGAGCGCCCCCTGCTCCCTCTCTGCCTCTCTCCCTCCCGAACCGCCTGTCGCCCGGGCCTCCTGCCGCCGCCCCACCTCCGTGAGCTCCCTCCTCCCCCTTACTCTCGCCGCCCGCCCTCCTACCACGGCCCGCCGTGCCGCTGCTCCGCCACTTGTCGCCAGACACCAATGTCACAGCCCCTCCTCCTTCAGGCCTGTCGCCGCGCACCGCCCCTCAGAGCACGCTCTCTGTCGGGCCCGAACCCCACCACCTCCCGCTGGCCACACTGGCGGCGGTGGAGTTGGCCCCGCCCCGCTAGCCTCGGGTTCGGCTCCGCCGGCTCAAGACGGCCATAGGGCTACGCCTGCTTGGCCTCTGGGCCAATGGCATGGGGCCCCACCACCCCCCAAAGAACGATTTTTATTATAACAGGATTAAAATAAAATGATAATGAATTAAAACTAATTAATTAATTAATTGATTAATTAATTAAGTAATTAATTAATCTAATTAATTCTGATTAATTAACCCTAATCACTAATTAACCTAATTAACTAATGTTAATTAACTCGATTAGGTTAATTAGATATTAGAGAATGACATGGGACCCACTGTCAGGTTGACTCACCAACCCCTGTTGATTGATGATGTCAAAGATGACATCATGCCGATGTCATAAATGCATTTTCAAATTAATTAAATAATTAATTAAATTCTAGAAATTAATAAAATCTTTTTAAAATCATATCTTTTAACCGTAATCCGGATTAAAATATTTTCAACATGAAAGTTGCTCGTAACGACGAGACGAATCCGGATAAGGTCCGCTCGCCCACCACACACCCCTAACCTATCGAACCTGCAAACTTTCCTCTCCGATTCATCCGATCGACCGACGTCGAACCGGAAAACTTCCGGATGTTTTCCCCTAACCAAGACTTCTCATACCACGTTAGGGCACGCCTAGCATCGCTTTTGACATGTCATGCATCGATATGCATCTGCTTACTTTGTATTCATTGTTTTTTCCCCTCTCTCTCCAGAGACTACGAGACCGACGCCGAACCGTGGCCTCGACCACGGTGTTGACGACCCTCTCTCTTGCCGTGAGCAACCAGCAAGCCCCTCCCCTTGATCACCAGATATCGCTTACTCTTATCTACATCGCTTGCATTAGAGTAGCATAGCATGTTACTGTTTTTTGATACTCCTATATCGCTGCATAGCCCGTCCTTGTAACTTCTGTTGTTATTTTACCGCAATCCTATATGCTTAGTATAGGATGCTAGTACTTTCATCCGTGGGCCCTACTTTCTTGTCCGTCCGCGTGTATATATTATCGGTCGTGATCACTGGAGTTGATCACGGTATATACTATATATTTATACATGATACATGTGAGACTAAAGTCGGGTCGGCCGATGGAGCACCCGCGAGTGGATCTTTGAGGCGGAGCGACAGGCAGGTTGAGACCGCTTAGGAGAGAGGTGGGCCTGGCCTGTCGGGCGCTCATGTTACTTAACACGCTTAACGAGGTCTTGGTATTTGATCCGGTTGGCTACGAGCTTATACGCACTAACCATCTACGGGAGTAGTTATGGGTATCCCCGCCGTGGTATCACCGGCACTTCAGACGTCAGCCGACGGAGCGGCGCTACCGATTGGACTTGAACGCTCATGGGCTAGGTCTGCTTCGTCACAGACGCAACGCAGTGTGTGTGCTCGTAGGTGATGGGCCTGCACTGCGCGCTTAGGTTTAGACCATGGTTGGCCTCTCTCACAGCCTAGGTGGGGATGCGACGTTGATCTTCCATGCCGGCATGACACAGAAAGTGTGTCCGCCAAATGGGATCAAGCGGCTTTGGTAAGATGGTGCACCGCAGGGAAGTTAATCTATTCGGATAGCCGTGATCTTCGTAACAGGACGACTTGGAGTTGTACCTTGAGCTTATGACAACTAGAACCGGATACTTGTTAAAACACACCTTCCAAGTGCCGATATAACCGTGGTCGCCTCCGCCGTGGTTATGAGCAGGGATTGCTGGTAGGATTATTGCTATATGATGTTACTTGGAGGACTTCCGTTGTCCTCTTCGTCTGTGCAAGACGGTGTCCAAGTTTAGTCTTCTAAGACTAGCTACCCCTCTTATTCTCGGCATTCTCAGCTCACCCATCGATATGGCCTTTACACATATATCCATGCATATGTAGTGTAGTCCTTGCTTATGTAGTACTTTGGATGAGTACTCACGGTTGCCTTGTTCCCTTTTCCCCTACCTCTACTCGATTGCTGCAACTGCACGATGGAGCCCAGAGCCGGACGCCACCGCCTATGACGACTACTACTCCGAGGTGCCTACTACTACAGCAGCCCACCGACGACGATCAGAGTAACTAGGAGGATCCTGCAGTGAGGCATGCTCCTCTTCGATCTCAGATCCCGCTTTGTGCTAGCCATCTTATGGCACCTTGTTTAACTTATGTCCGTACTCAGATATTGTTGCTTCCACGACTCGCCTATGATCGAGCACTTGTATTCGAGCCCTCGAGGCCCCCGGCTTGTATTATGATGCTTGTATGACTTATTTTTATTTGTAGAGTTGTGTTGTGATATCTTCCCGTGAGTCCTCGATCTTGATCGCATACATTTGCGTGCATGATTAGTGTACGATTGAATCGGGGCGCCACACCTGGGCCGCCCTCCTCCTTCTCCCTCATGGCCCACTAAGGCCCATTAACCCCGGAGGTTCCTTGAATTTCGTGTTCCTAAGAAATTGAAAACATTCCCCGCTGCTTACATTTCCAAGACGCCTTTCCTCAAGAACTTTAGGATTCCCCGCTAGAGCCGTCGAATTCGCCATTTGAAACCGTGCACCACACCTATAGCCGTTTAACCTACAAGATGCCGCCGATGAACTCCTTGAGCTAAAGGAGGAAATCGACAAATCTCTTCAAAGCGGCTTCATTCCCAAGTTGCTCACCTTGGGGAGCACCTTCTTTGTCAAGAAGAAGGATGGGACAAACCGATTGGTCCAAGACTACCGCCCCATAAATCAAGCTACCATTCGTAATAAGTATCCTCTTCCGGATCAATGATCTTTATGATCAACCTGGCTGGTTCGCCGTTGTTCTCAAACTCGACTTGAGGTTGGGTTACCACCAGATCCGTTTCGTGAGGAGGATATCCCCAAGACCGCATTCGTGACTCGTTATGGTTCTTACGAGTACAACCATGTCTTTCGCTTAACCAATGCTCCATCCACCTTCTCTCCCTCGATGAACTATATATTCATGGATTACCTCAAAGTTCGTGGTTTTATCGGATGATATCCCGATCTTTTCCAAGAATGAAGAAGAACATGCCAACATCTTCGCCTTTGTGCCGGAAAAGCCACGAGGCATCAACTCCTATGCCAAGTTCTCCAAATGTGAATTTGGCTTCCCGGTAACCTATCTTGGGCATGTCATTTCTAAGGATGGTATTGTCCAACCCCGAAAGAGTTCAGGCCATTCTCGATTGACCCTCCAAGAACGAATAAGTCGGGTTTTTCGGTCTCCCAAATATTGCCCGATTGCCGAGAACTTCTCCAAGATTGCCGGCCTCCGACTAACCTGCTGTATAAGGGCGCCAAATTCCAATGGATGATAAATGTCGGAAAGTTTCCAGCACTCAAAGACAAGTTGACTTCCCCAAAGGTTAGCTCCTCCCGAATTAAGAAGGACTTTCCAATTTATCGCGACGCTTCGCCAAGGTTTAGGCGGTGTCCTAATGCAAGAGCCAGTGGTTGCTTATGCCTCTCGACACTTGCCCTCACGAGGAGAACTACCCAGTTCATGACCTCAACTTGTTCCCGCCATTCATGCACTAAAGGGGCGACATTACCTTTCTTAATCGCTGAAGATCTTCACCGACCACCAAAGTCCAAGTATCTTTACTCACCAGACTGAACCTCCCCGAGATGGATGGAGACTGCGCCACTTTGATTTGGGTATTTCCTATACGCCGTGCAAGGCTAATGTAATGGGATGCCTTGGCCGCAAGTCTTATCGCAACCACCTTCAAGTTCACAAAGTTCAGCCCCACTTGTTGAAGAATTCGAAAGTCAACCTCCATATTGGCCTCCGGCACTCGCCCCTCCTCCGGAGTTCCGCAAGATGAATCTCCGTGTTGTTCCTCAGGTTCCCTTTATACCCGGGTGTTGAACCCGATCTCGTGGGCACCATAAAGACAATGCGGGATTTGACTGGTCTACAAGATTAAACAAGACATCAAGAAAGGAAACCTCTCCTTCACTATTGTTGATGATGGCGCCTTTGTACTTCAAAGGCCTTAGTGGTGCCGTAAGAAGGAAAACCTGAATATGACTCAAGGTTATGAAAGAAGCTCATGATACCCTTCTATGTATCCATCCCGGCAAAGAAAAGATGTATCAAGACATTCACCGAGATTCCGGGGTTTGGGTGACATTGCTCGCTATGTTTCGAAAGTGACGCTTGGTCAGATTGGCAGTAACATCAAAGGCCCGCCGAACTCCGGAACCTATCTCTATTCCCAATGGAAATGGGACCATGTTGAAATGGACTTCCCACCGGATTTCCCAAATCGCAGAAAGGTAATGATGCTATTCTTGTCCTTGACCGCTTTCTAAAGTTGCACATTTTCCGGCGGTCAAAGAAACGATCACTGCTAGCCAGCTTGCAACTCTCTATATGTCCGAAATTGTTTCACTTCACGGTATTCCACCGTTATCGCCTCGACCGGGCAGCTTATTCACTTCAAGATTCGCAAGTTTTCAAGAAGCTATGGGGACTCATTTATCTTTCGACGCTTTTCATCCGCAGTCAAGGGCAAGTTGAACGTTCAACCAAATTCTCAAGACATGCTTCAAGCTTGTGTCGCCTTTTCGCAAGAAATGGAGGAATCTTCCCGATGCTGAGTTCTCTTATAATAATAGCTACGCTTAGTCCAAGATGGCCCCTTCGGTTGTTATATGGAAAAGTTAACCCTCCGAACTGGTCGAAATCGGGAACGCCCACTCTTCGTCCGGATATTATCCAACATGTCAAGAACAAGTCCGCATTATTCGCGAGAATCTCAAGACCGCTCCAAGGCCAAAAAGAGTAATTATGACCGCTATCACAAGGACATGGTCTATCAACCGGGCGAAAAGGCCTATCTTCCGCTACACCAATGAAGGGTGCTCACCCCGGATCAAGGGGCGTTAGCCCGCTATATTGGCCCTTTCACTATTCCGAAAGGCGGAAAAGTGGCTTATCCATCGGAGCTCCGCCAACCTTTCTCGGTTCACGGTGTTCCACGGTCCCAACTCCGACGCCTTCAAGGACCCAACCAGCAAAGGGACCATGAAGTGCTCGAATTGCAACAGACTCTCCTATAAGGAGCATCCGTCCGATTTCACCGTTGAACGCCGCACCCGCCGGGCTTATCAAATTCTCAAAGTCCGTGGTCGAATCACTCAAGACGGGCCACCCGGGAACGCGAGGATCGCCTTTCAGATGAATATCCCGCACTTTTCCTTCTACCTCTTAAATCTCGGACGAGATTTTTGTAGTGGAGGAGATTTGTAACACCTGGATGACTAATGAAAAAGAACACCCTTGCCATCGCCAAACCCTCTTTGATTCAACCCGCTTCTAAAAACAAAAAATCAAAACAAAAGCAAAGATAAAAGGTTCCAAAACAAAGACTAAAATGTTCGGGGTTGTCTAAAATAGCTAACCTAATTATGGTGGGGGTGTAATTTTTGTAAAATGCTCGCATTTTAAATAAACTAAAAATGTAAAAGGAAAAGAAAAGAAAAGAAAACAAGAAAAGAGGGGAGGGAAAACCCCTGGCCCATTCCCCCGCCCATTCCCCTCCCCACTTGGCCCCCTCCCCGGCCCATTCCCCACCCTGGCCCCCCAGAGCCGGCCCCAATCCCCCCAACCCCCTCCAACCCTAACCCCCCCCCCACGCCCCCCACCCTCCCCCTCCCAACTGATCGGGGGGAGGCCCCGACCGAGACCCCCACCGCCACCTGCCTCAAGGCCCCCGCCGCCCCACCCCCCGGACCTCCCTCCTCCCTCCACCCCCTAAACGAGTACGCCCTGGTCGACCCCGAACCCTCCGCCTCCCCGCCGGCAAGCACGCCACCCAACCCCTCCCGGCCCACCGGCCTCCACCGAGCCGCCCTAGTCCCCACGCACTACATGAGCTCCCTCCTTCCCCTTTTCCTTCCCGGGCCAACCACGACCCGGGCCGCCCCAGCCCGCTGGTTACAGACGACGGCTGGCCCGGGGCCCATGGAGCGCTCGCTTCCCTCCGGTTCTCCTTCCCTCCCCGGCTCCCGCCTGGGCCGCCGGCCCCCGACCCCGTGAGCTCCCTCCCTTCCCCCTTGCCGCCCGGCCTTCCTACCACGGCCCCGGGGCCAAGCCCCCACTTGCCAAGACACCTCACAAGCCCTCCTCCTTCAAGGTTGCCGGCACCCGCCCTCGAGCACGCTCTCTGCCGGGCCCGAACCCCACCACCTCCGGGCCTGGCCACTGGCCGGTGGCCACAGGCTGCGGCCCTGCTGGCCCTTGGCTCAAGACGGCCATAGGGGCAGCCTGGGCCTCCAATGGCATGGGGCCCCACCAACCCCCAAAGAACGATTTTATTATAACAATTAAAAATAAAATGATAATGAATTAAAATAATTAATTAATTAATTGATTAATTAATTGTAATTAATTAATCTAATTAATTTGAAATTAACCCTAATCACTAATTAACCTAATTAACTAATGTTAAAACTCGATTAGGTTAATTAGATATTAGAGAATGACATGGGACCCACTGTCAGGTTGACTCACCAACCCCGTTGATCGCCGATGCGATGACATCTATGTCATAAATGCATTTTAAATTAATTAAATTTAATTAAATTCTAGAAATTAATAAAATCTTTTAAAATCATATTTTTAACGTAACCGGATTAAAATATTTTCAACATGAAAGTTGCTCGTAACCATTTGGAAATCCGATAAGCTCCGCTCGGCCCACCACACCCCCTAACCTATCGAACCCGCAAACTTTCCTCTCCGATTCATTCGACCGATCGACGTTCGAACCGGAAAACTTTTGATGTTTTCCCCCAACCAAGCTTCTCATACCACGTTAGGGCACGCCTAGCATCGCTTGGACATGTCATGCATCGATATGCATCTGCTTACTTTGTATTCATTGTTTTTCCCTTCTCCCTAAGACTATTTAGACCGACCTGAACAAGGCTCCGACCACGGTGTTGGACCCTCTCTTGCCAGAGCAACGTGCCCCCCCTTGATCACCAGATATCGCCTTACTTTTTATCTACACCTTGCATTAGAGTAGATAGCATGTTACCGTTTGATACTCCTATATCCGCTGATAGCCTGTCCTTGTAACTTCACAGTTATTTTACCGCAATCCTATATGCTTAGTATAGGATGCTAGTACTTTCATCCGGGCCCTACTTTCGTTCCGGCCTATTAATTATCGGTCGTGATCACGGAGTTGATCACGGGTATATACTATATATTTATACATGATACCGTGGAGACTAAAGCCGGTCGGCCGATGGAGCACCCGCGAGTGGATCTTTGAGGCGGAGCGACAGGCGGTTGAGACCGCGGAGAGAGGTGGGCCTGGCCTCGCTCGGGCGCTCCGGTTACTTAACACGCTTTAACGAGGTCTTGGTATTTGATCCGGTTCACGAAGCTTATACGCACTAACCATCTACGCGGAGAAGTTATGGGTATCCCGCCGGTTCACCAAGACTTCAGACGTCCCGGACGGAGCGGCGCCACGGATTGGACTTAACGCCCTTGGCTAGGTTCTGCTTCCGCCACAGAACGTTAGGTTTAGGGACCCCATGGTTGGGCCCTTCCTCCAGGCCTAGGTGGGGATGCGACCGGTTGATCTTCCGCGCCGGCATGACACAGAAAGTGTGTCCGCCAAATTGATCAAGCGTTTGGTAAGATGGTGCACCCCGCAGGGAAGTTAATCTATTCGGATAGCCGTGATTTCGGTAACAGGAACTTGGAGTTGTACCTTGAGCTTATGACAACTAGAACCGGATACTTGTTAAACACACCTTCCAAGTGCCGACATAACCGTGGTCGCCTCGGTGGTTATGAGGGGGATTGCCTGGTAGGATTATTGCTATATGATGTTACTTGGAGGACTTCCGGTCCCTTCTTCGCCGGCAAGACCGGTGTCCAAGCTTAGTTTCTAAGACTAGCTACCCCCTCTTATTTCGGGCATTCTGCACTACCCACCGATATGGCCTTTAACATATATCCATGCATATGTAGTGAGTCCTGTTTAAGAGTACTTTGGATGAGTACCACGGTTGCCTTGTTCCCCCTTTCCCTACCTCACTGATTGCGCAAACCGACGATGGAGCCCAGGAGCCGGACGCCACCGCCTATGACGACTACTACTGGAGGTGCCACTACTACCGTGGCCCCACGAACGATCAGGAGTAACCCGAGGATCCTTGCAGGAGGCATGCCCTTTCGATTCGATCCCGCTTTGTGCTAGCCATCTTATGGCACCTTGTTTAACTTATGTCCGATCAGATATTGTTGCTTCCACGCTCGCCTATGATCGAAAGCACTTGTATTCGAGCCCTCGAGGCCCCCGGGTTTGTATTATGATGCTTGTATGACTTATTTTTATTTGTAGAGTTGTGTTGTGATATCTTCCGGGAGTCCTCGATCTTGATCGCAACATTTGGCGGATGATTAGTGTACGAAATCGGGGCGCCACACCCGGGCCCTCCCTCCTTTCTCCCTCATGGCCCACTAAGGCCCATTAACCCCGGAGGGTTCCGCAATTTCGTGTTCCTAAGAAAACCCGATTTCACCCGAACTATTAAAGTCCAAATATAGGCTTCCAAAAAATCTTTATGTCTCGACCTTTCGAGACTCCTTGTCTGGTCCGTGATCACATCCAGACTCAACAAACTTCGCACATCAATACTCATAAATCTATCATCGTAACGCCTTACGGGTTCGAGAACTATGTAGACATGACCTAGAACTATTTCCGGTCAATAACCAATAGTGGAACTTTGATGTTCATATTGGTTCCTACATTTTCTACGAAGATCTTTATCGGTCAAAACCGCATAACAACATACGTTGTTCCCTTTGTCATCGGTATGTTATTTGCCCGAGATTCATCGTCGGATCCAATACCTAGTTCAATCTCTTACGGCAAGTCTCTTTACTGCTCCGAATACATCATTTCATAACTAACCCATTAGATACAATGCTTGCAAGGCTTAGGTGATGAGTATTACCGAGAAGGCCCAGAGATACCTCTCCCATAATCGGAGGACAAAACCTAATCTCAATTATGCCAACTCAACATATACTTTTGAGACACCAGAGTACCTTTATAATCACCCAGTTAGCTAGACGTTTGGTAGCACACAAAGTGTTCATTCGTAAACGGAGTTGCATAATCTCATAGTTGCGGAACTTTGTATAAGTCATGAAGAAAGCAATAGCAACATACTAAACGATCAAGTGCTAAGCCAACGGAATGGGTTTGTCAATCACATCATTCTCCAATGATGTGATCCCGTTAATCAAATGACAACTCATGTCTATGGTTAGGAAACATAACCATCTTCGATTAACGAGCCAGTCAAGTAGAGGCATACTAGTGACACTGCTTGTCTATGTATTCACACATTAGTATGTTTCCGTTAATACAATTCTAGCATGAATAATAAACATTTATCATGATATAAGGAAATAAATAATAACTTTATTATTGCCTCTAGGGCATATTTTTCGCCTCCCACTTGCACTAGAGTCAATAATCTAGATTTAAAGAATGATTCTAACACCCATGGAGTCTTGGTGTTGATCATTTTTGCTCGTGAGAGAGGCTTAGTCAACGGGTCTCAAATTCAGATCCGTATGTATCTTGCAAATCTCTATGTCTCCCACTTGACTTGGTCCCGGAATTGAAGGCTCTTGATGTGCTTGGTCCCTTGTGAAATCTGGATTCCTTTGCCAAGGCAATTGCACCAAAGATTGTCACAAAGATCTTCATTGGTCCCGATGCACTAGGTATAACACCTAGATCGGAAATGAACTCCTTCATCCGCACTTTCATTTGTCGCTTCCGCAGCTATGTATCCGCTTCACATGTAGATCCCGCCACGACGCTTTGTTTAGAACTGCACCAACTTACAGCTCCACCGCTTAATAAAATACGATCCGTTTTTATTTAGAATCGTCCGGATCGTGTCAAAGCTTGCATCAACGTAAAACTTTACGCAAGCTCTTTGTCACCTCCATAAACGAGAAACATATCCTTAGTCCTTTTCGGTATTTCAGGATATTCTTGACCGCGTGATCCACTCCGGATTACTTTGGTACCTCCCCGCTGCTAATAGCAAGGCACACATCGGTCCGGTACACAAAGATTGCATACATGATAGAGCCTATGGTGAAGCATAGGAACCCCTTTCATTTTCTCTATCTTCAGAGTGGTCGGGCATTGAGTCCGACTCAATCTTACACCTTTAAACATGCAAGAACCTTTCGCCGCCCATATTGAACCTTTTTCAAGACTTTATCAAGGTATGTGCATTGTGAAAGTCCAATCAAGCCGCCTTGATCTATCTCTATAGATCTTGATGCCCAAATGTAAGCAGTTCACCGAGGTCCTTCATTGAAAACATTTATTCAAGTATCCTTTATGCTATCCAGAAATTTATTCATTTCCAATCCAATATGTCCCACATATAATATTAGAAATGCTACAGAGCTCCCACTCACTTTCTTGTAAATACGGATTCTCCAAAAGTCTCAGATAAAACCATATGCTTTGATCACACTATCAAAGCTTTTATTCCAACTCCGAGAGGCTTGCACCGCACCATAGATTGATCGCTGGAGATTGCACACTTTGTTAGCCCCTTAGGATCGATAAAACCTTCCTTGCATCATATACAACTCTTCTTCTAGAAATCCATTCAGAATGCAGTTTTGACATCCATCTGCCATATTTCATAATCATAAAATGGGATTGCAACATGATTCGGAAAGACTTAAGCATCGCCATGGTGAGAAGGTCTCATCGTAGTCAACTCCTTGAACTTCTCAAAACCTTTTGCAACAAGTCGAGCTTTTAAACAAAGAAATTACCGCCCGCCTTCTTCCTGAAAATCCATTTATTTCTATTGCTTGCCGACCATCGGCAAGTCAACCAAAGTCCACACTTTGTTCTCATACATGGATCCCATCTCGATTTCATGGCTTCAAGCCATTTTATGGAATCTGGCTCACCATCGCTTCTTCATAGTTCATAGGTTCACCATGATCTAGTAGCATGACTTCCGTAATAGGATTACCGTATCACTCGTGCGGATTTTATTCGTTGATCTACTGGTTCAGAACAACTTGATCTCAAGTTTCATGATCATCATCATTAACTTCCTCACTAACGTGTAGGTGTCACATGAACCGATTTCGTGATGAACTACTTTCCAATAAGGGATCTGGTACATGTTACCTCATCAAGTTCTACTTTCCTCCCACTCACTTCTTTCGAGAGAAACTCCTTCTAGAAAGGATCCATTTTGGCAACGTAATGTCTTGCCTTCGGATCTGTGATAGAAGGTATACCCAATTGTCTCCTTTGGGTATCCTATGAAGACACATTTTTCCGATTTGGGTTCAAGCTTATCAGGTTGAAGCTTTTCACATAAGCATCGCAACCCAAACTTTCGTAAACGCACAACTTTGGTTTCTTGCCAAACCATAGTTCATAAGGTGTCGCCTCAACGGATTTTGATGGTGCCCTATTTAACGTGAATGCGCCGCCTCTAAAGCATAACCCCAAAACGATAGCGTAAATCGGTAAGAGACATCATAGATCGCACCATATCTAGTAAAGTACGACATTGACGCTCGACACACCATTACGCGTGGTGTTCCTGTGATGGAGTTGCAAACTATTCCGCATTGTTTCAAATGTAGACCAAACTCAGAACTCAAATATTCTCCTCCACGATCAGATCGTAGATACTTTATTTTCTTGTTACGATGATTTTCAACTTCACTCTGAAATTCTTTGAACTTTTCAAATGTTTCAGATTTATGCTTCATTAAGTAGATATACCCGATTCCGCTCAAATCATCTATGAAGGTGAGAAAATAACGATATCCGCCACGCAGCTTCAACATTCATCGGACCACATACATCTGTATGTATGATTTCCAACAAATCTGTTGCTCTTCCATACAACCGAGAACGGTGTTTTAGTCATCTTGCCCATGAGGCACGGTTCGCAAGTACCAAGTGATTCATAATCAAGTGGTTCCAAAAGTCCATCCTGTATGGAGTTTCTTCATGCTCTTTAACCGATATGACTCTAAACGGCAGTGCCACAAATAAGTTGCACTATCATTATCAACTCTGATCTTTTGGCTTCGACATTATGAATATGTGTATCACTACCGCCGAGATTCAATAAGAATAGACCACTCTTCAAGGGTGCATGACCATAAAAGATATTACTCATATAAATAGAACAACCATTATTCTCTGATTTAATTGAATAACCGCCTCGCATTAAACAAGATCCAGATATAATGTTCATGCTCAACGCTGGCACCAAATAACAATTATTAAGGTCTAAAACTAATCCTCAAGGTAGATGTAGAGGTAGCGTGTCATCATGATCACATTGACTTTGGAACCGCTTCCCACGCGCATCGTCACCTCGCCCTTTGCCGTGCTCGCTTATTCCAGTAGTCCCTGCTTCGAGTTGCAAATATTAGCAATGTAACCAAGATTAAATACCCAAAAGCTACATGCAGCTCTAGTAAGGTACACATCAATAACATGTATATCACATATACCTTTGTTCACCTTGCCATCCTTCTTATCCGCCAAATACTTGGGGCAATTCCGCCCAAAGGACCAGCTTGCTTGCAGAGAAGCACTCAGCTTGTGCTTAGGTCCGACTTGGGTTTCTTTTCTTGAGCAGCAACTTGCTTTGCTGTTCTTCTTAAAGTTCCCTTCTTCTTCCTTTGCCCTTTTCTTGAAACTAGTGGTCTTGTTGACCATCAACACTTGATGCTCCTTCTTGATTTCTACCTCCGCAGCTTTTAGCATTGTAAGAGCTCGGAAGTGTCTTGTTCATCCCTTGCATATTATAGTTCATCACGAAGCTCTTGTAGCTTGGTGGCAGTGATTGGAGAATTTCGTCAATGACACTATCATCCGAAGATTAACTCCCAGCTTGAATCAAGTGATTATTATACCTGACATTTTGAGTATATGCTCACCGACGTAACTATTCTCCTCCATCTTGCAGCTATAGAACTTATTGAGACTTCATATCTCTCAATCCGGCATTTGCTTGAAATATTAACTTCAACTCCTGAACATCTCATATGCTCCATGACGCTCAAAACGCCGTTGAAGACCCGGTTCTAAGCCGTAGCATGGCACATCGAACTATAGAGTAGTCATCAACTTTGCTCGCCAGACGCTCACAACTTCGCGTTGCACTCGCAGCAGGTCTGGCACCCAGCGGTGCTTCCAGACGTAATTCTTCGCAGCAATGAGGATAATCCTCGTTACGGACTGCACTCGTAATTGCTACCATCATCTTTCAACTTTGCTTTCAAGGAACGATTAAAATTCAACGAACAACAAAGACGAGCCATCTATCTACAACAAACATAGATAAGCAAAATACTATCAGCTAAGTTCATGATAATTTTAAGTTCAATTAATCATATTATTTAAGAACTCCCACTTAGATGTACATCTCTCTAGTCATCTAAGTGAACACGTGATCCAAATCAACTAAACCATAACCGATCATCACGTGAGATGGAGTAGTTTTCAATGGTGAACATCACTATGTTGATCATATCTACTATAT